>OX038870.1:36541064-37235921 GCA_943789525.1 Agriphila geniculea
AACGGGTGTAACAAGACCTTCAACGAAGCCGAAGTCCACGTATTCCGCCCATCATCAGGATCATTTTTGTCTTTTAGACTATACTTGGGAAACCAATAGCTACGAAGTTATTGAGGGTCAAAGTAAAAAAAATAATTTCAATTTTTTTATGAAATCTTATTTTATTCGTTATTTCCTACTTTTTGTCTAATGAAACATTATCAAAATTTTAAGTATTTCGCAACAAAAAATGGCTTCAAAACGTTGTCACTCGATGCATCTTATGAGCACGCACATAAACGCTGCCTTCAACTCGGCCGCACGCAGCTGTGTAGCATACACTCGCAGGCGCGGTCTGTTGTACGCGTTACATTGCGTGGTAAAGTATGCAATGCTTTTTTAACACCAAAAATCAAAATCGTTTCCCAGCAATAATTTTGAACAGAAATGGTCCTGATGATGGGCAGAATACGTAGACCTCGGCTTCGTTGAAGGTCTTGTTACACCCGGTAGTGTAGGTATTTATTAAATTCTAGGGTAATACAGGGTAATTTGTAAAACACAACAACTTCGCAGGAGTAGATTTACATCTAGCTAGGTATTTCTAATTTGGATCAAACAACAACATTTTGATCTACGACTTATCCGAAAACAGATCAAATAAAACCGGTCAAGAGCGAGTCGGACTCGCGCACTGAGGGTTCCGTACCATCATAATTGCACCATTAAACCACACTGCAGAATAGAATAATAAAATTAGTATTGCAGTTTTAGGTCAGCGCCATCTCTTGACCGATAGTGGAACTAATGTTAACTTTTTTAGAAATTTGATAATTTCTAAAAAAGTGTGCTATATTGAGACATCGTTTTATTTTTCCTGTAATCTTTATATCGGGTCATTTTGAACGTACCATCCAAATTTTAAGGATGTGTCCAGTCCATGAAACTAAACAACTTTCTCTAAGAAACATGTGTCAAATTTCGCCAAAAAATTTTGGTCATCCCATACTAAATTGATCACGTGATCTCTTTGATTTGTGTGGAAAGTCGATTTTTATTTTACATATTTGACCATGTGTTCCTTAGAGAAAGTTGTTCAGTTTCATGAACACATCCTCAAAATTTGGATGGTAAATTCAAAATGACCCTGTATAAACTGCTATCACAAAGAATTGTTTCAGATTTTTCTCTTCGCAAACTTCGGAGATAAGGGGGGGGGGGGGGGGGGGACGGTATTTTTTTACATTTTCCATCATAAGCAGGCGCGGTCGCAGCCTGAAATTTTGGGGGGGGTCACTAATAATAATAATTGCTTTTCTGTAAATTTTTAGCAGCTTTTCTATGTGACGTGTACGATTTTGGGGGGGGGGGTCATGTCCCCTGTGACCCCCCCCCTCGGACCGCGCCTGATCATAAGTCGAAAACTATGCGGCCTAAAAAAAAAGAAAAGATAACTAAAAACGTATAAACGGCGTTCTTTCATATGATACCTCTCATGCCTTAGTAGCCCCACTTCAAATTTTTAAGACCCCTTTTCAGTCCCTGTTGTAAAAAAGATATTTATTTTTTTATTAATTTATTTTTTGCAAAATAGTTGGGCAAATGTCATCTTAAACTATTCCAAATTTCAAGTTGACACCATTAGTAGTTCTCGAGATATCCAGCTGTGACAGACAGACAGACAGACTGAGTCACACCATAAGGGTTCCTTTTTTACCATTTTGGTACGGAACCCTTAAAATCGTCTTTTCATACAAAATTCGATCAGCAGCTGTTTGGGAATTCGTATGGAAAGTTAAATTCTTTTCGGAAAAGTCGTGGAAATGATGTTAGTAATCTACTCTTGCTTTACAAATAACCCTTTATAAAAAATGAGCCAAATAGAAAAAATGCTTTTTAATTAAGTTAATTAGGTAGATACTATATTAGAAAAAATACTTTAAAAAATCGACTCACCCGTAGCACATCATACGGGATGCTACGGGAATTGATTTTTTCTAGTATTTTTTCTAATATAGTAACATACAAATTGCATTGTGAATGCCTGTTTAAAATCTAAAAATTCCAAACTTTTTTTAAAATACCTTACCTTTTTAATATGATTGTGAGCGATCTCAAAGTTATTGTTAACATAACTTTTGTAACATTGCAAATAATTAATTTCAAAAAATACCTACCTTTAATGTTTATCCTTGTTCGTTCACACACTGGCACCAAACTTGAATACAAACTATATTGTCAAGACGATGAGTTTTGTTATTATTTTCCTTAACCGGTAGGTAAGTACAACTTCTCGCTACACAAAGTGTCTTTATCACGATGCTTTAAGAGATAAAATCCGATGGCAAGACACGAAGATATAAGGTCAATAAAACTGTAACCTGTTTTTAGATTAAAAACTGGGAAATTATTGCAAAAGGAAAGAGAGAGAAACTCGTTACGCCGTTTGTCCACTGCACGCCGATTCCGAAACGTCACGAGAATGAATTGGCGGCACCGATGTACCGGTATCCTTTTATTTGCAGTATTTCGGTTGTTAATAGTCCGGTTAACCGAACTAAATTCAACTTTTTAGTGAAGTCAGCAGCACGCCAGGTTATACAAACTGACAAAATACCTGCATGAACCTTGAAATTGAAATTTCTTTCGCATTTAAGCGTAAAATTGATTGAATTTGATTAATTTTTCGCGATACCTTAGCGTGCCGTTGACTGTACAATTCATAATTCATAATTTATATATTTTTACAATAACCCTTTACAGATATTATCTTATCTAAGAAACAATGTGGCTAAGAAATTTCACATTGTACTTAGTAGAATCTGTAGCCGAACTATAGTCGAAACTGTATTTTGGCTTACAGCGCCCTCTCCCCAATATGTTTAACTCTCAGACCAAATAAAAAGTAAAGACGGGGTCTTCCGACAAAGCGGTGAAGCCAGTAAAACTACGCCTTGGCTGTGTACATACACAGTTTACGCACACATATGTAACGAAACTACGCCTTGGCTTTCGTTCGTCATTGGGCGTTCCATATCGAACCCTGCCGCCCGGCCCCCGCCCGCCCCCTAGTACGCACACATGCACCATCAAAAACCGGCCTCACTTAGTTGTTCGCAACCACTGCGCAACGCTCCATCTTCCTTTTTTATTTGATCTGAGGTTTAACTATATTAATTCTAGGCCTAAGGAAAAAATACATAGAAAAAATCAATTTACGAGTAAGATGTTATTACATAGAATTAAATTAAATTGAGACAAAATAAGTGTGTCTGTCTTTGTGTAGAGTGAAAATGAGTGTACGAATGTGAGAGGGGGTGTTTAAAAAATTAAATGCATGTTTTTGTAATTGAATTGATTAAATCACTTCACGTTACCTTTATTCTCAGAAGATCCATCGGCAAGATCCACAATGGATCTAGTGAATTTTTTTTATCTCATAAGATCTATAATGGATCTAATGAGAGCTTAAATCTCAGAGGTGTCTGTGTGGAATATACACACATCAACTTTGTCTAGGGATACAGGTGTTATTTTCATACAAACGAGGTAACTTTGATGCCTTGGTTTTCTGCCAGGGATGTACTGTGCTGTGATCTGATGACGGCAATCCAGGGAGTGAATGGAGGAGATTCAGATTGCAATACACACCCAACTGATCTGACCAGCATTCTCAAAACGTAAAGGACATGTTTAAAAAAACCGCGAAAATAGCATGAAAATGTATGGAAATCCTCAAACTGAGAAATTTTTCCCATTAATCTTTTAGAATGTTGATCAGATCAGTTGGGTGTGTAATAGCGATCTGAATCTACTCCATTCACTCCCTGGATTGCCGTCATCAGATCACAGCACGATACATCCCTGGCAGAAAACCAAGGTTTCAAAATTACCTCGTTTGTATGAAAATAACACCTGTATCCCTAGACAAAGTTGATGTGTATAACTGTCCATAGAAACTTTTGATCTCCTTCAGGATTTCAGGCTTCGATGAAATGATGCGACCGTTGTCAGTTTTCAACTTCGTCATCTGGCTTTGCCCAATAGACATGCCCAATAGACAGATCTCTCGCGATAAAGTGTACCTCCTCTTGTACATCCTACTAATATTATAAATGTGAAAGTTTGTGGGTTTGGATGATTGGATGTTTGTACCTCAATCACGCAAAAACTACTGACCGGATTTGGTTGACATTTGGCACACAGATAATAGGTAGCCTGGATTAGAACATAGAATACTTTTTATCCCGATATTCCCACGGGAACGGGAACCACGCGGGTGAAACCGCGGGCGGCCGCTAGTTAATTTATAAAAGGAGATGTCCCAGCGTTGCCCCAGTTTCATTTTATTTAATTACTTTCATAATTAAAAATTGCTAATTATATTTTATTTAGGTATAGTATCAGTCAAGAATTGTTTTATATTTAGAAAAACAATTACAAAAACATTAAGTTGTTTTCTGAAGTATTTTGTGAAAAAAATGTAAGTAAATAGTACTATCATGATAAAAAATTGTGATTTAAAAGAGTTTTGACTTAAAAATCCCACTTTTTAATGCAGAAAATTTGAGAATGGTGGGGCAAATGACATAGGCGCGATGGGACATGTCCTTTAATAAACAAAAATAAATTCGGTAAAATGTAATAAACATAAATAATAGCCAATAATCATTATAAATTGATCATTTAATTAATTAATTTCCTAAGCCATCAAGAAACAATTTTAATTAATTCCTTGTCTCATCATAGGTAATCTTTTTAAGTAGTCTTTTTTTTGCACATCCTTATTTTAGAGGATAAATATTCTACAATCGGCCCATAAAAATGTTGACCATACTTAGAACCTCATCATATTGAAACTTCTGTTATACTAACATGTCACTGTCACTCTTTGCCTTATCTGTCATTAATTTGACACAATACTAAAGTGATCAACGTTTGGACCGCCTGTCCACTCAAATCACGTCACGTCATCTTGATCTGTTTTAAAACATCCCATTCCCGTTTCCGTTCCCGTGACGGTTCGGAATGGCAGGATAATTTTGCTGATTCACATATCGTCCACCAGTTGGCGCACTACTGCTAATTTGGCGCTAGTGTTGATGTAGACCTGTCATTTTGTTGATTTCTATGTGTTTGCTATCAATTTTTGGATGTTGGAAGCGTTTTTCGTAAATATCAATTTTTCTTCCAATACATTTTGTTAACAACCATTTTTAGATATAATTTAAAATAAATAGAGAAATTGGGGATAAATGCCCGTACAAAGATCTCCAGCAGAAATAGCGCCACCAAGCGGCATAATTTTGTGACATCCCTCTTTATTATTATTATTATTATAATTTTTTTTTTTTTTTTGGTTCCGACTGATAGCTTAAATACCTAAGTGAATAAATACCTAAGTGAATATTTAATACACACTCACACACACACACACACACACTCACACACACACACACACACACACACACACACACACACACACACACACACACACACACACACACACACACACACACACACACACACACACGCAACACGGACACACAAGGTTAAACCCACCTTGCTTCACTTACATTTACATCATACGTACACGCATACACAAGTACAGCAATTCGTTCTAGCAGTAAGTATTTATAACTTTTTATTTTTTATTTTTTGTAATCACTTTTTTTTTTTCTTACACGTCCATGGCATCTTATATACGGTGTTTACCTAAATATTTAGCAAGAGGGCCCTGGTGACCTGTGGCACAGGTTCTTTTAGATACCTATATCGGGCACCAGTCTCTCACAATGCAGGTCATATTGTAACATTGTTGTTATCAACATTCTAGTTAAGAATACCTATTGTGATGAGAAAATAAATTGATTTATTCATATTCATTATTCATCCCGCCTTGGCAGCGGTGAAAAACGACGTTATGCAGATATTAGACGGGCCTTTTTTCGTTCATTTTCGATGCTTCATCGCAGTGAAGCATCGAAAATGACGTGTCTAATTAAGTAGATTCATCTTTCATCGCGATGCGCCTTTTCGATGAAAGTCACTAGACGGCAGTGCTGTTTCATCGGGCATTGGACTTTCATCAGTCATAGCATCGGAAATGAACAATAAATGACGCGTGTAAACAGTGCCATTCACTGCAGTGAACGGCATGTCGTCACTAATTTATTTATGTTTGTTTTAAAATGCCTTTATTTTTCGTTTTTAGACTTTTTTCAACCCGCATCATGCAAGGTGCATACAAGCAGTGCATGCAAGCATTTTTTTCTCTTTTATTAACTTTTAATATTTTAATCAAAATTATCACGCACAACCTGTTGCCGCGAAATTTTGTGAGAAATGAGAAATACTACATTCATTTTACATTTAGTGTCTAAATACCAAAAGGCTTTCACTGGTCACTAGTCACTGCCTTTTTCATCGAAAATGAAGCACTTTTGATGACCGTCTAATATCTGCATTACCTAGCAAAAAGGCTTGCTTATGATTTTGACATTGAAAATGTCTTTTTGTTCGCTCCAGTATAGGCTCCAATTTCACGAAAAAGTGCGATCCCGTTATATCTCGGAGAGTTGTGAAGATATGATTTTTAAAAAAGACTCAAAAGACGACGCACAGTGCCAGAAATGCAAATTACCGTGCACGCTTACGACCATGTTTTCAACAGCAAACTATCAGATATGCAAACGACCAGTTTATTTTTCTGCAAATGACCAGTTTCACTTTATCTTCAGTACGATGAAGTATGAATTCCGGCATTGATAACAGCGAATCTTGAACTACGATTAAAACGAAAAGTACCTGGCTAGCATGAATGTAAAGGAGCTAATCAAAGTACCTGTTCATCAAATCATGTTCATCCGAGTCAGCATTTTCCCTATCAGCTCTCAACGCAGCAGTCCTAACTGCTGGAGACTTGGTCTAACAATGGCAATCAGTTTATTGAAAAGTACCAGGCTATCATGAATGTAAAGGAGGTTATCATACCTGTTCACTAGATCCGATCAGAATATTCCCCACAGCCCTCAACGGAAGTCCTATCTGCTAGAGACTTGGTCTTTGACAACCAAAACATACTCTCTTTTACCAAAAAAATATCCTAAACACCAAAAAATATTGTATTTTAAGACCAATTTCAGGTCGTTTGCGTACATGGTCGATTGCCAATTCATTTCAGGTCGTTTGCGTATGGGGTTATTTTCACGTCTTCTGGTAAGTTGCGAATTTGAAATTATGGTCATTAGCGTGTATGATAATTTGCGTTTGGCACTATGCGTCGAAAGGGTTTTAGGTTATAATAGTACTAACCTTTCAATAAAATAGTAATGTTTATAACAATGAAATATAATTTTATGAATTTCATACACACGAATCACATACCTAAAAGTAGATCCAAAATATGTTCATGGCTTTGCTGTGATTTCAAAGTATTGTAAGTAATGAAATATTTTTATATGAATTTCATATACAGGAGTCACAGTAAAGTAGATCCAAAATATGTTCATGGCTTTGCTGTGACTTCAAAGTATTAAGTACTAAATTCAACCACAGGAATATTTTTTTATGAAATTCAATAAATTCATTTGCAATGTACCAGAACGTCGTGAAAGGCACGAGATCTATGAATTTTTTTTTCTGATAAAGGGTTAACAATTTAAAAAAAGACACGTTTTTTTTACTATTTAATATAATACCAATTACTAAACTTAGTTCAAACTATGTTTATTTCAACATTTTACAATTCTCTAACAATAATTGACTACTTTTTTACGTTTTTGTTTAAGTACTATTAAATAAAATGACAAAATTTTCACTCGACATAAAATAAAAGGTCTGTAATGAAGACAGAAAGTCCACTCTGGCTGTATTTGAAAGCGTCATTTTGTTCTGTTGCTTTATAAACTCCTTGTATTGGTACCTACTACAGTAGGTACTAAAGTATAGCCTTGGTTGGCTATTAGGTGGCTAGATTGTCTATGAGTGCGAGCACGGAATAGTACATTATGAGACAAGTTAGCTTAGGTTGGTCATTGCACACAAGGCTGAGTGTTGCAGCCCGAGCCGCAGGCGAGGGCGTAACTCAGCCGAGTGTGCAATGAGTAAAAGCTCACGAGTTTCATACGACGTTTTTCAACACATTTGCGAGGAAAATACAAAGTAATTTACCACACAGCAACAAATACGACAAAAACAAAATATGTCAATTATGGGAAAAGGCGCGTTAGTTTTTTTTTTGTTTTTTTTCACACGCCCAATGCAAGAATATTTTGCGAACAAAGGGGTGAGTGAGCATACAGCCTACTTCAAAACTATAATTTTAAGTGATAAAATGCAAATATTTTAATATTTTATAACAAAATATTATGAATTATGAATAATTTTATAATAATGAATATTTGTTTGATTTAATTAAAGACTTACACATTTATTTATTTCAAAAATGAATATGAACTTTCAGCGGCATAAAACCCCTTTGTTGTTACTAAAAAAAAATAACTGTATAACCCAGTTAAATTGGGAATGCTCTGTTTACTCGCATAGAACTTGCAGTAAGGTACTAATTTAACTTTGTAGGGATAATTCTATAACAACCTAGTGTTTTATATATTATTGCACGCGTTTGTTATAGCTCGGTTTATGGCCCTAAAAGCGATGTGTTAGGGCTCACTTTACGAGCAAGTGTGTTGAAAACCAATTTGTTCATTGGCTCTTCTGTAAAGCTGGGTTTCCTAAGAAAGAGATGCCGTCATATAGCGGCCGTAATTTTTACGGACGTAAAAAGATAAGATTAATAGGCGACGGAAAACTGGTAGCAGCTAAGCTTTACAGTTTGGCTCACCGCCGAAACGTTGCTTGCCTATCGGTCTTCTATAGATTGTATTTCGGCGAGTGTGGTCAAGAGCTGCATGAGCTCATTCCACCTTCTCCTTTCTAACATCGGACATCCAGACGCACTGCAGGCTACCACCCGTTATTGGTTGATATACCTCTTATGCGTACCAAACGCTACTCATCATCGTTTATAATGCGCACAGCTAAGGAATGGAATTCCCTGCCGGCGTCTGTGTTTCCGAGCGCATACAACCTGACCCTTTTCAAGGCCAGAGTGAATAGGCACCTTCTGGGCAAGCTCGCTCCATCGTAGACCCTGTCTATACTTTCGGACTAGACTAGAGTCAAGAGCAAACCCATTAAAATAAAAAAACGTTGGCGAACTGTCCTACACCGTCATGACGGCCATCATAAAAATGGCGGCACCGCTTTTTGACGTTACGGTGTCCAGCACCGCTCTCTAGGAAACCGCGCCGTATTGTTTACATATAGACAACGTTCTACGCCGCTAAATTACGGCTGTAATATGACGGCACCGTCATCCTAGAAAACCCTTGCTTAAAAGGTACTTCATATTTTGTTAATGGGTTACGGAGTAAAATGTTTGCCGTCGAAACCCTCAGCTGCGATGGTGGAATCTATCCAGGGTCGCAGGGCTGCTACATCTGAGTACATAGAAGGGATCATCCCACTGCAGTTCAGCCCCCAGGAGACGATGCCCACTTGGTAAAACCGATTGTCTTCACCCTAAAAAAAATGAATTATTACATTTTTATAGTGCTAGCTGAATGGTGCAGTGGGCTGTGGGCGCCTGTGGGTTATAGCGCATTCGCATTTAGAAAACAAAAGTCAATGATTCCTGGTCATCTAATCAAGTTATCAGATCTGCCAGATAATGTTTTACAAATACTGAACTACTTATTTTTGAATTAATCCAGAAGATCGATAAATCCTGCTCTAAGGACCATGCTTTGATGAGAAATAAAACAAATGGACTGTTTGCAATGATGGATAATGCTGTTTTAAGTATCAAATGGCAAACAAAAGGGACATAGACTTGTATGATGCGTGGCTGTTCAATGATAATAATAATAATACAATTGATCCTCACCATGATCCTTGCAATAATTATTAACGTGTATATGTCTACAAAGGTCAATGGGCATTTTGTTCAAACGTTTGACCTATGGCGTACACAAACAAAATAGGGCTAGATATGTAGATAAATGAATCTGCTCCTCAGTGATATGGGTCGCATTCTTGCAGGCCATGTTTCATTTTTTATCATTATATCATACCATTTTAATTATAAATAAAATAAATAAAGACAATACAAACGTTTATTATGTTTGTACCACACATTTTCACAATGCTGAAAGTATAAAAACTTCTGTTTTATTAACAAAAGTTTAATAACATTATACATATACTCGCACAAATACTGTAAAATAACTTTTTACTGCCAGTCGGTACATAAAAAATAATACATATTTTGAAAAGTGGGATTGAATTCTTCAATTAAAAACTAGTTTGGTTTCTGTACGCGAACTTTCATCAAGCAGGTCAAATATGCCCAATGACCTTTAGCAGTAACATTCAGTTGACAGATTATGGTGGACTGATACCTTATCTAGGTAGTTACCTGTATCTCAGGTTATCAGCCCTCCAACTCGTAAGAAGTACACTAAAGTGCTAAGTGTTTATTAAATTAAGTGCAAAATACTAAAAAGAGAATTTAAAAACAAATTTATTCAAGATGATGATTGATGATTTCAATGATGATTACTCTCCCCACTCCACTAGTGTTGGGACGGCTATTCTCGCGTTTGCGTGTGAACAAGAGCTATCCGGGGAAATACGATGATGTGATTATTTCTAGTGGGGTAACTCGGCCGCGTTGTCAGGACAACGATGAGGTGGGGTGCGGGGCAAAAGGTCTCCTCTCCGCTACCATGCAGGCGAGCTTTACCTTACAGCATTTCCCCACTGAAAGTCGTCATTTGTCTCACTCATTGCTGAGACCTTAGAGCAACACGGGCTTCCGGAAGGAAACCGTGTTGCTCTAAGGCTGAGACAAAGATATCTTGTAGCTCCCCCTTTACAACTTATGTAAAAATAGTGAGGTAGTTATCTCTTCATCACTTACCGGGTATTCACAAAATAATGGTGATCCCCCATCTCCGTGGCAGACATCCCAAAAGTCCACACCGCCTGCGCACATCACACTAGAGTCAAGAGTGTAAGTTGGTTTGGTATACGGCCTGATCTTTGCGAGACAAGCATCGCGATCCACCAAAGGCACTGTCATCTGAAAGTAATACAAACATCGTTGTCACTGCTGGATAAGCCACCTACAAGGATCTCTACGACGAGAAGGCTGCGTTTCTACCAGAGATTAGAGCGAAGTGAGGATGTGTAGCGAAGCTGTGAAACGGTGCGCAGGTGAGCGGTGCGAGGATGTGTAGCGCATGGGCGTACCGAGGGGGAGCCCCGCCCTGGATGTTGTTTACCTCCAACTACTATATGCTGTCGTCGATAAAAGTTTTTATTTGCCATTTGCAAGTATTGCATTAACTTTTAAAAATCATGCACCTGTTCTCAACTGACTAAAAACTTATTTTAATTGTGGGCATGGGCATAAGAGTACAAGATTAGTGGATGAAACTGACAAAAAAACGCACTGTGTGGCCGTTTTCTCCCTCACAACAACAGCCCCATAATCCTGACATTTTCTTCTTCTGATATTTTGAACTTCTGATCTGGCAACCCTTTTCGAGAATGTATGGGAAATAAAGCTCATTTAAAAAATACCCATTTTAATTTATGTTTATTTATTTGACAAGGTGCTTATGAAAAATCTGATTTGCTCCCCCCTGGCTGAGAACCTGAGTACGCCCATGGTGTAGCGGGCTCTTTTCCAATGCGAGCGAGCGGGGTGAGGTGTGGTGGTGTTTATAAAAGTTTTTCCTCTATTGATCCATATTTTCCGTACTACACTTCTACCTCTAACAAACACAATAAACTGACTGCTAGCAGTTTCTCGCTTGCCTCCATCGATTGCACACGTATTCATCAATGACATCTTTCGCACACATCCCTCGGACTCACTCCTCGCACACATCCCTCGCTCGTTATAGGTGTACAAAAACCTCGCTTCGCTAAGACGTTTCCACCAGAGCTGTGCTGACCGAGGCAAGGTAAATGAAGCGAATCTATTAGTTCTTTACAAACACATACCCGCTACGCATCCTCGCACATCTCTGGTAGAAAAACAGCCCTGCCCTTGTCCAGCCCCTTCCCGCGACCTTCACCAGATCAAGGACTTTCTTCAGGTAATATATTAGTACTATCACCAACAATAGGTGCTGGCGGCGAGCTGAACGAACGTGGCGACGCAGTACTGATTGACATGACTGGGGCTGCACTGCGAATTTTACAGCTCTCGTAGTGATGTGTGTTGATTCGGACGTTTGTATGCAGTTGAGTTACTACTTTAGCTAAGTATATTTATTCTGGGGAGGCACGGATTTTGAAAAGTACGTACTACGACATAGCATCCTTGTTTCATAGCATCCTTGGTATAACTCGCGTCACGTAAACGGAGCTGAACAACAATCAAACGATGGAGGAATCTATACTGATATCCAAAGACTTTCGCTCATCTTTGAGGCACTTATCAGCGCTCTTTTTACATGATGCCTACTATAGTAAACTTTATGACCCGATTTACACATCCATCAGTAAGTAAGTAAGTTCAACTGTCCTTTTACTCAACTACTTAATCGGAAAATGGACAGTTGCGTCCAAACGGTGAATTGACTTCGGCAAGTAAGTAAGTTCATAAGTCGACCGCGCGCGTCGGATGACGACGACATAGCTACCCTCTTTATAAATAATTTTATTTACATTGCGGCCAACCATGGATTAGATGAATGAATTTTTAGATTATTTAAAGACGATTTCATTTGCTAATACCAAATTTTAATTATTATTTATTTATTATTTATCATAAATCTGCTGTTTCATACAAAAATTTATAGCGAAAATATCAAAATGTATGAAACAGCTGATAATTTTTTCGCGATTTCAGAGTTGGTCCCATAGTAAAAGTTGTTCAGTTTGATGGTCCCTATCTACCATATTCGGCTTTATAAGGCTATTACCAAACACCATGTATACAAGGTTATTTTTAGTTTATACAAAACCTCTCGTGGGGTTGATCAGACCATCAAACTGAATAACTTTCACTATGGGACCAACCTTGAAATCACGAAAAAAAATCAGCTGTTCCATACAAAAGTACAATCCTACTCCATCGAAATGTATTGAAACAGCTGACTTTTTTTTCGCGATTTCAAGGTTGGTCCCATAATGAAAGTTGTTCAGTTTGATGGTCTGATCAACCCCACGAGAGGTTTTGTATAAACTAAAAATAACCTTGTATATAAGGTCCTTCGTAAATAGTGCACATCATTTTAAGGGGTCAATGTACTCATGTATACAAACAACTTTTACTATGGGACCAATATTGAAATCGCGAAAAAAAAATCAGCTGTTCCATAGAAAATTTAAAATTAAATACATCAAAATGTATGGAACAGCTGTTTTTTTTCGCGATTTCAATGTCGGTCCCATAGTAAAAGTTGTTTGTATGCATGAGTACATAGACCCCTTAAAATTATGTGCACTATTTAAGAAGGACCTTATATAACAGGCTGATCTACAAAAAGCGATTCAAGCTTACAAAACAAATAAGACGTTATACTTGTAAGTAAAAAACATACACAAAGTTAATTGTAAATACAAAGAAATAAAAAATTTTAAGTACTTACTGCACAAACATTAACAATATAATCAGGTGTTCCTAAGCTTCAATTATAGTCTAAGCAAGCTTAAAAGCATAAAAATACAAAAACCGCTCATGTCGCCAACAGAAACTAAGACAATCACTCAAAAAAAATATTTAAATGAAGCTCAAAATCTCTTCATTTAACTTGTTTTAGGATTTGTTTATAAATGGAATTCGATCGGAATAGAAGATTAATTACGATAATAAACAATAACCATTGGCATTAGTTTTTGATATTAGAACGGATTAGATCATTCCGCTGCGACCTTGGACGAATCATCATCCAAGGCTGCGACAGATGTCAACTTATGAACTTACTTACTTGCCTGCGGACAGTGCCGTTTACACGGTGGCAAGTAAGTTGGCGGGGAGCGGGAGACGAAGCGGGAGGGGGGGTGCGCGCTACTTGCCTGTCCAAAAAATAGAACCCGATCCTATCCTGCGGCAAGTTGCTACTTGCTTACTTACTTGCCAGACGGTGTCCACACACGGTTTCTTCTTACTTACTTATGAATGTGTAAACCGGGCTTGACTGTCGTAAAGATACTTCTGTACATATACTTTTCATTAAGATTTGAAACCTACCATCTTCGGTACATTGTGAAGTGTTTTATTGATCAAAGAAGCAGCTCCCCAACCAACTACGATACAATCTTCTCCCGGTGTCGGTCTTGTTGTAGCACTTGGGAGACACATATATCCAACGTTTCTGGCTGGACTCACTTTATTCTTCAAAACAAGTATGGCAATATTATTGGTCATTGCACCTGACAACAACAAGAAATTGGTTAAGGGGTGACTTATGTCAATCATGCCAGCAATTCTCGATCTTCAGTGACAAAATAATTCTAAGTCCCAGGTGGTGTTTTGCGTGTATGGGATTATACGTAGTTGGTATTTTATGTATTTTTTTCTACAAATCCGCAAAACACCACAAAATCTCGAGTTGGTATTCTGCGTTTGTGGTATTATGCGTCTAAAGGTATAGTAACCCAGTAAAATAAGACATGAAAAGGGGGTAATGGTTGCATCAAATCAGGTATTTTTGGTTTTTGGATATATTGTTGGTAATGTGGAGGCAATGTTAAATCCAAGTTTTCGAACTGGGCAGAAGACCGGGTCCTTTTTTTAAAAAAAAAAAACTACCTTTTTTCAGTTTCTGTAGATTTTGACCCAGAAAGGCTGGTTTGTCATCAAGATTGTGTAAAAAAGTTTTGAAGTAGGTTAAATTTGCAACAATTTGAAGGTAAAACGGTATTGATACGACCGATAGTTTCAGAGACACAGCTTTTAAAAATTTGGCCATCCTAACTTTGAAAATGAAGGACTTTCCAGGTACAATTTCATCCCTTCGATTATGGAATTATGAAAAACGCTGACACACGTTAATATTAATTTTTAATCTTCTACCTAAATGCAAAATTTGAAGATCCTTACTTCGAAACTGACGGACTTTCATACAAACTTTCATCCCCTATTTTACCCCCTTAGGGGTGGAATTTCCAAATTTTTTTCTAAGTGGATGTTTGCACCGTATAAGGTATATATGTGCAAAATTTCAAGTCTCTAGGTTTAGCGGTTTGAGCTGTGCGTTGATATATCAGTAAGTTATGACTTTGAATTTTTTAAATAAGATATTCTACCTAACACCTTGTTTGGATGGTTCACTTGAGTCCCTAAAAATGCCAATTAATAAACGATGAAAATGCCAGTAGGAAAACCTAACTCGAGGATTTAGCGATTATCTATATATCTCTATATACATATAATAAAACTGTAAATTCTAAATGTTTGTACGCGAATCACGCAAAAACCGCTGAACGGATTTTGATGGGATTTTCACAGTTTGGTAGCTTGGGAGTCCAACTTAAATTTTAGTCATGTTTTATCTAATATAGGTGAGTAGAACCTGGTAACCAGCTTGAACTCTCCGTAGTACTAGCTTTCATACACTAAGGAGATCATTTAAACTGGTCGTCTTATTAAGTCGCGATAGAAGGGATACCTACTGGGGACTTTTCTACTGTCCACACGGACGAAGTCGTGGGCGGAGGTTAGTAAGAAATAAAGCTTCAGAAACATAAATACTTCCGAAAATCATGAAATTTAGATAAAACAATATTGAACTTTTAAAAATTGGCAAAATTTTGAAAAGTTGTGTCTCCGAAACTATCGGTCATATCAAAATCGTATAACCCTCAAATGGTTGCAAATTTAACATTCTTTAAAACATTTTACACAATCTTGATGAAAAGCTAGTCCTTCTGGGTCAAAATCGTCAAAAACTTAATTAAGGTACCGTTTTTCAGTTTTTGAGAATGACCGGCCTTTCTATTGTCTAATTTCAAAATCTATCGCAATCGCTTTCAAGATGTAATACAATGATGCTTCTTTTTGGCATAAATAAAAACTTACCAAAGAAATGCAGCAATGTGTCACATCCATCTGTCAAATGAAAGCGATTGCGATAGATTTTGAAATTTGACAATTAGCCCCCCGGTCGTCGCCGAGGTCGAAAACTTGGATTTAACATTGCCTCCACATTACCTACAATATATCCAAAAACCAAAAATACCTGATTTGATGCAACGATAAATGTCTAATTTAATTGGATTATAGGTCAGTGCCAGCAATGCTTTTCTCTAACATGCATACTCATACTCATATGTTTATTGCTTTGACCATAATGTACAGAAGATGTTAATACAATATAATAAAGTAGATCATTATGGACCCTGTCGGGCACAGCAACAATGGTGAGAGTGGAGACCTATCACTTTATGTGACGTTTTAGTTTTATATTAGTAAGTAGTTTACCTATTATTTATAAATATTTGTTTATATGTTTTGCTACATTATTTTAGTTTTTAATATATTATTTCAAGCCTGTATCATTTAAGTATTCCTGGATACTATAATAATGTTTTTAACACACTCGCTCGTAAAGTGAGCCCTAATTCATCGCTTTTAGGGCCATAAACCGGGCTATAACAAACGCGTGCAATAATATATAAAACACTAGTGTTGGTTATAGAATTATCCCTACAAAGTTAAAATAGTACCTTAATGCAAGTTCTATGCGAGTAATCAGAGCATTCCCAATTTAACCGGGTAATACAGTTATTTTTTTTAGTAACAACAAAGAGGTTTTATGACGCTGAAAATTCATATACATTTTTGGAATAAAAAAATGTGTAAGTCTATAATTAAGTCAAACAAATATTTATTATTATCAAATTATTCATAATTCACAATGTTTTGTTAAAAAACATTAAAATATTTGCATTTTATCAATTAAAATTATAATTTTGAAGTAGGCTGTATGGTCACTCATCCCTTTGTTCGCAAAATATTTTTGCATTGGGCGTGTGAAAAAAAACAAAAAAAAACTTGAGCGCCTTTTCCCATCATAATGCTGTGTGGTAAATTACTTAATTTTTTCCTCGCAAATGTGTTGAAAAACGTCGTATGAAACTCGTAAGCTCTTTTGCTTATTGCACACTCGGCTGAGTTACGCCCTCGCCTGCGGCTCGGGCTGCAACCCACAGCCTTGTGTGCAATGAGCAACCTAAGCTAACTTGTCTCATAATGCACTATTATTAATCAATATTGTTTTTAATTGTGTTAAGAAGTCTTTATGTGGAGTTAAAACTTTTATTGAATTTGGCAACTTGATATATATGTTACCGGCAATGTATGAAATGCAGGCATTGTATACAATGCCTAGGCATTGTATACAATGCCTGGCCCTTTTAGGCAATGTATGTGTTACCGGCAATGTGTATAATCCGGCATTGTATACAATGCCTAGGCATTGTATACAATGCCTAAAACGATCAGGCAATGTATGAAATATAATTCATTTTATACTTTGCCTAGGCATTGTATACAATGCCTGCTGGTCCACCGGCAATGTGTAAAATAAGTATATTTCTGTTGTCTGTTATAAAAAAATAACCTCGAAATTTAAGGCTCACGCTCCGCTGCGCTTCGCGCTCGCCTTAAATTTCTAACCTATACGCGGGACCTACAGGAGTGAAGCAGGTTCGATTCCAAACTCAAATTTCTGTTGTCTGTTATAAAAAAATAACCTCGAAATTTAAGGCTCACGCTCCGCTGCGCTCCGCGCTCGCCTTAAATTTCTAACCTATACGCGGGACCTACAGGAGTAAAACAGGTTCGATTCCAAAGAGCCCCCCTCGAGCCCCCCTCGAGCCCCCCTTGAGCCCCCCTCGAGCCCCCCTCGAGCCCCCCTCGAGCCCCCTCGAGCCCCCCTCGAGCCCCCCTCGAGCCCCCCTCGAGCCCCCCTCGAGCCCCCCTCGAGCCCCCTCGAGCCCCCTCGAGCCCCCTCGAGCCCCCTCGAGCCCCCCTCGAGCCCCCCTCGAGCCCTCCATCGAACCCTCTTCGAGCTTTCCCCGAGCCCCCCCCTCGAGCTTTCCCCAAGCCCCCCTCGATCCCCCCTCGAATCTATTCTCGAAAATCTTTTTATTATACACATTGCCGGTGGACCAGCAGGCATTCTATACAATGCCTAGTCATTGTATACACTGCCTAGGTAATGTGTGAAATAGATATCAATATTCATTATATTTCATACATTGCCTAAAAGGGCCAGGCATTGTATACAATGCCTAGGCATTGTATACAATGCCTTCATTTCATACATTGCCGGTAACATATGAAATATAATGAATATTGATATCTATTTCACACATTACCTAGGCAGTGTATACAATGACTAGGCATTGTATAGAATGCCTGCTGGTCCACCGGCAATGTGTATAATAAAAAGATTTTAGAGAATAAATTCGAGGGGGGATCGAGGGGGGCTTGGGGAAAGCTCGAGGGGGGGGGCTCGGGGAAAGCTCGAGGAGGGTTCGATGGGGGGCTCGAGGGGGGCTCGAGGGGGCTCGAGGGGGCTCGAGGGGGGCTCAAGGGGGCTCGAGGGGGGGGCTCGGGGAAAGCTCGAGGGGGCTCGAGGGGGCTCGAGGGGGGCTCGAGGGGGGCTCGAGGGGGCTCGAGGGGGGCTCGAGGGGGCTCGAGGGAGGCTCAAGGGGTCTCGAGGGGGGCTCGAGGGGGGCTCTTTAGAATCGAACCTGTTTTACTCCTGTAGGTCCCGCGTATAGGTTAGAAATTTAAGGCGAGCGCGGAGTGCAGCGGAGCGTGAGCCTTAAATTTCGAGGTTATTTTTTTATAACAGACAACAGAAATTTGAGTTTGGAATCGAACCTGCTTCACTCCTGTAGGTCCCGCGTATAGGTTAGAAATTTAAGGCGAGCGCGAAGCGCAGCGGAGCGTGAGCCTTAAATTTCGAGGTTATTTTTTTATAACAGACAAGAGAAATATACTTATTTTACACATTGCCGGTGGACCAGCAGGCATTGTATACAATGCCTAGGCAAAGTATAAAATGAATTATATTTCATACATCGCCTGATCGTTTTAGGCATTGTATACAATGCCTAGGCATTGTATACAATGCCGGATTATACACATTGCCGGTAACATATATATTTTTATTGACATTACTAGTGGTCCAGAAGATTGCATCTTTTAACGAGATGTAGGTAAAGTTAACTTTTTTCTGATAGGGTAGATTATATCTTATCGTTGTTTCTTCTCGCGTTTGATAGAATTCTGGGTATTTTCTGACAAATTTGCATGTCTCCAAAATATAAATACACGGTAATGTGAGGATTAGTTATTTGACAAAGTATGGTTTGCAGCGAGTTATGTTTTCTAAGTTAAATATTATACGAATTAGTTTTTTTTGTAAGGTGAGTAAAGAGGGAGCATCAGTGCTGTTACCCTACATAATTACCCCGTAACAAATACAAGCGTAGTAGGTAGTAAGTGCTGTATGTTCATCTGTCGTTATTTTTACTTCACGTAAGGCATAGGCAAAGCTAGAAAATTTGGACTTAAGTTTTTGAATGAGGGCCTTCCAACTTATATGACTATCTAATATGAGACCGAGTAAAGTAACTTCATAATTTTACTGTTTCTATTTTATGATTGTCATATGTGAAATTTAAATCTATTTGAGCTTTTTGATGCGGGTGGAAAGGTATTAATTTAGTTTTTGAGAAGTTTATATCAAGGTTGTGGTCCTTCATCCAGTTATTAATATTATTATTATTATTATTATTTTTTTTTAATTATAATGGGTTTGCTCTTGACCCTAGTCTAGCCCGAAAGTATAGACGGGGTCTACGATGGAGCGAGCTTGCCCAGAAGGTGCCTATTCACTCTGGCCTTGAAAAGAGTCAGGTTGTATGTGCTCGGAAACACAGACGCCGGCAGGGAATTCCATTCCTTGGCTGTGCGCATTATAAACGATGATGAGTAGCGTTTAGTACGCACAGGAGGTATATCAACCAAGAACGGATGGTAGCCTGCAGTGCGTCTGGATGTCCGATGGAAGAAAGGAGAAGGTGGAATGAGCTCATGCAGCTCTTGAGCACACTCGCCGAAGTACAATCTATAGAAGACCGATAGGCAAGCAACGTTACGGCGGTGAGCCAAGCTGTGAAGCTTAGCTGATACCAGTTTTCCGTCGCCTATTAATCTCTTGGCTCTGCGTTCCACCGAGTCTAGTGCAGCAAGTTGATATTTCGCCGAGCCGTCCCAAAGGTGGCTGCAGTACTCCATGCAAGATCGGACTTGAGCTTTATAAAGGGTTAAAAGCTGCCCAGGCGTAAAGTACCGCTTGACTTTATTTAGGACGCTCAGCTTCTTAGCTGCAGTTTGAGCCTTAGACTCGATAGAGGTGCCGAAGTTAAGGTTAGAAGATAACTCCATGCCAAGAAGCTGGAGAGTGTCGGTTGCTTGGATAGATGTACCTCGGAAAGTAGGAGTTAAGTTGAATGGACTCCTTTTTGCGGTAAACAGACACGCCTGCGTTTTAGAAGCGTTGAAGCTAACAAGATTTTCATCACCCCATTGGGAGACGAGACTTAGCGTCAGGTTCAATCGCTCAACCATGGCCTCTCTCATTATTTTCACCTCATCACCACCGGCTCCCGCGCTGGACAGATACCTCTCCATGACAGTACTGTCGTCTGCATAGCCAACAATGCCCGGTGTTAGCAGGTCATTGATGTGCAGCAGGAAAAGCGTCGCAGAGAGCACCGACCCCTGAGGAACTCCGGCATCAATCGCCATGAGGTCAGAGGAGCAGCCATCAATGACTACTCTGATCGACCGTTCACTCAGGAAGTCGGCTACCCAGCTACAAAAGCCAGCGGGGATTCCGTACGCTGGAAGCTTGCTCAGCAAACTTGCGTGCCAAACCCTGTCAAAAGCCTTTGAGATGTCAAGCGAAACAGCAAGTGCTTCGCCGTGTTTCTCAATGGCCTCGCCCCAGCAGTGCGTCACGTACACAAGGAGATCCCCAGTTGATCGTCCCCGGCGAAAGCCATATTGATGATCACTAAGGAGATCGTTATCCTCTAGGTAGGTGAGCAGCTTGCCGTTCAGTACTCTTTCCATAGCCTTACAGAGTATGGAAGTGATGGCGATTGGTCGGTAATTGCTAGGGTTGGCACGACTACCCTTTTTAGGTACTGGTTGCACATTGGCAAGTTTCCAAGATTTCGGTACGGTTTCGGTCTGAAGGGAAAGGCGGTACAGACGTGTCAGTACAAGAGACAACTCAGGCGCACAATACCTCAGCACTCTTGCTGGTATGCCATCAGGACCACTGGCCTTATTCACGTCTAGATTAAGTAGGACTCTACGGACCTCTTTATTGTCTATTGTAATCTCCTTATCCATTGAATATGAGGTTCAGTTTATTAATTACATCTTTGCTGTCATTAGAAGATGTAAGAAGGGATATATCGTCGGCGAATAATACACATGGTTCTTGCACTACTTTCGGGAGGTCGTTTATATAGAGAAGAAATAACCAGACATTCGATGACACTTCCTTGTGGAATAGAGGCATTGGTAGTAATAGTGTCAGATCTGACGTTTTCAATTTCTTTGGTGTCATAGTTTAAGTGTTCTATTTCAACTATTTGTTCTCGATCTTTTAAGAAAGATTTAAACCATTCGTGACAGTGCAACTTCATCAGTGATCGTTTTATCAAGTTTTTGACAGATTTCATTACCCATTAAAGCTCCTACTCACGATATATTTTTTTCCAATTTGCTGACCCAATCTGCTGAGAGTTGACAGATTGAATCGTCAGTAGTCGAGTTGGGGGCGCAACGCAACGTGAGTAGAGCACAGCCAACCGCGACTTCAACAAATTGTGTCAGCAGATTGTGGTTGAGTTGAATCGTGAGTAGGCGCTTTTACTGAGCCCTAGCGGCTCACCAGCAATATGAATATATCACCTGTCTGACAACACTGCCGCAGCGACAAACTCGACGTTGCTAAATTTAGAGAATAGCATAGCTGGTCCAAGCAGAGTCATAAGAATTAATAAAACTGACTAGAACGGACACTCCCGCTCCGAACGGGCTCAAGGTCACGATTTTTAGCCTGCACGTTAAACGGGAATCTCAGTCGGGCTATCACAACTGGCGTCGCCGCACGCGCGTTTGCCTGTTTTTGCGTTCCGTAATATTTTCTCTGTGCGTGAGATCTTAGAAACAAATTTTATGACAATAGCGTCAAGTTATTGTGGTGTGTTTGGTTGTACAAACAATTCGAAAATGATGCCACACTTAAGTTCTTCTAGTTTGCCCAAAGATGATGGGAGGTAAGTTATATTTTCTAAATATTAATTCGTTTTCGTACCTAATTTATCAAAAGGACATGAACAGTTTTTTTTGTGTAGCCAATTGTTTACCTAATAGTAAAAGGCGGTTGTATGACCGAAAGTGGCGCCCTCAGAGGTTTTTAGTTAATAAGTTATTAATAGAAAAAGATTTTAATAATGTTTATCGTGGAGATTTTAGGGCCCATGGTCTAATATTTTTAGAAGGTATCACTAAATGCCCTCGTAGTCATTCGTAATAGCAAGTAGATAGCAAATGTGTCAAAAATGGCCACTTTTAGCAGTTTTGCTATCTACTTCTAGCAGTGACTACGAGGGAATGTAACGATACCGTCTAAAAATACTAGAGTGTGGGCCCTAAAATCTCCACGATAAACATTATTAAAATTGTGTATTAGAATTATAATATTAAATAAAATTCACCGCGGCGCCACTTTCGCTCAAGGTACCACCTTAAAGTAGGTAGGACATACAGTATGTTTTTACTTGTCGTTAAATCTTTTTCAATAGCCCTGCCCTCGGTCGTTGATCTCTTATTTTGTAAAACTAGAAAAAAATATTGATATCAAAGCAATGGAAAACGTATATTTTAGTAATATATAGCAGAGTGCATTTCGGCTCCGTAATCAATATCAATTTAAAATTCAGAAAACGAGTAAACATTGTTACTTATATATTTAAAGTGTTAATAAAACTATAATACATAAGTGATATCGTTTGTTGCATAAACTAACCAGTGAATAAATAGATACAACAGTTTATAATTAGTGTGGTCAATAGTGCAGTGAAACACAAAATACAAACAATACCTCAAGCAAAAAGTGTAAATATACCAATTTGGAAATTATCAGTGAAGAAATTATAGATATGCAACAAAAAATTAACAGTGAAAAAAGTGCAAGAATATCATAAATTATTGGCAATTGGATGTGTGAATAACTAAATACCTACCGTCGGTCGGTCGTGAACACAGTGCGAAGGCGGCACAAGTATTAACTCCAGTAATATCAGAATAGAAGCGGGTAGCTTGCACGGCTCGCACTGCAAAGCCGAGGTCCGTGGAGAGGCGGCACAGACTTGGAATTACTCTAACAGAATATTAGTAAATAAAATGGCTATTTGCTCAAAGTGCAAACAAAACATACCAACAAGAGAAGTTTTAAGCTGTTATAAGTGCAAATGTATCTATTCAACGCTTCCGGAATACAATGACCCCAGATCGTAAAAGAACTTGGATTTGTGATAGCTGTTTAAAGATTAAACTTCCTTCAAACAATCCAAATATGGAAGGTCATTCGAACCAAGTTAAGATTGCGTCTACGTTATCATCTACGTCTACCCCATTACATACTTCTATAGCAGATTTAAAATTATTAGAGCAAAATTTGGAGGAAAAATTAGAGAAATCCAATGAAGATAACGTTACGCATCGAAGACAACGACACCCACTTAAGAAGTTGTCCATTTCGAAGTCTTGTGAATCACTGATTCAAGATGATATTTCATATAATCTACCCACTTGTAATACCAGTATTTGCAAAAGTGTTACCAATATACATGAATTGAATATAGTACAAGATTTGAAAATGGAATTAGAACAACTGAAATTAGAGTTAAATAGTGTGCAAAATGAACTTGAGAGTAAAATCCTGGAAAATAATGAGTTAAATCGAACTATGAAAGATTTAACGCACAAAGTCAGTTTCCTGAAAGACATATGTCGTAAACCATTATTGAAAGAAAAAAACTCAACCGACCTTGATTTATCTCTCCCTTCTCTCAACAACGGTGCTTGTGAACGCCAAAACCCTTTAGAAAATATTGAAAATATTACTGAAAATAGTAATTCAACATACTATTCTGACAGAAACGACTTAATTATAGAGAACAAAATTAACATAGACTATCATGATACGCAATTGCTCAAGTTCAAAAACCAAATCAACGATGTTAAAAATTGAATAATAAAGCTGGATTATGCAGTAAATGAGCTTCAAAAGAATTTAAACACAGGTAACTTTTCTTATAAGAATATAGCCAAAGAGGGAAATACATTAAAAAGAAATAAACTGTGCATCATATCCAGTACAAATAGAAATGATATTCTAAACACTATCAAAAACCTGCACTTTGATGATGAATTTGATTATTGCCATTACATAAAGAACACCGCAGGAATACTACAACTAATTGATGGACTTGAGTCAAAATTAAACGATTTTAACCTTAATGATTACTGTGTAATACTAGTAGGTGATCATGATTTTTATCAGCAGAGAGTAAATCATGATTTGATAGCCAATATAAGACAAGTCCTAGGTAAGATTATATATACAAATATTATTTTAGTCCCTCCAACCTATGTGTGTGGTGCACCTATATTAAATTATAAAATTGAAAATTTTAATACACTACTGTACAAGGAATTAAATGAACACAATTATGCCTATAGCTTCGACCCGAATCGAGATCTGACGCTCGATATGTTTTCATCGCGAACAGGTAAAATAAATAAAGCTGGAATAAAAACAATATTTTCGAATGTTCAGAGCTTAATTTATGACATAAATAATAATCCATGTCTTTTTCGCCAACAACCGTTTTGACAAAGTGTCTGAATCTTCTGCTGAAAGTATAGTTCAATCTATTGGAATACTGCACGCAAATATTGCTGGAGCACTCAGCAAACAAGAGGAGTTACAATTTTCTATTGATCATTTAGAAAATCAAAAAATATTTAAAGCAGACGTTATCTGTCTCTGTGAAACCAATCTGGAAACTGGCAGCGAGAAGAACCTAAAGCTAGAAAACTTTACAGTCGCATCATGTTGTTCTAGATTGCGTACTAAAGATCGAGGAGGAGTAGCAATCTTAATTAAAAATGATATTGAATACAAATCCATAGATTTACAGAACTTTTTTTTTAATGTTGTGGGTTGGAACTGACTGAATATGGGATTATTATAATATGTATATACACAAATAAAGCGCCAACATCTCCAACTTCATTGTTCTTTCAAAAATTGGCAGATTTATTACAAACATTGTGCCGAAAGAAGAGAAAAAGGATTATAATATGTGGCGACTGTAATTTAGTGTTATTTAGTCATAAAACAATTATGCGAAAGTATTATTATGACAAAAAAGATTATGCCAAATCGGTTATGCCAAATCAAATTAGGCATAAAACAATTATGCGAAAACAAGGGATCCCGCGTCTTACACGTGTGGGCGACTAGACCACAAAGGCAGTTAATATTTAAATTAATTTAAATATATAGTTAAAGAAACTATATCAGGTAATATCATGGATTATGCACTTACCAGAATTAAATTTGTCGTGCGCCAACACTTTTTCAACTTCAATAGTTTGGTGGTCAAACATTTCACTGGTGGTGACGAGATCATAATCTCCAACTTTCACTACGAAAGACCCATTTCTCAAACGCCTGGCGAATTTTGTAGCATACGTCAAAACTAAGCGAGGATGTATGAGGGAGCCACCAGCCACAAAAGTTTCTTTTCCATTTTTACGTCTGAAAAAAAATATAATTAAGAGCCATCTTGCAATGTATGGCCGCGACCTGCGTCTTGCGTCTCTCCAAACACTGCGCGGTCGCAACGACGGACGAGCTGAAAGGCCGACATAGGGACAGCGCGCAGTGGTTGTCCCTATGTGTATGTGAGATTGCGGCCTTACTTTGCTGCGTTATCTTAACTTGAATAGATACATAGATATGTATCTATTCTTCATATGCTGTTTGTTAACTTCCTCCGATTAGAACGAGGGAACGAAACGAGACGTGCAGTACAGCGTTATAATACTAGTGGCTCAGTGAGCTGTAGACCTCACTCAAATTGTATGTTGTTCAAAAAAAATCTAATAGATGTCGCCACGAGGTTTCTTTTATACGGCCGAGAGGTCGAAGGCCAACTAGGTGGTCTGACCAAATCCGCTCAATGCTGAACACCAAGCTACACGATGCACTCCATGACTCTAAGGACAGGCATGGATGGAGGGGCATCATAAAAGAAAATTTTAATTAGGAGGAGGAGGTATTCTTTTAATTTATTTATTGGAAGCTAGATGCTAATCCTAACTATAATCCATAATAAGATAGGAGTCCAAAATGCAATTAAGGGAGAGTCAGTTCGGTTTTCGATCTAGAATTCGGGAAGCATTGTTCGCTCTCAATGTTCTGGTACAAAAAAGCAGATGCAGACTGACATCATCTTGTGTTTCATCGATTATGAAAAGGCGTTTGATAACGTAAAACATGACGTTCTTATGGAACGCCCCATTGACGCTGGTCTGGACGGCAAAGATATCAGAATTATCAAGAACTTGTACTGGGTCCAGGAAGCAACTGTCAGAGTCGAGCATGCGGAAACTGAACAAATTGAGATTTGCCGTGGAGTCAGACAAGGGTGTATATTATCCCCCCTGCTTTTTGATCTGTACATTGAAGCAATCATATCGGCAGCAATGGGAGGGGCTGGATGTTGGAGTTAAGGTAAACGGCAAAGGGTGTATATTATTCCCCCTGCTTTTTGATCTGTACATTAAAGCAATCATATCGGCAGCAATGGGAGGGGCTGGATGTTGGAGTTATGGTAAATGGCAAAGTCATTAATAATTTGAGATATGCCGATGACACAGCACTAATAGCCTCAACCAAGCGTGACATACAGGAGATAATGGATAGGGTGTACGAGTGCAGTTTAAGAGCAGGGCTGAAGATGAATGTCTCCAAGACTAAACTTATAGTTGTATTAAAAAATCCACTGAACGCAGTTATTACAGTTGCAGGATCAGATCTCTAACGAATGTGGATGTATAATACCTCGGCGCTTGGGTAAATGAAGAATGGGATAGCGAGCAGAAAATTCGAAACCGGATTTAAATTTCCCGAGCAACGTTAAAAAGAATGGAAAAAGTTTTATGCAGTCGGCTTAGATCGTTCCATTGTTACGTCTGGCCTGTAGTGTTATATGGTAGCTAAGCTTGGACTCTAAAAGCCGACATATATAAGTTCCTTGAATCCTTCGAAATGTTGTTCTACCGAAGAATGCTGCGAATTAGTTGGACGGAGAAGGTTTCCAAAGTGAGAGTTTTCCGGCGCGTTGGCAAGAGTCACGAATTACTGCAGACCGTGAAGAAAAGAAAAGTTGGATATCTTGGCCATGATCCTGTGACACGAGAGATACCAACTTCTCCAGTTAATAATGATGGGCAAGATTGAAGGCAAACGACGCGCTGGAAGAAGGAAAAAATTGTGGTTGCGCAACATCAGCGAATGGACTAGTATAGCCAGCGTCGAACAACTGTTTTGCTTGGCGCAGGACAGAGAATTTCTTTGAAAAGTTGACGGCCAAACTCTGTATAATTGGAGTGGCACTTTAAGAAGAAGAAAAAGATGGCGTTTCTAACTTTGATAATTTATCGAAAGGGTGATTTTTTTTTGACATATTTCGATAAACTGACGCGATAAAAAAATATATATAATTATCGAACTTGCTCACAAAATTTTATGAGAATCGGTTAAGAAACGTGACCGGTAGAGGAGAACAAACGGACAGCAGGACGACAGCCAGAATGCCCAAGCACGCGTTTTTGCTCAAGCTGAAACAGAGACGCTTCGCGCTCGCTCGGTAAAATATAACTACAAAAATGATTAGGTTAAAATAAAAAGAGTGGTACCTTAAAGAGGACAAAAGAAAGATCAAATTATCAACATTCACTAAACTTACTTGAAAATAGGCACTACCCAAGGAAACTCGCCAAACGTAGCGCTATCTTGCCCGAAAGCCCGAAATCCCATGGTGTTTCCTCTTCCACAACCCTAAAAAATTATAGAATGATTTGTAAATATTTTTATAAATACCAAGAAATAGAAACCTCTGGAGCATAAAGGATGACGAGCTTGACTGAAAGCATAGAGTCTGTCTAAAAAGTCAGTTTACAAGAGAAATAATTAAATTATTTATAAAAACTTATACTGATAACCCTGTTGGTGCTGTCAAAATTCTAATTGTAAACATAGCTTTACTCAATTTTATTTAGATGGGTATTGGTGGGGTGGTTGGGGATTTAGGTCGGTATCAAAATTACCATTGAAATTACCCATGTAAACTGACTTTTTAGACAGACTCTGTTGCAAATCACTTGAATATCCTACTAATATAATAAATGTGAAAGTTTGTGGGTTTGGATGTTTGTTCCTCAATCACGCAAAAACTACTGGATATGGTTGAAATTTGGCATACAGATAGTTAATAGCCTAGATTATAACATAGAATACTTTTTATCCTGATATTCCCACGGGAACGGGAACGGGAGCCACGCGGGTGAAACCGCGGGCGGACGCTAGTGTATCATAAAATTTGTATGACACGTACATAAATGTAATTACGCTAGTAATAAAATTTCTATTAACGTCTCGTATTACTAGCGTAATAACATTTATGTACGTGTCATACGAATTTTCTGACGTTTTATTTTTACGTTTACGTTTTGACGAATTGTTTTACGTTTAGCAGTATGAGTAAATATAAAAAAATGCACACGATTATTCACCTTTGCTGGTAATCCAACAAAGGTGAATAATCGTGTGTATTTGTTTAGCAGTATGAGTAAATATAAAAAAAACCGGTCAAGAGCGAGTCGGACTCGCGCACCGAGGGTTCCGTACAATCATAAATATATTTGGATATGTTATTTTAGGACAGTCTTTAAAAAAGTAGGATAAACGGCAGACAGGTGGAAGGGCGAACAGGCGGACAGTTAATTTACAAATGCTGCTTATGGTGACTGAAAAACGTTTCAGCCACTCCACATTGCAAAATGTTTATATTACTAGTCCATCAGCCATTTTAATGTCCCCACTGCTGGGGCACAGGCCTTCCTTATGGATGGACCTTATGGATAAGGAGGACGGGCCATAACCCACCACGCGGGCCCAATGCGGATTGGTGGGTGTTAACGACTGCAAATGCAGCCGGGACCAACGGCTTAACGTGCCTTCCGAAGCACGGAGGAGCTCGAGATAATAAATTTTTGGTCACCCATCCCATGACCGAACCTTGCGAACGTTGCTTAACCTCCGCAATCGCAGGTCCAGGCGCTAAACCACTGCGCCACCGAGCTCCTCGTTATTATTATATTACTATATTACTAAGTAGGAACTTATTCTTCGTTTATTCGTACGGCAAATAGTAGGTAATTATATTAGAACCAGCCACCAATTTATTATTGTAGTGTTAGGTTGCGCCATCTCTTGACCGATAGTGGAACTATTTTTGTCCCTTAGGTTAGCATGCTTAGGACAGCGCCATCTGTTGACTGGTAGTGAAACTAAAAAAAATTTGTTTGTTTTTTGAATTTCTAAAAAAGTGTGTTATATTGAGACATCGTTTTATTTTTCCTGTAATATTTACATAAACTACTATCACATAGAATTATTTCAGATTTTTCTCTTTGCAAACTTCGGAGATAAGGGGGGGGGGGGACGGTATTTTTTTTTCACATTTTTCATCATAAGTCGAAAACTATGCGGCCTAAGAAAAAAAAATTGTTTTAAAATGTGCAAACAGCGCTCTTTCATATGATACCCCACATGCCCTAGTCACCTCACTTAAAATTTTTAAGACCTCTTTTCAGTCCCTGTTGTAAAAAAAATATAAATTTTATTATTTCTTTCTTATTTGCAAAATAGTTGGGCAAATGTCATCTTAAACTATTCCAAATTTAAAGTTGATACCATTAGTAGTTCTCGAGATATCCAGCTGTGACAGACAGACACACAGATAGACAGACAGACTGAGTCACACCATAAGGGTTCCTTTTTTACCATTTTGGTACGAAACCCTAAAAACACACGATTATTCACCTTTGTTGGATTACCAACAAAGGTGAATAATCGTGTGCATTTTTTTATATTTACTCATACTGCTAAACGTAAAACAATTCGTCAAAACGTAAACGTAAAAATAAAACGTCAAAAAATTCGTATGACACGTACATAAATGTTATTACGCTAGTAATACGAGACGTTAATAGAAATTTTATTACTAGCGTATTATTCACCTTTGTTGGTAATCCAACAAAGGTGAATAATCGTGTGTATTTTTTAGGGTTCCGTACCCAAAGAGTAAAAACGGGACCCTATTACTAAGACTCCGCTGTCCGTCTGTCTGTCTGTCTGTCACCAGGCTGTATCTCATGAACCGTGATAGCTAGAAAGTTGAAATTTTCACAGATGATGTATTTCTGTTGTCGCTTTAACAACAAATACTAAAAACAGAATAAAATTAATATTTAAGGGGGGCTCCCATACAACAAACGTATTTATTTGCCTTTTTGGTACGGAACCCTTCGTGCGCGAGTCCGACTCGCACTTGGCCGGTTTTTTATATTTACTCATACTGCTAAACGTTTTTGAGTGACTACCACTAAATTAATTTATGTACCTAACAACCCTGTACAATTGAATCTATCAAATCAGCCCCCTACCCAAATGGCCAACTTTCTATTCGTTTGAACGCTACGCTTACTTTGAAAGCTTAAATATGAGCAATAGATGATCAAATCACATGTCGCAAAGTTATGTAAATCAAAGCTTACGACACGTAATTTATAGTTTACTGCTTATTTTAAAGTTTTAATAGTAAGCGTAGCGTTCAAACGAATAGAAAAGTGGCCATTTGAGTAGGGGTGCAGATTGGACAGTTGTTTTTTTTTTATCTCAGACAATTTTTCATATTAAACATTAGAAGGGTAAACGGTGTCGTGGCGAATGAATTCTCACCGAAAAGCCCAATGCACGAATAGTAAATTGGGCATCACACGCCGTGTATTACGAAATCACTCGCCGCGTCGCCTTTCGCCTCTTAAGGCTGGTTTACATTCTCTTAGTATTTAGTAGAGTGCTTAGTAGCGTGCGAGTTGATTCGAATGCGAGTGCTTTAGTAGTTTTGGTGCCTTTCCAGTGACCGTTTACACGCTTCCAGTAGAGTGTCATTTTCGCCATACCTAATACCTATTATTTAATTCAATTACATGTCACGCGTTCACCGGCAAATGCACTCTACTAAAGACGTTACTAAAATGTCGATTTACATGCTTCCAGTGCAAGTGCGAGTAAAATATCGCGCGGGGGGTGAGCGGGCGCGCAGGGGGTGCTACTGGAAAGCGAGTAGAAAGGCTACTAGAACGTTACTCTCTTTAGTCATAAGACGACCGTTTACATGTTTCCACTAAAGCACTCTCCTAAAGCACTCTACTAAAGACTAAGATAATGTAAACCAGCTTACCTCATCTGGAGCAGGGAATACAAAACCAGAAGCTGTTGTAGTCGTGATGGTGGGACCAGGGGCTATTGTAGTGTGTGTACCACCAGGTGTGACGGGCGGAGGTACCGAGGAGGATGGTGGGACAGGGGTTGTCGGAGGTAAAATCCCACAGCAGACTTTTAGACCAGAACAGCTAGAAGAATCCAAAGACCTGTGAAAAGACTATTCTAGCATTCTCCGAGAACTCTATCATATTGTTCTTATTATTGTTTATGATAAGAACTTCACCTACAGTTCAAGTTCCAATAAAACTCTTGTACAGTACGAGGCATGTATCTTGAAATTTTTTCGACGGAGTAGGGATAAGTTCGCGCATGTGCTCTTGTGAGCGACCAATAGCGCGCGCCCCTCTCCCGCCGCCCGCGCCCCTCACCGCTACGCATGCCCAAAATACGCATTACGCGCAATCCCCACCCGATTTCAAGATATATGCCTCGTACTGTAACAATAGTTCAATTCGAACAAAAACCGGTCAAGTACGTGTCGGGCCACGCGCAGTAGGGTTCCGTAGGTACATTATACCATACTTATACCGCTATCATTTTTCGTCTGAAAAAATAACTTTGTTTTTCACAGTGTTTGTATGAATGACAAAGTTATATTTGCGGTTTTGGAAAATGTACTAAAATATCTCGAAACTAATTACTGTATCTCGTTTAAACCAATTTTCGTTGAAATTGTTTATTAAGATCTATAGCTTATATTTTTTTTAGATTTTTCACCTTCTTACTTTAAAAATTAAAGGGGGGGGACACACATTTTACCACTTTGGCGGCATATATCTTTCAAACGGTTGACTTTGAAAAAAAATAGTCTTAGAGGCCTCAATGTCATTTTTAAAGACCTATCTAAAGACATCCCACAAGTGTTGGTTTGATGAAAAAAAAAATATTTTCAGTTCCATGTATGGGGAGCCCCACCTTAATCTTTTATTTTTTTATTTTTTTCTAAAACTTGGCATAGAACTCTGGGGATCCGCAAGTTGGCATAGAACTCTGGGGATCCGCAAGTCACTCAAATATAGAGATACTACAAAGATTTCAAAATAAAGCTCTAAAAACGATTAGCGGCGCTACTTGGTTCACAAGAAACACTGAAATACATGAGTACCTACAGTTTCCAACAGTAAAGGAAGAGGTAGAGAGATATACAAAAAGTTACAAACAAAGGCTTCAAAGCCATAAAAACCAACTTGCACTCTCACTGCTGGACAGTGGAACATCTACATATAGACTCAAGAGGAAACAAATAGCCTCAATATAGTTAATCTCACAAATAATAAGCAAATATGAGGTGACACATCACAGGATGTGAATATACCCGAACTACTATAAAGATAAAACATACAATCTGGCTGATCGCAGATAGAAAAAAGAGTCAAAAGAAAAAAAAAATATAAAAATCGTAAAGCGGTTTACAGAATACACCTACCTACTAAGTTTTAACTATGTAGTCCTAATACTTTTGGAATAAAGTGGCTGTGACATACGGACGGACAGACAGACAGACATGACGAATCTATAAGGGTTCCATTTTTTGCCATTTTAGCTACGGAACCCTAAAAAACGGGTAGTGTAGTAATGTTTTTTTATATAAATTTAATTCAGGCAACTAAGCCTATACAATATATAATATACTCGTACCGCTTACAAACATACGTTTATATTAAAATTACATTTTAAAACTATTTTCCATGTATTGATGGCGGCGACGTGTTGCGCAACGCAATGTCCGGTATCCGACCGCGAAACCGTCGGAACAAAACACCGTTCGGCCAAAAATCCTCTTAATGAAGGTCGACATATTATTATATTCGGTCGGTGCCCTCACCACCAATGAATTAAAGTTCACATTGTGGCGGGACTCCAACTGCTCGACCCTTAGACAGAATTTGATTTCCACTCTGATGTACTCTACAATATCATCAGGTTTCGTACTGTAGTGCAGGCGGGACACGCACAGCAGCGTTGTTGGGACAGCCGGGCGAAGTTTACGGCGGGTGGACTTCTTCTTCCTTTCCACCTTTTTGAAGCCGTCCTTGTCACACTTCATCCAGTCTCCGAGAAGACCGGTGGCTTAGAGACCGGTAAATGGCTAATTTTTCTCACGTGATGTTGTCTCGTGTTTGCTTCAATCCTTAATCGAACCGTGATTGTTTTGGCGAGTGCTTGTTTTGATCAAAAATGATTTTATTTACATTTTTAGTAATGATATTATAGTGCTTTAAATGATGATGGGACAATGTGGTATAGTATGCCGTTTGTACTGTTGCAGCACCAATACAGATCAGGATGTAAATCTCTTTTACTCAAAAATGCTTGTAATATGGTCATTATTTTGACAACCTTCTTTGAGCAAAGTCGGGGTTGCCGCGCTCCTCCGATGGTGACGCGGCAAAGTTGTATGAGATTTCATTATTGTCTTGTTTTAGCTACCAGCAATTTCCTTTGAGAATCCATTATTGTCGAGTTTTGTTTCAAATATAGAACGCCACACCTATTGCTCTCTCGGGCACACTCGTTGTGGTAAGCGCGGTGAGCCGCCATTTTCAATCCCATTCTTTATCTGCGCGGGTGTTGTACATTGAGGGGAGAAAACCCTTTTACACAGGTGATATTTGTATTTTTATGTAAAATTTGTATGGAAAAATATAAAAAACTCGCACTTGACCGTTTTTTGACCTTTCATTAAATACCTATTGACCACTTCCGGGGTACCATAGGGGGTCGAAAAAAACCTTATTTTTTGGCTCCGACGCACCGTTTCTGAGATATTTGCATTTTTGTATTTTTTTCGAAATTAGGTTATACGTACCCACTATAGTAGAAGGTAGTACTCGCATTTTTGAGTAAAGCACTATACAAGCCTTGGTCCACAATGACTGCACTGCTGGCCACGTTATGATGGCCTCGAGCTAAGCTTAACTACGCTCTCGGCCTTCAAGCTTGGTCATCATCGCGCTGTGACGGCCTGGACCTGCGCTAAGCTCCGCTCTCGGCTATCATCATCGCTGCCAGCAACGCAGTCATTATGTACCGCGGCAGTAATGTACTATTATAAATATCTAAAAAAAATGATCGCTTACCTCTGTACTGACTTTACGAAATTATTAACGCCTGTTCTTTTTATATACCCGCCAATACATAAGCCGGGTATAACACAGTAGCCATCCCTATTATCATCAGTCGTGCATTTTTCGGGTGAACCTATGACAAATAATAAAAATAAGAGCTAGCTACGGAAATAGGTTTGCAATTTATAAGCAATGAAATCCCTCTAGTTAGTGTGTCCTACTTACCATATGTGAGCTTATTTGAATAAAGATTTTTTCACTATCACTTTCACTAGTGATAATGAAAGTGAAAAATTCTTTATTAATAGATCCGTCGCCAGCGCCGCCGGTGGAGTGATATCGGTAATATAACTTAGCCATGCGTTTTGGTTGAGGGTAAAGTTGTACCAGGTGACGCCCTGGGCCCTATTGCATAAGATTACTAATAATATTAGAAAATAATATAAGTTACAGGTTGAAAATTTACAAGTTGTTGTAATTTCTGTTGCATAATAATTTTCGTTTTTATTATTAGTATGTAAATATTGCGTTGTATAAATTTCTAATAATATTATAAAATCTACAAGCTACTTTTACAAGTACTAGTATATTGTGTTGCATAAGATTCTTTTCCGAACTTGTAATAAGGGCGCTAATAGTATTAGCAAAATATACAAACATAAAATATACTTTCCTTGGCTGAATAGGTGAAACCTTTATCCGTCTTGATTTTTCAATGAAAAATAATAATTTTGGCGATAATTTGAATGTCAATCAAACTCCATTGGCATAAACATAAAAAAGACTATTGGCGGGAATTAATGATCAGTCAAATAAGTATTTAATACTTAATCACAGTACCTATATTATATAGCTAGGATTTATACAATATACCTATAAACTGTGTAGCTAATTTCTTTTTCCACGATTTCAGAGTTGATCCCATAGTGAAAGTTGTTCATATAGGCATGCGTAGAATATCGTGTTAAAATTTAGCTAAACATTTTATTAACCCCGTATATGTTCGATTTTTGTATGCTTTTTGGTTGCGCGTTATTTGAAATCCTTCATCTTCATCATCTGATAAATAAAATAAAATATTTTTTTAAGTTATGGTTAACGGTGTTATATTATTCTAGGTCAACGATAAATTGCAAAATGCAATCAAACCAGAGATGTGACGTCATCCTACGAAACTAACGTTAGTTTCGTAGGATGATGATCACATCTCCGGTATATTGTCAGATTAATCACACTATAAGTACAACTAATAATTTGAAAATACGGTGCTCCTTAGGTTAGTAGAAATAAATACAAGTTTTTAATAATAATTTGTATTTTCGGTTTGATATTGCAACAGAAGCTTGTAATATTAGCTAATTATATTAGTAATTTGGACTAATATTATTGGCACTTGTAGTTTATTACTCATATTTTATTATGCAACACAAAAGTACAAGTTACAACCAAAATCACTAATAATATTAGCTTGTAATTTGTTATGCAATAAGCCCCTGGCCACATAATAGATAAAAGTACTAAGTACAGAAAGAACACTCCCCGCCCCACCCTAGAATCAACTACCCCGCGAGTTCGTATGCCGAATCGTAGCTGTCTAAAAAGTCAGTTTACATGGGTAATTTCAAGGGTAATTTTAATACCCACCCTAGCTACACAGCAAATAATATATAGTTTATTTGTACAATCTTGATACTTTGGAATAAAAATATTTATATAAAAGATGATAAGTAAATAAAAAACATTTGATTATGTACACTGTACATAATCAAATATTTTTAAGTACAGATACAGGAAAAGCATTAACAGGTTTCTTTTTATTTGTCGACTTAGCTTTTTTGTATAGGCAAGTAAAAGTTCTTTCATTTCATTTCAATCAAATGTTTCATATTTACTTATCATCTTTTATAGTAACATAAATATTTTTATTCCAAAGTATCAAGATTGTACAAATAAACTATAATATTATTATTTGCTGCATTGCTAGGGTGGGTATTAAAATTACCCTTGAAATTACCCATGTAAACTGACTTTTTAGACAGACTCTATGCTCGTTTGGTCGTGTTTGTCAACTGTCAACTTATTTTGATATTCAAAGCAATGCGTCGTAACTTTATTTACCAAAAAGTTCGAATTATGAATTGAACGCCGCTCAAACAGTACAAACTGCACGGTAGCCCTAGAGTTACACACACAATGAGCGGTTTTCTGACAGCTAAGAATTTTAGTTTATTTTTATGTTGATAGATGGGGCTATTAAACTAGGTAGATTTTTTTTTAATTTTTCCCATGCCGCGTTCCGAATCACGCTGACAGCGCTGACAGACCATAGAATAATAAACGTACGTCAAAAAAGTAGGTCGAAAATTGGCATTGAATCCTTTCATCCTTTGCTTTTTTCTTAAAAAGCTACGTGCTTAGTTGAACAACGACATCTAGCCGTCTTTTATGTACTACTTTTCTTTTTTAAACTGCCTTTTGAAAATCGCTCATTGGCTTTGGTTAAAAAATAAAAGGTATTTTTTTATTTTTTTTTACTACAGATTAGGCCAATTTAAGAAACTAATTTGAATATTTTAACATTTGGTCCCGTATTTATTTTTTTATAAATATATTTGTCGAGCGGATATGGTCAACCGGAATGACGTCATTAGTGGCATGAAAATTTAAGAAGGAAAACCTTTGCCATCTACTTATAGAAAAAGAACGGCCAAGTGTCATTACCTGTCATAATGACTTTATGGTTGTTTGTAAACAAATAAGTTATAGTTAATATTTCTTCTATTTTATTCATTTAATCCAGTTGTGACGGTTCTAACCTACCTTCTTAATTTGCCGCAATAATTTTTGAGGTGGTGAAATTATAATAAAAATGCTTAGTGGAAACTCAGCTGAAAAACTTTGTAAAAACTGACACGCCCAATCTACCCAAATTCAAAATTGCGAAATGTATTGTGTTTATTTTGGATGTAGACTACATGGATGAAATTGTAACGATTGCTTGTGGACTGATAAATTTGCAGGATAACATAAACATTGTGAAAATATGTGCATACTTTATTTCTATTTACAAACATTTAATAGTAGGGATGCTTTAGGGATGTGGAAAAAATTACGAGATAAGTTCATCGACATACTCTGATAGATGATAGATGTTTTCTCTCCTCCGATAGATGTTTTTAAAATAATTTTTCCAAAACATTTTTTTTGTAATTACGTATGGATTCTAATAGTCGACACTATTTTGTCACTAGAGCATTTTGATTTTTTCCTACTTTTGAGTCTTAAAAATCATCGTAAAATTCGTCAAATCGAGCCAAAATTTCGCGTAGGGGTTTATTTTGCTATATTTTATGTTTTACAATACCTTAAAATTAGAATCCATTACTTAGTCATCATCCCATTTCATCTTATTTTTTTCTGAGAAATTACCTATATCGATATTTTTTCACTTCCACCTTCCACCATCCCTAATGCCAAGTTCATTGTCAAAATTGTCTTTGCCGTTTTTTCTTTTGTTTTATTATGGCTGGGGGATCTGTATGTGATGACGTCATATGAAGGTTATTTGAAGGTTAAAGCTTTTTATTGAATATTATAAATATCTTTAAAAATATAGAATTATTTTTAAATTTAATTAGTAGACACTGTACCGAAAGCTTATTCCTCGAAATGGTTTTGAGATTTCCAGTCATGTTTAAAAAGTTATCAAAGCCAATTGCGCGTGTCGTCATCTGTTTATAATAGCGTGGTTGTACGGAGGGTCCGGGGTGTGCCTTGGCACTACTTTTCCCCCAACCGTAACGCCTGGTAATGTTATATTTGTGGCGTCTTTGCAAAGAGGTCACCACTCCTCTGTGGTAGGTAGTGTAAATTTTCACTATTAGGAAACTTAATACTCAATGATATTAGAATTAAAAATTATAATATCTTTGAAATACCTAAATTTTATTCCTGCTAGTTTGTTGTGATTGGTGCACACATGTGTAAATAGGAAGTAAACGTATATTAAACTACGCAAGCGGTGTTTCTAATTAATCCCATATAGTTGCAAAGACATCCTACATAGCACATAATTTTTGCACAGCATCAACGCAAGTATTGTGCGGGCGGGTCACAAGCTCGCACATATTCTAATCGACAGGCGCGGTCCCAAGGGGGGGGGGGGTCACAGGGGACATGACCCCCCCCAAAATCGTACATGTCACATAGAAAAAGCTTCTAAAATGTACAAAAAGCAATTGTATTATTATTAGTGACCCCCCCCCCCCCCCAATTTCAGGCTGCGACCGCGCCTGCTAATCGAGTGCATAATTAGCTATAATACCACACCAAATCCAGAGCTCTATAAATGGAACACCCACCAACTCTCAACCCCACCACTAAGCAACTGCCAGGTGTCCGGATCTATCTAATAATGATAGTATATCTTCGCGGTACGAAATCAAAATAACTCCTCGTAAGTTATGTTGCCCTGGTACTTTTAACTGAATATTACATTATTTCGATAAAATTTGAAATCATTAAAAATATTAAAGAAGTTGTTTTTTTTATTTTATGTTTTTAATTTCTTCTTGGTTTTCTTGTCTTGTCAACAAAATGACAACATGACCTAGTGAGGACATGACCTAGTGGGACTAGATGGTCAATACGGCGCGCCGTATTGTTTGCACTTTACATAGACAACGTTCTACGCCGCTAAATTACGGCTGTAATATGACGGCACCACCGTCATCCTAGGAAACCCTAGCTTAACTAGATTCTAGTTAGTGTGTTTCGATCAATAATATCCTAGATAACGCTTCACCAGCTAAAACGTACGCAAAAATGGCACCTTGAAATAGCGTACCACTTACAGACTTGGCGCCTATTTTGTACATAGTCACCTCTTATTTTGTACAAAATTACATCTTTTATCACTTTGTGCAAAATAAGCGCCCATTGTAAATGAGACGCTGTTTGAGGTGCCATTTTTGATACTGACCCATAGACTTATTATATTACTAGCGTAGACTGACCGGACATCTAGGGTATATTCTTGATCGAAGTTTATGTGCCATACTGTCATTATTAGATAGATCACTTATTAAAGGGATTTCGTTTCTCTGTAAATTGCAAACCTATTTCCGTAGCCTAGCTTAAGGCTAGGCGCATGCTGAGAAGCAGGCGACGCAGCACAGGGGCCCTATTTTTGAATCGCTCGGCTGGCGTCGAGCGTTCTTTTCTACTGATTTTCGTTCGACATATGACTCAAATGTATGAGATGTCGAACGAAAATCAGTAGAAACGAGCGCTCGACGCCAGCCGAGCGATTCAAAAATAGGCCCACAGCACAGTGCAGGGCAGGGGCCGTATTTTTGAATCGCTCGGTCGAGCGCTCTTTTCGATTGATTTTCGTTCGACATATGACTCAAAACAATGGGATGTCGAACGAAAATCAGTAGAAACGAGCGCTCGATGCCAGCCGAGCGATTCAAAAATAGGGGCCCAGGGCAGTTGAGGTAGACATGTGCCCCCTACGCATGCTGCGACGCAACTGACATTCACATCCTAGCTAGTACAAGGAATAGACGTTAAGGAATTGTTAATAAACACGTCTCGATGTGCACGCGTCGCGCAAAATTCTGTGCCGGCACTAAAACGAGACGCAGAGCAGGACAGACACATGTCTGCGTCGCATGTGCCTGTACAGTAGCGTACGTAGTTCAATGATGTTCCATGCTTTACAAAATCTGCTCTACTCTGCCCTGCGTGGACCTGCGTCGCCTGCGTCTCAGCATACGCCTAGCCTTAGTCGTGTTTAGTCCAATCAGGGTGCTAATCAGATTTTTGTTAATTCGATATCAAGTTGATTTTATCATGAAAAAACATAAATAAATAAAAAATATAACTTCTTCCTTCTTTTTTGAAGTCGGTTAATTGACAATGAGAGAAAGATAACTTACCCGGTGTTGTAGTGGTGACAGGGGCGGGAGCTGTAAAAAACGTACATCTTTTAAAACAGGAGGTAAAAATATGTACCTACAAAGCAAAATACGATCAAGTGCGTGCATACCTAACTATAGGTATATTTTTTATCATCAGGTAAGTAAGTACCTGCTTGTGATCATTAACTAATCAGGGGCCATACCAGCTAACGCATCGAACTTCGATAAGTCTGACCGGCTTCAAATTAAAACATATAAATTGAGGCCCAATCAGGTAAAAATGGAGAACCCCAATTCATGATGTCACACGAACATCGATATCTTCCATATAACTTCGGCAAATACCATTTTCACTTCCTAAATACTTGGTGGGGTTATAATGAAGGGTTCCAGGAATAAAACACGTAAGTACTTTCACCATATGTTGAGCCATAGTTGCCTCGCTGGATGCGTCCGCTCCGTACGAAAGCTAGCGTACAAGTGGCGTGGCATGGCCGGCCCCTTGATATCCCGTGCGTTGCCCATGGCATAGCATAGACAACCCGTGTGTGCGTCCCGATCTCCCCTAGTCGCAAGGGGGGGCGCAGTAAGGCCCTCTGCCCACTATAGGGTGGAACCCTAACGAGTCACTCTCTCCTGGTCAAGTGGAGCGTGCCACCGCGTACCCACAGACCCGACGGAAAGGCACAGGTCTTCGAGAGGAGTTTAGTTGGTAGTGGTGCCTTCTCCCGTTCGCCCTATCTGGTCTGCCCACATAAGTGGGTAGCCTTATGGGGGACTGGGGAGGAGGCTCCCTCTCTGTCCGGCCCCCTCTCGATCTTGATTTTTCGAGATAGGGGGCGGGATAGAGGTGAGAACCGCCCGGCTCTGACACGAAGCCTACTAGGTTTGGCGGGAGGGCCAGTTGCGGCGAGGGACATGCCACAAGCCTGACCGAGTCCAACATGCCGTTTGGTATGCCTAAATGCATTCTCCTTCTAGATACAAAAAAATACAACGCGTGACACAGACTATCCATGGCATCTATGTCTGCACACTCTTTATTTGGATACCCTTATACACCACACTTTGTTTTATCTGTTTTAAGTTGAAGCTCAGCAGACCCGCCGAAGTTCGAAAAGTTAGCCGGTAGGGCCCCATAAGGCTTAGGTAGGTACTATCTTATTACGTAAAAAGAACAAGTACGATGTTCGTCCCATTTCGATCTAATTCACCTAAGAGGGCTTATCTGCACACTAGCGCAGCCATTGGAAAAAATCATAGTGCTGAAATAAAACCGAATCACATGACCGAATTGTGAAATATCTCTCTGTAGTGCATTCCAAATAAGTTTTGTGGTTTTTCCAGCGTTAGGTTATCATTCCTAATGCTGTCTTTCTAGAATATGTAGCTTATGCGTGTGGATCTGAACTGAGAGCCCACATTTTAAATCATTGCGAATCAAATTGAAACTCATGTTTTGAACATTCTATATGTTTGAACTGAGGGCCCAAGTTAAACAGCCATAAATCTGTTATGCCGTCTCCTAGCGAGTTGAAAATTTCTAAAACGATATTAGAAATTCCTAACTAAATTGGCTTTGATAACTTTTTGAACATGACTGGAAATCTCAAAACCATTTCGAGGAATAAGCTTTCGGTACAGTGTCTACTAATTAAATTTAAAAATAAGTCTATATTTTTAAAGATATTTATAATATTCAATAAAAAGCTTTAACCTTCAAATGACCTTCATATGACGTCATCACATACAGATCCCCCAGCCATAATAAAAAAAAAGAAAAAAGGGCAAAGACAATTTTGACAATGAACTTGGCATTAGGGATGGTGGAAGGTGGAAGTGAAAAAATATCGATAAAGGTAATATTTCTCAGAAAAAAATGGGATGAAATTGGATGATGATTAAGTAATGGATTCTAATTTTAAGGTATTGTAAAACATAAAAAATTGCAAAATAAACCCCTACGCGAAATTTTGGCTCGATTTGACGAATTTTACGATGATTTTTAAGACTCAAAAGTTGGAAAAAATCAAAATGCTCCAGTGACAAAATAGTGTCGACTATTAGAAACCATACGTAATTACAAAAAAAATGTTTTCGAAAAATTATTGTAAAAACATCTATCAATATATCAGAGTATTTAATATCGCCCGAAAAATATCGATGAATTTATCTCGTAATTATTTCCACATCCCTACTATTAAATGTTTGTAAATAGAAATAAAGTATGCACATATTTTCACAATGTTTTTTACAATGTTATCCTGCAAATTTATCAGTCCACAAGCAATCGTTACAATTTCATCCATGTAGCCTACATCCAAAATAGACACAATACATACAATACATTTCGCATTTGGGTAAATTGGGCGTGTCAGTTTTTACAAAGTTTTTCAGCTGAGTTTCCACTGTTAAGCATTTTTATTATAATTTTACCACCTCAAAAATTATTGCGGCAAATTAAGAAGGTAGGTTAGACCCGTCACAACTGGATTAAATGAATAAAATAGAAGAAATATTAACTATAACTTATTTGTTTACAAACAACCATAAAGTCATTATGACAGGTAAAGACACTTGGCCGTTCTTTTTCTATAAGTAGATGGCAAAGGTTTTCCTTCTTAAACTTTCATGCCACTAATGACGTCATTCCGGTTGACCATATCAGCTCGACAAATATATTTATAAAAAAATAAATACGGGACCAAATGTTAAAATATTCAAATTGGCCTAATCTATAGTAAAAAAATATAAAAAAATACCTTTTATTTTTTAACCAAAGCCAATTCTAAAATGAAATTTATTACCACAGAGATGGTACTTTCTGAGATCTATGCTATGCCTCTTATTGCAACCGTCTGGATTGAGGGCCCAACACATTCGGTCATAAAAGCTATAATTCACGTTTTAGAAGTTTTTGAAGCTTTGCTTCAGGTTTTTAGATTTTTTTTATTAATTCCCCTATAAGTTTCAATTTGATACGCAATGATTTAAAATTTGGGCTCTTAGTTCAGTCAGATCCACACGCTTATGCTATGCAAGTTTTTTGCTATAAGTGGCCACTTTTCGGAAAATTAACTCCATTAAACTAAACGACAGGCTAGAAAATATAGTTAAAGTGATAAAAAGTACCATATTTCTTGCATTATTATTATCTTATTTACATATATATTTTTTAGTGAAGAGTTGAATGAAAAAACCCCAAACCAAATAAGACAAGTAAAGTTTATGACAAGAAAAGTAAGGATAAACAGACTATACTATGACCGTATGTCCACTGCACGCCCGTCACGTCCTTTATCACGTCATGGGACAGTGACGGGGCGGACAAACGGCGTAATTTTACGTTCAATTTCGTTTTTAGGGTTCCGTACCAAAATGGTAAAAAAGAACCCTTATGGTGTGACTCAGTCCGTCTGTCTGTCACAGCTAGATATCTCGAGAACTACTAATGGTATCAACTTGAAATTTGGAATAGTTTAAGATGACATTTGCCCAACTATTTTGCAAAAATGAAATTAATAAAAAATAAATATCTTTTTTACAACAAAAGAGGTCTTAAAAATTTAAAGTGGGGCAGCTAGGGCATGTGGGGTATCATATGAAAGAGCGCCGTTTGCACGTTTTCAATCTTTTTTTTGTTTTAGGCCGCATAGTTTTCGACTTATGATGAAAAATGTAAAATAAATGACCGTTCCCCCCCCCCCCCTTATCTCCGAACTTTGCAAAGAAAAAAATCTGAAATAATTCTATGTGATAGCAGTTTATTAAAAGATTACAGGAAAAATAAAACGATGTCTCAATATAGCACACTTTTTCAGAAAATTATCAAATTTCTAAAAAAGTTAACATTAGTTCCAATATCGGTCAAGAGATGGTGCTGACATAAAACTGCAATACTAACTTTATTATTTTACTCTGCAGTGGGGTTTAATGGTGCAATTATGATGGTACGGAACCCTCGGTGCGCGAGTTGGACTCGCTCTTGACCGGTTTTTATTGTAATTAATAATGCTGCTGTATTGATTGACATAATAAAATTTATACATACTGTATGTAGTAACTGGTTTCTGTGTAAATAAATCTGGAACACCGGATAGGTCCGCGGCTTGACTGATCACCACTGCCACGAATGCCCAAACAGCAGATAGAAAAACCTGTATTAAAAATGTGTTTCGTTATTTTACAAAATTTTTTGTTAATAAATAAGTCATTCTTAACAGGGGTTCCCGACCTTTTTACCGACTTCAAAAGGAGGGAGGTACTCAATTCGACCAGTTTTTTTTTTTGTTTTTTTTTGTTTTTTGTATGTACACCGATTACTCGAAGACGGCTGGACCGATTGAAATGATTCAAACGTTATTACATTACGTAAACTCCCAAGTTGGTCCCATTTTTTAAAATTTTGAAATCGGTTCAGTACTTTTCAAGTAATCTTGAAAAAAGCACGAAAATAGTATGATTTTGTGTGAACTACCTCGATGATCAGTCGTATAACTTCTTTGTTTATGAACTGAATAAGATAATTATTTTTTTGTTGGAAAAGGGATATCTTAAGTGTAGTTTTTTAACCGACTTAAAAAAGGAGGTTCTCAGTTTGACTCGCATGTATGTATGTTTCTCCGCGATTAACTCACGTTTGGCTGAGCCGATTTAAATTTCTACCTAAATAATATACCTACACTATCTAATACAAAAAGTACCTACACTAAAAATAAAAAAATAAAAAATTGTTTAAAAAACAAAAAACCGACTTCAAAAAACCTACCTCTAAAAAGCAAGAAATAATATTCGTAATAACAGGGGTTCCCGACCTTTTACTCTGTGCGCTTCACATAACCTTATGCTATAAAACTTACGCCTCCGGACGGGGGGGGGGGGGCCCTCCCTGACAGCGATCATATTAAGAAACAATCCTTACTTAATATTATAAATGCGAAAGTCCGTTTGTTTGTTTGTTACGCCTTCACGTCTCAACTACTGAACCGATCGTCATGCAATTTTGCATACACGTTGTCAGGGGTACAGAGAAGGACATAGGGTACCATTCATCCCGAAAAAAAGTATTGTTCCCGAGGGATAGCAAAAAAACTTTCCACGCAGACGAAGTCGCGGGCGGCAGCTAGTTAAAATATAAATAAATGTGAATTTGGAGCGTAAGCCGGTAAAGCCCCGGATTTGGATGTTGGCATAGGCACACAATTTTATAACCCTGCATTAAAACTTAGGATACTTTTTAACCTGCGTGTTTATTCTCCGTGTTTATTCTCTAAAAAATAACTCTACAATGCGGCAACGATGTCACATAGACACTAGCGCTCGGAAGTCGAGCTCGCCGATAGTCGGAACTATTTTTTTGAATTGAGGGGCAGGTTAATGACCTAGGGAACCATAGGCCTAGGATCTTGGGGTTTTCTGAATATTCAAAGGGACGAAGTCTAGGGTAACTGCTAGTATTTAATAAAACTTACAATTAGACGCATGGTGCACAGAGTTGAGAGACCAGTTACATTTCAGAGTATATTATTTACACTGAATAATTAATATTAAAATATTGTAAATAATATTATCACTAAGTAAGGAAAATACTTTATTTTCGTTTTACCAGTAGGCTCCATACATTTTATGATATTAATAGGACAGACTTAAGAGCGCGTAGTCTGCATACTAGCGCCGCCATTGGGAAAAAAAATAATGATTGTGAATTATCTCTCTGTAGTGTACTCAGCCCCCCTAGCATAACCACGGAAACGCGATATGATATATATTTTTCACGTTTTCGATTTATCACGTTTTCAACATACTTGCTCACAAAGTGAGCCCTAATACACACATCAACTTTGTCTTGGGATACCAGGTGTTATTTTCATACAAACGAGGTAACTTTGAAGCCTTGGTTTCCTGCCAAGGATGTACTGTGCTGTGATCTGATGGCGGCTATCCAGGGAGTGAATAGAGGAGATTCAGATCGCTATACACACCTAACTGATCTGTCGTCTAAAAACGTAATGGACATGTTTAAAAAAACCGCGAAAATAGCATGAAAATGTATGAAAATCCTCAAACTGAGAACTCTAACCCATTAATCTTTTAGAATGCTGATCAGATCAGTTGGGTGTGTATAGCGATCTGAATCTACTCCATTCAGTCCCTGGATGGCCATCATCAGATTACAGCACGGTACATCCATGGCAGAAAACCGAGGCTTCAAAGTTACCTCGTTTGTATGAAAATAACACCTGTATCCCTAGACAAAGTGGATGTGTATACATCGCTTTTAGGGCCATAAACCGAGCTATAACAAACGCCGTGCAATAATATATTAAACAGTAGTGTGTTATAGAATTATCCCTACAAAGTTAAATTAGTAAAATTATAATTTTGAAGTAGGCTGTATGCTCATTCACCACTTTGTTCGCAAAATAATTATTCTTGCATTGGGCGTGTGAAAAAAAATTGTGCGCCTTTTCCCATAATTTTCATATTTTGTTTTTGTCGTTTTGGTTGCTGTGTGGTAAATTACTTTATTTTTTCCTCGCAAATGTGTTGAAAAATGTCGTATGAAACTCGTGAGCTCTTCCTACACTCTTGCACATTTGGCTAAGTTACGTCCTCGTCTACGGCTCGGGCTGCAACTCACAGCCTCGTATGCAATTTCTTCTCGCGATTTCAGAGTTGGTCCCATAGTAAAAGTTGTTGTTTGATAGTCCCTATCTACCATATTAGGTTTTTTTTGTAACACGTTGTATAGGAGCCCTATAAAATTATAGATACTTTCTTAAGGTATTTTTTTTTATTCTGATAAATTCACGAACGTGTGGTGCATGCAGTACTTTTATTTACACTTATCTTGTGTTAAAGGTTAAAACGGATAAAATTACCCAGGGGCTATCTGCATAACTATAATTAATATCTGTAGTAGATTTTTAATTTCTTATGCGGGTAAGAACTAGGTATAAAGCATAAACTTAATATTCCACTCTAAAAATTTTCTAAGTCTATGGTATAAAGGTACCTACACTTCGTAGAGTCTGTCTAAAAAGTCAGTTTACCTGAGAAATTATTAAATTATTTTAAAAAACTTATACTGGTAACCCTGTTGGTGCTGTCTAAATTTTAATTGTAAACATTGAATTTTGAAATACAACATAGAATTTTTACAGCACCAACAGGGTTACCAGTATAAGTTTTTTTAATAATTTAATAATTTATCAGTTAAACTGACTTTTTAGACAGACTCTACACACGTGGGTAGGCCACGAACGCCGTTGTTGGGCCAAAGAAATCAGTATATGGCACTGACATGAATTTTTTTTTCTTATTAACTGGACTGGCTGTCTGTATGATTTGACAGCAAAGTTCTTGTGCCTATTTGAAACGCCACTAGCGTGAGTCTAAAGAACTAATTTTGACGTGTACAATGAAAATGGTTGCCGTGATGGTCTCTCCAGACTTCAAACTTTAGTACCATGTCCCTCACGCTAGGCTCACGTTACGTCCTATCCTACAGCGCCAAAATGGCGGAAATCAAATAGGCACAAGAACAGTTTGACAGCAGCAAGTCCAGTGAATAATATAGAGATCAATAGTATATGGGTATAAAGATTTTCTTTAATTAATCGCCAGAAATCCTACTTATAGTTTAAATGTGTACACTTTTAATTTTAATTAATACGATACATTTTAAATTAAAATTTTATCTTATAAACATAATAATGTGGAATTACCAAAAATTGTTTACTTAATCACTAGTACGAAAAACCAGACTATTGACACCATCAGCTCTTTACGATACAGGATAATTTAATTGAATTATTTGTCATTGGACCTGATTGACCATCAGCCATTTTAATGTCCCCACTGCTGGGGCACAGGACTTCCTTATGAGTGGATAAGGAGGATGGGCCATAACCCACCACGCGGGCCCAATATGGAATGGTGGGTGTTAACGACTGCAAATGCACCTGGAACCAACGCCTTAACGTGCTTTCCGAAGCGCGGATGAGCTCGAGATAATAAATTTATGGTCACCCATCCCATGACCGACCCTTGCGAAAGTTGCTTAACCTCCGCAATCGCTGGGCCAGGCTCTAAGCTACTGCGCCATCAAGCTCCTCGACCTTGACCTGATTACTTTTTAATAAATTATTTTAAGTAGCTTACTTAAGCAAGGAAGACGAGCTCGGTGACGCAGTGGCAACTTTCGCAAGGGTCGCTCATGGGATGGGTGACCAAAAATGTACTATCTCGAGCTCCTCCATGCTTTGAAAGGCACGCTAAGCCGTTGGTTCCGGTTACATTGGCAGTCGTTAACACCCACCAATCCGCATTGGGCGTGCATGATAGGTTATGGCACATAATAGATATAAGTACTACCGTACAGAAAGGACACTCTCCGCCCCGCCCTAGAATCAATTACCTCATCCCACCCCGCGAGTTCGTATGCCGAATCGTAACTTTTTAGTCGTGTTTGTCAACTGTTAACTTAATTCATTTTTAAAGCAATGCGTCGTAACTTTATTTACCAAAAAGTTAGAATTATGAATTGAACGCCGCTCATACAGTACAAACTGTACGGTAGCACTAGACTTACACACACAGTTGCGCGTGTACAAAAACGTCATCTGACGTCATCTGTTTATAATGGCGCGGTTGTATGGAGTGTCCGGGGTGTTGTTATGGCTGATGTCAATTAATATACATAACTCTGGCATGGTAATACCATTACCGTGACTCTGGTAATATGTATGAAACAGCTGAAATTTTTTTCCCGATTTCAGGATTGATTGTTCATAATGTTGAATGGTATTAAGGTGGTTATACCACAGAATAACTAATAGTACAAGTACAGAAGCAGCACTCCGCATAGTAATTTAAATAAATAGCGACTTTTGCTCCGACACAATAAAGTGCAATTCAGGTCGCTCAGCACTAATGGCCTACAGTTATATTCACCTAGTAGTTGCCTCTCTTTCTATCGCGTGCTCTTACCTTTTCTGACGACGCAACGTTAGGGTTGTCTTCTTTTAAATGAACTGCGTAGCATATATGATAATGTTAAAAACGTCAATTTGTTAATTGATTTTTTTATTTTGACATTCGTTTACGGCACAGTAATGTCGATTCGATATTGTTACTGTTATAAAGAGACAATACCTACTTGGGCAGTAAGGTGCCGCGCGACTACACAGGCGGGCGCATAGACATAGAAAAATTTTCGCTGCGCTCAAGAAGACCAACAAAGCGTGGAAGAGAGAAGTTAACATCATACGGACACGGTCTATGTAAAACAGAGACAAAGGAGCAAGTGACATGTGCCAACATTTTTTACAGTAAGAGCCCCTAGCGTCCCGCCTAGCAAATGAGCAATCACATTTTGTTTAAAATATTTGTTAATCTTAATTAGAATTTAAAATAGAGGTATCGTGGAGCCATGGTGTCTTGTGCTCTAAGTAATTGTGACGTGACAAAAAGAAACAATCCAAGTAATCACAGTTTTCACAGGTAAATAAGATATTCCCACACATTTCTTTAAAACCAAATTTCGCTACATTTATTCGTTTATCGACGAAGAAAACAGTATGGCACATAGTTAATTAATTTCCTTTGCCATATATAGCCATATTTTATGAATCTAAGTCATATTTTATGTATCCCATATAAAATGTATGCATTCGTTTTCGGATCACTTGTTTATTGACTTTGTTGTTCTTTGACATTCTATTTCTATGGGCGGGCGCCTGTGTAGTACGCGTGTGGCAGCCCTCTGCTCACTTGTTCGTTCGATCGAACGAACGCCTAGCGGTAGGTGCTTATCGCGCGACCTTGAGCGAGTGATGGAGGCCTGATAATAGTACTAACTTATACCACCGAAAGTGGTGCTCTCAGAGGTTTTTGTAAATACTTATTTATAAAATTATTCGATTTAAAACTTTACGTGGAATTTTTAGGGCACACGGTCTAGTATTAGGGTTCCGTACCAAAATGGTAAAAAAGGAACCCTTATGGTGTGACTTAGTCTGTCTGTCTGTCTGTCACAGCTGGATATCTCGAGAACTACTAATGGTATCAACTTGAAATTTGGAATGGTTTAAGATGACATTTGCCCAACTATTTTGCAAATAAGAAAGAAAGAAATAAAAAATATTTTTTTACAACGGGGACTGAAAAGGGGTCATAAAAATTTGAAGTGAGGTGACTAGGGCATGTGGGGTAAAATGTAAAAAAAATACCATCCCCCCCCCCCTTATCTCCGAAGTTTGCATAGAGAAAAATCTGAAATAATTCTATGTGATAGTAGTTTATGTAAAGATTACAGGAAAAATAGGAAAAATAAAACGATGTCTCAATATAACACATTTTTTTAGAAATTAAAAGAAACAAACAAAAATTCTTTAGTTTCACTACCAGTCAACAGATGGCGCTGTCCTAAGAATGCTGACCTATGAAAAAAAATAGTTCCACTATCGGTCAAGAGATGGCGCAACCTAATACTACAATAATAATTGGTGGCTGGTTCTAATATAATTACCTTCTATTTGCCGTACGAATAAACGAAGAATAATTTCCCAATATAAACAGTTTGCAATGTGGAGTGGCTGAAACGTTTTTCAGTCACCATAAGCAGTTGTGGTTAAGATTTGTAAATTAACTGTCCGCCTGTTCGCCCTTCCACCTGTCTGCCGTTTATCCTACTTTTTTAAAGACTGTACTAAAGTAACATATCCAAATATATTTATGATTGTGCGGAACCCTCGGTGCGCGAGTCCGACTCGCGCTTGACCGGTTTTTTTAGAAGGTATCACTATATTTCCTCGTAGTCATTCGTAGACGTGGATAGCAAATGTGTCAAAAACGGCCACTTTTATCAGTTTTGCTACAGTGACAACGAAGGAATGTCATGATACCGTCTAAAAATACTGGTTTAAGAGCCCTAAAAATTTGACGTAAAGTGTATTAGAATTACAATATTAAATAAAATTCACCGCGGTGCCACTTCCGGTCAGGGTGCCACGTTAAGCTTTTGTATTGACAATAAAATATGTTGTATTGCATGGCAAATGTAATTTTCCATTAAAAGCTCAAGCTTTTCAATTTCAAAGTTGGAAATTGAAATCAGGACAACTTAAATTAAATTTGTACCTATAAAGAGTACTAAAGTATGGTCACAGTACAGGTTATCTTTACGGGAAATATTGAATGCTTATTATATTCTCAGTTATCTTCGAACTCCGGAGCTTAATTCTGTTTTCGTTCTATAATGTCGTTCTGGGTGAGTCAAATGTTATTACAATATATATTAATATTAATAATTAATGATAATAGTTAAACAGTAAGTTGGGGTTTTTACATACAAATAAATTCAAGGTGATGGTCCACTCTCAAATTATCAGTTGTTATTTTTATTTTTAGCGCTTGTCACTGACATGAAAAAAAATGATTTTTATTTAACTGGACTGGCTGTCTGTATGATTTGACAGCTAAGTTTTTGTGCCTATTTGAAACGCCACTAGCGTCCGTTTAAAGAACTAATTTTGACGTACAATATGAAAATGGTTAGCGTGATGGTCTCTCCAGACTTCAAACTTTAGTACCATGTCCCTCACGCTATGCTCACGCTACCTCTTACAGCGCCAAAATGGCGGAAATCAAATAGGCACAAAAACAGTTTGACATAAGCCTGTCCAGTGTAAATATATGCAGGTCAGTGGCGCTTGTACAAAAAGAGAAGTCAATGATGAATATTTTTGGATATGGAAACATTACGGAAATAACGAAAACGTTCCGTTTTCCAACAAGGGCAGAAATGTCACTATGAAATTGAAACATGGTTGCATAATCCATTCCACCTCCTTTGCTTTTTTCGAACTTAAGAAACCAAAATAGGGTATTTGACAACATTGAAAATATACTACAAATTGTGGTTATCCTAACAGATATTGGCGTAAAAAAACATATTAAACTATCATATAGACTAAATTAAGTCTATTAATTGATTAATTTCACCTAGAAAAATGCAATAATTTTTGAATTTTTTTCTGTGGCGAAATCGCTCTAAGTTGACTGATGACGTCACTTGCCTGTAAATAAATATGGCTTCAGGCGTTTGACATGACCATAGACTAAGGATCCGCGATTGATGGCTGTCAAATGAATAAAGAAATTACTATGTTTACAGGCTAGTGACGTCAACAAGTTACGTGTCCAGCGCCATAGCGTTTATGGCGCGGTTTTAAAATTTTATACTTTAACACTGTTTTTTTTATGAAATACTTTGATTTGTCCTGAAATGTGGTGCGCTTATTACGTAGTAAGGAATAATTTAAAATGGTTTTCCAGAATTAGTCAAATAGCCTATTCTGTTTGACTTCGATTTGGCATTATAGCTGTCATTTGGTTGACAAATACATAGAATCACAGATTTAAAAAAAAATGGTATACAAATTGAGCATAAAATGACGGGTCTCCTTTTTTTCAGGTCACTTTAAGTTTGGTAATATTATCTACACCAGTCTTCTGTCAAAATAGTAATGACTTATGGAAACTTTTAGCCACTACCCCACCGAAACAGTATACTTGTAAGTATTTACATCCAAACTATCCTAGTCCTTCCTATGAAGGTATCCTTAGTTAGTATTATAAATGCGAAAGTCCGTTTGTTTGTTTGTTACGTCTTCACGTCCTAACTACTTAACCGATCATCAAAAAATTTTGCATACACGGTGTGATATATGTATTATGCGACTACGAGATATTATGACCAATAATTAGTCATAATATCTCGTAGTCGTAACAAACAAACAAACGGACTTTCGCATTTATAATATTAAGTAAGGATACCTTCATAGGAAGGACTACATTATAGTAATACTAGCGGCCGCCCGCGACTTCGTCTGCGTGGAAAAGTTTTTTGCTATCCCTCGGGAACTATGCTTTTTTTGGGATGAAAGGTACCCTATGTCCTTTTCTGTACCCCTGACAAGACAACCCTTTGTGCGATGTAAGACACTTTCGCGATTCGTCACATGAGATATTGGCTACTTTATCAAATAGCAACATTAGGTTTAGGACACTTTCAGAATTATTCTGATCTGATCTGAATCGCAAAAGTGTCTTACATCGCACAAAAGGTTGTCTTGTCAGTGGTAAATTTAGTTACCTTTCAAAAATCTAAGACTGTAATTTATCCTTATATACGTTATCCAGCAATATACCATTGTTACATACTAACAAACGGACTTTCGCATAACAACCTACTATATTTTTTCGGACTTTTTCGTCATCTACTATATTTTTACACTAAAAATCTTGAAACTACTATATTTGATGCAAATAAAGTTGGCAACCCTAATTCCGACAGGAATGAACGCTAGTGGATGAGGCCCTAATGTTGTATTGTATGGAATCGACAAGCCTACGACACGTTATTTTGGAGTTTATCTTAGAGCATCGCGGAAGGGAGCAGCCTTAGCGATTATTACTCTATTCAATTTTTTCTGGCATTTTTTGCGGGGGGGGAAAGTGCACACAAGTGCAGTTCCGCATACTCACATACAAAAACAACACTGTAAAGACGACACCAACACATAAAAAATAAAACAAAACAGCAAAAAATTGTGTACGGATGAGTCACACATCAAAATATGACACGTTTTTGACATAAAGGGCTGGGCTCAATTGTCGTTGCAGCAATATCGATACGGAAAAAGGAATAAAGGTAACAAACTCAAACATTTTACATGGGGTGAATAACAACAAAGAGCCCAACAAGCAAAAACCTTTCTGAAAAAGTTAATACGGACTCAAGAACACTCAGTCTTATTGTCAAGTCTCATATACGTATTAAGAGCATTTTATGACGTTTTTCTATTATAAATGATCTTATTCCATTCATTTTTATACAAGGTGTTACAAAAATACCCCTAATCCCGAAAGGTAAAAAAATGAATCTATCAATACTAAACATGCGATTAAATTGACAATAGACTGTGATCCGCGGCAACTTCACTCGAGAATGTAGCTATGGTGCGGTGTGCACAGATTTCAACAAATTAAAATACATCCTTATGTACCGCAAGCGCTCTGAAGGTGTTCACTTCTGTTGTACAAAGCTAAATTAATCGCATTGCACCTACAGATATTTTAATACCATAAAACTATTAACGAATTTTACACTAAACGGAACAACTAAGACTACTGACATTTTTTTACTGTACATTAGCGCGCGTCGCGGCGGCTTCGTTTGATGCTTTGTGTGATGCCGATATTTGTCCGCGGTCATGACCGCGGACGTGTCCGTGGACACGACCGCAGTCAAACACGATTTCAAAGATTAAACAACAACAGATAGGACTTCTGGAACCTGCTTGAAATTATCTATCACAGCAAGAACTCTCTAGGTAAAATTAGTAATTTACTTAACTTATCCATGGTAGGTATTTAAATACAGATGACGCTTACGTGTCTTTTCGAATTGGTGTGCAGAGATTAATTTTACATTTTTGAAATAAATATTAATTCAGTAACTATTTAATTTAGAAATTACGTCACTGTTATGTCTGAGGTATTTATGTTATTTTGAATACGCTTATGTCATAACTAGCTTAGTTAGGTCACTGTAATGTAAACGTAGGTACAAATATCTACAGATGTGACCAGTCTGAAAAACGAATAGTCTTTGATTTAGAAGCCAATGACCGGAACTGACCGGAACAGCTGATTGGGAATCTTTCAAATTCTTGTCGATATTTTTGCAAAACTTCGACATCGTTTTTCTCCGTAAATATTATAGCTAAAAAATAAAGAACAGCGCCCATCATTTCTATTTCATTAATACTCATTGGCATTTCAGGGATTAGGGGTACTTTTGTAACAGGTTGTATAATAATATAAGATGTATCAAAAAGATTATTTATTCTGTGAGAGAACCAATTAATTTATGCTGTGATTTTATTTTACTCTTTGACGCAGAATGTAACAGTGCAAAACTGCAAAGACCAAATTGAGTCTGTCAGAAGTTAAAAAGAATTAATAAATATTTAAGAATTTTTAGGTATATCACATTTATGAGAATGCCTGGAGCAGGACCAGGCCATATCCTTTATCGACAAACATTGTGATATGGTAAAATCACTAAGTTGCTCATCGGCGAGAACTCGGATTTATCTAGCGACAGATCTGAAATTTGTACGGAGGAGCCATGGACGAGCAGACCCGATGTCACTGAATAAATTTGACAACTAATCAAGAATAAAATATACGAATTTAATGTTTAAATGTAAACAAATAGCAATAATACGACAAAAAATTACTTTCATGTGAAATGTAACACCGACTTTTTGTAAACTTTGATGTTCCAGACCTCTTTTAACAGTAAAAAACTCATCAATTCGGCATTTTAAACACTGCAGCGTTCACATGCGCGACTGGACTCGGTCTAGAAAGAAATCCGGGCGCAACTGGTTTTATCAACTGCATATGCCCATTTGGGCTTGTACTTCGGCAGAGGGGAAAGCTTCGTATGGCTTCTCTTTCTGGGACAGAAGCGCGTCTTACTCTAAGGAGTTTATGGCTTATTTTTAATTTTTAAGTTAGCGAACGAATAGAAAAGTGGCCATTTGAGTAGCCCTCTGGAGCACATTATTATGGCGAAGGCTGAATCGTTTACTATCAGGCGTGATAGAGGTCAAGAGCTTGCCTAAATGTGATAAAGAATAGGATTTGGGACCCTGTTTTATTTGAATTTTGTTGCAGTGCCACCCGTCACACAAGCACCGAAAGTAGGCGTCGAAGAAATTGTAAGTGTATTAAGAAATGTGATTAACAATCATAGACTTATTATATAACTAGTTAACAATACACCGTAATTTTTAAGTATATGGGTCATTGTCAAATTCAGTGATCATTTTGTTCGGAAGCTATAAAATTTAATAAAGTATACATTTAGAAGAGAAAACTTTACCAAACAATACCAACTGAACTAAAAATGTGTAGGTACTGAGAAGGTAGTCTGTCTAAAAAATCAGTTTACATGGGTAATTTCAAAGGTAATTTTAATACCCACCCTAGCAATACAGCAAATAATAATATTATAGTTTATTTGTACAATCTTGATACTTTGGAATAAAAATATTTATATTATTATAAAAGATGATAAGTAAATAAAAAACATTTGGTTATGTACACTGTACATACGAACAAAGGAATCAAATATTTGTTAAGTACAGGATTACAGGAAAAATTAACAAATAAAAAATACTTCACAGCATTATGTACATACTTTTATTAACTTTTACTTGCCTATACAAAAAAAGCAAAGTTGACAAATAAAAAGAAACCGGTAAATGCTTTTCCTGTATTCCTGTACTTAAAAAATATTTGATTATGTACAGTGTACATAATCAAATGTTTTTTATTTACTTATCATCTTTTATATAAATATTTTTATTCCAAAGTATCAAGATTGTACAAATAAACTATATATTATTTGCTGTGTAGCTAGGGTGGGTATTAAAATTACCCTTGAAATTACCCATGTAAACTGACTTTTTAGACAGACTCTAATAAAATCCTACAATCATATTTTTTCCAAAAATCCTATTTTTGTCCCAAAAAGTCCTCTTCGGTGGTCTGTTCGGAAACCAACTCGGCTTAAATTTGTGATCTTAAGATATATTAAAACAACCCCAGTTAATAAATTTAGTTACCTTTCAAAAATCTAAGACTGTAATTTATCCTTATACACGTTATCCAGCAATATACCATTGTTAATTACTTTATTACCATAGTCTCAATTTTGTTCCGAAGATTTAGATCTTTTCGGTTACCCTATTTTACTACTAGTAAAATCAAAATATTATATTTTCCTAAACGCCTCCTAACATAAATTGAATAGTAGGTTAACTGTGAACGCATCAATAATTCTTAGTGCGAGTGAGAGCACTGCTGCATAGATAATCATGTCGAAAAGGAACAAAACAAAAAAAAAAAAAAGATGACTCTCCTTTTCGGTGACACCTGTAAAAAGTTATCAACTTATTAAACTACAACATAGCTACATGGATTTACTTGATTCTTAAGTCATTTTAAAGTGCTTTTATCATTATCCTCAAAAAATTTGGTTTTATGATTTTTTAGCAACGAAATAAGAACTATGGAAATGTAATTCTGCTCAAAAAATAGCACCACGCAAACTACAACCGAGTGGGCGGGGCTAAAAAAGTACAACCGAAGCACTATTTAGTCATGTCTGCCAAGCGCTCGGTGACAGTCATTAGCGTTCTTACAAAAAAGTTAGCATAAAAGTGGCAAAAAATGACGTCATGTGTGGTCAAGTGGTGTAAAAGACCAACAGAAGGCAGCAAAAAAATACGGACATATCATATCATTGGCAAGTAAAATATTTTTCGTTATTTAGAAATATCTATGAGCGTATAAATACAAACTATGGTCGCTATTATGCAACAAGTGTTCAGTCGCTTTGTAGGGCAGTCAAATCTTCACATTCACTGCTATCACACATTTTTAAACAAGTATAAAACTATCCCATTAAAAATCGCCATATCATATCGTGTTTCGGCGGTCATGCTAGGGGGCTGAGCCACAGGCCGCTTTCCGATTTACGCCAATAGTGCTCACGATAGGTACTAGGCATTGATTCGGACCGCTTGTGAGAGCACTAACGCCGCTAACGTTGGATGATTTTTGACAACGTTATTACGTTACCTCAAAAAGGGGTAATCTTGGTAAAGTAAATTTTTATGAATCAAGTTCCTACACTCTGACCAATTATTTACCAACCTACCAATTTATAAACCATCAAAGCCTAAAAATAGGTAGGTACTTAACTAAATAGGTGGATTCAAAATTTTTATTGCTTTTATAAGTGAAAAATAAAAATAAAACGACGTATTAATACGTTGTTCTTTATCAGTCACACCACACCTCTAGAAGACATATTAAGACGTTGCTCGTACAAATATGTTAATTATCTACATAATATGATATGTAGGTAGGTACTTACATGTTTGAAACAATATTTATCTAGAATACATTGTCTTTTATTAAGCTTAACTATTTTATTTCAATAGCTTACCTAATTTAAATCCTTCTTGAAATGAAGTATCTTACCTATTTGTGACAAAATATATGATCATCATTCATCAATATTATCATTTTATATTTTTTTATAAAATAATATACCTAACAATAAAATCATCACAGCCGAAAGACGTCTACTGCTGACATAGGTCTCCTTTAGTTTTCCAGAGCGACTAATTACAGACGACTTGCAGCCAGCGTATTCGATCGGTCTTTACCAAGTTGTCTGTCTACCTAATAAAACAAACATTATACTCACTAATAATAATGTACTAGCCATCAAATTTCATAAAATAATTAAATGATGCCACCCGCCGCCGGCCGTAGTGCCCGTAGTAGGTTCGGTGTACTGACTGGATTCTACATTACACCGTCCTTGCTTCAATGACAAAGGCACGACAACGGCCCAATGAGTGACACCACGCGAGCCAAATATCCAATCATGTTTGATCTGCGTACAAACCCCAGCCAATAGAAAACAGTATATGCGTCAGAATACAACCTAATACCGATTATGCGTACATTGTAATAAGGTTTGTTTTTGCTTGTCTATTTTTGAGTTTGCGGCCTTTTGTGTTACAGAGTATGGTGAAGGTACCATTTTTTAAGCAATATTTATTAGGAGTTAGGCTTCCTTAGTTCTTATTTCGTTGTTTTTTAGTGAGGAAAATCCATTCGGTGGTCTTTTTTACATAGTTTTTTTTTATTTCCTGTATCGACCCCTAATTTATGTTGATTTCGATTGCTAATGATCCAATGGATATAAATAAAAACAAATTTCCTTTAATTTTGGACTTTTATTTTTTACAATTTTTTGAGACCCATTTTGACAATGACCCATATCTAAAAAAATAATAGGGATATCAGACCACGTGTCTGAATATAAAAGTGTTGTTAAAAGTAAAAATTAATAGTTCAAAGATATCGAAAAATAACCTTAATTAATTATCAAACTCACAATAATGGCAAGACACGTGCACACATTCATTCTTTTCGTGATTTGCGTAGGTAAACAAGATAGTCTCATTTGATTACGCGCGCGTAATTCTATATGAGCTCTAAATCCAGAAATCAGTAAATTTTTGGGACCCAAACAAATCTCAATATCTTGTACCAAAAATAAATATTGAAACTTTTAACTGTACATACTCGATTAGAATAGGGAAGAGATACAATCATTAAATTTTTAGACATACTTAAAAATTAACCGTGTACACAGTAGAAGTGACCACTACTATTAACCCTGTACACAGTAAAAGTGACCACTACTATTAACCGTGTACACAGTAGAAGTGACCACTACTATTAACCGTGTACACAGTAGAAGTGACCACTACTATTAACCGTGTACACAGTAGAAGTGACCACTACTATTAACCGTGTACACAGTAGAAGTGACCACTACTATTAACCGTGTACACAGTAGAAGTGACCACTACTATTAACTGTGTACACAGTAGAAGTGACCACTACTATTAACCGTTTACACAGTAGAAGTGACCACTACTATTAACCGTGTACACAGTAGAAGTGACCACTACTATTAACCGTGTACACAGTAGAAGTGACCACTACTATTAACCGTGTACACACACATGTTCACACTTCAGAGCGCTTGCGGTGTCCAAACAATAAGCATATTTGTTGTATGGAGACTTCCGAAAAATTCTCCCGTCTATGAAATTTGGCATGTGATGAAGTTAGGTAACACAGATTACAGATGAAAAATAAGCCAATAAATTTTGTTACGAGAAGTTAGGTATTTTTACCTAAACATGAAAATCGCTTATATCTCTCTGTGAATATTTCCTCGGGCTAAAATACTTTCTGTATACGTACTAAAGGAATCCAATCTTTTTTCGATTTCAGAGATACCCCAAACTTAACTTCCAACATTTTTCAATATTATATCTTCTATTGAAAAAACTATCTGCTGATTATTACTTTTTATATGTAAAACATATAAATTAATAAATAAGTTGTCCAGGGTTGCGGTTGGAGACATGAAACTGGATTAGGCGGTCGAATGACTGGGGTGACAGATGCCTACTTTGGAGAATTTCCCTGGGTAGTAGCAATTTTCAAGTAAGTGGCTAAATACAAGTATAATGGCTGGTTTACACGTATCAAGTTGTCAAGTAATTAACTAAATTTTAACTTTTTTATGCACAACGGAGTAGTGGCTTGACCTTCACCTCACTTTATGCTTTAAGTGATGATAAGGCTGAAGGTGGAAGCGCACTACACCCAGAATCCACATCACTGAGGAACTGGCTATCTTACCTCTAACTGCCGGAACACAACTATTTTAACACGTTTTTATTAGGTTGCTTTCTCGTTTTTGTTTGTTTGTGTGTTTGTTTGTTTCTCCACAAAGTTTGCGAACGATTTTAAACTAGCTTCCCGATGAGCTAGAGACTTGAAACTTTGAACATAGGTCAGAACTGAAAGGCAATGCAATATTATGGTGTCATTGAGCTGGATGATGGAACTGGAAGAAGGCCACAGGAACTTAATGATGAAACCATACAACCCCATTGTGATAAGGCTTGTTAGAATCGTTTTGAGGAGTACTCTAAAAAGAGATAAGGTCCAGGGTCTGATGATGAAGCTGGAGAGACATGCCAAAGGAACTCAATATTAAAACAGTGCAATCCCATCGAGTTTGGGCTCATCCGGATCGTCTTGACGAGTACTTTATTGGGAAATAGTGTCCGAGGATCTGATGATGGAGTCGGAAGAAGGCCATAGGAACTCTATAATAAAACCACGCTACCCCATCAAGTTTGGGGTCGCCTGAATCGTCTTGACGAGTACTTAGTTGAGAAATAGTGTCCAGGGTCTGATGATGGAGCCGGAAGAAGGCCATAGGAACTCTAATGGGTGTAACAAGATAAGATAAAGATAAAGAGATAAAGATATTTTATTACCGACTTCAAAAGGAGGGAGGTACTCAATTCGACCCGTTTTTTTTTGTTTTTTTTTTGTTTTTTGTATGTACGCCGATTACTCGAAGACGGCTGGACCGATTGAAATGATTCAAACGTTATTACATTAGGTAAACTCCCAAGTTGGTCCCATTTTTTTAAATTTTGAAATCGGTTCAGTACTTTTCAAGTAATCTTAAAAAAAACACGAAAATAGTATGATTTTGTGTGAACTACCTCGATGATCAGTCGTATAACTTCTTTGTTTTTGAACTGAATAAGATAATTATTTGCTTGAAATGCGGTATAAATACATGTGGTGTTATATTAAAAGATCGTACACATTTCGCTACATCTAGCATGCAAATTTTTAAAGATGTATATAAATGAAGCTACGAGTTTATTAAATTAGTAAAAAGTAGTTTCGTTAAAATGAGTATAGGTAATAAGTAAGTACATAAAATTAACTGTCACTTCTAATCAATATCACAGTCATCAACTTTAAACAAGGTGCAAATTAACCTAACCTAATAATTAATAAATGGAATTGAATCGAAAAGAACATAGTTGCTTAGAATAATATTAATATAAATCGAAATGAGCACAAAATGTCAAAATTTTTACTACAATAAATTAAAAATGTCAAAAAAATATACGCAAAATATGTCATAATGTCAGTAAATAGATCACAAATTATGTCACTTACATCTAAAATAAAATTATTACAATAAGTACAATGAAAATGTCAAAAAAAAATAACCAACATATTTAAAAATGTCAGTAAATAAATAAATCAATTATGTCGCTCATCTAAAAATTCTTTGACGCTGTAGAAACACTTTTTCTGAAGCCAATCATGTAAACTGCGCTTCAATTTTGTGACAGGCAGATTTTGCATACTTATGGGCAGGTTGTTAAAAATTTTAACACACAAAGCGTAAGAATTTCTTCTGCCTATATCGGTTCCACAGTTTTGCAATATCAATCTTTGTGGGAATCTTGTGTTAAAGTTGCAAACCTCTTTTTTTGTCAAGAATAGGCTCATATGAGTTTTAACAAAAGTTGAAACCTCAAAAATATATAAACTTGGAAGACTCAATAATTTTAATTCGATAAAAAGAGGTTTGCAAGTAGCAAAGATTTCTATGTGTAAAGTCCATTCGTTTAGATAGTGTCGGTACACCCGCAAGCACTTGTGTTCAGAGACAGGAATACCGGAAAGTTCTTGGTAACGTTTTACAAATAACGTTACTGAGCATTAGTTTTAGCTTATTAAGTGTTTTATACTTGAATAGAAATGTATATTGAATAGTAATGAATAGAAATGAATAGAAATAGAAATGTATCGACATTTCGCAGAGTCGTACGTTTATATGGAAAGTCCGTATTATTAGCTTGTAAATTTTCCAGAATCGTGTCTAGCGTCGTAAGTTTTTTATTAGCATAAAATCTGTATACTGTTCGGACGTACTACATCACATTCAAAGTCGTCCGTTTTCGATAGTGGAATTCTTCCGTTTTTACGTTTTTTGGTGTTAATGGGCCTATTTTTAATATTTTTCCGACGCTAGTTCTTGGTATCCTCACTATTTTTGAAATATCTCTGATAGGTGCAGACAAACTGATTTCAACGCAATGCCGATGGACATTGATCATAAGTTGTTTACATGTTTTACAAAACACCCTTATTTTTTGTTGGTTCACTTAAAGTTTCATCTGATGAAAAAATATTTTCAGTATACGTAGCAGAGTCAACAAACACAAGCTTTCACTACGGCGGCGCTTCGATGCAAACTGCCAAAATACAAATTGACTTGCGTGTGTACGCCGCACGCGGTATCCTTTGTTTATGCGGCGGCATCCTTTGACAAGAAGCGGCACGTGCAAAGGCGGCGCGATCAAAGGGCGACACTATCTAAGTGAATGCGCTTTATACTACACTAGATATGCTGGTCAGCACCGAAAAATTGCTCATAGAGTTACGGTGCATGATCAACAACTCATTTAGTCTATTGCGAGCCACAGTGAAGAACAGTTGATGGCCGCGAAGGTTGTAGACAGTTGTAGTCGGCAAACTAACACTTAAATCGATTAGTGTGAACAATAAAACATTGCTATTATTTACCTGCGATTTTTTTTCTACGTCTTTTCATGTCGTTTTAGGTAATCAACTCTATTATTTCTTGATTTAAGACAAAACAATATTTATAAATGACACATTATGGCGTAACTGACAACTGCCATCATAATATTGACATTTCTTTTACTCTTAACTAGAAATATTATAGAGCAAGCAGTACTACCGAATCGCTGTCAAAGATTAAGAAAATTATTCAAACAGATGTGCACTTAAAATGTGGAAAGAGGTTTCTACTGTTTAATGTTATACCATGTTTCTCAGAAGAGCAAATTAACCTTGATGTAAGTAACGAATGAGTAATTTCTACGTGTTTTGTGTTTGTATTTTGTTTCATTCTCTCATAAATTGAAAATTCAGAAAATTTCACCTAATTTTTAAATTATTTTCAAAAGATATTATGCAGGATAACAAGACACTAAACATCTATTTGCAACATTAGAGGTTGCAATTACTTTGAACGCTAAACCACGATGGTATGAGGGGATGTTTAGATTTATTAAGTATCGCCCACCTTACGTCGCTTTTTCAGGTCGATGACACAACTTTGAAAACCAAAGGATAGGTACTCACTGGCAAAGCTGCCTGTTGATTTTAACTTAATTTAGATTTTTTTGATAAACACACACAGCGGCGTGCGCGCACGTTACAGCTCGGCAGGCTGATTATCTAACTAGAAACCGCCTAGCGACTGGTCTCGTTTGACAGATGAATGTGATACATTGCTACTTTTTTTGGGGTATAAAAAACAAACCAAAGAAAAGTAGCTATGTATCATATTCATCTGTGAACTGAAACCGGTCGCTAGGTGGTATCTAATTAGATAATCAGCCTACCGGTTTTTGCTAGCGACTCACAAAACTTCACATGATAGCCACGTGACATGACAGCCGACGTCAGAGGTACATTCGGAAATTGGTAGTGGGAGAACAAAAGGATGAGGTATTGATTTTAGGCTGCAACAGTATGTAAAAAAAGGTTTCGTTGTACTGAAAACTTTATGACGTCACAGTTTCTACCCCCACCATTTGAATGCATTGATACATTTTCGTATTTTCGTGATGATTTGTGCGAAAACTAACCTCAAACCCTTAATTACCGCTCTGCTAATATAAAAATAGCATTATGAACGCCTTAAATCTAAAAATTCAATAATATATATTTGTCTTTTTAGGGTTCCGTACCCAAAGGGTAAAAACGGGACCCTATTACTGAGACTCAGCTGTCCGTCTGTCTGTCTGTCACCAGGCTGTATCTCAAGAACCGTGATAGCTAGATAGTTGAAATTTTCACAGATGATGTATTTTGGTTGCCGCTATAACAACACATACTAAAAACATAATAAAATTAATATTTAAAGGGGGCTCCCATACAAGAAACGTGATTTTTTTTGCTGTTTTTTGGTACGGAACCCTTCGTGTGCGAGTCCGACTCGCACTTGGCCTGGTTTTTGGTGTGATTTTCTCATACTCTTATAAAAAAATAACAGTAGAAGATAATCTGTTATTCATTTAATTTTTGTATCTTGAGAATTTAGGTAGACACAATATTATTACAATACAATAAATGAGTACCTACATAATTATTAAATTTTATTATTAAAAATTTTATACCTAAGTACTCTCAGAGTCCAACATGAAAAAGGCAAAGAATACGTAAGTGTCGCATGTGCGTCAACACTGAACTATTCTTTGCACATTTCCCCTCTCCCGCCTCCCAATACTACAGCCCGCGCACGTCCGCGTTGTGAGACAATTTGTATTTTGACCAGCATGTCTAGTGTAGTATACACATGAAGTCTTTGGCAAGGAGTCATTGGCGGCACATCACAGATTGCTCGAACACATTGCTTTTGGGCTATAAAAGCTCGATTAATTTTTACTGAATTGCCCCATAGTAAAAGTCCGTATCTCAAATTCGACCCAACATACCCATGATACGCCTTAAGGGCCGTTTGTTTATTAGTCAGTTTAGTAAGGCGCCATAGAGCATATACGAAGCGATTTATTTTCGAGCAGACCTTCTCAATATGACCCTTCCAAGTGCAACAATCATCTAAAGTTATGCCTAAAAACACTGTCTCGTTAACTGTTTTAATATCTTGATTTTTGCATTTTAGCTCAAAATTATGGATAGCACCACCTCTATTTCTGAACTGGATACATTTTGTTTTGTCCACGTTGACTATTAAATTATTATTTTCCATCCACTGAACTACATTGGAAATTGCCTGATTTACATCATTTTGATAATTCGATAGTGGATCTTTGGCAATAACTACCGAAATGTCGTCTGCAAAAAGAGTGCAGTGATATTTTGTGGAGTTTGGTAGGTCATTAATATATATGAGAAATAAAAGTGGTCCCAGTATGCTACCTTGTGTCACTCCTAATTTATTATCTTTTATTTCTGATTGAATTGTGTTTCGTTGCATATCTTTATCAATACGAACGCTTTACTCATATCGAAAAAAACTGCTGTCGTTGGTATTTTTTATTAACGTTTTCAATTACTTCTTTTTCATTAACATAAAAGCAGCTATCGTTGTGGATTTTCCTTTTTGAAATCCATATTGATTGGAACTAATTATGTTGAATTTATTCAAAAAAGACAGAATTCTTTTTGACATAATTTTTTCAGGTACCTTAGATAAAATTGATATGAGCGCTATCGGTCTGAAACTATTCATATCAAGCCTGTTTCCCTTTTTACCCGACTGCAAGAGGGTTATGTTTTTCGCGCGTATCTTGTAAGTAAGTATGTAAGTTTGTATGTAATATTCTTTATTACCTCATATCTTTCAAACGGCTGAACAGATTTCCATGATTAACATATCGTTAGATTTGTCTCGTCAGCCCAAGTGTTCTTAAGAAGGTGGCGTTATAAAAAAACCAACATGGCGGCTGTACGGTGCTATTATACGTAGTAGAAAAAAAATTTTTTTTTTATAATACTGCAATATGGGTGTCAAATTAAAGGGCTTATTATAAGGATTTCAAAAAGGTATATCATATAAATGATAACTAAAAATAAATAAATAACTTTGTATAAAAAAATAAATTTAAAAAAATTAAAAACCCGCCTGGCCTGCCTAAAAAGACAAGTCAACTGAAAAGATGGAAACAAGATTAAATATTAAAGGCAACATTATAACATGCAGTCGGAGGCATATAACTCAAATCTTTCATAATGTCACTTTCTTTAGGCATGCCTCCGACTGCATGTTATAATGTTGCCTTTAATATTTAATCTTGTTTCCATCTTTTCAGTTGACTTGTCTTTTTAGGCAGGCCAGGCGGGTTTTTAATTTTTTTAAATTTATTTTTTTATACAAAGGTTTGATAATTGATAACTTAAGACGTTCCGGAGTCACCATTAAGAAATGATAGGTTAATCAAATAAGTAAGTACTGGAGTAATATATTTCGAGCATAATTTAATTAATTTTGTAGGAATTTCATCAAACCCCACAGACCAGAAACAAGACCTTCAATGAAGCCGAAGTTCACGTATTTCGCTAATCATTAGGATCATTTTTGTCTTGTGACTATACCTGGGAATGGGAAACCAATAGCTACGAAGTTATTGAAGGTCAAAGTCAAAAAAATTTTTCAAATTTTTTATAAAATCTTATTTTATTCGTTATTTCCTACTTTTTGTCCAATGTAACATTATCAAAATTTTAAGTATTTCGTAACAAACAATGGCTTCAAAACGTCGTCACTAGATGTATCTCATGAGCACGCACATAAACACTGCCTTTCAACTCGGCCGCACGCAGCTGTGTATGTAGCATACACTCGCAGACGCGGTCTGTTGTATGCGTTACATTGCGTGGTAAAGTATGTGATGCTATTTAACACCAAAAATCAAAATCTTTTCCCAGCAATAATTTTGAACAGAAATGGTCCTGATGATGGGCAGAATACGTAAACCTCGGCTTCGTTGAAGGTCTTGTTACACCCGGTATAATAAAACCAGAAAACCATGCAACCCCATTCGAGTTTGAGCCCAAGGTTTGAGCTCGTTTAAATCGTCTTGATGAGTACTTTGTTGGGATATAGTGTCCGAGGATCTGATGATGGAGCCGGAAGAAGGCCATAGGAACTCTATAATAAAACCACGCTACCCCATCGAGTTTGGGCTCGTTTGAATCGTCTTCACGAGTACTTTGTTGGAAAATACTGTCCGAGGATCTGATGATGGAGCCGGAAGAAGGCCATAGGAACTCTATAATAAAACCACGCTACTCCATTGAGTTTGGGCTCGTTTGAATCGTCTTGACGAGTTCTTTGTTGGGAAATAGTTTCCAAGGTCTGAGGCCGTACCGGCTAACTTACATGGCTATCGTAATTGCTTTCATTTGACAGATGGATGTGATACATTGCTACTTTTCTTTGGTAAGATTTTTTTGTACCAAAAAGAAGTAGCAATATATATTTGTACCCAAAAGATGGATGTGACACATTGCAACTTTTTTTGGTACAAAAAAATCTTACCAAAGAAAGTAGCAATGTATCACATCCATCTCTCAAATGAAAGCGATTACGATAGCCATGTAAGTTAGCCGGTACGGCCCCAGATTATGGAGCAGGAAGAAGGGCATTGGGACTCTGTAATAAAACCATGCAACCCCATCGAGTTTGGGCTCGTTTGAATTGTCTTGACGGGTGCTCCGATAGGAGATGGTATATTTTTAGTCTTAGCTCGTTAACTAAGAAGCAGAAAATAATAATTTACTGAAAAAAATATATTTTTTAAAAACACGTTTTTAAAACGGACTCAATTATTACAAAAAAAAAATCTGATTAAAAATATAAAAACAAAAAAGGAAAAAAAAATCTTCTGTAAATATTTATAACCCTAATAACCTATACTTTTAAAAATTTTAAACAAAAATTTTAAACCTAAAAATGTGGGGCGCGTTTTGTAAAATTTATCATCCATTTTGTTTATAGCATACTCCCCACGTTTTTAGGTTTAAAATTTTTAGGTTTAAAATTTCTGTAGGTATAAGTTATTAGGGTTATAAATATTTACAGAAGATTTTATTTTACTTTTTTTGTTTTAATATTTTTAGTCCGATTTTTTTTTGTAATAATTTAGTCCGTTTAAAAAACGTGTTTTTTTTATTGTTGTTATGCCGTCAGATGTTATAATTAAGATAGGAGTAGCCAGCCAGGTGGACTTGAAATAAGCCCTACCACCAACCAAACCGAGTACAAATTGTGCCCTCCCTGAGACTACAGAGGCCTTAGAGTAAGACGGGCTTCCTTTGTTGCTCGAAGACAGAGGCGATTTAACTTAATTTAAAGTGACTTAATGTTTCTCACTCACCCACGGTCTTTGAGGTATTTGCTTCCCTAAATATTTCGTCCTATACTTTGACGAAAATCTCAATAAATATAATTTTAATGTCAGTTTTCAAGACTTGAACTCAACACGTTGTTGGCCGTCCATCACTATCGAACTAAAAAGCTTTAAAAAACCAACATTTCAGTGTTGCAACGTGTGCTTACTTAAAATTGACTTGATTAATTGACTACTTAATATGTGTTGATGAAAAACCGGCCAAGTGCGTGTCGGGCCACGCGCAGTAGGGTTCCGTAGGTACATTATACCATACCATATTTTAATACCGCTATCATTTTTCGTCTGAAAAAATAACTTTGTTTTTCACAGTGTTTGTATGAATGACAAAGTTATATTTGCGGTTTTTGAAAATGTACTATATCTCGAAAACTAATTACTGTATCTCGTTCAAAACAATTTTCGTTGAAAGTGTTTATTAAGATCTATAGTTGATATTTTTTTTAGATTTTTCACCCTCTTACTTTAAAAGTTAAAGGGGGGGGGGGGGGACACACATTTTACCACTTTGGTGGCATATATCTTTCAAACGGTTGACTTTAAAAAAAAATAGTCTTAGGAACCTCAATGTCATTTTTAAAGACCTATCTATAGACACCCCACAAGTATTAGTTTGATAAAAAAAAATATTTTCAGTTTCAGTTCCATGTATGGGGAGCCCCCCCTTAATCTTTTATTTTTTTTATTTTTGTCTAAAAATCGTAAAGCGGTTCACAGAATACACCTACGTACTAAGTTTCAACTATGTAATCTTAATACTTTTGGAATAAAGTGGCTGTGACATACGGACGGACAGACAGACAGACAGACAGACAGACAGACAGACATGACGAATCTATAAGGGTTCCGTTTTTTGCCATTTTGGCTACGGAACCCTAAAAATGTGAACGAATACGACAGTTTGAGACGTACTGCCTGTCGATTCTGTAACATACTCGCATCTCACTTCGAACCTCACTTAGCGGAAATTTTAAATCATAAATGAGATAATGATAGGCTGTTTTTCTTATCACAAAATATTTTAGACTAGCGGCCGCCCGCGACTTCGTCTGCGTGGATAGTATTTTGTCTATCCCTCGGGAACATATATTTTTTCGGGATAAATTGTACCCTATGTCCTTTTCTGTACCCCTGACAACGTGTGTGCAAAATTTCATGATGATCGGTTCAGTAGTTAAAACGTGAAGGAGTAACAAACAAACAAATAAACAAACAAACAAACGGACTTTCGCATTTATAATATTAGTAAGGATAGCTACGGTAGCTGCCTAAAACCTTTTGCAATCGGTAAAATCAATGAAAATAGCTTATATTCAGCTAATTTTTAATAACAAATGCACGCGAAGTGAAGTGAGGTTCGAAGTGAAATGCGAGTTTGGTTACAGAATAGACAGGCTGCTGCCGTACTTCAGCAAACTAGAAATCATACTGCACCCAGGCGTTTTTGTCTTTTCATACAAAAGAAGGCTATCTACCACCATCTTACCTAAGTCTGACGCCATAACAACAATTTAAAAATTGTTGTGTTCCGGCAGTTAGAGGTAAGATAGCCAGTTCCTCAGTGATGAGGTGACCTTCGGCCTTATCGTCACTTAACATCAGGTGAGGTGAAGGCCAAGCACTGTCCAGTCTAGGGGCCTTACTATGAACTCTTATAACAGGACTTATAATGATGAACTGCCTTACTTTTTCGTACTTTGTCAAATTTTTAAAATTCTTTTCAGATATTCTGAAGTTAAAAAATCGTACGAATATTGCTGTGTTGGCTCACTTATCCACCCCAAAGTGGTATTGAGTGTAAAGCACTACTTTAAAAAACCAGCCCGAATAAGGATCCGAGCCGGTGACTGGGACATCGCTGATGAGTACGAGATACACTTCCACCAGAGCAGTGACGTCACTAAAGTTCTGTCTCATCCAGAATACAAACCCCGTAAGTATTATAGGTCCCTTAAAGCCACTAAATAGAATTGAACTTGTTTAATGGTTTATAGCTAGGGTATATGATCCCAGCGCTTATTTCTAATCCCGGGATTTTGAGATTACTCTTGGCCAATCCCGGGATAGGATAGAAGAAGGATCCCAGAAAATAATAACTTTAATATAAAGAGTGTCGGACTAAACAGACTTAAGTCTGGTTATTAAGTTCAAATAAAGTTCTTTTAAAAATTTATAAGATACTAGCTTCCGCCCGCGACTTCGTCCGCGTGGATATTAGAGAAAATCTTTAGGGAACCTTCAACCAGGATCCGACCAGCCGTTTTTACGCGATAAGGCGGATCACCACCAAGCGCGCTGCCTCGCGAGGCAAGACGTTTGCTAAGACGCAAGACGCAAGGCGTTTGTCGCACGAGGCTCGCTCGCTCGGTGGAGACCCGCCTAATCACGTAAAAACGACTGGTCGTTCCCATTTCCGTTCCCATTTCGTCTCGTTCCTTTTCTCGTTCCCGTTACCGTCCCGTTCCGTTGCCGTCCCATCCCGTCACCGTCCCGTCCCGTTGTCGTCCCGTCCCGTTCCCGTCCCGACCCGTCCCGTTCCTATTCCCGTTCCCATCCCCGTCCCGTCCCGTTCCCGTCCCGTTCCGTTCCCGTCCCGTCCCGTCCCGTCCCATTCCGTTTCGTTCTCGTCCCCGCTCTCATTCCGTTCCCGTCCCATCCCATCCCATCCCGTTCCGTTCCCGTTCCCGCTCTCGTTCTCGCTCCCGTTCCCATCCCCGTCCCGTCCCGTTCCGTCCGGTTCCCGTTCTCGTCCCGCTCCCGTTCCCGTTCCCGTTCCCGCCCTGTCCCATTCCCGTTCCCGTTCTCTTCCGCTCCGTCCAGTTCCCGTTCCCGTTCCCATTTCGTCTCGTTCCATTTCTCGTTCCCGTTACCGTCCCGTTCCGTTGCCGTCCCATCCCGTCACCGTCCCGTCCCGTTGTCGTCCCGTCCCGTTCCCGTCCCGACCCATCCCGTTCCTATTCCCGTTCCCATTCCCGTCCCGTCCCGTTCCCGTCCCGTTCCGTTCCCGTCCCGTCCCGTCCCGTCCCATTCCGTTTCGTTCTCGTCCCCGCTCTCATTCCGTTCCCGTCCCATCCCATCCCATCCCGTTCCGTTCCCGTTCCCGCTCTCGTTCTCGCTCCCGTTCCCATCCCCGTCCCGTCCCGTTCCGTCCGGTTCCCGTTCTCGTCCCGCTCCCGTTCCCGTTCCCGTTCCCGCCCTGTCCCATTCCCGTTCCCGTTCTCTTCCGCTCCGTCCAGTTCCCGTTCCCGTTCCCTTTCTCCCCGTCCCCTGGGGCTGAATCAGGCATGTCCACCGAGTTGGACTTTAAAATAAATGTAATTTTCGCAATCACCATCCCATAAAACCTCAAGAACGTCATCCATATATAGTATTTTATGATTACTTACCCCATTTACCACATAAGGGGTTGATTTTCAAAATCACAAAATATATGTTTGCCTATTTATTTTTAGACTCCTACGAAGTTTAAAGTTGTAATGTCAATTTTATATTCTTTTTCCATACAAAATTTGAACCCCATTTTCACCCTTTTAGGGGTTAAATCATGTACATCGTGTTGGACTTTAAAATAAATGTCATTTTCGCAATCACCATCCCATAAAACATCAAGAACGATATCCATATCGATTTTTATGTTTACATACCCCATTTACCCTCTAAGGGGTTGATTTTCAAAATTACCAAATATATGTTTGCCAATTTATTTTTAGACGTGCTCCTACGAAGTTTAAAGTTGTAATGTCTATTTTATATTCTCTTTCCATACAAAATTTGAAACCCATTTTCACCCCTTTAGGGGGTCAAATCATGTCCACCGTGTTGGACTTCAAAATAAATGTCATTTTCGCAATCGTCATACCAGAAAACCGCAATAACGACATCCATCTCTATTTTTAGGTTTATTTACACATTTCACCCCTATTTCATCGCCATAGGGGTTGAAGTACTAACAATATCAATAAACGTTGCGTTAGATTTTCTTTCAAAAGCCTTTACTATAAATTAAGTGATTTTTACTTCGAAAATGAAGGATTTTTTCTATTCACAACTTCATACCCCTTTTCACCCCTTCGGGGGTAGAATTTTGAAAAACGCTGAGACCCGTATTTATTAATTTTCAATCTTCAGCCTAAACACAAAATTTGAAAATCGTAGCTTCAAAACTGAGGGACTTTCATACAAACTTTCATCCCTTATTTCACCCCCTTAGGGATGGAATTTTCAAAAATCCTTCCTTAGTGGATGCCTACACTGTATGAGGTATCTGTGTGCAAAATTTCAAGTCTCTAGGTCCAGCGGTTTGGGCTGTGCGTTGATAGATCAGTCAGTCATTCAGTTTACGATTTTATATTAAGTTCAAATAAAGTTCTTTTAAAATTTTATAAGATATTTTTAAACTTCAATAATTTGAAAAAAATCTATTAAACTGTGTGCGAACAAAGAAAATTGACAATAACCTCCTTTTAACTTCGAACAAATAGACGGCTTTCATATAAAAACCTAGTTAGTATTAAGGAGTAAAGTAAGTTTCTTAGCAAAAACTGATTGAAAATAATATTGAGCAGTCACATAATAGCACATTTCTGTTAAATATGAAGAAGACTAATCTTGAAAACTAATGTTCATATATTCTTAGTAGCAGTAAAACTGAAGTTACCACCACGTAACCCAGTGAGAGTTGCTTGTCTATTATTTTAATTCATAATAAAAAAAATATTCCAAGAAACCATCGCAAGCTCGCTGGGTTAATTTGCGTTGCTTGCTTGGAGTGCTGCTTAAATGAAATACAAGAAAAAAGTAAAAGTTTTCTTGTATTTATATTAAATTAAAAAGAAAAGCAAATTATCTTGAGAGCATTGGCACTGAGTGTTTCGCTTCACGCAGTCTGTTTTGTAACTTTTTTAATATTGTGTCAATCCCAAACGGGACTGAAAAACGGTCGGGACGGGATCCCGCGATCGAATCCTCTAATGCGCAATCAAAAAAGCTTACTTTCTTGGTTTGCGAATCAATGGTGAGTTTCTATGACATCCACTATTGCTTGTAACCGTGCGTTTACTACTCAAAACCACTAACAACCAACGAACGCTAAGGAATGAAATTAAACAGGCTGTTTATTTTTCAAAGCCGATTTTGACACTCCACTTGTCCATCAACGCCATCTAGTAATTTAAATAGTTTCATTTTTTTAATGTCACTTTGACAAGCCCTCATCGATAAGTTAAATTTTGAAACTATGGTTGCAAACTAGTTAGTGACAAAGATTTGTACACGGCGCTACCATATTTAGTTGAAAAACCTACACAAAGCGCCTATTACGATCAAGTATCGTGATAAACGTACGATGTTCGGTCCCACTCCTTCAGGGGCGGATCCAGGATTCAAGTTTGGGGGGGGGGGGGCCCTTGGAGCCTCGGGTCTAGGGTTACCTTACATAGATATCTATGTAAAGGAGGATGCCTTAAGATGCACAAAACGGCAGATTTTTCAGAAAAATGCTTATCTATAGGAAATGAAACGGCTGCGCAGCGCGATTTTTAGTCAGTTTTATCCACTAGTCTTGTACTCTTGCCTGTCTATAGTAAAAAAATGGCCGCAAAGCTCAATTTTTAGACAAATTCATTCATTAATCTTATCTGTCTTTAGTAAAAAAACGGCCGCGCAGCGCCGTTTTTAGTTAGTTTCATCCGTTATACTTGTACTCTTGCTTGTCCGTAGTAAAAAAAAGCAGCCGCGCAGCGCGATTTTTAGTCTGTTTTATCCACTAATCTTGTCTGTCTATCTAAATATAGAGTACAAGATTAACGGATGAAACTGACTAAAAATGGCGCTGCGCAACCGTTTTTTTACTAAATACAGACAAGATTAGTGGATAAAACTGACAAAAAATCGCGCTGCGCGGCCGCTTTTTTTACTATATACAAGCAAGAGTACAAGTATAACAGTTGTAACTGACTAAAAATGGTGCTGCGCGGCCGTTTTTTTACTTAAGACAGACAAGATTGGTGGATGATACTGACTAAAAGTGGAGCTGCGCGGCTGTATCTTTTATTATTATAGAATATATATCAGGGTCACTGGAAATATGACGTATTCCTGCTAAGGGGTTATAGATGAGGTCAAAACAAATATTTTTTGCCAAATAATTTTTTCTCAAAAAATTAATAGTTTTTGAGTTAATTGAAATTAAGTATTTTTTTACCAAAAGTACGTTTTCAGACACAAAAATTTAAAATAAAAGTTAACTACTCATTCGATTCCGGTTTTTTCATTATTTTGGGATAGAAAACAATCTAAGTGTTGATAATGAATAAAAAAAATTACAAAAAGTACAGGTGTTTTTAAAAAAATCAATCCTTAAATGCATTTATTTTTTTATTTTTTTCAGATTTTTTAGAAATAGCATCAAATATCTTTAAAAAATCCTAGTAACTAAGCGTGCATAATATTTTAAAAACATCACCATCTATACAGCTTTCAGTTGAGGTATAAAACTTAATAACAACTTACATAAAAAATGAGAAATTAAGACTTAACTAAATGGCAGTCCCATTTTATGTAGCAAAAATTTCCTACTTCAAGCGCTTCGAAGGTGGCCGTATTATCCTACTTATTCCATAAATGTGAAAGCTTGCTTGTTTGGATGATTGTTAATCAATCACGCAAAACGGCTGAACGGATTTGGATGAAATTTGGCACACAGACAGTTTATAAACAGGATTTAAACATAGGAGGATACTATTACCTTGGTTAAAGGTTCCCTAGGGATTTTCTCGAATGTAATTGCGGACAAAGTCGCCGGTGGAAGCTAGTTTGCCATAAATGATCGTGCTTACTAAAATACTTTCGTCCGAGTGAGTTTGAAACAGAATTATTTTCTGCCGATGAGTCAAAATTTTATACAGACAGCATCAAAAATAACCATGCATATCAGCCATTTTTAATGACCCGCTGCTGGGGAACAGGCCTTCCTTTCCTTTTGGGATAAAGCGGACGGGCCATAACCCATCACGTGGGCCCAATGCGGATTGGTCGGTGTTAACTCAATGTACCTTACATTGAGCCCTTGGTTCTGGCTGCATTTACAGTCGTTAACACTGACCAATCCACATTGGGTCCACGTGGTGGGTATGACCCGTCCGCTTTATCCATCCACAAGCCAAAAGGTAGGCCAGTTCCCCAGCAGCGGGGCATTAAAAATAGCTGATATGCATGGTTATTTGTGACACAGTTTGTATAAAATTTTGACTCATCGGCGGAAAATAATCCCATCTCAAACTCACTCGGACGAAAGTATTTTTATTAAGTACGACCATTTATGGCAAACTAGTTTCCGCCTGCGACTGCATTCGCATTTACATTCGAGAAAATCCCTAGGGAACCCTTAACCAAGATAATAGTATCCTCTTATGTTTTAATCCGGCTTATAAACTATCTGTGTGCCAAATTTCATCCAAATCCGTTCAGCCGTTTTGCGTAATTGATTAACAATCATACAAACAAGCAAACTTTCACATTTATGGAATAAGTAGGATAATACGGCCACCTCCGAAGCGCTTGAAGTAGGAAATTTTTGCTACATGAAATGGGACTGCAATTTAGTTAAGTCTTAATTTCTCATTTTTTATTTAAGTTATTATTAAGTTTTATACCTCAACTGAAAGCTGAATAGATGGTGATGTTTTTAAAATATTACGCACGCTTAGTTACTAGGATTTTTTTAAAGATATTTGATACTATTTCTAAAAAATCTGAAAAATAAATCAAAAATAAATGCATTTAAGGATTGATTTTTTTATAAACACCTGTATTTTATGAATTTTTTTTTATTTATTATCAACACTCAGATAGTTTTCTATCCCAAAATAGTAAAAAATCCGGAATCGAATGAGTAGTTATCTTTTATTTAAAATTTTTGTGTCTGAAAACGTACTTTTGGTAAAAAAATACTTAATTTCAATTAACTCAAAAACTATTAATTTTTTGAGAAAAAGTTATATGACAAAAAATATTTGTTTTGACCTCATCTATAACCCCTTAGCAGGAATACGTCATATTTCCAGTGACCCTGTATATATGTACTTTTGGCTGTCTATAGTAAAAAATACGGCCGCGCAGCGCGATTTTTAGTTAGTTTCATCAATTAATCTCGTCTGTTTACAGTAAAAAACGGAGCTCGCGCTGCGCCATTTTTATTATCCACTAATCTTGCAATATGTGGTTTCCTCCGGGCAGACGGGTAGCTTGCGCAGCAATGTTTGCGTGATTGGAGCATCTACGCAAGATTTCACAGCGAGACTCACTAAACAAAAACGCCTGTCACTGTTTTGCTCCAGTCGCAAGCCTTGAAACCGTAAAATGCTTGTCAAATGCGCCAAATGTCTGTCAGATGGTAACCCTACTCGGGCTCGGGCCACGTTTTATGCTTAAAAAAATAAAGATAGAGGCACTGACACTACCTACATAAAACAATAAGACTTTAAAAAAACTTTTTTTAATGCAAGTTCAATGTTATCCGCAAAGGTAATCGGCTTCATGGGGGGGGGCCATGGCCCCCTTGGCCCCCCCCCCTGGATCCGCCAATGCACTCCTTGGCATTATTAACTCATTTATAAGGTTCAAAATCAAGTAAATCGATCAAAAGATCGTCCGACTATCGTAATTCTTTTTTGTTAATAGACCTCAGTTTCCAGTTGCAGTTGGCAATCAGTTGCGCGCGACCAGCATGACCGGTTGCGAGTGATTAGTTGCAAACGCATTGCCGACGCGTTGCAAACCAGTTGGCAATGGGGTAGGCAACTGTCAAAATGGCGCTGCGTACGCTTGTTCCACGAGAGCTATGCAAACAAAGGACTTTTACTTTAAAAAAATGTTTTTTTTAGCTTTAAAATGATTAAATTCTGTGTAATAGGCTGTAAAAATGTTGGCACTGACAAATTACCGAAAAATCGGGATATAGAAAAAAAATATAAATTCTGTAAGAATAAAAACGTCTTAATTGGGCTTTCAATTCCGGCATTTGCATTGTAGAATACTCTTTTATATCCATTTTGGGTCAATGGGTCTTTTTCGATAAAAAAATACTACAAAATCAATACCTATTTTCCCATACATTTTGTTCTGAACGTCTATACTGTCTTAGGAACAAGCGTACGCAGTTGCCAACCCCATTGGTAGCGTCGTGTACGAACCGCCATTGAAATACTAGTGCTGTGACTGTTTAGCAACTCATTGGTGATTCAAGTTTGCAACCAGTTTATTTTCAGTCGCGTAGTGTAAGATGGGGCTTACAGGTAAGATAGCCAGTTCCTTAGTGATAAGAATTCCGGGTGTAATGCGCTTCCACCTCCGGCCTTATCGTCACTTAACATCAGGTGAGGTGAAGGCCAAGCACTATCACGTTGTACATAAAAAAACCGGCCAAGTGCGTGTCGGGCCACGCGCCATAGGGTTCCGTAGTTACCTTATACCATACCATATTTAATACCACCTATAATTTTTCGTCTGTAAAAATAACTTTGTTTTTCACAGTGTTGGTATGAATGACAAAGTTATATTTGCGGTTTTGGAAAATGTGCTATATCTCGAAAACTGATAACCATATCTCGTTCAAATCAATTTCGGTTGAAAGTGTTTATTAAGAACTACAGCATATATTTTTTTTAGATTTTTCACTCTTTTATTTCAAAAGTTAAAGGGGGTAAAAACACACATTTTACCACTTTGGCGGTGAATATCTTTCAAACGGTTGACTTTGAGAAAAAGTTGTCTTAAGAACCTTAATGTCATTTTTAAAGACCTATCTATAGATACTCAACACGTGTTGGTTTGAAAAAAAAATTGTTTTCAGTTTCAGTTCCATGTATGGGGAGCCCCCCCTTAATCTTTTATTTTTCTTAATTTTGTATTAAATTCGTTAAGCGGTTAACAGAATACATCTACCTACCAAGTTTCAACTGTGTAGTCTTAATACTTTCGGAATAAAGTGGCTGTGACATACGGACAGACAGACAGACAGACAGACAGACATGACGAATTTATAAGGGTTCCGTTTTTTGCCATTTAGGCTACGGAACCCTAAAAAAACCTATCCATCAACGCCATCTAGTAGGGCAAATGTTAATTTGAAAAGCCCTCATTGACAATTCAACGCAGTGGAAACGTACGGTAACAGCCTAGCTAGACTGCATAAAGTATGAGTTCATACGTAGTTATTTCTTTCTCTGTGGTATGAGTTTCTATCTGAGTTACTTCAGTACGTACGAGGGGAGTTCAAAGTATTCTAGGTATCGGGATTTTCTGGTTAGTAATGAGGGTAGTTTTTGTCTATGGTTCTCTTACGACATTATCCAAGGTGCCAATTAGAAAATTTTGTCAGTTTACCATTGTTCGTTTTTTCACAATCGTGCTTCGAGTGAAACAAAATGTCTGATGCGAAATGTTGACCAAAATCGACCACGGTGGTTGTGCTCGATTCACTCGGCGCGCGTTGCCAAGGCTGCTATTCAGGAGTGTGTTTTCAAAGAGATCGATCAACCACCTTACAACCAAGATCTGACACCTATAGTGACTATTTTTGGTTCCTGAAGCTTAAAAAAGAGCTTCGTAGAAAGCAATTTTCCGACAATTAAGAGCTTAAGGCGACTGTGGATGATCATTTTTCAGAGATGGAAAGTTATTTTTTGGAGGGTACTGAAAAGTTGATGGAGTGTATTGAGGTCCTAGGGGACTATATAAAAAATAAAATTATTGAAGTGAAAACTTCTTTAGCGGCGCTGTACGCTTTTTTGTAATGGGGAAAAAATGCTAAACTCGCGTCAGTAAGAATCACGTGACCCTGATCAACCCTGGGGCCGTACCGGCTAACGAATCGATTATCGAAAAGTCTGCCGGGTTTTAAATTAAAACAGATAAATCGACCATTCCATCGGCCATTTTGGCCCCAATTGGGCCAAAATGGCGAACTTCAATTCATGATGTCACACGAACATCGATATTTTCCAAATTACGTCAACAGAAAGTAAAAGACGAAATTCTTTACTTAGATTTTTCTGTTTTAAGTTGAAACTCGGTAGACTTTTCGATAATCGATGCGTTAGCCGGTACGGCCCCTGATCGAAAATTCGTAACACGGATGTGACGGATGAAGAGTAGACAGCTGGCGGCGGAAGTATCCCCCTCTCTTTCTACGGGGAGCGGTGAAAATGGCGTGCGTCATTTGAAAACACTTGTGTCACCAGCAACGCGCTAATTTTGAAAATGGAATTAATAGCTGCGATCTCTTCGATGAAATCATAGTCTTATTTATACTCCGTGACTATTACTTTAAATCGAGATAGAATGCGTGCATGTAGAAATTAAAAAGGCCACGGGCGCGAAATCTTTAGAATTGTTCTCTAATTACAAACTTGATTGAATTATGTGACTGTATAGTAATAGGAAAGGAATAATTTTAATCCTTTGCCGCTAATTTCAAAATATCAAAACTGCACAACGTTCATATTCAAGTTTTCACTTCTGCCGGCACTCCCGGAGTGCAACCCGATTTTTTTTTTCAGATTTTTCTGCCTTTTACTTCATATCCATACCGAGAATACTTTGAACTCCCCTCGTAGCACGTAGTACTTATGTATCTATTCTGTGCTTTAGGTACGAATGCTTTTGATGCTGCCCTGCTTGTGCTGTCCACGCCCATCAACGTAGCGGCTAACGTGGCCTTCGCCTGCCTCCCCCCTCCCGACCTCGTCACCCCCCCTGGCACCCGCTGTTTCGTCGCCGGGTGGGGACAGGAGTCCCACAAAAATGAATCGATTCGACCAATCATGAAAATGGTAAGTGTTTAGGCGCTTACCTAACTGAAAGTGGCGTCGAGGTGATTTTAATACACAATTTTAATAATTTTCTAGTGGAATTTTTAGAACCCATAGTCTAGTATTTTTACACGGTATCATTACATTCCCTCTGGTCACTGCTAGAAGTAGATAGCAAAACTGCTAAAAGTGGCCGTTTTTGACACATTTGCTATCTACTTCTACGAATGACTACAAGGGAATGTATTGATACCTTCTAAAAATACTAGACTACGGGCCATACAAATTCTAATAACAAATTCGCATTTTTACCGCCTCTGTGGTGTGCCTCTGAACCACTGTACACCCATCTGTGTAGGACAGGGGTCCCAGATTCGATTCCCAGGGCGGGGGGATGTACAATTTGTACTCGGTTTGGTTAGTGGTAGGGCTTGTTTCAAACCCGCCTGGCTAGCTACCACCATCTTACGTAAGTCTGACGCCATAACAACAATAAAAAAAATGTGTTCCGGCAGTTAGAGGTAAGATAGCCAGTTCCTCAGTGATGAGGATTCCGGGTGTAGTGAGCTTCCACCTTCGGGCTTATCGTCACTTACCATGAGGTGAGGTGAAGGCCAAGTGAAGTGAGATTCAGGCAGACTTTACTTTTACTGTTTCAGGTTGAGCTTCCGGTTGTGGACTTCAGCGTATGCGAAGGACAATTAAGAAAGGTTGTGAAGACGCAAAACAATGAATCTTTTGAACTACCACCTTCAATGATGTGCGCCGGTGGAGAAGAGGGTGTTGATGCATGCTTGAAGGATGGAGGGGCGCCACTTGTATGCCCATACTCGGTAAGTAATACCTATATACTTACCGGGTGAACAAGACCATCAACGAAGCCGAGGTCTACGTATTCTGCCATTTCTGTTCAAAGTTATTGCTGGGAAACGATTTTAATTTAGGTGTTAAAAAAGCATTGCATAAATTACCACGCAATGTAACGCGTACAACAGACCGCACCTGCGAGTACACAGCTGCATGCGGCCGAGTTGAAAGGCAGCGTTCTGTGTGCTCATAAGATACTTTGAGTGATGACGTTTTGATGTAATTGTTTGTTACGAAATTCTTAAAGTTTTGATAATGTTTCTTTGGATAAAAATTAGGAAATAACGAATAAAATAAGATTTCATAAAGAACTGGAAAAAAAATGAACATGACCTTTAATAACTTCGTAACTATTGGTTTCCCAGGTATAGTCTAAAAGACAAAAATTATCCTGATGATGGGCGGAATGCGTGGACTTCGGCTTCGTTGAGGATCTTGTTACACCTGTTATAAACTGTGCTCTAGTGTTGTAAATTATTCTAGTACTCACCTTTGCCGACAAGTACTACGGTAAAGGGTCGAAACCTTTAGGCACATAATGACAGAAACGCAGAATAGCCGATTTGCAAAATATATATGAGAGCGCTTACAGAGAAGCGATTTTATCTCACGATAAGTACACACATCAACTTTGTCTAGGGATACAGGTGTTATTTTCATACAAACGAGGTAATTTTGAAGCCTTGGTTTTCTGCCAGGAATGTACCGTGCTGTGATCTGATGATGGTCATCCAGGGACTGAATGAAGTAGATTCAGATTGCCATACACACCCAACTGATCTGATTAGCATTTTAAAAGATTAATGGGTCAGAGTTCTCGGTTTGAGGATTTCTATACATTTTCATGCTATTTTCGCGTTTTTTTCAAACATGTCCATTACGTTTTTAGAATGCTGGTCAGATCAGTTGGGTGTGTATAGCGATCTGAATCTCCTCCATTCACTCCCTGGATAGCCGTCATCAGATCACAGCACAATACATCCCTGGCAGGAAACCAAGGCTTCAAAGTTACCTCGTTTTAATGAAAATAGCACCTGTATCCCTAGACAAAGTTGATGTGTGTATTATCGTACGACGATTAGAAAATAAACGAAACAACGTCTTATCTCCAACTACTGATAAATTCAACATCTGTGCAAAACTTATTTAAAAAATACCTTTGATAAAATGACCATAAAGAAACCTTAATATTTCAGGAGCTGTCAAACCGTTACTACCAAGTCGGGATCGTATCCTGGGGGGTTGGTTGTGGAAAAAGGGACATTCCAGGAGTGTACACCAGTGCCCCTAAAATCCGGGTTTGGATTGACGAAGCCATGAAATCAATAGGTTTCGATAGTCTTACCTACTCGCCTTAAATAATAAATCAGTAATGTGTTTGCAGATTACATACTAAGACAGGACATATATCGGGTCATTTTGAACATACCATCCAAATTTTAAGGATGTATCCAGCCCATGAAACTAAACAACTTTCTCTAAGAAACATGTGTCAAATTTCGCCAGAAAATTTTGGTCATCCCATATGGCAAGGAAAAAAGGAGGTTGGCAGGAAGTCGGGGATATATAAGTTAACATGTAACCAATGTAATTCAGTATACGTTGGTCAAACCGGCCGTAGTTTTAATATACGTTATAAAGAACACATTTCTGCCTATAGGAATGGCCATCCAGAGCGATCTCATTTCGCGGAACATTTATTAAATACCGGACATCAGCTATCTGATGGTCATTCCTATGAGGTTTTACATACTTGTAGTAAAGGTCTACGACTGAGCGTGTTGGAAAACCTAGAAATTATCAAACACAATGTTGATGGAGCCATACTTAACAATCAACTTGATGTCTCTTCCTCGCCATTGCTGCGCATTTTCTCAAATAATAATAATTTTTAAAAATAAGTATCTTATTAATAAAACACATTATTTAATGTATATAAATTTATTTGTACACAATTTAAATTAAAAATATTTTTTTCTTTCCTTTTTTCTTTTTATTTTAAACTGGCAACATTCTTCAAACGTCAGTCACTCGGTGCGGAGTGGGGAGGAAGGGACAACAAATACGGTGTCGGAGGCGTTAGGAGCTCATTCGGTGTTGGTTTACGCACGATCTAACTCCTGAGGATGCTCCGGGTCGGGGCGAAACACGTGTAGAGTGGCCTAATTGGTGAAGGTGCAAGGTGTGTTGCTGTCTTGCTAAATGCAGGTTTGTGCACTGATATTTTGTGGTGTGCATGCGCAAATTTTTGCGGGCGGGCGGGCGGTGCATCTTGCATATATTGTTTGCGGAAGTAAGCTACATATATTTCTTTTTCAAAACAATTTAATTATGGCAATACTGAATATTCACTTTCAGTTTAATAACGCAAATGTACCTACATATTGGTTATACACATGTTAAAAATCATTACACGTAGGAAATCGGAATTAATTAACACAAAGTCAAACAAAATATAAATATAACCTCTCAAATCAACTGTTTGAACAGTGTTTTTGCGTGCAACTGCAAGTAACAAAACGACAAAAGAATACTGTCAAACTAAACGTCATTAGAAAAACGTCATTCTGACTTCATAAAATTAACTTCAAGTGACGATGGCACCTGTCAACTTGACAGTTTTTTCGAGTATCAAAGAGCTGAATGTTATGATATAATCTGTGGAATAGGTTCTTATATCGAGTGCATTTTTAATTTTTTTTCTCGACTCCAAATAACCAGAAAAAAAAATATTATTGGTATATTACTCAGGGTATTACAGGGTATTTTTTTTCCGCAGAGTGTACCTCGGTACATCATTTGGGCCATTTTTGGTGACATCCTTTGGATGGTAAGTTCAAAATGACCCTTGTATATTGTTTTACAAATAAAAATATATTTTTTGTAATAAATAATTTTATCTTTACATCTCGTTTTATAACAATGCTTTGAATGTATGTAAAAGATTAATATTAATATAAGTTTGCTTAACCAGATTTGTTTTTTTTTTTGTCGATTCAGTTTTTCTTTCAACAAATCGTCAATTCATCAAAAACATATTTATTTCAGCCATTTCGAAAAATATTCAAAAATGTCACAAACGCACCTCGCGTTTGGTACAGCTCACAGAGCCACTTAGTAAAAATACATTCTTTAAAAGCAATACTATTGAAAGCACAATTGTTGAATCGCAATTTCCCGTTTGACCCACCAGTGGGTAATGCAGTGTGTCCACGGGTCATTAGGGGTTACGCCAAAGGGCTATTCAAAATGACAAAAAAATGACTCGATCAAGAAGCTTATACCTCCAATTCCTTAAGGTCCTTAAGTGACGTGACGGCTTATTGCTACCTCTTTCTTTAGTGTTACAATACGTTTTCGTTTCTCACGAACGAACGAACGACGAACAAACGTCACTATAACGACCCGCTGACATCTTGGATACCTCGTCCCCGCCACCGTCTGTCACCCCGCGGGACGGTCGCGCACGAGATTGCCGGACTATAAAGGACCTTTTTTCAATCTTCACTATGACACTGGCCGTGCAATCTCCATTGAGGTATAAGCACTGACATGAAAAAAATTTTTTTTTATTCAACATGCAGGTCAGTGGATATAAGCTTCTTGGACTCGATAGATGGCGTTAATAAAAAGGTAAGTGCTTACCTGTAGAACCGTTTATTTTTCAAAACCAATTTTGACACTTCACTTGACCATCAACGCCATCTAGTGAGGCAAATAGTTACTACTTATATATTTTTAATGTCACTTTGCGCGCACGATCTCCGCAACTAAATTGTCTCTCACCGAGTTTGTATGAAAATCTGCCGGCTGTCATGTCGCTACATGCGCAGACTTTCATACAAACCCGTAGACTTGATGTGACGGACAAATTAGTCGCGGAGACAAAAGTTACTCGTGTGCGCTAGCTCTTAGGGTGTGAGCACTTTGGACACGAATTTGCATCGTACGTAAACGTATGATCCTGGTCGTACGAATTGAGTGCGCACACAGACTACGTTTTTCTCCGTCAAATAGGTATAGATATCGCATTCGTGAAGTCATATATTATAGATGCAGCGCGGTGAATAATGTAAATATTCATTTATATATATGTATGTCCAAGATAAATTCTGTTATAACTCGGAGATTGCGGCAGCGTCGTCGATTTTGTAGAACTGAATGGCTGCGTAAAAATTTAATATAATATTTTAAAAGATATGATTTCGGTGAATTTCGTCATATTATGATAAATAAATAATGGTAACCTGAATTACTCTGATCCCACACAATCATTTATGTTCGTAAATTACGTCAATAAACTTTTCTACAACCATTTTTTAACTTTTAAACACACGAACGTGTTTGAAAATCCCAACAAGTTCGGATTGTATTCGGACGTCGGAAGTATACGTACGTATACGTACGACTAACTCGCACCCAGTGTGAGCACTCCGATAGTACTTGGAAGGTCGGGATCATTTGTGCGTGTTCGTACGTTTTCGCACGAGTAAAATTCGTATGAAACGCTTCCAAAGTTCGTACGAAAGCACTCTGGACGCGTTTTCGTACGAATTTTACTCGTGCGAATACGTAGTACACGCACGAAAGATCCCGATCTTTGAATTACTATGGGAGTGCGCACACTGGGTGCGAGTTAGTCGTACGTATACGTACGTATACTTCCGACGACGTCCGAATACAATCCGAACATGTTGGGATTTTAAAACACGTTCGTGCATTAAAAAGATAAAAATAGATTTATTAACTTCATTTACGATCATAAATGTTTGTGAGATCAGAGTGATTCAAGCTACCATTTTCCTTCCATAAAATGATGGAATTCACCGAAATCAAGTCTTTTTAAATATTGTGTTTCACGCATCCATTTGGTTCTACGACAGCGACGACGCCGCCGGCGCCGCCACAGTCTACGAGTAATAACAGAATTATCTTGAAGATAGAGATTTAGATTTTTCATCGTGCTCCAACCAAAGATATGACTTCGTGAATATATCTGTACCTATTTGACGGAGAAAAAAGTTTTCAGTGTACGCACTCAATTCGTACCACCAGGATTATATGTTTACGTACGTTGTAAATTCGTGTCCAAAGTGCTCACGGCTTTAGGATGGGAGAAGTGAGATGGAGGTGTAATCTATTTCAATGAAACTATGCATTGAATTTTATTATATTTTGAAGAAAACACCATAATTCTTTTTATGACCGTGTTTTTTAATGACAATCAATAACAAAAACGTATCTGGATCGACACAATACTATTAAAAACAAATATATTCTAAAAAAGGTGGTATTCGGCCACATTCTCCCCCTTTTTACAAAAGAACCAACTTTTAAGTGGTCTTCGGAGGGTATCCGCTTGAGTGCGGACCTCTACCACCCTGGTCACCCCATCACGGCCCGGATATAACGCCTCCACCAAGCCGCTGGGCCAGGTGCCTCTCGGCAAGTCCCCATCACCGATGAGCACCAGGTCCCCGACCTTAATAGAGACGGGTGAACCCGGTACGCGACGAGGTGCCAAAGAGGGCAAGTATTCTCACACCCAACGACGCCAGAAATGGTCTGCGAGACGCAAAAGTTTGTATCAAAAGGAGGCCGACTCGGCAACATTCCCGCCCCTCCTGCAAGAACGTGCACAGCCAAACCAAACCGGCGAAAGACTAATAACTCGTTGTATCGAGATTCACCAGCTTGGTCAGGGGACGGCGCAGAGTACCGGCCATGGTTGATACGTCCACCACCCTCACTACCCCATCGCGACCTGGGTACGTCGAGTCCGACGGGTATTTGTTGTTTGTATGGTCTGGTCGTTGACCAGAGCTGGTATTATCACCACTTAATTGTTTTCTGAATATCAATGCATCTCTTTCCCGCTGTATAGCAAATAAAAGAGACGTATTGATATCCATTCAAAAAACTGACAAGTTTTAAGGATTTGTAATATTAAACTCCCAAAATTCCTACAGAAAACTTATAATTCTGCGTGGATGAAGTCGTAGGCAAATGTTTGTTTACCAACACAAATTGCTCTATCGATAAAAAATTGTTTTAGTACGCAATGAAGCAAAAACTAATTGGTTTTATAACTGGCAATAAAATATAATAAAGGTTTTAAAAGACTTCCGCGGCAATCGCGATCGAAACATTCAAGAATGTGGCCACTAATTTTACTATCTGTAAGTAATTTTTTTCCTCTAAGTAATATTCTGTCCCAGATATTTCTACAACTTTTTTTAGCATTTTCATTGTAATGTCGTTCATACATAGCTTGGAATGTATTAAAATGACACTTGACAATGAAACTTATATAATCATTTATTTAGCGTAGTTCAAACCGAATTTAGTAAAACTTTTAAGCAAAAAGTCATCAAATGTAACGATAGTACGAAATTTAGTGACTGGGCCACACCCGGTATATATAAGAGCAGAAGGAAATTATACGAACTTTATGCAGAAAAAGCTACTTCCTGTGATCCTAACTTCATTGAATTTGTCAAGAAGTATTCACAAACATTCAGACAGGTTTGTATCCTAGCAAAGTCCAAGTACTTTGCAAATAAAATAAAATTAGCTGATAATAAAATTAAGGCTACTTGGAATATTATCAATAAAGAACTCATAATTACAAGCAACTTTTACTATGGGACCAACTCTCCTGCTCGCAAAAAAAAAATCAGCTGTTCCATACATTAAGGTCGAGTAGGTACTGCACTTTTGTATGGAACAGCAGATTTTTTTAGCGAGCAGGAGAGTTGGCCCCGTAGTAAAAGTTGCTTGTAATCATGAGTGGAACCACCCTACGGCGGGAACCAAATGATTAAAATTTCAGCGTGTATATAAAAATTTGAGCTAAGGTTTTATAGTTTATTTATTTACAAACAATAACCTAAATAAAATATAGTTCGTTGTAATAGTAGTAGGAAAAGCAACCTAATAAAAAACCCGGCCAAGTGCGAGTCGGACTCGCGAACGAAGGGTTACCTACCAAAAACCGGCAAAAAAATCAGATTAATGTATGTGAGCCCCCCTTAAATATTTATTTTATTCTGTTTTTAGTATTTGTTGTTATAGCGGCAGCAAAAATACATCATCTTTGAAAATTTCAACTATCTACCTGTTGTTGTTATTAATATCGAGCAAAAAATTGCAAAAAAATCACGTTTGTTGTATGGGAGCCCCCCTTAAATATTAATTTTATTTTGTTTTTAGTATTTATTGTTATAGCGGCAACAGAAATACATAATCTGTGAAAATTTCAACTGTCTAGCTATCACGGTTCATGAGATACAGCCTGGTGACAGACAGACGGCAGACAGACAGAGAGACGGACAGCGGAGTCTTAGTAATAGGGTCCCGTTTTTACCCTTTGGGTACGGAACCCTAAAAACGTGTTAAAAAGAGCAAACAGTGGCCATTTCAAGCACTTTTGTTTGCCTAGGTACTCGTACTACGAACTATATTGTACTGAGATTATTGTTTGTAAATAAAATAAAGGAAACTTAGCTTCAATCCGTATGTGAATTTTTGATATATTAGGTACTTAGTGAGCACTAAATTTATTTAAGGTTAAACATTAACACGTGATTCGCTTTTGTAGTATAATTTTTTTTTTATTATTTTTATTACTTAGGGAAACATACAGCTTTAAATAGTACATAGTAATAGTAAAACATAATTTCAGTACATTAGCCAAAAGAGTTTCCACCACTAAATTGTACATTACGTTAAACAGACAAATTATGTAGGCAAACAGATGTAAGAAATTATTAAGTAAAGATATTACAACAAAAAAGTTAAATTTTTAAATGACAAATTATTAAGGGTGTAATTTACTGATATTAATCTATAAAAGTTTACAATACAGCATATTTATTATTTAACATAATCTAATGACAATTTATCGAAAATGGTTTCAATTTAACACATTAAGGTTGCATACAGATTTTAAAAGTTTCATTTTTAAATTTAGCAAATTTTGTATTAAATATATCTATATCACTAAAATTCGCATTATAATTTTTCATAGCTCTTAGTATATATCGGTTTTTTCCGTAATTGGTTCTACTATGCGGTACCGAGAAAGTATTACATGAACGCAGTCTAGCACCAGAACATTTAAAAAAGATCTTACTTAACAAATAAGGGGAATCGATCTGATTATTCAAAATTTTGTACAGAAAAGTTTGATCCCGTACTTCTCTGCGCGATTCAAGAGGTATTATCAATTTATGAAAGTTATTGAATTTATATCTAAGCCTTTTAATTAATTTATCCTGAATTTTTTCCACCATCTTTTTGTATTCAGAATACTGCGGGTTCCAAACTGTGGATGCGTATTCTAAGTGAGATCTGACAAGCGAATTATATAATACAAGAAGTGTATGAGGGTCAGTAAAATCAACGGTTTGTCTAAAAATGAATCCAAGCATTTTATAGGCTTTACTTGTGATATGATTTAAGTGCGATGAAAAAAGTAAACCACTATCTAGAATAATGCCCAGGTCCCTCACCTCGGTAACCCTTTTGAGAATTTTGTCATTGAGATGGTAATCGAATGTTATTGGTTGTTTTTTTCTGCAAAAAGTGATAGAATGACACTTATCAACATTAAGAAAGAGTTTGTTAAGGCGGCAATATTCGAATAATCTATTTAAATCATTTTGTAGTAAGATGCAATCTTCAATAGATTTAACAGTAGCAAAAATTTTAGTATCATCAGCATCAGCATATTAGGAGGTCATAACAAATTTGGTAACGATCGCGTAAGTGGCTGACTCTGGATTCACAGGATGGAGAGGCACTCTCTGATGGTAAATATGTTAGTCTAATTGCGTGAAGTGGTTGCGTTTTTTTTATATGCAGGGTAAAAAATGTGTTATCGTTACCAGAAAAAAAACGTCAAGGTAAATGGCTGACAATGGTACAGCAAGTAAGTACTAGTTGTGCTCACGTGAACTGTGTAAGGACTGACCAAAATTCGGTTGTATTTCGTAGGTATAAGCAATTAACTTTTTATTTATTTGTAATGTATAAACTCAAAAAGTACTGATCCAATTTTTAATTTTTTTTCACCTATAGAAAGCTACATTATCAGCGAGTAACATGGGCTATAATTTATTTTCAAAAAAATTATAGCCTTTTTTCAGCCTGCATATAAAAAGAACGCAACCACTTCACGCAGACAGACTGACATATTTAGCATCAGAGAGTGCCTCTCCATCCTGTAAACCCAGAGTCAGTCACTTACGCGATCGCTACCAAATTTGTTATGGCCTCCTAGTCTATAGGTACATAATGTGGTTTCCCAGGATTTTAACTTTTACACAATATAAATATTTTAGCGTATCCCGATAACTATCGGCAATGGGGAAGGCAACTGTCAAAATGGCGCTGCGTACGCTTGTTCCACGAAAGCTATGAAAATAGAGAACATTTACTTTATAAAAATCGTTTTTTTTGCTTTAAAATGATTAAATTCTGTGTTTAAAAATGTTGGCTTTTACAAATTTCAAAAAAAGTTATAGAAAAAAAATTGATAAATCCTGTAAGAATAAAAACGCCTTAGTTTGGCTTTCAATTCCGGCATTTGCATTGTAGAATAGTCTTTTATATCCATTTTGGGTACCGAAAAACGGTAAAAAAAATACCACAAAACAAACACTTATTTACCCATATATACACATCAACTTTGTCTAGGGATACAGGTGTTATTTTCATACAAACGAGGTAACTTTGAAGCCTTGGTTTTCTGCCAGGGATGTACCGTGCTGTGATCTGATGATGGCCATCCAGGGAGTGAATGGAGTAGATTCAGATCGCTATACTCACCCAACTGATCTGATTAGCATTCTAAAATATTAATGGGTCAGAGTTCTCAGTTTGAGGATTTCCATACATTTTCATGCTATTTTCGCGGTTTTTGTAAACATGTCCATTACGTTTTTAGAATGCTGGTCAAATCAGTTGTGTGTGTATAGCGGTCTGAATCTCCTTCATTTACTCCCTGGATAGCCGTCATCAGATCACAGCACAGTACATCCCTGGCAGGAAACCAAGACTTCAAAGTTACCTCGTTTGTATGAAAATAGCACCTGTATCCCTAGACGAAGTTGATGTGTGTATTTGTTCTGAACGTCTACTGTCTTAAGAACAAGCGTACGCGCGACGTCTACAATTAGCTTTGCCAGCTCCATTGTTCACTATGAACTATGTTAACAAAGCAAAATTATCTCATTAAATGCAAATTGTTTGTAGTATTTGGCGAATACAACTTTAATGTGTACATACTTAGGTACACTAATTTGTACACACTAAAGCTATACCGATGAGGGCGCCACTTTGAGATGCTAAGTATCGGCTAAGTCCAACTTTTAAGTGGTCATTTCTGGTAATAAAAAAGAAACCACTTATAAGGTTAGGTACCTAGGTACCTTAAAAGTGTTTTCTTTTTTGTTAGCAGAAATATCGTCGAATTGGTAACCTCCTCCTTTTTTCGAAGTAGGTCAAAAATAGAGAGACGCATTGATAGTGTATATGTTACGGCTAATACCCGAAGTGCGGCTAAACCTAGTTTTAGCCGGCTAAACTAGGTGTAGCTGATAGCTATTGGCTAAAACTAGGTGAACCGATCTGCTTTACCCCTGTAGGTCCCGAATATAGGTTAGAAATTTAAGGCGAGCGCGAAGCGCAGCGTAGCGTGAGCCTTATTTCGAGGTTATTTTTTTTTTATTTTTTTTTGAACAGACAACAGAAATAACTTTTTTAATACCCCATGCTACACCTAGTTTTAGCCGGCTACACCTAGTATTAGCCGCGTGCAAATCGGCTACACCTACTTTTAGCCAACAGCTATAGGTTACACCTAGTTTTAGCCGGCTAAAACTAGGTTTAGCCGCACTTCGGGTATTAGCCGTAACATATACACTATCACGGACTCGAACTTGTTTGAGATTCGTCTAAAATTCCGGTTATTTCGTGTAGGTGAGAGAGAGCAGCTGTCTATGTGTGCATTGCTCGAGCGCGCGTAGTACAAAGCTTAATATCACAGAATAGATATAAGTATAAGACAGTAGACAGTATTAGACACTCTCCGCCCCGCCCCATAATCAATTAACCTCACCCCACCGCGCGAGTGCGTGTGCCGAATCGTTTGCACGTTTAGTCGTGTTTATTAACATCAACTTATTTTGATGTTCAAAGCAATGCGTCGTAACTTTATTTACCAAAAAGTTCAAATTATGAATTGAACGCCGCTCATACAGTACAAACTGCTCGGTAGCCCTGAGTCCTAGACTTACACACACAGTTGCGCGCTTAGAGTAAGACGGGCTTCAGTACCAGAAAGAGTAGCCATACGAAGCTTTCCCCTCTGCCGAAGTACAAGCCCAAATGGGCATATGCGATAATAAAACCAGTTGCGCCCGGATTTCTTTCTAGACCGAGTCCAGTCGCGTATGTGAACGCTGCAGTGTTTAAGGGTCCCCCAGACCTACCGGTTTCTTTTCTTTGCTTTGCTGTTCTACCTTGCTGTTTAGACCGCCGGCCAACAGGGTCATTTTCAATCTATCGCATATTGGGACTAGACCAAATCGGCAAAATAGCCATTAGCTTGGTGTTATCAAATATAATCGTCTGGGTTGCGAAGTAGGAAGCTTCTGGGAAATATGACACCCTGAACATGGTCTCCGATTGCTAAAAATAAATCGATCACATATTTATATAAATTGTGAACAGGGTCGTGGGTGGCATCATTACCTACCTGAACAATTTTTTGTGTTTTCATAACGATCGTTTAAGGAATAAACCTCGTAAATCCTCTTTCTTGTCTAAAACACTTTTGCCGAGTTTTTCGGCACTCATGATCAGCTTCTGTCATTGACGAGGTTTTCATAAAATGCAATAGATAGCGTTGTACGCGTTTGAATGGAATATGAGTGAGATAGAGTCGTGAGATAAGAGGTTTTTTGTCAATAACTGCCAAAAAATGTTCTAGACAAAAATGAGATTTACGAGGTTTTCACTCTTCGCCGACGATATGTGAAATGTACTTAGATGGAAAATATGCGAGAGATTGAAAATGAGCCTCTTGGCCGGCGCTCCATTGCCGAACAGCAAAGTAAAGAAAAGAAACCGGTAGGTCTGGGGGACCCTAAAATCCCGAATTATTGAGTTTTTTGCTGTTAAAAGAGGTCTGGAACATCAAGTTTACAAAAGTTTACAAGTTCGGGAAGAAGCCGTCGCTGCTCGAAGGTTGCGCGTGTACAAAAATGTCATCTGACGTCATCTGTTTGTAATAGCGCGGTTCTATGGTGTGTCCGGGATGTGCTTCTGTAGTCTTTATTTTGTGACTGTACGTACATATTCGTAGTTAGGCCAATGATAAAAAGAGCAGACCCATTTTCTTTTATTATTTCAGCTTTTTCATTTTCTATCCATCGGCAGCACAGAACCAGGACTTTTTGACCTAAACTATCCAAACGTAAGTACTTTAGTATGATCTTTTTTACATGTAACAGCAGTATACGAGTAAAAAGTATTAAGTAATAATTATGTTTAATGATAGAACGTCCAAGCCCCTGTCCTTCTAGAAGGAGCTTCCGGAAGGACATTCCGGCTAGGGTTACCAGATGAAAAAATCAAAAGTCCGAGAAAAGGCCCGATTTCCATAAAAAAATCCTGAGATTTGTAGCAGTTTAAGAATAACGTACTTCTGTAGTCGGCAGCGGCGAACTGATAAATAATAGAAAGCTTCTATTAAAGTACTTTTTATTAAATGTACTGAATTTCATTGAAAATTCTATAAATCCTGAGATTTCCTCAGATTTTCAAAATCCGGCCGCAATCCTGAGCAAAGTCCAAAAATCCTGAGATATCCGGATATCTCAGGATTTTTGTCCGGACAAATCCTGAGATATGGTAACCCTAATTCCGACAGACGTGCGTCCTGCCAGCAGTACACATTTTTTTGTAGAATTTGTATGAATATCAGAGGCTGTCCTTCTAGCAGTACTTGACTTTCATACGTGATAATGTTAGACAGGGGGGAGAAACATTTTAAGTAGAGTTGAGTCTACAGGGTACCAAAGAGAATGTAAAAAACTAGCGTTCAGGGTACCTAAAAAAAAGTGAAAATCGTTATTTTTATTTAATTTTCATATAACATTATACTTATTTAATCCAATATTATTGTTAAAAATATATGAACTGCTTCACCAACCATATCACGCTGGAATTCCTTGCATGATAATATAGGAGGTGAAGCCACAGAACATATGAAAAGAAATTCTTTGTTCTGTGGGTGAAGCAGGGACCGGAATACCCCTTTTTTTGGTTAACCAAATTGATAAAGAAACCCTATTAAAAAGCTTACCAAATGATAGGGTTTCCCTTTCGTTAGGGCTAGTCGACGTCATGCTTACCGTATTGATAGGGTTTTTGAAAATAAGTCTATGAAATACCCAATCAAAAACCCTTTTAACGGTTAGCGGTTCATGAAATACCCAATGAAAACCCCTTTAACGGTAAGCGGTTCTGGTCCTTCGGCACAGGTGGAACTAGGTATAAATTGCTTGAACACGTTTTAAAACCCCTTCATAAAGCCTTTATAGGGTTTCCCCGATAGGGTTTTCGTATTCGGTAAGTCCTTACTTGGGTTACCCTTTCGATAGGGTTGCCGTATTGATAGGGTTTTTGAAAACAAGTCTATGTAATACCCAATCAAAAACCCCTTTAACGGCAAGCGGTTCCGGTCCTTGGGGTGAAGCAGTTTGTCAATTTTTTTGTTTATTTCACAATAAACCCTCGCGTGGTAGTTTTCTACCTTTTTTACTGTACCCCAACAATAATTAATATCGTAGTTATCACCGAAATGTTTGCAACTCCGGGTGTTTTTGTCATCATTTATTCGTCGAAATAAATAGCTTTGGTGCGAACGCGGACACCACGTCTTATACTCGCTGCGATTTTGGCCAAAATGATCGCAGAAACACGATTCAAAAAGTCGGTGAAAGAGCACAATAAAAAAGATACACTATGCGTCGTATTTATTAGCATCCTGCTAGCAGGCTTAGAAAGCCTCATATAACCAAAAACATTGCGTACTACCGGTAGTACGCAAAGTCCTGCTAGCAGGACTCTGGACGTTCTATCATTAATGATGTACTAATTAGCAGTGTAGTGTCTGACAAAGAAGATAACTTAGCACAACTTTTACAAGTACAACCCGGTCAAGTTAACTCGGCACCTAAAGCGCAATAGACCCCTCTCGTTTTCTCCTTTCCTCACGCCACTGTCGTAAATTTTTTGCAAGTTTTCGATAGGTTATCGATAGATTATCGCTAACAAATGTACTAACGCTACTGGCATGACGACAGTGGCGTGAAGCAAGGAGAAAACGAGAGGTCTATCGCGCTTCAGGTGCCGAGTTAACTCGACCGGCAGGCTGATTATCTAAATAGAAACTATTTAGCAACCGCGACCGGTTTCATTTGATATACATTGCTACTTTTCTTTGGTATGTTTTTTTACCCCAAAAAGAAGTAGCAATGTATCACATTCATCTGTCAAATGGGACCGGTCGCTAGGTGGTTTCTAATTAGATAATCAACTCGCCGGCTGTAGATTAAATGACTTCGAGGTACCTTGTATGTGTGTGTAAAGCTAGAGTTTCCTAGGATGACGATGTCGTCATATTACGGCCGTAATTTAGCGGCTTAGAACGTTGACTATGTAAACAGTACGGCGCACCGTATTGTCTACATAGAGAACGTTCTACGCCGCTAAATTACGGCTGTAAAATGACGGCACTGTCATCCTAGGAAACCTAACTGCTTGCGCTAACGACCGACGTAGTAAAGTAACCGACACGCGCAATCAACCTACGAAAATCGTGCAAAGTATTTAGTTTGCAAACTGGCAGAGCGAAAATCACCGCGATTGTACATTTTAACTAACACCTCCGTGGATAGCGATGCCATCTTTAAAAAAAAACAAAAAGCCGGACTCAACCGTTAAATGGGACTACGAGAAACGGTTCTTCCTCGTGGTCCCATTAGTGGGACAAAATCATGGGACCACGAGAAAACAGGGTTATAAAACGTTTGAACCCTAACAGGTCGGACGCTATACACGCCACTTTTACTACGGGGCCAACTCTGAAATCGCGAAAAAAAAATCTGCTGTTCCATTCAAAAGCGCAATACTTACTCGACCTTCATGTAAAAGTTACCCATAATAAAAGTAACTTGTAATTATGAGTGGAACCACCCCACTGCGGGAACCAAATGATTAAAAATTCACGCTGTATAAGAAAAAAAATGATCTTTTACAAAAAATCAATCAAAACACAATATTTATTTTAAAAAAAGGGGAAGATAGATATAAAAGCGATTTTTTTTTTATTGGGTGACTAGAAATAATAAAGAACGACTGTTAGTGTCATACTTAAATACTAAACCCGGCAGCTGTTTATTTTGTTGGCAACAAAATAACTAAACGGGCGACAAACTGTGGATTACAAAAAATACGTAAAATGAGCAACTACATGTGGGAGATAAATATTTTAATGTGGTATCATTTTCGGATAAATCAATAACGTAGAACTTATTTCTGATATAAAAAAATGCAATTTATTAAGCAGTTTCTGAAAAATTACACAATAACCAACATTTTTAAACTTTTTTATTTATTTTAGGTAATGGCATTTGTTTCAGTATTTTCAAAAAACTACTTAAAAGAAGCGTTTTTCAGGTTAATTTATAATATGCTTTTGTTATGCTAACTATATTTTATACAATTTGCGCCTAACCCAAGTAGTTCAAGTCCATTGTTTGCGGACATACAGCTAGTCAAAAATATGCATTTTTTCACGAAATAAAAAAGGTTTCCGTTTCGTTCAGAAACATTTTTCAGGAGTTTTGTTCATATTTCTGTAAAGTTAATTAAATTTCCTACAATTTGAGCTTAATTTGAGTAGTCTAGGTCTATTGGTTGCAGAGACATAGCTGGTTAAAAATGGGCCTTTTATTGAAATTAATTGAAAAAATCTTATCTTTGACTAGCTAACTTGGAATATTTATGACCCCCCCGAGCAGGGGGGCTGGCCCCCCTGCCCGGGGGGGTCGGGGGGCCTGAGGCCCCCCGCTATAAAGAAAAAAATTTAATGCACTATAGGTAGGTTAGGTTAGTGTTTTGACCACTCGCAGCGAAGCGAGCAGAGCTCCACAATGCTTGCATGCATGTTGCATGTTTGTATGCATGCTGCATGCTTGCTTGCATGCTGCATGCTTGCTTGCATGCTGCATGCTTGCTTGCATGTTGCATTCCTGATGGTCATGGTCATCTCTATACGCCTATGCTTCAATTATAGCAAAGTTTCTAAACTATAAAACAGAAATAAATTTTATTTACGGTGTTACTAATTTGTTAGTATAATTTCTACCCGTTAACATTATGATATTTGATAAATATGACTTGGAATATTTATGATAAAGATTGATATGCCAATAAATGGTATGATTAGTATTCGTTATAGCAAAAATATTTATGCAAAAAAGAAATGTGCCGATATATTATTATTACAATATAGGTTATGCGGAAAAAAGTATGCGTTATGATTTATTCTGTATGAACGTTATGCGAAATGATGAGTATGCCAAAAAACGTTATGCAGTGCAAAAATATGCCTTTCTATTTTATGCAACCGAATATGGACCCTTAAAAATGTTGGTTATTGTGCAATTTTTCAGAAACTGCTTAATAAATTGTTTTTTTTTATATCAGAAATAAGTTCTACGTTATTGATTTATCCGAAAATGATACCACATTTGACCTATTAGCTAAACCTGAAGTGTTATAGTTTTTAGAATGAAGCCGGGAAAAGTGCGCTATTCAACCCGCCGCCCTATGGAACTGTATGTAAGGATAGTTTGGCCCAGCTCAATATTAGTTAGAAACAGCCTACAGATCAGTTTCCACCATGTGGCCAAACTTTATCACGACTTGTAACTCCCAACTTTTTTTGTATAGAGGTTCATACCTAGTAAAATAGAAATTTGGTAGCCCGTTCTGAATAACTAGTTACTCAAGTTATATTTTAAAGTTTTCCAAACCCATTTTCAATATTTGTAGTCGCCCTTAGTCCGTCGCCCACTTAGTATTTCAGCACGCTATATTCAGTATTTTTGATACCCAAAATGGGAATTTATTGTTACCCAATTAAATACTACCCAATATAAAAGGCGGATGGGCTGGACGCAGTCAAATTTAGCCGGAGTAGAGGTCTAAAATCACTGTCTGGCTTTATCCGGACGGATGGCAATGCTATCCGTGGATCTAAAACAGGAAGCAGCGTTTTCCATAGAAAATGGTCCCACATCATTCAATCCAACCTGCCTGCCAAGGAAACAGTTCTCCCTCCTAGTCCCATTGATGGAAGAGGCCTACATTTTGTGGTCACATGAAGTGAAAAAAAACTTATTTTCCAGGTCAAAGATGACATTTACGAGCAACCTGTCAATCTAATGTCATCGAAGTTACCACATGAAAAGGTAAAACAATCGTTTTTAGAAACCTTACGCCGTTTGTCCACTGCCACCGTCACCTTGTACTATTATTTATTCTGTGTCGTCACCGAGAATGTGACGTGATGTGACGCATTACTTCTTTTTAGGGTTCCGTACCCAAAGGGTAAAAACGGGACCCTATTACTAAGACTCCATTGTCCGTCTGTCTCTCTGTCTGTCTGTCACCAGGCTGTATTTCGTGAACCGTGATAGCTAGACAGTTGAAATTTTCACAGATAATGTATTTTTGTTGCCGCTATAACAAAAAATACTAAAAAAGAATAACATTATATTATATATTTAAGGGGCTCTCCCATACAACAAACGTGAATTTTTGCCGTTTTTTGCTCGTTATTAATAACGACAACAGACAGTTGAAATTTTCACAGATGATGTATTTTGTTGCAGCTATAACAACAAATACTAAAAAACAGTATAAAATAAATATTTAAGGGGCTCTCCCATACAACAAACGTGTTTTTTTTTCCTTTTTGTTACGGAACCTTTCGTGCGCGAGTCCGACTCGCACTTGGCCGGTTTTTTTAAACCCCGACGCAAAAAGATTTTCGTTTAGTTTTTTGTGTCATAGATAATTTTATCCCGAGTGTTTTTAACCATGTTTCGTGAAAATCTGTTCAGCCATTAGAAGATTATCAGCTCTTTTCTAGTTGATGAGGGGTTCTGACTAACTTCATCGATTTGAAATTTGGTGCCGTGTTACGTGAATCTTTAGTTATAAGTACCGAACCTTTAAAAAGCTTCAAATAAAGCCTAAATTTAAAATTAAAATACCCCTGACCCAAAAAAGTTAACTTTTATTAAAAAACCTCCCACACAAAAAGCTAACTCTTAAAAAGTTAAAAATAATTTCATCAAGTCATAATAGTTAGCGAAATCGCAGCGCGTGGAGGCCCGTACCTCGGTTTCGAACGCACAGCAACCGGCCGTGCGTCCCCGAAGTGAATCCGGGCGCGTGGAGGCCCCTACTGCGATTTCGAACACACCGCAGCCGCAGGAGTGTGGCGCTCAAAAGCGCGAATGTGCCGCTGCGCCGTCAAAACAGACAATGGCTGAAGTATTGAATAATGGCACCTGGCCGGAGACGAAAAAAACTGAAGAGTGGGTTTTGCACCAAAGAAAAAGATTTCGAAATCGCCTTGTAGGGAAGACGGGGAAGGCGGACCTGGCTAGTGTGGGAAACTTTAAAGCAGCAGTTACAAGAGTTCCTCTATTAATCTCAAATGTAAACAAAGATGTGTCTGAGGAAGAGATTCTGAAATATATTTCTGATAAAACACATGAAACGGTTCTAATAGAGAAAATTAATATGAAAAAAGAAAAATCATATAATGCTTTTAGATTATTGGTGCCAAAGCAGAAAGTTGACGTATTTCTAGAGGATAACTTATGGCCATCCGGTATAACCTTTAGGCGTTATGTATATTTTAAGAAAAGAGAGCCAGCCGAGGCAAAAAACGATGGGCTGTCTACCACTGTTGATAATTCAATTAAGCCATAATGACAGACCAAAGAAATGATAAATTAACACTATTAAGTTTTAATTGTAAGAGTATTAAACGATCGATTGATGACGTAAGAGAATTGTGTAAAATGGCTGATTGTATCGCTCTCCAGGAAACCTGGCTACTTCCTTGGGATATCCCGATGCTAGGAACAATACACAGCGACTTTGAGTGCTCAGGAAAATCAGCTGTGGATGTAGGTGATGGTGTACTCCGAGGAAGACCGTACGGAGGAGTGGCCATTTTGTGGCGAAAAAGTGTCTTTGAGTGTGTGTCGGTAATTAAGTGTAATAGTTCACGGATCACAGCAGTAAAAATGACTGTAAGTAACAGATCTTTTATTGTTATCTGTGTTTATATGCCCACTGACAAAAGTGAACATTTACTGGAGATGACAGAGTGCCTTAGTGAAATAAATTCCATTGTGGAAAATACTGAAATAGAGACGGTCTTTATTCTTGGTGATTTTAACGCCCATCCAAATGAGCCATTCTGTAACGAATTAGTTAATTATTGTTTAGACCAAAACTGGGTATGTGCAGATTTTGAAAAATTGGGTTTTGATTCTGATTCATATACTTTTATCAGTGAAGCTCATGATTGTAGGAGATGGTTAGACCATTGTGTAGTCACACAATCGGCATGGAAAACGGTCTCGAATGTTTATATTGATTATGGCGTCTTCTGGTCCGACCATTTCCCCCTCATAGTGAACGTAAATTTAGAATTTGTAAGAACTAAAGTGCCTGCGGATATACCTAGCTTGAAAAGTAACATCCTATGGGGGTCGAGGCAACAGTGTCAAATTAAAGAATACTCAGAAATCTGTAACAATAAACTAAGAGATATACAATTTCCTGATGAATTTAGACAATGTGCTGATAATTTTTGTAAAGACCCAAAACACAAAAAGTCGTTAGATAAGTTATATTATAACATTGTAAATAATTTGTGTACAGCAACTGAACGAACACGAGGGGGTATGACCACTCCAAATAAGAAAAAGCGTGTAGTAGGGTGGAACAAACACGTCAGTAGCGCACATAGGGAGGCCAGGTTGAAATTTCAAGTATGGTTAGAATATAATAAACCTATAAATGGACCTATTTACAATGATATGGCAGAGAGTCGAAAATATTTTAAATCAAAATTACGTTGGTGTCAAAACAATGAAGACAAAATTAAAATGGATATTATAGCTTCACTGCATGCAAAACATAATTTTGGGAAATTTTGGAAGGAAACAAACAAATTAAATTTGAAGCCAGGCCTACCTATGAGCGTTGATGGTGCGAATGATCCGAAGGACATAGCTGATATGTTCAAAGAACATTTTAGTGTGGAATCCCCTCTCAGTTCTCTTTCGGCGCAGGTGCACTATGATGAACCGGACCAGAATGTACAGCCAACTAGATTTACCTCCAATAGGGTCAAAGAAATCATTAAAAGTATGACTAGGGGTAAATCTCCAGGGCACGACGGTCTCAGCATAGAACACCTGCAACATGCTGGTGTTCACTTGCCCCGAGTCCTCTCCATGTTTTATTCATTATGTGTAAGTCACGCATACCTGCCCAGTGACATGATAAAAACGGTAGTGGTACCTATAGCGAAGAATAGAACGGGAGACATTGCAGATAGGAACAACTACAGGCCAATATCATTGGCAACTGTGATTGCAAAGGACCTCGACAGGCTCCTAAGTGACGAACTTGATAAATGCCTCCTGCTCCATGATGCCCAGTTTGGTTTCCGGACTGGGTTATCAACAGAAAGTGCCATATTAGGATTAAAACACACAGTTAGGTACTACACAGATCGCAAAACGCCTGTGTATGGATGCTTTTTGGACCTGTCGAGGGCGTTTGATCTAGTATCATACGAGATTCTTTGGAAAAAACTAGCAGAATGTAACTTACCACCTGATCTCCTGGCTATCTTTCGCTATTGGTACAAATATCAAACTAATCATGTAAAATGGGCAAACAAGTTTTCAGAGCCTTATAAGTTAAAATGCGGTGTACGACAAGGTGGGCTTAGCTCACCTCATTTGTTCAATTTGTACATAAACGAGCTGATCGTGAGACTCAGCAGCACACAGGTCGGTTGTCATGTAGATGGAAAGTGTGTTAACAACCTAAGTTATGCAGACGACATGGTGCTGCTGAGTCCCTCGGTCAGTGCGCTTAGAAAACTGTTAGCTATATGTGAGGACTACGCCACCACACACGGACTTATTTATAATGTGGGAAAAAGCGAGTTTGTATTATTTAAGGCGGGAAATAAGAGCCCGAGCTTCATACCAAGGGTCTCACATTTTAAGTACCTAGGGCATTTTGTTACGAATGATCTGTGTGATGAAATGGACATGGAGAGAGAGCGGAGAGCTTTGGCGACCAGGAGTAATATGCTGGCTAGGAGGTTTGCACGATGTAGTAGTAACGTTAAGATAACTCTGTTCAAATCGTACTGTCAATCCTTCTACTCGTGCTCCCTCTGGGTCAGCTATACTCAAAGGGCGCTAAAAGCATTAAAAGTGCAATATAATAATGCATTTAGGGTACTGTTGGGGCTGCCCCGTTACTGCAGCGCCTCAGGCATGTTCTGCGAGGCGCGCACGGACGGGTTTGACGCGATAATGCGTAAAAAGGCTGCTTCACTCCTAGCAAGAACGAGGAGCAGCACCAACAGTATCCTAGGTGTAATAGCCCTAAAAAACGACTGCCCTATACTAAGACAGCTCGTGAAAACCTGTGGCTAGATTTTAAGATGATTTTTATATTATATTTAAAATATGGACCTATATATGTCTGAAATAAAGTTTTATTATTATTATTATTATTATAATATAGATCTATGAAAAAAATAAACATCTTAATAGACGTCGGGGGACCGCAAAGTTAATGGATTCACATCTAAAGCTTTGTCCAGACTTGTCCATTTTAGCGTATCAGATCACCGTATCTTTATCATACATCGCTAGTTTGGTTGGGCGTGCGATGTTATGGTAAAGATACGGTGATCTGATACGCCAAAACGTCACATATTTAACGATACATAATGGTCCCCTGACATAGCCCGACATTTATTAAGATGTATATTTTTAGGGTTCCGTACCCAAAGGGTAAAAACGAGACCCTATTACTAAGACTCCGCTGTCCGTCTGTCTGTCTGTCTGTCTGTCACCAGGCTGTATCTCATGAACCATGATAGCTAGAAAGTTGAAATTTTCACAGATTATGTATTTCTGTTGCCGCTATAACAACAAATACTAAAAACAGAATAAAATTAATATTTAAGGGGGGCTCCCATACAATAAACGTGATTTTTTTGCCGTTTTTTGCTCGATATTAATAACGACAACAGGTAGACAGCTGAAATTATCACAGATGATGTATTTTTGTTGCCGCTCTAACAACAAATACTAAAAACAGAATAAAATTAATATTTACGGCAAAACAATTACGTTTTTTGTATGGGAGCCCCCCCATACAACAAACGTAATTTTTTTTGCCGTTTTTTGGTACGGAACCCTTCGTGCGCGAGTCCGACTCGCACTTGGCCGGTTTTTTTCATAGATCTCTTGATGAAGTTATTTTTAACTTTTTAAGAGTTACCTCTTTGTGTGGGTTCTTTGTAGGTTTTTATATTTTTGTGTCAGGATTTTTTAAATTTTTAATTTAAGTTTAATTTGGTAAGTCATTATTTGTGCCAAAAAGAAGTAGCGATGTTACACATCCACCTGTCAAATGAAAGTTTACTTAAACTTCAGTGTTTTTAGATGGTAGACCCGCTGGTGAGACGAAGGCCCAGCACTGATAAAAAACCGGCCAAGTGCGAGTCGGCCTCGCTTTCCGTACCAAAAAACGGCAAAAAATTACGTTTGTTGTATGGGAGCCCCCCTAAAATATTAATTTTATTATGTTTTTAGTATTTTTTGTTATAGCGGCAATAAAAATACATCATCTGTGAAAATTTGAACTGTCTATCCTGTTGTCGTTATTAATATCGAGCAAAAAATGGCAAAAAAAACACGTTTGTTGTATGGGAGCCCCCCTTAAATAATAATTTTAGTCTGTTTTCAATATTTGTTGTTATAGCGGCAAAGAAATACATCATTTATGAAAATTTCAACTTTCTAGCTATCGCAGTTCATGAGATACAGCCTGGTGACAGACAGACGGACAGGGGAGTCTTAGTAATAGGGTCCCGTTTTTACCCTTTGGATACGGAACTCTAATAACATGTACAGATTTTAAACACTTTGCAGGTTAACAATGACGGCGACATTCACTCGCGCCCTGGCGTGGACTCCTGGGCTCCGTATGACTTCTCCCGGTTCGACAACTACTTAAACAAGTTCAAAGACGAAAGCGCGGAACACAACAGGATAAAAAGACGTGCTAAGGTAAGTTATCTCCTTTAAGACAGAAATGAGGGCTTTTCAAAATAATAAAAGCTGTTAGCTCGATAGATGGCGCTGATAAGCAGGCAAGTGTCAACTGTAGAAAAGTAGGAAAAAGAAAACACAATCCCTCCGGACCAGTAGTACCATTGAGTTGTACCATTAATGGTACAACTGGTATACAAATCACATGAAAACATTGAAAACACAGCTACAACCAACGAACGCTAATGAATGAAAATTACTTTTTTTATGCACAGGCCTGGCCGTTTATTTTTCAAAGCCAATTTTGACACTTCACTTGACCATCGACGCTATCTACTGCCGCAAATAGTTACTAAACACCGTTACTTTTAAAGTTTAACTAAAAATGAATGAACTTTTACTATGGGGCCAACCACGAAATCGCGAAAAAAAATCAGCTGTTCCATAGAAAAATACAATATGGACTCGACTATAATGCATGGAACAGCAGATTTTTTTTCGCGATTTCGTGGTTGGCCTCATAGTAAAAGTTGCTCTTTAACGTGGTCTGAATACCTCTTTTCATTTATAGATATACTACCTTAAAAATAACCGTGTATTTTTTTAAATGTCACTTTAAAAAGCCCTCACCAAAACATATTTTATTACAATGAGGAATGACTTTATACCATAATACTACTGGAAATAAAATATGGGCACTATACACCGTAAATTTTTAAGTATATCTAAAAATTTAATGGGGGTTTCAGACCACGTGAATGAACAACTTTTACTATGGGGCCAACCGAAAAGAACACTTCGACTCGACTATAATGTATGGAACAGCGGATTTTTTTTTCGTGATTCTGTGGTTGGCTCCTTAGTAAAGGTTATTCATTCACGTGGTCTGAAATCCCCTTTTCATTTTTAGATATACTTAAAAATTAACGGTGTATTGTTTTCCACACAAACAAGCTAATTTCTGAAAGGTTTTTTTATATAAATTCAATCTGATTTTATTTGAATTTGATATTGTTTGAAAGCTGTAATAGTCAACTTGTGGACTTTACTGACAAATTTACTGTATAATTTCTCCAATTCGCCGTATGTCAATCAGAACAGAAAGAAATTGGAGTTTCATACAAAAATACGCGTTTAAAATTTTTCAATTCTAACTGACGCACGGCGATTAGGAGAAATTATAGAGTAAATTGACTCAAGTTGACTTTTGCAGTTTTAGAACAATATCAAATTCAAATAACATCACATCAGATTATCAGAAATACCTAAAGTTATATAAACTTGAAATAATGTAAAAAAATATACTAACTAACATACAACAATACTGTACTGATATCTACTTATATTTTATCTGATTCTAACTTTAAATATGTGACTATACACAATTCAAACTGTGTATTTTAAATAAATACTAATAAATTGTAATTTGATACGTCCTCTCCTCCTTTAATTGCTATACCCTACCCTAATATTCTCTTTCTATAAAATAACCACCTATGTATTTACTTTATGGTAGGTATGCAATTAAATATTGAATTGAATTGATTGAAATTATCATAAAAATACCTTTTGGTTTGGTGCTAGCTGTAGCACAGAATAGATATAAGTACCGTACAGAAAGGAAACTCTCGGTCCCGCCCCGCAATCAATTACCTCACCGCACCCCGGAAGTTCGTAAGCCAGTTCGTAGGCTCATTCAATAGCCCTAGACTTCACGCACACAGTTGCGCGTGTGCAAAAACGTCACTGTGTAGCATCTGTGTAATAGGTAGTTGAAACACGGCGTTTGTATGGAGTGCCCGGGGTGTGGCTATCCGCCCGATGGAGCGTGCTACGAAATCGCTACGTAACCTTCGTAGTATGTGCTTGCTACGGTGCTACGAGCGCGCGATGTCTATTACGGCCGATCTATTAATAAACCAATTGCCAATACATTTCTTATGCGAACTCCTAAAGAATGAAATGGTCTGCCTGCTCGTGTGTTCCCCGATAGTTACAACCTTGGTCTCTTCAAGGCAAGAGTGAATAGGCATTTCCTAAGCATACTATTGATAAGCCAATTGATAATACATTTCTTATGTGAACTGCTAAAGAAAGGAACGCGCTGCCTGCTTATGTGTTTTCCGATAGTTACAACCTTGGTCTCTTCAAGGCAAGAGTGAATAGGTATTTCCTAAGCATACTACCCTTAGACCACATCTTGTTTACCAAGCAAGATTGTAGTTAAATGGCTGCCCAGTTACCAATAAAAAAAAACAAAAAAAATATGGCGCTTCCATTTTTGTGATAATACCTTAAACGAGAACTTTTATTTCGTGAATTTCTTTAACGGTTGCTCGTCTACCATTGGTTTTTACACGTCGCTCGATATACGCTGCATTATTTACTAATTGTGTTTCATCATATAAGGACCAATTAAAATCCATCTCCTCAGAGCAATGCAATATTTGACTTATCCTCCCGAAGACTGAAAAATAATACAAGAAATTAACACCAACAATTTTGTGTCGCAGAATATGCGGATGTTTAACACACTCAGTGGACCGAAGATCAGAGAGAGACCACACCATTACGTCTACCCTGAGCCAATAAAAGACAGAGTTTGGGAGTTCAGCACAACAACGAAGAAGCCAGGAATCCTACCAGATCAGATGAATCCAGGGGTTATCTTCCGAGTCCGGATGTCAGACGCAATATTGAGAATCAAGCAAAGAATGTACGAAGACCCAGAAAGGCATATCGAATCGGATATAATCTACACGAATTTGATCAAAAAAGTCGTGATGGATGAGATCACGAAGTTCCACAACCTCCTTTTGATGTACAAGACGGATAAGAGCATAAAAGAACATTTGGGTGAATGTGGAGGGAGGATATACAAATTCATCAGTTATATGACGATTAAAGTTCACATCTATTGCTTGTTTGATGCTCTATGGATAGATGGGAATCCATACGTTATCGGCGATGAATACTCTGTGACCCCTGTTGAAGTTCCGCCGATGTTGCAATGCGATGCAGCTGAATGCAATTCCGTGGTATTTGTTGATTCAATCACGGAACCGAAGGATGTCGAAGAGTAAATTGTTGGATCACATTTTATGAACTTAGTTTATAGATCTGATTATAAATTCCAAATATCATTTCGGTTTGATTGTTTAATAATGAAACTATTAAGATTTGTAGTATAATATCATTGGGTGTTAGTATTTAAATATTGTTTCATTAAATACTTTCTGAATTTAAATGTTTTAGTTTGATTTCTTTCTACCTACAATAAAGCAACACCATTTTGATTTTTGTTTTAGCAAAGCGATTCTCACAACTGCTAAATATTATTTTGACTTTTCAATACAAATAAATTCTAATACCTTTAAGGCCTTTTTATAGTAGGAGAATGTTTTTACGTATAGCGAAGTTATGTGGACTTGCCAAAAAAGGACTATAGGTAACCTCTACTACAGCCAGCACTAACACTAACTACCGCACTAATACGCACTTACACACACTAAAGCTAGAGTTCCCTAGGATAGCGGTGGTAGCGCGGTTTCTGACGTTACGGTGTCCAGCAGCGCTCTCTAGGAAACCGCGCCGTATTGTTTACTTAGACAACATTCAACGCCGCTATATTACGGCCGTAATATGACGGCACCGTCATCCTAGGGAACCCTAGCTTAAGCTAGTATTAACACCTGTGATTATCTTACCTTACCTTACCTTTTAGACCTGTACCCAGCATTGGGTGTCGCTTTGCTGATATGATGATAGTAATTGGTTAAAATCGTCATAAATGTAGGTAGTTGGCTGAGAGGCGTCCGACAGAGTAAAATAAGCTCTAACCAGTTAAATAGAAAAAAAAATCAGGTCAGTGAACCATTCACACTAAGTGTCATATAAGGCGATAATGGTTTAGGGAGGTTTAGTACACAGGCTGTGTTTAGTACTACACGGAGATGGCCCGTGCGGAAGCTCTTAAAGGTTGGCAGATAATAGACTGTATTGAACTAGAAATAGAGTTTACATTTCATAGCCATGCCGTCCGCAATACAGACGACAACGCGGCACACGGCTTTTAGGGCGTCCGCTGCGTAAAATGGGATGCGCGCACGGGGCGATATGAATAGAGCTTACTCTTGTACTGCAAGCATCTGTCCGTCAGAAAACCAGCAATCTATATTCCTGCGCCGTGTACCCACATGGTGGGATCCCGCTTAACGCAGCGGATACCCTTAAACTTCTTTTGCCATTGACATACAATCTATTATTATCGGTTAGCGGCAGAGGGTGGGCGTCTTTACGGACCGTCCGTGTAGCACTAAATACAGGTGTACTTAAAAATGCAAAATTTTTCGACGATGATGGTCCAACGCTATGATAACTTTGGATATTATGGCAATATCCTCCCACGGGCAGCTTAAATCCTATGAATAAAGGTGAACTAATGGAATTGACTTAACATTCAATGTGAAAGTAACATGTACAGGCAGAATAATAATTGAATTCTCGTACCAATGTTCACCACTAAAGCCCGGTTTACACATCCATAAGTAAGTAAGTAAGTAAGTAGAAACCGCGTGTGGACACCGTCCGGCAAGTAAGTAAGTAAGTAGCAACTTGCCGCAGGATAGGATCGGGTTCTATTTTTTGGACAGGCAAGTAGCACGCACCCCCCTCCCGCTTCGTCTCCCGCTCCCCGCAACTTACTTGCCGCCGTGTAAACGGCACTGTCCGCAGGCAAGTAAGTAAGTTCATAAGTTGACATCTGTCGCAGCGGAATGATCTAATCCGTTCTAATACCAAAAACTAATGCCAATGGTATTTGTTTATTATCGTCAGTAATCTTCTATTCCGATCAAATACCATTCATAAACAAATCCTAAAACAAGTTAAATGAATAGTTTTTGAGCTTCATTTAAATATTTTTTTTTTTAAGTGATTGTCTCAGTTTCTGTTGGCTACATGAGCGGTTTTTGTATTTATATGCTTTTAAGCTTGCTTAGACTATAATTGTAGCTTAGGAACACCTGATTTAAAGATAATATTGTTAATGTTTGGGCAGTAAGTACTTGAAATTTTTTATTTGTTTGTAATTACAATTGACTTTGTGTATGTTTTAGTGCAAGTATAACGTATTATTTGTTTTATAAGCTTGTATCGCTTTTTGTAGATCAGCCTGTTATATATATGCGAGTACCTGTAAATGACTTCGTACTGTTATTACGAGTGCTATTTGTTTGTAACTAGTTGTTGGTCTTTCTTAAGATTAACAAATAATAAATAAATAATAATTAAAATTTGGTATTAGTTAGGAATAGAAAATTTATTACGACAATAAACAAATTTACTACCATTGGTATAAGTTCTTGTTTTGGTCTAAAGGAATAGATATTGCAACAAATAGCCGTCATCTGTTAACAATTCGCGAATTAAGCTCTTATAACGTAATTATAGCTCACCTAAAAAAACATTAATTACCTACTTAAAAATATGTAAAAAGACCATATTATGAGTGAGATACCTTGAAATAGTCTTTAAATAACCTAAAAATTCATCCATCCAATCCATAGTGGCCGCAATGTAAATAATAGTAGATTGTTATACAAGACGCTAAAATGACCCATTGCATACGAGGTAGCTCGGGAATAAATATAAGTAGGGGTAATAAATATATATATATTATTTAAATATACTGTATCGGGATTTTCACCATGTACCTTTTTATTTTTGAGACTCTATCTAAAAAATAAAAAAAAAATAAAAAGGTACATGGTGAAAATCCCGATACAGTATATTTAAATAATGTTAATAACCATGGAAATTTAAAACAATATATAATATATATATAAATAGGGGTGATTATGCTATTTCCTCTCGACTTTTGTACGTTACAATGACGGACTTTTTGAGCAAGAGGAGTGAAAAATTATTTATAAAGAGGGTAGCAATGCCGTCGTCATCCGACGTGCGCGGTCGACTTATGAACTTACTTACTTGCCGAAGTCAATTCACCGTTTGGACGCAACTGTCCATTTTCCGATTAAGTAGTTAAGTAGAAGGACAGTTGAACTTACTTACTTACTTACTACTTATGGATGTGTAAATCGGGCTTAAATGAAATAACGATATAAATAAGGTAAGAAAAAAATAAAAAAACCCGCCTGTATAAAAATACAAGTCAACTGATAAGATTTTAACAAGATTAAATATTAAAGGCAACATAAAAACACGCAGTCGGAGGCAAGTGAAATTATGAATGATTTGAATTATATGGCTCCGACTGCATGTTATTATGTTGCCTTTAATATTTAATCTTGTTTCCATCTTTTCAGTTGACTTGTCTTTTATGCAGGCGGGTTTTTTAATATTTTTAAATTTATTTTTTATTTATATCTTTTTAGTTATTATACAATATGTTTGGTTAGCGATGTCGGAGATTTTAAAGAGATAGTATGATCAATTTTATCAACAAAACCCCCCCACATGTTGGGGTCTATCCCCTCTCCTGTTGGAATGACCGGCATTTTAAATATAACTTTTTATTTTAGATGGCCCTGCCGAAAAATATTAATTTCTCCGGATTTTAAAGTCTAACATATATAAAAAGAATCACCTATCATGTAAAAAAATGATTTTGTATTTTTTTAACTTGAATACGTCATAAAAAAATACAAAAGTAATTCATTCATTCTAATCCGAAATTAGTGTGCTTTTTTTAGTTTTTTTTTCACAGATCTCAAAAAGTAGGACATTACCGTGCAATTTTCTTGCATTTTAATAATACACGGGAATATTATAAGTTGCATATTTAGAGAGTTATTGTTGTTTTGTTTAAAAGTAAACCTTACATATAATAAAAAGTTTTTTTCGAAAATGGACAATTTTTAAACATTTTTATCGGTTTTTAAATTAATTTGATAAGGTGAATGCGCAGGCTACATACAAAATTACCCGAGCTCCGGCGCAAAAATCTCAGGTTTAAGTACCTTTTATGTGTTTAACAAAAAAATATGTGGGACCTCTGTGATCGGGGATAAACATAAAAAAACTGCAATGTATACTTTTTCAGGCGTTAATATTTTACGTAGCTAAAGGTATATTTTTAAAAATATTAGGTAAAAAACACGCCGGAGCAGCTAGATAGCGCAGTATATAAGCGCATCGCCCAGTGATTGCGACAATTAAGCAACTTTTCCAAAGGCTTGGTCATAGGATGGGTGACCAAAAATGATCTCGAGCTCCTCCGTGACTTTGAGAGGCACGCTGAGCCGTTATTTACGGCCAATGATATATGTTTGTTTGTTGTTTTTGGCTGCATTTTCAGTTGTTAACACCCCACCAATCCGCATTGGGGCCCCCGTGGTGGGCATAGAGTAATTATTGTGGGTTATTATTTATTTATTATTTTATCATATGTAATGTGATTTAAACAAAAGAAAGAAATTAAAAAATCATGACAATTATGCATAATGACGACGACCAAAAAGGTCGTGTTACTATGTATTTTATTTTATTCTTCTTTATGTACTCTAGTTGCATGGCCTTCTCATTGTTTATTAACCGACTTCACAAAAAGGAGGAGGTTCTCAATTCGATTGTATACTTTTTTTTATCGTTGTTCACGCGTATCTTCGACATTTATGGACCGATTTTGATGATTCTTTTTTTGATCGATTGAATTTTCTTGCGAGATGGTCCCATTTAATTTTTATTTCAATCGGTTTAGTAGTTTTCAAGAAATCCTGAAAATACTATGATTTTGCATCAACTACCTTGACGACTTTGTTATTAATAAATCGAATTAGATGTTTATTTTTGTTGGGAAAGGGTACTTTTAGTGTAGTCTTTTTAACCGACTTCAAAAAAAAGGGTTCTCTCTCAGTTTGACCTGAATGAATGTATGTTTCTCCGCGAATATCTCACGTTTGACTGAGCCAATTTTTATACGAAATAATATACCTACACTACCTAATAGAGAAGGTACTTACACTAAAAATGAAAAAATAAAAAATTGTTTTAAAAAACAAAAAACCGACTTCAAAAAACCTGCCTCTAAAAAGCAAGAAATAATATTCAAATCATTAGATACGCTTTAACATTGTTATAATAACAAGACGTCTATTGAAGTCGGGTAGGGATTTTAGAATAAAAAAAGGAAGTTGTACTCCAGCCCCACCCGACTTCGATAGACGTCTTGTTATTATAACAATGATAATGCGTATCTAATGATTTGAATATTATTTCTTGCTTTTTAGAGGCAGGTTTTTTGAAGTCAGTTTTTTTCCTACTAATATTATAAATGTGAAAGTTTGTGGGTTTGGATGTTTGGATGTTTGTTCCTCAATCACGCAAAAACTACTGAACGGATTTGGTTGAAATTTGGAACACAGTAGATAGCCTAGATTAAAACATAGAATACTTTTTATCCAGATATTCCCAAGGGAACGGGACCCACGCGGGTGAAACCGCGGGCGGCCGCTAGTTGTTTATAAAAATATGTTAGCAGAAAACATTAAACCTAAAAATACATAGTATTGATTTTTTATTATAAGACTTTTTGTTCTTATGATTTTAATAGAAATACTACACAATCTTGTTTGTCAATTAGAACTTACCATTATTTTATATTTTACCTAATCATTTTGTTGGTAATATCATTCCAATATTAGCGCCTGAAAAAATATTCATTGCAGTTTTTTTTATGTTAGTCACCGATCACAGAGGTCCCACATATTTTTTTGTTATACACATAAAAGATACTAAATAAAACCTGAGATAGATTTCATTTGCGCCGGAGCTCGGGTATTTTTGCGAATTCGCTTTTCTCTGAACATAAATGTCAATGTCTCGGATGGGCAGCATTCGGGAAGCTCCGAAAAATCTTCGTGTCCGATTTACCTCAGTGTCTTAAGACGAAAGTCTATGACCAGTGTGTGTTGCCAGTGATGACTCACGGCAGTGAAACGTGGTCGCTAACTATGGGTCTCATAAGAAGTAAACTAAAACAACAACTAAAGTAACCGACATCGCTCGAAGGATTGCTCAGCTAAAGTGACAGTGGGCTGGACATATAGCGAGAAGAACCGATGGCCGTTGGGGCGGAAAGGTTCTTGAATGGCGATGGCGACCGCGCACCGGACGACGCTCCGTGGGTGTCCCCGACAAGGTGGACCGACGATCTGGTGAAGGTTGCCGGAAGCCACTGGATGTGGGAAGCGCAGGACCGATCGTCGTGGAAATCCTTGGGGGAGGCCTATACCCAGCAGTAGGTGTCGTGCGGCTGATATGATGATGATGATGAAATGTCATTGAACCATAAGAGCAAGTATTTTAGAGTTTTGAATTGTGACCATTTTGGAAAATAAAAATTTGTGCTTGTAAGGATTCAAACAAATATAACTCTTGAAATATGCAACTCAGAGCAATAACTTTCTATGTCGTTTTGTAGATAATATTTCTGTGTATTATAAAAATGCAAAATAATTGCTTATAAATGTCCTAGTCCTGAGAAAAACTGAAAAATAGCACACTAATTTTGGATTAAAATTTATTTTATTTTAGTATTTTTTAATGACATATTCAAGTTAAAAGTTTAATAATCAATTTTTTTACTTGATAGGTGATATTATTAGATTTCTTAAAGTATTTATTTTATAACTGTAGGACTTTTAGTTCGCCCATCACATCATTTCACATCACTTCAAAATAATCTCGTTCTCGCTGACGGACGGTGGACAGTGGTGGACAAACGGTCTAAGGTCGTCAGTCGGTAGTCAAATTATGTGTGGTGTATCAGGGTATCCAAATGAAGAGTGTGCAGCCATAGATGCCATGGATAGTCTGTGTCAAACGTTGTCTATACTATGCCATAGGCAACGCACGGGATATCAAGGGGCCGGCCACTAAAACGCTAGTTTTTTTACATTCTCTTTGCCGGCCACTTGTACGCTAGCCTTCATACGGAGCGGAAGCATTTAGCGAGGCAACTATGGCTCAACACAATAGATTAGGGGGTCACAACAAATTTGGTAACGATCGCGTAAGTGGCTGACTCTGGGTTCACAGGATGGAGAGGCACTCTCTTATATAGCTCCAGAGACATATTTACCAGTCATTTACGTTATCGTTAACTCATTTTCAGCCTGCCTATAAAAAGAACGCGACCACTTCACGCAAACAGACCGACTTATTTAGCATCAGAGAGTGCCTCTCCATCCTGTGAACCCAGAGTCAGCCACTTACGCGATCTTTACCAAATTTGTTATGACCCCCTATTATACAAGCTCGGATATATTCCTGAAACCTTTCATTACAGCCCCACTAAGTATTTAGGAAGTGAAAATGGGGAACACCACAATATGTATCGCTACTTCGGCATCGTATTCTCGTTTTCGCTGACAACGGCGATGGGCGAACGGCCTAAAAGAGTAAAGATGAAACAGATATCCAGTAGCTATCCGGTATCCGGCCTATCCGGTGGCCTTAATACTATCCGGCCGAATACCGGATAATTACTATTCGGCCGGATAGGCATCAGGCCGAATAAAAAAAATAACTGAATTATTTGCTTTATTTATTTAGTCTTAGTATCATTTATGAAATATAATTCCTAATCGAACCGAGTCCACCCGATCGTTCACGCGCCGTCTACGCAGGTATGTGTGTGTGCGATGCACCAAACGAAGTTCCGCTGGATATCCAGTTATCCGGCCACATCAATGGCCGAATATCCGGTATCCGGCCAAACTGCTATTCGTTTCATCTCTATAAAAGAGTCTTTATTTCACAGAGAAGGCGAGGCCGTGGAGGTCGGCGAAGAGCGAGGCAGAGAGGCAGCACTTCCCCTCCAGATAGCGACGTAAGCAGATATAAACGTAATCTAAAGCGCTCGTGGCGGAGTTTGAAAGACTGATCGTCGATCACGTTTGTTAAGCAATGCTCGGTCCGGCCAGGTATCGGATGGGTGACCATTTAGTGGCATTACAACTGAGCGCTTCCGTGCTTCAGAGGGCACGTTAAACCGTCGGTCCCGGCTGTTGTCATCTGGTCAGAGGCTTGATAAACTCTTAAAAAAAAAATCTGCTGTTTCATAAAAACATTAATAGGTAACGAAAATATCAAAATGTATGAAACAGCTGATTTTTTTTCGTGATTTCAAAATTGGTCTAATACAAAAAGTTGTTCAGTTTGATGGTCCCTACCTAACCTACCATATTCGGCTTTATAATGCTATATTTCCAAACACCCTGTAGAGATACAGATCCTGAAATTCTACAGTAAACGTTAATTAGTTGGTCAACAGCACATCAGCCTAGATAGAACTATTAAAATTCTGTAGAATTGGCAAAGGCAGCGAACTAAAACCTATGAAAGTGTAATTGCAAACAAATATTGCTTAAAAAATGGCATCACAGGGCCGAAAAAGTACAACCCGCTCAGCAGGCAGCGAACTAAAATCTATGAAAGTGTAATTGCAAACAAATATTGCTTAAGAAATGGCACCACGGGGCCGAAAAAGTACAACCCGCTCAGCTTTAGTTGGGTCATGGCCGAATACTCAAACGCTACTTAACTTTGAGCGGCTCTCAAACAGCATGCTGTCTTTGTCATATCTTTGACATTTAATGTGACAGGATGACGTTTGAGAGCCCCTCAAAGTTAATTAGCGTTTGAGTATTCGGCCATCAGCCACGCACCCGGTGACTGACGTTAGCGTTCTTTACAATAATTGCAGTTTGTATTGTAGAGAAAAGAGAGAAAGAGAAAGTTGATTATAAATGACATCCTGTGTAGTCAATTGGTGTAAAAGACGCAAAGAAGGCAGTAAAAATATGCAGAAATAACGTATCATATTTTTGCGTTTTAGTATAGAAAATATCTATGAGTATACAAATTATGGACGCTAATAAGCAATCAGTGTTCACTGCTCAGACGCTATGCGCTGCATAATTGAATGCCAGCATTTTTAGTTCCATCTACTTAGTTGTACTTGTGGTGCCATTTTTTGAGCGCAATGCTTGTTCCATAGACTTTAGTTTGCTGGACAAAGGTCACAATTGGCCAAAGTTGTCTAGAGAAAAATTGGGCAAAGTTACAATGTAAAATCGATGGCATGTTGTGGTAACCCAAGTTCCAGGTAACTTTTTTTTTAACAGTCTGCAAAGAATACATCGTCAACAGAACTGCCGACAGCTGCGCGAAGAAGTGAAAACTGGGAGAATCAGGAGGGAAAAAGGCAAAAGAAGAAAGACAAATATGACAAAAGGACGTTCGACGCGTATGAACCTCCAATAAAAGTAATTTTTTTTTTTTAATTTTCCACATTCACAATGCTAGTACGTTGCCATTGTACTTGAATGGCCAATCGACCATTGAGAAAATTTCACAAGAAACATTTTTATAAGTTAATTATTGATATTATTAGAAATTGTCAATCTTTTCCGAATTAAAAACATGCGTATTTAAGTTACATCCAAATAAAATTTAAATTATTATATTGTTGAGCGTGTAATCAGAGTTGCTGTAGTTGAAATAAAAAAGTAAATTTAGTTGGCCAATGCCATTCAAGCATTAGGGCGACGAAGAACCCTAATTTAGGGTTCCGTACCATCCATGGTAAGAAGGAACTTTTATGGTGCGACTCAGTCAGTCTGCTGCAGCAGTGCGCTCCAAATTGAACCCTAATGTTATGAAAGGTGGCTCAATTTGAAGTGAGTGGAGAAGTGTCGCGACTGCATAGTTATGCGGTCGCGACACTTCTCCGCTCACTTCAAATTGAGCCTTTTAATCATATCATTACGGTTCAGTTTGGAGCACACTGCTGCGGCAGCACTGCTGATCGGAATCATACCTTTACTTAGTAGTTCTTGAGATATCCAGCTGTAACTTTTATGGTGCGACTCAGTCTGTCTGTATGTCTGTATGTAACTTTTATGGTGCGACTCAGTCTGTCTGTATGTCACAGCTGGATATCTCAAGAACTACTAAGTAAAGGTATGATTCCGATCTCGTCAGCAAGCAGCAGTGCGCTCCAAATTGAACCGTAATGATATGATTAAAAGGCTCAATTTGAAGTGAGCCACCTTTCATAACATTTGGGTTCAAATTGAAGCGCACTGCTGCAGCAGCACTGCTGCTTGCTGCCGAGATCGGAATCATACCTTAATGCTATCAACTTGGGAATAGTTTTAGATGACATTTGTCCAAATATTTTGCATTTTTTTTTATAACAGTGTCTGAAAGGGGTCTTATAAATTCGAAGTGAGGCTACTAGGGCATGTGGGGTATCGTAATGAAACAGCGCAGTTTGCACATTCTCAAACATTATATCTTTTATTTCTAGGCCGCATAAATTTCGACTTTCGATGAACACAGCACACTTTACAGACGACCTGCGTGGTGCAGTGGTCAAAATGCCGCCTACCACGCAAGAGGTCCCGGGTTCGATTCCCGGCCGGGCAGAAATTGAAATGATGAATTTTAATTTCTGTGACGGGTCTGGGTGTTACTATGTATAATAAGTACTAATAATATTTAAAAAGTATATAAGTAGTATATTCAGTTGTCTAGCACCCATATTACAAGCTGTGCTTAGTTTGGGGCTAGATGGCGCTGTGTGAAATTGTCCAAAAAAAACTTTTACAGAATACATCAAAAAAAATTACATTAGTTCCACTATCGGTCACGAGATTCCGCTAATCTAAAACTTTGACCAAAGAGGTGATCTGCGGCAACTTCAGAGCGCTTGTAGTACAAAACGTGTTTTAATCTGAAAAAGGAAATCATCCATGTTTCATACAATTTTGGTCCAAATATCAAAGTACCGGCCAAAAGACAGAAGTGCTTTATTCTGATAGATTTTGGCCATAGATCTATGATTTTTTATTATGGCACCGAAGCTGTAGCACCGCTTCATATTTCTGTCAAAATGTATGAAAAGACAGACTTTTTGAACTCAATTAAAATCAAGAACAGCAGTGCTACAGCTTTGGTGCCATAATAAGAAATGCTAAGGTGGACAAAATCTATCAGAATTTGCTTTTTGGCCGACTTTTTTAAATTTGTGCCAAAAAGACAGACTTTGAACTTATTTGAAATCAAGTATAGCGATGGTACAGCTTCGGTGCTATAATAAGAAATGCTTAGGTGGACAAAATCTATCAGAATAAAGCTCTTTTGCTTTTTGGCAGCGGCGTACCGATCGGATACGGCGCCTAGGGCAAGCACAGATGTTGCGCCCCTTCATAAGTTATCCTATCCAAATGTAAAATAAACAGATACACTAGCTAGATAGCCAGTTTTAGTCCATTTCATGCGCTTATCTAGTAATCTTGCCTGCTTATATTAAAAAAAACAGCCGCACCGCGCGATTTTTAGTCAGATTCATCCACTAATCTCGTAATCTTGCCTGTCTTTCGTAAAAAAAGCCGCGCGGCGAGATTTTTAGTCAGATTCATCCACTAATCTTGAAATCTTGCCCGTTTTTCGTAAAAAAAGGCCGCGCAGCGCGATTTTTAGTCAGATTCATCCTCTAATCTTGTAATCTTGCCTGTCTTTCGTAAAAAAAGGCCGCGCAGCGCGATTTTTGGTCAGATTCATCTTGCCTGTCTTTTTCAAACCGATTTTGAGTTAGTTTCATCCACTAATCTTACCTGTCTTGTCTTATATAGTAAAATAATGGTCAAACGCGCTCCCCTATAAATGGCGCCCAGGGCACGTGCCCCACCTGCCACACCCTAGTTACGCCACTGCTTTTTGGCCGGTACTTTCACATTTGGACCAAAATGGATGATGTCCTTTTCTCTATGCCATACATTCTCGAATTAAGTTGCAGAGGATCACTGTATGTTGTTATTTTAATCGCACTGTAACATTAAGTACGTATTATGATTACTTTCAGGACTGGGAGAACACTTTCGTAGAAATGCCTAAAGACCTGTACCAAGCTCACTTAAGACCTGGCGTCATATTTCGTATCCACATGTCGGAGGCTATACTTAAGATGCAATATCGAAAGTAAGACATATTTTTCAATGCTATATAAAATTTCGACGTGTCTGCTGTTTAATTTGGCCACAAGCCAGAGCAGTACCGTGCCTTAAAGAAGTGCGCGGTGACGCAGTAAGTTCTATTCCCTCTTCATAATCATAATTTTCAGCCGCACGACACCCACTGCTGGGTATAGGCATCCCACAAGGATCTCCACGACGCTCGGTCCTGTGCTGCCCGCATCCAGTGGCTTCCCACGATCTTCACCCTCATGTCGGTCCACCTTGTCGGGGGTCTACCCACGGAGCGTTGTCCGGTGCGCGGTCGCATTCCAGAACCTTTCCGCCCCAACGGCCATCGGTTCTTCTCGCTATGCGTCCCGCCCACTGCCACTTTAGCTAAGCAAACCTTCGAGGGATGTTAGTTACTTAAGTCCCCCTCAGCATCTCTTCATTTCTGATTCGTTCACGCAGGGAAACACAGCATGACTCTCTTCCGCCCGCTGGGTGACCTTGAGCCTTCTTATGAGACCCATAGTTAGCGACCACGCTGATCTAGTACCCCATGTTTAATTTTAAACTGAATTCACAGAAAATATTTTATAAGGACAGTTTTCTAAAAATATTATTCAAATTGTTAATAATTATAAGACATTAAGCAATAGAATATGAATATAAGATTCTTGACATTAAGCTAAGAAATCGATTAAAATCAGACAGTTACCGACTAAAGATTATTTAAATTTTTTTCAAGTCAAAAGTGGAAAATTCTTTATAGAAATTAAAGTAGTAATAAAGGTAAAAAAGATGTTAAAAAGGTTCCTCAATCTAAAATAGCAAAAGGATTTGAACTATTTAGTTTGAGAAGACTTATTGAAATTTGATAGTTTTTGTTAAAAATTTCAGTCGATTTCATACAAAAGACTTCAACGCGTTCTGTTAAGAAATTTTTCAAGTATTAGGAAAATACTTTCTCCAAAACTACCAAACGGATACCCATCGGATAAAAAGTAGGTGGTCAAGTAAAAATTAAGGAATCCGGATAAACATTTTGAATAGAGGATACCCAGGGGGCTGATCTTGTAACTTTGTTGCAATCAACTCTGACAGATATCGCAGTTGCATAGCTGTTTTAGTAAAAACCAATGTGACAACTATCTTACTAAAAGCAGCAATGTAACTGCGGTTTCAATCGAGTTCAATCGAGAATTGTTAGCAACAGAGCTACGTAATCAGGGGCAGGGGGCAGATCGCCATACACACCCAACTTGATCTGATCAACATTCTAAGAAATGTAAGAATCAGAGTTCTCAGTTTTCAAGATTTTCATACATTTTAATGCTATTTTCGCGGTTTTTTAAACACATCCTTAAATCTCTTAGAATTTTCATCAATGTCGATTGCCTCCATTCACTCCCCGGATAGACATCATCAGATCACAGCTAAGTCAATCCTTGGCGGACAACCAAGACCTCAAAGTTACCTCGTTTGTATGAAATCTACTGGCATCCTTTATTATGAATGTTTATTCGATCTCACGATGTCCGTTTTGCTATGAATGTTGTTGTTAGGTGCGCACATGCACATTATTTTAGTGTGCGTAATACGAGAGCGTGCAGATGCACACTATTTGTGTATGTGCACGCGCCTAACAACATTCATAGCAAAGGGTATTCGTGAGATTTGAAAAAAGACTTATTTAATTTACTTGCTCATGATGTCTTTAACCACCTCTGTGGTTTAGTGGTTCGCCCACCTGTGTAAGATGCAGGGGTTCTGGGTCCGATTCCCAGTGGGGTACTATTTGTACTCAGTTTGGTTGGTTAGGGCTTATTTCAAGTCCGCCTGGCTAGTTACCACCATCTTACCTAAGTCTGACGTCATAACAACAATTTAAAAATTGTTGTGTTCCGCCAGATAGAGGTAAGATAGCCTGTTTCTCAGAGATGAGGATTCCGGGTGTAGTGCGCCTCCACCTTCGGCCTTATCATTACATTCATTTACCATTAGGTGAGGTGAAGGCCAAGCATCCTGACGTGCATAAAAACATATTTTTTATCATTTTCAGCTACGGAGAGGATAAAGACGAATCAGTCATAGAGGCAGACGTGGAGTATCTCCGACTGACAAGGAAGGTCATAAACGATGAAATTACCAAGTTCGAGGATCTCAAGTGGCTAACAAGCTGGTTTAACAACCGCTCTGATCTGATACAGGAGCATACCTGCAACACGCGGTACTTTTCCGTCGGTTAGTAGATTTTTTTTTGTAAGTACATACTTAATAATTCTAATTCCGCCATCTTATAATGAATGAATTAAATATTCTTGGGTAGAAAAGTGGGTACAATACTGAATACTTTTTTAGGGTTCCGTACCAAAATGGTAAAAAAGGAACCCTTATGGTGTGACTCAGTCTGTCTGTCAACGCTGGATATCTCGAGAACTACTAATGGTATCATCTTGAAATTTAGAAAAGTTTGAGATGACATTTGCCCAACTATTTTGCAAATAAGAAATAAATAAAAAAATCGATACATTTTACAACAGGGACTGAAAAGGGGTCTTAAAAATTTGAAGTGGAGCTACTAGGGCATGTGGGGTATCATATAAAAGAACGCCGTTTGTACGTTTTTAAACATTTTTTCTTTTTGTTTTAGGCCGCATAGTTTTCGATTTATAATGAAAAATGGAAAAAAAATACCGTTCCCCCCCCTTATCTCCGAAGTTTGCAAAGAGAAAAATCTGAAATAATTCTATGTGATAGCAGTTAATATAAAAATTACAAGAAAAATAAAACAATATCTCAATATAGCACACTTTTTTAGAAATTATTAAATTTCTAAAAAAGTTAACATTAGTTCCATTATCGGTCAAGAGATAGCGCTGACCTAAAACTGCAATACTTAGTTTATTATTCTACTCTGCAGTGTGGTTTAATGGTGTAATTATGATGGTACGGAACCCTCGGTGCGCGAGTCCGACTCGCTCTTGACCGGTTTTATTTAATGATAGATAGGCAGGCGCTTGTACGCCTGATGGTAAGCTCGATCTCCTAAAATATATATATATATAATTAGATTAATTAACATAATAGAATTACCTAATCTAAATTAACAAACACTTATCACTTATTGTCTACGTGTATGAATCCTCCAGGTACTATACTCAAACTCTAGAGGTTTAAATAGTACTTTTTTGTAAAATATAAAATGTATTACACTGTTTCTGGTAATAAATGAAATAAATAAAGCGATTATGCGATCTACGATGAAGCGCGTTTGCTTAGAAGATATCTATTCATGAAATAAAACACTTTTCAATGGATACTAGCGCGGTTTTATTAAAAGTACTTTAGTATTTAGTAGTGATAGGCCGAGACCGCTATTTTTGGTATTCGAGTATTTTGGTATTCGTTAAAAAAAATTCGAATCAGTATTCGAGTCCAGGCACTTGGGTACTCGAGTACTGAGACTAGTATTCGAATACTCAATTTGACTCGAATACTGTTTTGGCACTTGTGAAACGTGAATTTACATTATTCGACATAACATTTCAAAAAGTAAGTATTACTACACAAAATGACACTGGTTTTATGTATTAATTCCTACAATAAACAATTAAATTTAGCGCTAAAACTGATTGTCTACCCACTTTGGTATTCGCATAATTTTAATACTCGAATTCTCTATTTGAGTACTTATGTATCCGAACACTGTATTTTCGGTACTCGAGTATGCAAGTACCAGGAAGGTATTCGAATTAGTATTCGAATCTGCCTTGTCTTGGCCCATCACTAGTATTTAGTTGGTATTTGGTTTGATTTTTGATTTTCCTGACGTTTCGGCACTTTTGCAGCTGCCGTGGGTGACCGTTTATTCCTAGAATGCTTCGCGAGACTATTGAAATAAATAAATATCCTAATTTCAATAGAGATGATGGTTGGAAAATTCCACCAGCTTGAGACCCCATCATTCACAAGCTAAAGCCCCAAACACACACTGCAAGATCCATAGAAATGCGGAAATTTTTCCAAGTCTATGGCAAGATCTGATACGGTTAGTTCCTTTTGGAAATACGAGTAAACTAATAATTATAAAATACGGAGGTCGGCTTCCCTCTCCAAGTTTTCTTTAGCCATTTCTTTCTTGGTGGGGCCTCCCAATTTTGTGAAATGGTGGTAGTTTCAGTAGATTATCTCTTTTTAGCATTAATTAATTCACAAAATTAAATTATTAACTTAGACCAAATATTTCTTTTTTTGTTAAATATTGATTTCTGAACGTCTTTAAAAATTCATCTCTTGAGGGTAGGCTCACGAGTAGCTTCAGTTCCCCGTGACCACGGCAGCTGCAAAGGTGCCGAAACGTCGGGAAAATCAGTTGTCATGCGAGTTATTGAGGATCAAGTAAATTTTTTTTAATGATTAATCGTTTGAATTTACTAAAATGCAATGAATATCAAATCTACTCAATGATCCGGGGCGTCGGCCACCTACTCGTACCCTATAGTCACACTTCATGAATTTAATTGACTTTAAAGATAACACCCGGTTTTTATGAAAATAAAAAATGAAAATCGTTTCCCCGCAATCATTTTTACTTAAACACATTTAGTTTCATCAAACTAAACAACACATATTACGGCTTTGGTAATGGTCTTTTAACACTCTAGTTATGACACTTACTAGGTTTTAACGTTGTCAAACCGGCTAAGTCAAGAAGCTTAGTCTAAGTTAAAAAACAATTTAATCATTAGTAAGTGCAATAAAACTTGCTCTATTATTTATTGAGATATATAGTTATACATTGTAGAGAGCCAAGGATATACCGCATCTTTGATCCAAGACTCATCACTGTAGCTCTTATAGTTTCGGCGCGGCAAGCTCTCAAAATGACTGAATGAATAGCAGAAAATGTATGGAAATCCTCAAACTGAGAACTCTGACCCATTAATCTTTTAGAATGCTGATCAAATCAGTTGGGTATGTATTACGATCTGAATCTCCTCCATTCACTCCTTGGATGGCCATCATCAGATCACAGCACGGTACATCCCTGGCAGAAAACCAAGGCTTCAAAGTTACCTCGTTTGTATGAAAATAACACCTGTATCCCTAGACAAAGTTGATGTGTATACTTACCTAGGATATTTTTGATCGAAGCTCTGACCAGATATCTAGGGTGTTCTTGATCGAAGCTTATATGCCATTTTGATTTCCAGGGACACCACCAACGATGTGGACCCACTCAGAAGAGTACATGAAGAGGATGTGTTTGTTCGACAACGTTTATTTGGACCATATTCCGTATGTGGTAGGGGAGGACAACTCGCTAATGGCCGCTGTGGCGCCGCCAGTGTTGCATTGCGACGCTGCTACCTGTACTTCAGTGCCTTTCATAGATAGGTAAGTAATGGCGATATTTACAGACCTTTCTGGACCCAACGTGAACGAATAAGAAATGCGGAGATCCGTAGGAGAACTAAAGTAACCGATATCGCTCGAAGGATTGCTCAGCTGATGTGGCAGTGAGCGGGATACATAGCGAGAAGAACCGATGGCCGTTGGGGCGGAAAGTTTCTAGAATGGCGACTGCGCACCGGGCGACGCTCCGTGGGTAGACCCCTGACAAGGGGGACCGACGTGAGGGTGAAGGTCTCAGTGCGCCGCTGCATGTGGGCCAAGCAGGACCGATCGTCGTGGAGATCCTTGGGGGAGGCTACACCCAGCAGTGGGTGTTGCGCGGCTGATATGATGAAAATGATATTTTTGGAAGCTAGTGTCGGTAGCGGATGCCACTTCCTTTTTGTTGAAGTTTTCGTGGCTCTCTTTCGTCGCTTCGCGTGGCCAGGTGGTAAAACTGTGTTAACTTCTACCATTTTTTTTGTTTCAGCATGATGTTCGACGAACGTCTATCGCGGACGAATGTTCGCACGGTGACGCGATGCCAGGCGGCCTGCCGAGCGCACTGCAAGAACGACGCTGACTGCCTAAAACGATGCTCAGACCGTTGCCTGCGTGCCGATTGAATACGTTCAATAAAGACATATTTTACACTCCTCATAATTATTTATTTATCCAGTCGTAGACTTGCTTCACCTGGGCTTATTCACCTAAGTGAATTAAGTATACTAATCAGTATACCTTGCGTAAATTAAGTGTTTCGTTAAGGAATATGTAACAGTCACCGATTTTGATAAATTTGAGCTTGATCGCTGCGGAGACGTATAAAAACATGATGAAACAGAAAAAAAAATAAAAAAATGTTTACTTTATTTTTATCCTACGATGAAATCAGGGGAAAAATAACGATTTTTTTTCTCATTTCCGAACATAATGCACTTAATAATCAGATTGAATATCGAATAAGAAATAATATTTTATAAGACACATATATACTTAAACGCAAAATTTAGGGAGATAATTGAAAATTCTGGGCTAATTCTGCTAACTCATAATAAATGCTCCTGAAACGTAATAAACAAATAACGTCACAAATCATGTCCGTTTTGTATAGAGCGTTTTCAGCGGGTGCTGCTGCACGCTAACTCCAAGTAACTAGTACCTGGGTTACCGAGCTTTGTTCGGTATTACTATTTATTGTAATATGGTGGTGTTCGAATTCTCAACCCCTTTATAAGCTACTCGCTGAGGAAATGTGAAAATTTGGATGATCGGGTGATCCAAAGTACCATTACACCATTTACAATTCAAGAACGGCTGAACGGATTTGGATGAAAATTAGCATAGGTACAGATAGTTTATAACCTGTATTAAAACAAAAGGATACTTTTATTCTGATGAAAAGTTCCCTAGGGTCCACGTAGACGAAGACGGGTAGGGAAAGGGAAGGGGAACCTTTCCCCTACTCCATACACGCTAGGTTATGCATGATGGTTATGCCTGTCAGGTCAAAACTATCATGCATAACCTAGCGTGTATGAGACAAAACTGTGCAGTTATCCATGCCTGTACATGCAACCTTGTCGCTCGGTTATGTTTTGCCTGTGGTCATAACCTAGCGTTTGTGTCCTCCATTTACAAGTTTCAGAAGGAATCCCTTAGCCCCTCGCGCACAATACTCTATTATACACCCACATATTTGAATCAGTTCAAACCAACTTCTTTAGATTTCAAAGTGAGCTTCGTCTTCTTGTCCCTTTCAATTTATGATTTTTGTTACTTTCATTTCGTAGTCTTACCTACTTCAGTTTAAGATAGGTGTTGCCGATGCCGACAACCTCAACACTGCACCATAGGATGATTCGCACAATGAAACACCTTCTTCTTAAATGGCCATATATTGTGGTTACAACGAAATCGGGCGTGCGAGCTTACAAAATTTCCTACGATCACACGCCCTTAAACTAACAATTTGTAAGATAGCAAATATCCACTAATACAAAAACTTACATTTTCTACTTATCTTAGGTAGTTTACAAAACTCAAATCATTACTACCCTACGTTACCATAAATTGTTAGCGGTGCTGGGGATAGCAAACCCCCCACTCCTGGCTCGCAACAAACCTATGACTGCTAGTGGGGGTAGTGATTTCCCCAACTCCTTTTTCTTTATGAGATTACCTACCTAATTTATTATTTGGCTACCTTTCCATACGAGGTTTAGGTATTAAGATTTCTCATTACCTTTATCAGAGACCTATACAAGAGGCCTTTATTTATAATCTTACCTCTTAGTACCATATCAAAACCTTTAGGGCTTATAGGACAAAGGTTGGCGTATGACCTAGACACATTTCAGGTCGAAACTACCACCTCCTGGACCTATATTACCTAGCCCATTACCTCAAAACCTTTACCAGGTAGTATAAGTAAAAACACAAGCATTAATATTATAAACTTAGCAGGTGCAGAGGTTCAGCGACGTCGGGTAGAAGAATTAATACTCCAGCTTTTTCTTCACTATGTGTATTTTCAAACCATAGTAGGTATATTTACTGAACTGAACTAAACTGAACAATTTTTATACTTTTTTTTTTGGGGGGCTCTCCACCTTAGGGGCTTTGAGCCACCCTCCCCCGCGGGGGGGAAGGAGGCGGGAAATCCTCATTGGATACCACCTAGCCGGTTGCTTCCGGACTAATCTGGTTATGTCAGACTCGTACTGACTAAAAACCGCCTTAATCTGGTTACGTGACCGGACAGTCAACGAACCTTCAACCGGAAGCGACTGCCCTCCCTCAGGGGAGAGGACAGCGCAGACGTCACATTTCACCTAGGTGATTGTGCGTCGAGAGACGAGTAACAATTAAGCTGACTCCCTGAGGGGGATCGATCAGCCAGAGCGGGCGGGGAGTGACCTGAAGGGTCGGGCTTGATGGGTTTAATCGTCCTCCATCGACTCCAGGAGGAGGTTCAGGTCAGACGAAAGCTTGTTGGGAGGGTCCGTTAGGACCGATTTAGGTCGGCGGGAAAAGGGGGCGGAGGAGGTAGGCGGGTCATAGACCGCTGCAGAACGGATAAGCGGGTTAGGATGGTCTCCTGCTGCTTTAAAAAAGCGTTCAGAGGCCTTACAGGTCCATTGCTGGAGGGTGGGAAGGTCTAGGTCCCTATGGAAGTCCGCATTGCGAACGTAGTAAGGAGCTTTTGCCGCTCTGCGGCAGAAAAGATTTTGGACTACTTGTAATTTATTAAGTGTTTAAGGGGCGGCGTGAGCGAATACGGCAGAGGGGTATGTCATCACCGGTCGTATGCAAACCTTGTAGAGTGTTCGCTTGTTTCGGAGGGACATTCTACTATGGCGACCTAACATGGAGTTAAGTCGGTGAAGATAGAGACGGGCATTACGGGTCACTCTTTTGACGTGAGGCTCGAAAGTGAGTCTCTGGTCCAGAGTGACGCCGAGATATTTGGCAGACTTCTGCCAGGGGATGGATTTACCTAACATAGTGGGAGGCGGGTGATTGGGGGGCATGGTATGGCGCTTAGTATCGAAGAAAACTGCAGCGGATTTCTCCGGGTTTACTTCGATACGCCATTTACGAAACCATTGGCCTAACTTATTGATAGAGGACTGTAGCCTCGGAAGGATTAAGTTGACGTTTTGGCCTTTGCGATAAAGAGCCGTGTCGTCAGCAAAAAGGGATAGTTGAACGCCGTCGTTCGGAATGGGTATGTCATTAGTGTAGACTATGTACAGCAGGGGAGCGAGGACTGAGCCTTGAGGCACACCTGCTGTAATAGGGCGGGGGGAGGAGAGGGTACCTTCGTGTTTGAAACGGAAGGTACGGTGATGAAGGAAAGATGCCACTAACCGGACCAAACGCAAGGACAGATTTAGTCTGTGTAACTTGACGATTAGTCCGGTGTGCCAAACCTTGTCAAAAGCTTTGGCGACATCGAAAAAGACTGCTACTGTTTTATGTCTTTTAGGATAGAAACCGCTGGAGATAAACTCAACTATGCGGTGAACCTGTTAGGGACATGAGTGCTTTGGCCTAAAGCCGAATTGGTGGGGGATGATCAAGTTTTCCCCGAAGAGGTGCTCTCTCATACGAGCGAGTAAGCACCTCTCGAGGAGCTTGCCTAACGCCTTGAGGAGGCTAATGGGACGGTGACTGGTGGGGAGATTCGGGGGTTTACCCGGTTTTGGAATGCCTATTACGATAGCATCTTTCCAGGCGGCTGGAAAGTAGCAATGATCGAAACAGGCGTTGAAAATGAGTGTGAGATAGGTTAGCACTTGGATGGGAAAGTGCTTGAGGGCCATGTTAGAGATACCGTCGGCACCGGGCGCCTTTTTGGGTCTGAGATCTTTTATAAGAAGTTTGAGTTCGTCAGTCGAAACTGTCATACGGTCAGTATCGGAAGGCAGAGGTATGGAGTTAAAGGTGTTGAACTCCTGGTCTACCTTCCTTATGTGGGAGGGGTCGCACTCTTGGATGCTAACAGAGCATTGGGCAGCAATACTGTCTGCGAAACATTCCGCCTTCTCATCGTCTTCGAAGGCTGTAGAGCCATCGGGACGGAGAAGGGGGGGGACATGGGTGATAGCATCACTACGGAGAGACCTAGCCACTTTGTAGTAGGCTTGGTGAGAGGGAGTGATATCGGCCATGAGATCGGCAAAACTATCGTTCCTAAACTCTGCGAGTTTGGTGGTATAAGTTTTTTGAAGTTTGTTGGCTTTACGCCTAAACTCAGGGGTGGGGTACTTTGCCGCTCTCCGGAGAGCGGCGTTTTTGGCCCTTCTCAGGTTGCGCAGAGCCGGAGAGTTGGCACTGTGGTTTTTCACAGGTACCTCTCTCGCGTTCTTAGCAACGGCTGATTGGACCAAAGTAGTGAGGGAGCTCACCGCACAGTCTATTTTATCCGTACTATCAAAATAGTCGGGTCCAATAGCGTACGGTGAGTTGTCAGCGTCCAGAGCCGACGAAAGGGTGGATTTGACACCGTCCCAGTTGGTGATAAGTTTAGTGGGAGGGCGGGAAGGGTTTGGGCTTCCCATGATAAGGGAGACAGGGCGATGGTCTGAACCGAGATCGTCGAGCGAGTCAATCGAGTTCAGACGGAGGGAGACACCTTTCACTATGGCAAAGTCAAGTATGTCGGGGTCGTGGTCAGCATTAAAGGGATAATGAGTAGGGGCGTAAGGAGAGATGACATCTACGTCAAAAGCTTTGACTATTTCGAGAAGGCGGCGGCCGCCATTATTGGTTTTAAAGCACGTCCAATCCGTGTGCTTACAATTGAAATCTCCAAAGAGAATAACAGAGTCGCCTAAAGAAAAGAGCGATTCGAAATCACTTTTGACGGGGAGCGTGCCTGACTGTATGTAGACGGAGGCTATGATAAGAGTGCGGTGACCCGTCATAGACAGTCTACATATAGTGGCCTCCATATTCGCGAGTGATGGAGTAGGAATACTAGAGCAATGAATTGATCTCTTGAAGTAGATGGCAGTACCTCCTGAGGCGTCCTTAGTGGACGAAGGGTTGGGGAGATCGGCACGGTCATTGCGTACCATTGAGTATTTAGGAATCGTGAACCCTCTCCGGTCAGCTGGTTTGAGCCACGTTTCCTGAATAAGAAGGAGGTCATCATCTCTGTCGCGGACAAATTCCCTTAGTTCAGGTACTTTGTTGCGCAGAGAGTGGGCATTGAATGAAAAAAGCGAGATACCTTTTGGTTTAATACGACCGGTGGTGAGAGCCACGTTCGTATTAGTGGGACCCGTTTGGGTAGTGGGAATAGAGGGCGTACTTATAATGAGCGAAGAAGTGATTCGTGCTCGCAGATAGCCACCAGTTTTTCCTGGGGAGTGCGAGCTTTGCGGAGATTACCCGCTAAAATGGAAATCTCCCCTAGGTTGATGCCACGAATTGCGTTTATTACAACGCTCATGTCATCGGCCAGGGAGGTCCCATTTTGCGGGAAGGGTGAAGGGACTGGGTTTGAGGCAGGAGCCTTTTTGGAAGATTGCGCCTTGGGCGGTGGAGTGGGAGGGCCCCAAGCCGGCTTGGGAGCCAGGGGAGCGGGAGCTTCTCTCGACTTGGGAGCGAGAGGGAAGTGTTCGTTAGTACGGGGCGGAGGGCCTTTCGGTGTCTTCTTCTTATGAGAAGAGGACTTCTTATGAGAAGAAGACCCCTGGGCCTTCTTTTTAGAAGGTTGGGGGCGCGGGGCGCGCGGGCAGCCCCTGTAGTTGGCGGTGTGACCGACCTGGCTACACAGCACACAAGCGGGAGGATCAGGGGAGTCGCAAGTGCGGGAGCACTCGTTGGTAGAGTGAGGAATTAGGCACTTTACGCACCTAGGGGGGGCTGAGCAGTTGGCTGCCGCATGCCCATAAAGTTGGCAGCGGTGGCACTGTCCCGGAGTGCCGCGCCTATGCGGAGGCTGTACTTTAATCTCGGAAAGACCGCAGACCTTGAGGTCCTTGGCCCGGAAGAGATCGCGCGCGGAGGGTTGATTAGTCAATATGACTAAAGCGAGAGGAAAGGCTTTCCCCTTTCGGCTGTACATTTTGTGTACAGACTCCGCGGGAAAGCCTTGGGAAACGAGATCCTTTTTTTTTTTTTTTTTTTTTTTTATTATTTATTTAAAGGAAGTTCAACAGCAAAATTGACAGATTACTTAAAAATAATAGCGACAGGAAGCCAATTACAGAACTCCACAAATAGCAAACATAATGGTTATGTTAAAGTTAAAGCGACAATTCGCAATGCACTCAATTTTTATGTTATATAAATATGCTATATAAACCAACTTTTGTACTTAGCATAACTTGTAAAACAATTATATTACAAAAGTAGTAACCTATTACAGAACAATATTAATCTCATTTACCTACATTATGGTAATAGCGTTTATACAATTTGGATAGAGAACAGATACTAACCATCAAAAAACTGATTGGCTAATGTTTTCCTCGCCAAAACCGAACTGGTGTTAAACAAGTCAAAATTGTAACTTTTGCACAGTTTGTTAAATGAGTCGCTGGCTCGCCACATGTATTCGTTCTGCCTGTAATTAGTACTCGCTGAAGGTAGATGCAAAGGTGGGTTACTCCTCAGTGGTTTAGCTGGGCACCTTAGAGATAGAAGTGCAAGTAACTCTGGACAGTCTATGGAGCTCGATGCTATCCGTAACAAAAATATCAAGTCACCGATATCACGCCGGAGATCTAGTGGAAGAAGGTGATGCTTTCTACACAATTTATGATAGTTGTTAGAATGATATTGGTCATTAGTTTTGTAGCACAGAAACCGTATGAACTTTTTTTGAACAGACTCAATTCTGTTAATATAAATATCGTATCTCGGGTTCCAGACTTGGCTAGCGTACTCCAAGATACTCCGGACAAAGGAACAGTATAATATTTTTATGGTTTTCACGTGGGAAAATTCCTTAGAAGAACGCATGACAAATCCGAGTGCTTTTGAAGCCTTTTTCACCATAGCATCTACATGTGAGTCAAATATCAGTTTCGAGTCCAATAGAACTCCCAGATCACGTACGTTGAACTGTTTTTCCAAAACTGCGCCCTTAAGGGTGTAGTCGAATAAAATGGGATTCTGCTTACGACTAAAAGTGACAAGACAACATTTAGACGGATTGAGGTCCAGGTCATTAACTTGACAATATGTTTCGAGTCGTGATAAATCTGACTGAAGTGCTAGCGAGTCATTTTGTGTCCTCACAGATGTAAAAATTTTCATATCGTCTGCAAAACAAAGCAGCTGTGATCGCTGGAAACACTGTCCGATATCACCAACAAAGATTACAAACAGCAGAGGTCCGAGCAATGAACCTTGGGGTACGCCACTGGGGATTTTGACCCAACTGGATATGTAATTGTTAACTACAACTGATTGCGATCTGTTGTCGATGTACGATGAGAACCATCTAAGAAGGTCACCACTAATACCAATGCGTTTAAGTTTAGTTATAAGTGTTGAGTGATTAATTCTGTCAAAACATTTACTGTAGTCGGTGTAAACGACATCTACCTGAGCACCCGAGTCCATTGCATTTGCTAGAAAGTTGTTGAATAGAATAAGGTTAGATACTGTGGAGCGCCCTTTGAGGAAGCCGTGTTGAAAAGGACAGAAGGTATGCCTTAGCTCTAAATATACTTCGTCGTACACTATTCTCTCAAGAACCTTGGAAACGATGCAAAGCTTAGAAATGGGTCTATAGTTGGTGACCTCCGTTCTGTTTCCTTTTTTAAAGACTGGTGTGATATAGGCTTTCTTCCAAACATCAGGTACGACGCCTTCGTCTAGCGACCTTTGAAATAGTATTGTGAGTGGATGAGCTATGGTTTCGGAGCATCTTATTAGAAATACCGCTGGTAAGTCGTCTGGCCCTGCAGATTTTGCTGGATCCAGTTGCTTTAGAAGGCGTCGAACTACTAGCTCGTCGACCTGAACAGTGCTTTTTGAGGGAGCGACCGGTAGAGAGACACTATCATTAGGGGAGTGTGAACTTAGAGACGGTGCCAAAAAGGTGGAGTGAAAGTATTTGGAGAATGCTTCGCATATAGCCTCACCACTGTTCAAGGTGGCCGTGTCGTATGTAAGAGAGCTAGGTAGTGAGTTTGATTTTTTCTTAGATTTTATGTACGACCAAAATAGCTTAGGGTTTTTTTGTATTGAATCTTCAACTGAATGTATATATCTACTGTAACAATCATTTTCCACCCTTTTAGCCCGGTCACGAAGCTTTTTAAAAGCCTCATAGTCCGAACGATTGCCGTAAATATTGAATTTAATAAGGTATTTATGTTTCTCTTTCAACACTTTTGTAAGCGATTTTGAGTACCAAATTGGATAGTCCTTACTAGTCATTTGCCTCGAAGGGACGAATAAATTACGCAGTTTCGTAAACACACTGTAAAAATAGTCGACCGCCTCATTAAACGGTTTGTTAGTAAGTTCCTTATACCAGCTGACTTTTGAGAGTTCGAGGTTGATTGAATCGTAATCAGCTTTGTTGTACAGATATTTTAAAAACGGCGCAGGCTTCAATACACAATCGTCACATAAATCGACATTTATCACCAGAGCACCGTGATGAGGATCGAGCGGTAAGGATAATGGATCATCACAGTTTAAGACTTTTACGCTTTCGTTGGATAACACTAGGTCAAGGATCACTCCGAAGCTGTTCTTCACTCCATTGTACTGTTTTAGGCCTGAAACTAATATTTCGTCAACCAGTAGGCACTCGTCATGTGAGAGGTAATTACTGGGAGTATATGAGTTGTCACAGTCAGCGTCAGTCCAAAGTATGCGCCGCATATTAAAATCGCCCACTATTAAGTACTTGTCGTCGGGATGTTTAAACATTATATTATTTAGATTTGTAAAAAAATTGGAAAGTTGTTGTGAAAAGGTATTGCCTAGATTTTGTTGTATAAGATAAAGTACACAGATGTGTAAATTAACTACTGACTTATCATGCAATTTATTACCTATAGTCAATGTAACCCATAGATCCTCGGCGCTAGACTGAAATGAGATCTGAGGAACAATAAGAAGTCCTTTTTTCGCAGCAATAAGTGTGCCACCGCCCAATTTTTGTTGTGTAAATGCGTAATTTCTGTCTCGTCTCCAAACCACATACCTGTAGCTCTACCATGAGTTGGTATAGTAAACTACAATAGTTTACTATACTCGCTAGCGAGCATCGAGTAACGTTTTGGCCTTTTTCATAGCAATTCGGTACCATGAGTTACTAATTGACAGATGGTATCGAGAAATACCATAACGATAGTAGTAAAGTTACTCACTTGCGTTTTGACGCGTGAGATCAATGAGTATACCTTTTACTATCCTCTATGGCATAGAGGAATGTAAAAAATAGGTACAACAAAAGAGAATGTAATCAAACCGCGGTACAACATAGTCATTGGCGTGAATACTTCTATTTTAATTTAATTTAGTATTTTTTGTGTCTAAAATAGTCTAAATAATGTCTTTCAGGGCTTATTTAGCATAAAATATGTGCGCCAAAGCTGCATAATGCGACGAAATCAAGGGCAAATTATAAACCGATAAATATGAAAACCCGTGTTAGAAATCCTCTAGTCAGGGGGTGGGTCAGGTTGTGCCCAACGCTGAATAGTGGCCCTTCTAGGTGGGCTCTCCATTCAGTGGGCTTACTAAGGTCACCATTCAAATACGCCGTAACGTAATGCATTCCTCCACTTTGAAACTAATATAAAAAAGTTTAATTAAGTACTTTCCTATCAAGCATATTACAAAATTAGAAAATATTGTGTTAAATGTAAATAATAATCTACTTAGTTGCAAATATGTTAATTCCGTCCGTATCAAGGTAATAAGTACTTGAAACAAATAAGGCCTATTTACTTTTAAGTCTTTAAATATTATTTAATTTATTATTTAACAGTAGGAATATAAGAAAACAGTTCTAACTAAATGTAATTTTCCGAAAACTTGACTTTGGCCGTAATAAATCGATTACACTTATTAAATTAAGGCCTATAACTTTTTTATGTTAAATTGAGGTTAAGAAACCATATTAAATAAAAACATCTTATCAATAAATTTGAATATTTATTATAACAAAGTAAAGATTCATGTTATAATATATTCTAAAAAAAAGATCTCACTTTAACTCAAAGATTTGTATCATTTTGGGCCTTATTTGTTTATTTAATATCATATTTGAATAAGGCATAAAAAAAACGTAGTTATCTGCCGCATGTCGCTCTGCCAGGTTGTATTTCGTCCAATTTGTATGTTTTTATTAATTTGGAAATAAAATTGGATATTTTGTCGATTGTTGGATGATACACACATTATCTGTAATGAAATAAGTAAACCATAAGTTGTATAAGTTGCGGGGTTCTCATTAAGCTCTACCGTGTTGAAATAAGACCTAGGCTATTATCGTAATCACGCTCTGTCCCCCCCTACTCAAATGGCCAACATTCTATGCGTTTGAACGTTACGTTATTACGTGCCGTAAGCTTGTCACACAATATCAAAGTCTGAGATTTACATAAGCTTGCGACACGTTATTTAATCATCTATTGCTCATATTTTAAGCTTTAAAAGTAAGGTTGGCAATTGGAGCATGGGGGCAGGTCGTCTTTAAAAAATTGAAATAAATGCATCTATAGCCAATAGTAAAAACAAATCAAGGTCATGGATAGCTAATCATAAATATTAAGAAACAATTATTAAGAGAAGCTTAAACTAAAACAGCGTAAGTTTTATAAAAATTTCAGAAATGTATTTTCCTAGTTGGATTTAGGTTTATCTGAGTTTTCTAATGATTTGTACTTGGACGAATCGTCCAAGGATTTGTATCAAGTACCAACCTTTTATTTCACCTTTCCATAAACTCCTCTAATCGACTGCTTCTAATTTTATTCTTATCAATCTTAACAAGCTAGCTATTGCACAACAAAATACGCAAAGAAAACACAAAATAAATAATTATTAAAACGTGAAAATTACATTTGACATCTTCGATTTGACATAAATAGTAACCATAGAGGAAAGTAAAAAGATAGTAACCAACATAAATTCAAAATTCACTTACATTTGCTATACACGCACTAACTAGTGTTTTTTTACTTAGTCGGATTATAATTGCAAAATTCACCAACTAAGGTAAACGACCAATATTTCGGGTTAGTACGTTATTTCGTTTAGTTTTTTTTTCTGTCGCAAATTATTACTTCATGATTCTTCCTCAATATTAGTACTATTAACACATGCAAGCGATACTACATGTGTTAATAGTACTAATATCTTCGGAAGAATCTTTCGTATAATTATGATAGAACTTTACTTACAGGTAAGTTCGTTTAATCAGTAATTAATTATTAACCACATAAACTGTCTAAAAATGAAGTACCAACATTTTGGTAACTGAACTGAGACACGGTTACGGTATCTATCCATTACCGTGACTGAGGGCAATGCAACGTTCAAAACTCTCAGTCGTCGGCACAGACAACTTTATGGCGTGTATTCCTTGTCACCACCATAAGATTAGCGCTCGTATTGTACCTACTTCTTAAGCTCACAGAAAGTCAAAATAAAATTTTAAATAGTTAAATGGTACAACTGATCCCGTATGCCCGTAGTAACTTCCAAACGAAAGGTCCGATTAGAATAATTTAAATAAGAATTGACATGTAAATAATCAACCTTGATCATTAAATTATATAGTTGGATAAGGATTAATATCATGAAACAAAATATGTAATCATTTTTCGATTCTACTCCAGTTTTGATTGATTAATTTGAACAAAAAGTGGTCATTGCGACTACACTATAAAAATTAGATATACAGGGTGTCCCAAAACTTTGCCACATAGAGGGAAAGTACCTTAAATATGTAAGATAGGAAAATTTATTGAAAGAAACTTTGAACAACCCTCGAGTAAGGGTTGCAGCCAAGGCCTGATTTCGAGGGTGTACTATTCAATAAAAATCCACTTAGTACACGACAGGTGTATTGGAATAATTAATTTTAACAAAATTGTCTCATGCCTTATACTTCTAACAATACAACTCAATAGCACGATTAATCTAACAGTGCCATCTTGCCATTTTGTTTTTAAAAAAAAACCGAACTGCATTCAAAGATTTTTTAAAATCGCTTACGTTTCGATACAAATTGATACAAATTTGTAATAATGATAATTTAAATGTTAAATTTCATGGTCTTCCTTTTGTTTAAGATGCTGTCTCACTTAAGAAAAAAGAATCCTTATGAGTAACCCTTTTGATTTGTATCGTTAAAATAAATTAAAAAAAAAAGTTTTTGTTGGGTTCGATTCCTGGTTAAGGCAGGTGATTTTCCAAAAATCTTTGAATGCAGTTCCAATTATTTTTAAAAATAAAATGAAGTCTTCTTTCAGTAAAATTTCCCATCTTCAATATTAACGCACTTTCCCTCCGTGTGGCAAAGTTTTGGGATACCCTGTACAGCCACGCGGATTTTTTTGTGGGTAATAATAAAACTATATTGCATGCTATTAATATTTAGCAAAACATGTGTACTGTTTTAAATACTTTACTGAACATCTTATATACTATGTTTTATGCAAATAAATGATTATTATTATTATTATTATTATTATATTGGGGAATTCTTGATCCAAGTCGGCGAAAAGAATTTGCAATTTTCGAAAATTTTGGAAAATCTCAAAAAGTTACTGACCTATTTTAGGAATTCAAATTCCACTTTGAAGCCCTCTGGCAGACGTACAATTAGATATATAGCCCATCCGCGTACCTTTTATATCAGCGAAACTAGAGGCAAATGTCACAATTTCATAAATCGGGGCACAATACTCGATCACGTAAACATAGACCTAACCTAAGATGGCATTTTTTAAATCAAAAATTAATTCTACGTTATTAATTTTTCCGAAAATGATACCAAACTTGGCTTAGTACTATACTTAGGCAGTTATTAACATCAGACTTCATGAAGGCTGAACTCTCCCCTCCCCCCCACCTACATGAAAAATCCAGGTGGCTCCACTTCGTAAACCCATCTTAGGAACACAAAGATCAATCCTGGTGAAGGAAACCTTTGGTTAAGCAATAGCCGGATTTTTATTATTTTTGTCGTGTACAGTCACTACCATAAACTTTGACACACCATAGCTTGGAAACTATAACTTGTATCAAAATGAAAAATTATACTTATTTGTAGGTAATTTATCAGTAAATAATTGAATTATTGACCATTTTGTCCTAGCTTGTATGGTTTTCCTGAAAATTTAGAAAATCTGTAAAACGGGTCACATTTCTAGGGGGGAGGGGTGACGTGGTAGAGGGGAGAGGGGGAGAGTTATTTTTATGATGTACTCACCTAAAGGTATAACATAGCTACATTAAAACTTAACTATTAATTTCGCCATCTTCCCCATACATTTAGAATGAATATCCTAAGTCTTAACATGCCGAAATATGGGACATTTACCCCGTATTGAGTTCACATTAGCGAGGATAGTAAAATCGTGGATGGTGAGCACATTTACTATAGATTTTAGTTCTTCGCGTATCCGCTAGAGGCTCTGCTTCAATTTCCCATACAAATTGCTAACGCGGTCGATATCGAGAATGGTTTTTGTAAACTCATGGTAGTGCTACTGTTGTCGAACAGCTCCGAGTCCGCTATGCCATCTACCAGCCATGTTTCAGATAATAAAACGATATCATAGTTATTTGCACAAACATTTCGATAAAAAGTATTAGTTTTAGACCTTAGTCCTCGTGCATTTTGATAGTACACGTTTAATTTGTTTGTGCTATTTTTTGAAAGCATTATTTATAATAAAGAAGGAAACAGTAATATATGAAAAAGTATAAAAAATACAGCCACAATGACGAGCGGTAGCATTTAGTATTAGCAATGTTTTGTAATGAACGGCAACAGAGTGTAGTGAAAAAGTGCATCGTATGTGCAATAACAAAAAACAGACGGCGAAAATATTGTGCGAAAGCGAGATGAACAGCGCGCCATTGAGGAGTAACCGGTTTGTTACTGGCAGTGCGCGTCGTGCGAGAATTGCGAGAAGACAATCCAACGACGACATCCACAATCCTTGTGGATGTCGTCGTTGGAAATGTCGTGGGGCATGTTGCGGAGGACCGCACGTACCTTACGCTCTTCAGGGAGGGCGTAGGTGTGATAAGCCACTTTGCGAGTGGTGAGAAGGCGCGTGAGATTTCTGAAATCGTCACGCGTGGGAGTTTGGACCTTAACGGCTACACCCACGTTTTTGGCGTGGGTGTAGTGCACCTTTTCGTTGGTGCAAAGGGTTGAGATTTCCGTCCACTTGCTTACGTCACGGACGAAAACAGGCGGAGGGGGAGTGACCTTTACAGGCTTAGGGTCGCACCTAGTGTGCGGACGGGAGGGTGGAGGAGTGGCCTTACGGGCAGGGGCCGTATCGGCGGAAGCGTTAGTGGCTAGTGTAGCCGGGTCGATGTCTATTGACATAAGTGGGACAGGTGGGATGGGTGACGCGGGGGCCACTGAGGGCTTGGGAGAGCGCAGCTTAGAAAGGCGCTTGCGTTTGTAGGTCACCGTTTGGAAATCGGTGAGAGTTTTGGAAGAGGAGGTTGAATCCGTATCGGATTCGGTTTCGGTATTACGAGCCTGCGAGGAGGACTCGGAGGAAGAGGATTGGGAGGGTGAGGGAGAACGCTGAGAAGCGGTTCTCTTAGTAGGGACATTGGGGCCATTAATATCGCAGTCCATTGCGAAAGAAAGGGTCGGGGAGGGAGGGCGGGACGTGGGTTTGGGAGGTACGAGGACCTTTTGGGAGGTTTGGGATTGTGAGGGACGATACGCCGCCTTTTTCTCCGACAGCAGCTGGAGTATGGACTCCATAGCGCTTTCGGGGACCAAGGGACGTATGTCGGCGAGGGACAGGGTGAAAACAGTCTGGGAGTCAATCGACTCCATGACTGAGAATGAAGCTACGTTAATAGACTAGTTGCGATCGCGCAACACAAACTAGTTGCAACCGTGTAACGCAAAGCAAGACACACCCCTCGCCAGGAGGTGAGGGGGGAGGGGGGAGCGCGGGTTTCCGAGGGGAGCCCAAGTGAGGATGGAAGGTGAAGCAGGAAAGGAAGGGAAGGAACTACCCAGCAGAGGGGAAGTGTCACTTAGAGATGCTCGGCCACCGGGAGGAACGCCCGACAGCGTCTGCTGTGCCTACAGTCCGGCCCTCTTTGCAACAAAACCCGTACCGGCGTAGTCGGACAATTTCAGCTGCCTTGAAAAAGGCGGCTGGCAGCCGCGTCCGTTCGACTGCACCGCCTTGATCGGCGTTACTCAATCTAACCACAGTTTGGCACCGTTAGGTTGTGGCAGAATGAGCCGCGGTCCACCCGCGTCGAAACTAGGAGACCGAAGAATCCGAATCGTGAGATGAGAGCGCAACGGGACGAGCGACACAGAACGTGACCGCTCGAAACGAAGGCAGAAATGGAAGATGAATTTTCAAATCATCGGTGCATTCTTCACGCGCGCCGCAGGCGCGCGGGTAAATGGCCTGAGGCCGAGGCCTTTTGCCATCGTGGCATTTTACGCGGGCCGTTTACAAACGGCCCGGTCATCGGGTTCACCCTTCTCCGCTTCCCCGCCACCCTCCGCGGTCAGCCCTACCGGGTGAGACCCATGGGGGAGGCCCAGCAGAAGCGACCAGCGAGCAGGCGGCAGTTTTTCGCGGGAGGGGAGAAGCTATTTGTTTTTATTTGGTTTTCGGTAATCTTGCGGGTAGTTTTGCGTCTTTTTTTTTTTTTTTTTTTTTTTTTTTTTTTTTTTTTTCATTTTCAGAGTGGGGGGCCCCTCCGCGGCGGCGGAGGGGGCCGATGTCAGTCCATGTGGTGGGGGGCTGCGACCGCGCGCGAAGCGAGCGAGCGGGAGCCGGGCGTCTGTTTGGATGCGGGGGCGTCATTATCTTGCGTGGGTGGCAGGAGCTCTCTTGGTAGGGGCCTACCTCGCTGTGGGCGTTGGTACGCTGGTGCTATGTCGGCGAGGTGCGCGTGCGTCGACATGTCGCTGCGCGCAAACATTGATTTCGCCAGGCGGGATATAAATGCGTCGAGTGGCTCCATCTTTAGGTCACGTTGGATAGTGGCGTTTCTTACGTAACGGCCGGCGTTGGTAACGGTGCGTAGGGCCTGGTTTTGTTGGGCGCGGAGGCGCTTCCTGTGAGTCTCCGCGACAAGTGCGTACCAGGCTGGTGCTGCATATGTGAGGATGGATCGTACATACATTTTATAGATGTTTACTTTGGTACGTAGTGGGAGGCGGCTATTTAGAATTGACTGCAACTTTGCGCGGGCTGTCTTTGTGCGCGCGATCACACTATCCACGTGTGCGCGCATTGTCAATTGGCGGTCGATGATGACGCCGAGGTACTTCGCCGACGTCTGCCACGGGATTTGCTCACCGGAGATGTTAAGTAGCGGCGGGGACTGGGGTTGGTGGCCAGCGCGGCCGACCATGATTGCTTGCGTCTTCTTCACATTTAGCGCCATACGCCACATTCCCAGCCAGGCCGGGAGGGCATCGAGCGTGGGTTGGAGCTTGGTGGCTGCATGCTTAAAGTTTACCGACGATGTGAAGTAGGCTGTGTCGTCGGCGTACAGCGTCAGTCTCGCCTGGCCTACAACCGGGATGTCATCGGTGTAGGCCTGGTATAGGACGGGCGAGAGGCAGCTGCCCTGTGGTACGCCGGCGTTGACGGGGCGCGGGGATGAGAGGTGGCCCTCGATCACCACCTGCACGCTGCGGTCGCGAAGGAATGAGGCGACAATGCGGACGAGTCGGAGCGGGGCGCTCGACCGAAGAAGTTTGTACAGCAGGCCCTCGTGCCATACTCGGTCGAACGCCTTTTCCATGTCTAACATCACCACCGCGCTGTACTCCCGTTTGTTGGCGCAGGTGGCGAGCTGGTGCAGCACTCTGGTGAGCTGGAGCGTAGTGGAGTGCTCGGGCCGAAACCCAAACTGCTCTGGGCGGGGTGTTATGTACCGTGTCAGATGCGGCAGCAGCAGTCTCTCGAAGACTTTCGAGAGACAGGACAGCAGGGTTATTGGGCGGTGGCTGTCAGGGCGGGCGGGATTCTTCCCCGGTTTGGGGATCATCACCACCTTGCCTTTTTTCCACTCGGCGGGGTAGTGGCCGGTGCGGGTGATGCCGTTGCACAGCCGCGTTACGGCTGCGATGGTGTTGCGAGGCAGGCGGCGGAGTGCGGCGTTGGGTATGGAGTCGAGCCCCGGAGCTTTCCGGGGCTTTACCCGGGCCAGCTCGCGGCGCACCTGCTGCGGCGTGATAACTATGGGGTCATCAGTGGGAGCGGGCTCGGCGGCCAGACAGCTATTCACGTGCGACTTCACAGCCGCGTCGTGCTCACTGTCGGCCACCGGGTTGGGTGTAAATTGCCACTCCAGGTGTGTGGCGAGGAGCTCGGCTCGGTCCTCAGCCTTGTACCTGGGTTGACCGGCATCGTCAATCAGAGGGCGCTGCGTCGGTGGGGCCTGGGAGAGCTGCTTGCAGAGGCGGTGAACAGAGGGCATGTCATCGCCCACTGCGTCTAAATGTCGTTCCCAGGTGGATGCTGCGTGGTCGTCCAAGGCCTGTTTGACCTTAGTTATAAGGCCATTCAGGCGGGCCTTTGTGGTGGGGCAGCGTGTCTGCTGCCACAGACGCTGGGTGCGGCGCTTGTCGGCAATGAGTTCGCTCACCCGGCGTGGGAGGGCGGGTTGCCGCTCAGTGCCGGGGAGCGTGTGCGTTGATGTAATGAGCGCCGCACGAATCGCCGTGGTGAGCTCGGCTGCTGCGGCTTCAACGTCCGTTGCGTTGTTGATGGGGTGAGTGGTGGTCGTGCTTTCGAGCTCGCTCGCGAACGCCTCCCAGTTCACGCGTGTTCGCGGAGCGGGGGGGGCGACTCGTGAGGGTAGGTCGCCGAAAGTGCAGACTACTGGCCTGTGGTCCGAAGGTAGGTCATGGGAAACCTGCTGAGTGATGGTGGTGGGGATGGCTCGATGTACCACGATGTCGAGCACTTCGCCGTTCCCATCGGCGTCGTAGCGGGTGGGCTCATCCGGGGCTTCAATGGTGTAGCCGTGTTGAATTGAGTCGCGATGTAGCGCGATGCCCGCCTGGTTGGTAGTGGTGGAATTCCAGAACGGGTTCTTGCTATTGAGGTCGCCCGCTATAACAGTTGGTAGCGGGCGAAGCAGGCTTCTTACCTCGGCGACATTGAGTGGCGTATTAGGCGGCTTGTACGTTGCGTACAGGCGGATGTCGATGTCGCCCATACGTAGATCAATGCCTAGCGCGTAGAAGGTGTTAGCGGCGCTAGGCGGTGCGGGTTGGTGAAGTATGCGGCGATGGACCAGCACGAGCAGGCCGCGGTATGGCTGCCCACTGGTGGGCGAGATCTCGTCCTTGCGGTACGCTGTATAATTCGGTACTCGGAAGGCGGCGCTGGGCTGGAGACGCGTTTCGCTCACTAGGGCCACGTCGATGTCGTGCTCACGTAGAAATTGTGTGAGCATGCGACGCTTCCCCGTGAGCGTTTGCGCGTTCCAGTGAACTACCTTTAATGGCCGGAATGTTGAGCCAGTATGGTCGAGCAGCAGGTTTGGAGTTGGTCCGCTAGGGTTTGGGCCATCCTAGCGAACCATTGTTGTAGCTCCGGCGGTAGTTGTGCGGCCGGAGGTGCGGGTGGTTGTGCCGCGGTTGCGGCCGTAGGTGGCGCTGGGATCGCGCCATCGGGTGGCGGAGGGGCGGGGCGGGTGCCTCGCTTCTTCTTTTTCTTCTTTTGGCGAAGGGTGGGCGCAGGTGCCGCGTCACGGGTGGTCGGCGGGTTCGCCGGGGCCATAAGTGTGGCGGGTGCCGTCTCGCTCACCTGGGTGTTAGGCACGGAGGCCCGCGTAATTGGGCCGGTTTTGGCCAGTGGGCCGGCCTTTCTGTTGCGGCCCTCGCGCTTGTGGGCCGGGCAGCTGGTGTAGTTGGCCGGGTGTGGGCCACCGCAGTTCACGCAGGTGGCTGGGTCAGTGACTGGTCGAGGGCAGTCCGTGGCGGCATGCGGGCCTCCGCAGCGCACGCAAGTGAGCGCGCGGTGACAGCCCTTGGATGAATGGCGAAAGCCCTGGCAGCGATGACATTGCGCAGGGCCCTTCCTGCCCCGCCAGGCCTCGATGAGGACGCCCGGGAGGCTCATGAGCTCGTTTACCTCAAAGATGGTAGAGGTTGAGGCAGCATCCGGAGGTTTGATTGCGGCGAAGAAGATACAGCCGGGGCGGCCGGCGCGTGCCCGAATCTGCTTTGTGTGCTCCACCACAAAGCCGAGCTCGCCGAGTGCTTCCTTGATGTCGTCGGGCTGGGTGTTGTAAGGAAGGCCGCGGATTGCGACCTTCAGGCTGCGTTCCTCGGGTAGCGCGTACGAGTACCAGCTCAGGCTCTCCTTCCTCTCTAAGTCGGAGAGGTAGGCTTGCACAAGCCGGTACTCGTTCCCGTCCGCCGGTGAAAAGCGCACGCCCTGACCAAAGGGCCGCGCGTTGGGTGGGTGGCCGAGCGATGCATGCAGGGCCTTGAGATGCGTAGGCCAGTTAGGCAGACTTTCCACAATAAGTGGAGGGTACCTCTGCTCTTTCGGTGCTGCACTGTGGGTAGTCTTAGTTTTCCCGGTGGTGGTGGGGATGGCTGCTGGTGCTGTCCCGGTGGTGGGGGCAGTCGGCTGGGTATGTCGCGCTGAGGCATCTACGGCCGGTTGGGCGGATGCGGCCTGCGCAAAAGTGCGCGGCGAAGGCGTGGGCGGCGTCGGTGTTACCTTTGCCGGGTCTGGTAGGACTCGGCGCGGGCGCTGCTCCCGTTGTGGTTGTGGCGCAGGGGTTTGCAACTGCGCCGGTGAGGGCGTGGGTTGCGTGTGCCCTACTGCGGGCGTCAATGATGGGGGCGGCGATGGTCTGTCGCCCGCGCTCAGCGACCGGTGGATGCGCGGGTCGCGAGCGTTCGGGACGTACGGCGTCGCACATAGTCGCTTTCCCTCGGGTAGAGGGGTGGCGGGGGGGCGGCTTTTCTTCCTCTTCGCTCTCGGAGGCTCGAGCATTAGAGGGAGGTCCTCCATGGCCCTCAGTGCTTCCAATGCGAGCTCGTCCGATGGTGTGAGAGCCGGGGTGTCACCCAGCTCGAACTCCGCGAGCCTTACGTAGGCCGCCAGCCAACGGATCATGCGGTCCGACAAATAGCCGGACTCGGCGAGCCTAGCCACCATCACCGAGTCAGATTCATATCTGACTCTTGGGGATGGAGAATTGGCTGCCTGCATCACCTTGTTGGCTGTCGACCCAGTGCCTGGCGGAGTTGGAGCGATCGGGGTCTTCCCAGCTGCGACGCTACTTACTGCAGCGGTCGGCGTTGCGGCAATTGTGGGCAGCTGTACTGGCTGTTGAGGTGTGTATCGGGGCGCAGCACTGGGCGGCGATGTCTCAGCCTGCACACCAGTGCTGCGGTCTCGAACGGGCGAGGGCATGTTCTAAGGGGTCTTACCACGCGCAGTCCTCCTGAGCACTAAGTGCCCTGCGGCGAGTTGGGGGGCGGATTACGATCCCCGCTAGCCCTGAAAAGGGCTGTATGGCCGATCTCCAACCAGCTATTGTAACAATAGCGGCGGAGATCGTATGTGGTTGTGGTACAACTTGGGTAGGACTCGTGCGCAGTGTGGTTAGCTCTGCAGTCCGATGAATTTTCATACAAAACAGCCTTTTTTAAGTACAGTTTGATAAGTCGCACTTAGTGGCTAGTTAGTTTACTACAATTTTGGCTCTTAGCTAATTACATTGCATATGGTTTGCACACGGTGCTAATTTTTGCACACGGCACTAATCTTTCCCATCTCTTTCTAACATTATAGTGCTATCTCTTTCCAACATTACAAACAAAATTGCTAATAGTGACTATACAAGAACGATACTTTACAAATGAGAAATCTTACTGCCTATCTTAGTCTACAAACAAAATATACTATGTAAAGATAATTAAGAGTTCAAATAATAAAGGAAAACAGAGTAATTCAAACAAAATATCAAACTATAAACTATCTTAACTATATTTACAAGTATTCTGCCGTCAACAAATATCATTTAATTCATAGGATACCTAAATATCTAAACAATACCTATTTGAACTAAAACTTAAATATTTCACAAACTATAAAACTTACAGTAGATATGAGCGCCGATGGGCAAAAGGCCGGCGGCGGCGCGCCGACTTTTTTGGGTCGTTGGACCCAAAAAAGGGTAAGTTGGACGCGAATATTTTCGAAGCTTTCAGAATGCTGCCCATCTGAGTTGGAGATCTCTTTCTTGAAGTTGGACTTACCTAACTGGATTGACTGTCCTTGGCATCATATGTAATGGTCAACAACTTCGAGTGTAGTTGGTCAACGACTTTGGAATGGCTTAGCCAAATACCAGCTCCAGACGCTTGAATCCATTGAGAGGAGGGCCAGGAAGCTCGTCAACAACTATTATCTTTTTTGTAGTAAGCTGAAAAGCCTCGAGTATAGACGCAAGGTTGCAAGCGTATCGTATCGGTTTGGAATTGCACAACTAATTCCGCGTTCTCCCTTCTTCCATCGGACAACCATACGTACGAATCAGCGCCACCGTTTTTGGTGGATATTCCAAAGACTCTCACTAAACATTTTGCTTCAAATTTTATCATCCGTGTCGCTAGAGAGTGGAACTCCTTGCCTGAGTCTTTGTTACCAGATAGGTAAAATCTGGGGGCCTTCCAGTCACGAGTGAATAGGTAATATCTTCTATAGGCAAGCGCGTTTCATCGCGTAGATCGCATCATCGCTTACCCTCAGGCGTGATAGCGAGCAAGCGCTTGCCTATCTATTATAAAAAAGTGTTCCTAACATGAACTAGAGCGGGTGTACAATATGAGTATTTGACATGATTTTCGTCTTATCCATGTTCATCTAAGACCCACTCATTAGGAGGCACTACGGAAATCTTTGAGCATTATTTTGAGATCATCCATGTTGGAAGTTGGGAAGAACTACATCATTGGCAAAACGACGGTGTGTTAGGTACTGTGGGCTGATTATGTAAAATTGTTGCAATCAACTCTGACAGAAATCGCAGTTACATTGCTGCTTTAGTTAGAACCAATGTAACAACTATCTTACTTAAAGCAGCAATGCAACTGCGATTTCAATCGAGAATTGTTAGCAACAGACTTACGTAATTCGGGGTCTGGTCATTGTTGTTGATACCGAGTCCTTTACTGTCCAGGGGCTGTATTATGACCTCTTATTTCCAGTCAGTTTTCTGACTGGCTATCAATCTATCTCTTTTATTTGCTATACAGCGAGAAAGAGATGTCACTACAGCAATTTATAAACCTGGCAGGATTTAAGAGCTCGTAATACAGCCTCTGGAGCTTAAAGATGTCCTCCAACGCAGCTGTGAACAGTTTCGGAGAAATAACGTCTCCCTGTCTCACACCTCAGACCTCACTGCGGTTGGATGGGTTTGTGCTCTGGTTCTGTACTCGAACTGATATGGTGGCCAGTGCTGGATTTACAGTTTTGGCCCCCCTTGGCCGAGTAGTGCCAGCCGCCCCTCAGGCGGGCGGATGAATGGCGTTACTGGACTGCCGCCCCCTAGGTCCTTGCTGCCCCTAGGCCGCGGCCTACTCGGCCTATTGACAAATCCGGCACTGATGGTGGCATTTTCGTATAAGTACCTCAAAACCTCGATATACCTATAGTCCACTTAGCACTTCTGGAGAGACTGCAACACCGCCCAGGGGACCTATTTTTGAATCGCTCGACTGGCATCGAGCGATTCAAAAATAGGGCCACTGGTCTCTATTGAATTAAAGGCTTACTCATAGTCCACAAATGCCAAGTAGCACAGAATATAAGTTCCAACAGTAACTGTGTTTATTAGACTTTAATTATGAAAGTGAAATGAAAACACGTTAATTTTATTTAGGTAGTTTTGTTTTAAAAACTTCCACATTTTGTTCCTCTAACGACAACGATGACGCAGGCGTGGCCATTTTGACGCAAAAGTGCAACGCGTACTACCATCCTACCATACAACGAGCTCGTTCACACGGATTTATTAAATCTTTCCTCTAACTCGGCGCGCCGATGCCTTTTCGCGGCGGCGGCGGCGCGGAAGAATTGGCGGCGGCGGCGGCGCGCCGGCGCGGCGCTCATATCTATTACAGCTACGCTAAATATCTCATTTTACAGAACTTTTTATAAGCAACAATTTAAAACCAAATAGAACGTTACATATTAGTAAATTTCATAGTAATTAAAAACACAAACTGATTGACTCAATCAGTTAAAACAAGCTACTGTTTATAAATCAAGGTACTTACATGAAATAATCACAAACACAGATTCTATCACTAATAACGCACTTAGCGGTCCATTAAACAGTATTTTTGCTATGCACATCTTAATCACTTTTTTCACTAATTTCACGCGATTGAAGCTGTCCGTAACAGTCTCCCCCCGGTGCAGCACTCGCGGCACCTTCTTCTTCAGTAGGGAGGACAGCCAATCTCGCTGTCGGGCGACGAAAAACGTTGCGAATCTCGCCGTCTGGTCCCAGGTACACCGCCATCACGACGCCTCGCGGCCACACATTGCGAGGCAGGCTGGAGCCGACGATGATGACGACGTCACCGGGCTTAAGTGAGCGGCCCGTGACGGCACGCGCACCCCCGCGCGGAATGAGCTCAGGCAGGTACTCGCGCACCCAGCGGCGCCAGTACTCGTCGGCTAGTGCCTGCGCAGCACGCCAGGCCTTGCGTAAAGCTGGCTCGCACGGCCCAGTGAGTGGCAGGCCGCGCGAACCCCCCAGTAGAAAGTGATTTGGGGTGAGCGCCTCTGGATCTTCTTCGCTGACTGGTACGTGGGTTAGCGGGCGAGCGTTTATGGTGTGCTCTACCTCCGCCAACAGCGTAGCTAGTACCTCTTTTCGCGGCGACTTCTCGTTCAGTGTGACTGGTAGCGCGCTTTTAACTGAGCGCACGAGCCTCTCCTACGCGCCTCCCTGATGTGGCGCGCCTGGAGCGATGTAGCGCCACTCCATACGCTCTGTTAGTGCGTAATCACGTAGCGCCGGTTCCCATTCTTCTATCGCACGACGCAACTCTACGTCGGCGCGGCACCTCTGAAGTTTGTTGCATTATCTGAGTACATCACGCGCGGCCACCCGCGGCGCGCGCCCATTCTTCTTAGAGCCATGATTGCCGAGTCTGTCGATAGCGACGCCACCAACTCTATATGTATCGCTCTCGTCGTGACACACGTAAATAGTGCGCCCCACCGTTTTTCGTGCCGCCGTCCCACCGTCACCGTTAGAGGTCCAAAATAGTCGGCCCCGCAGTATGTGAAGGCCCTCGTGAATGGTTGTAATCTTGCCTTGGGTAAATCTCCGTGCACTGGAACCACAGGACGTGCCTTTCGTACGCGACAAAACACGCATTTGCTAGCGACTGTACGTATCGTCGGTCTCAGTCGTAATATTCAGTATTTGGCTCTGACGTCATTCACAACGTGCTCATTGTGTGTGTGGTGGGCGCGACGGTGCTCGCGATATAGCAGCAACCGCGCATACGGGTGCCTGCCGTCCAGTACTACGGGGTGAGTAGCGGGGGCAGAGACACCCGCTGCCCCTATTCGTCCCCTGGCACGCAGCACACCTTGTTCGTCCAAATACGAATCTAGCTTTCGTAGCCGGCTTCCCGCTCTGAGGTTTCACTTTGCGGTGATGCGTTCTATCTCTTCAGCGAAACATTGGCGCTGCGAAGCTCGTTGCAGTCTCATCTCAGCCTCTTCTAAAAGCTCTACATTCATCGTAGCGGCACGGTCACGACATTTGCGTATTAATAGTAATACTCTCGCCATCGCTCTCACCAAGCGCGTTCATATGAGGAATAATGCTCGGCTCGGGGCACACTATCGTTTGCTTCTCCCATTGTCGTGAGCACTATCTCTACCGTGTCTTACTCCGTTACGATTTCACACGTGGGCCATAAAGCCTCGTCTTCATATAAAAATTTGGGTCCATTAAACCATCTGTCATTACACGTCTTCATCTCTACATAAGGGCGCGTTGCGTCGTCCGCCACATTCATCGCTGTCGGAACCCATCTCCATTGGCTAGCGTCTGTAGTCTCGGCTATCTCTTCTAAGCGGTGCGCTACGTATGGTGTGTAGCGCACGCTATCATCTTAATATATAAAATCGTAAACTGAATGACTGACTGATCTATCAACGCACAGCCCAAACCGCTGGACCTAGAGACTTGAAATTTTGCACACAGATACCTCATACAGTGTAGGCATCCACTAAGGAAGGATTTTTGGAAATTCCATCCCTAAGGGGGTGAAATAAGGGATGAAAGTTTGTATGAAAGTCCCTCAGTTTTGAAGCTAGGATTTTCAAATTTTGTGTTTAGGCTGAAGATTGAAAATTAATAAATAAGGGTCTCAGCATTTTTCAAACTCTACCCCCGAAGGGGTGAAAAGGGGTATGAAGTTGTGTATAGAAAAAAATCCTTCATTTTCGAAGTAAAAATCACTTAATTTATAGTAAAGGCTTATGGAAGAAAATCTGTCGCAACGTATATTGTTATTGTTAGTACTTCAACCCCTATGGCGATGAAATAGGGGTGAAATGTGTAAATAAACCTAAAAATAGAGATGGATGTCGTTATTGGGGTTTTCTGGTATGACGATTGCAAAAATGACATTTATTTTGAAGTCCAACACGGTGGACATAATTTAACCCCCTAAAGGGGTGAAAATGGGTTTCAAATTTTGTATGGAAAAAGAATATAAAATAGACATTACAACTTTAAACTTCGTAGAAGTACGTCTAAAAATAAATTGGAAAACATATATTTGGTAATTTTGAAAATCAACCCCTTAGAGGGTAAATGGGGTATGTAAACATAAAAATCGATATGGATATCGTTCTTGAGGTTTTATGGAATAGTGATTGAGAAAATGACATTTATTTTAAAGTCCAACACGATGTACATGATTTAACCCCTAAAAGGGTGAAAATGGGGTTCAAATTTTGTATGGAAAAAAATATTAAATGGCCATTACAACTTTAAACTTCGTAGGAGCACGTCTAAAAATAAATAAGCAAACATATATTTTGTGATTTTGAAAATCAACCCCTTAGGGGGTAAATGGAGTGAGTAAACATAAAAATCGATGTGGAGGTCGTTCTTGAGGTTTTATGGAATGGTGATTACGAAAATGAGATTTATTTTGAAGTCCAACACGGTGGACATGATTTAACCCCTAAAGGGGTGAAAATTAGGTTCATATGTATGGAAAAAGAATATAAAATAGACATTACAACTTTAAAATTCGTAGGAGCATGTCTAAAAATAAATAGGCAAACACATATTTTGTTATTTTGAAAATCATCCCGTAGGGTGTAAATGGGGTAAGTAAACATGAAAATCGATGTGGATGTCGTTCTTGAGGTTTCATGGAATGGTGATTACGAAAATGACATTTATTTTGAAGTCCAACACGGTGGACATGACACATCATGGACCTGTACCTGGACATGCACATCCAGGGGCCGTACCGGCTAACGAATCGATTATCGAAAAGTCTGCTGGGTTTCAAATTAAAACAGATAAATCGAGCCCCAATTGGGCGAAAATGGCGAACCCCAATTCATTATGTCACACAAACATCGTTATCTTCCAAATTACGTCAACAGAAAGTAGAAGACGAAATTCCTTACTTTGATTTTTCAGTTTTAATTTGAAACCTAGCAGACTTTTCGATAATCGATTTGTTAGCCGGTACGGCCCCAGGTAACGGGAACGCGAACAGGCACGGGCACGGGAACGGGAACAGGAACGGGAACGGGACGGGAACGGAACGGGCCGTAACGGAAACGGAACGGGAATGAAACGGGAACTGAAAGGGAACGGGAACGAAAGGGGAACGGAACGGGAATAGAACGGGAAAGAGAAAGGGACAGGAACAGGACGGGAACGGTACCGAGAAAAGGAACGGAAGGAGTACGGGACGGGAACGGGACGCGAACGGGAACGAAACGGGAACGGAAAGGGACGGAACGGAATGGGAATGGAACGGGAACGAAACGGGAACAAAATGGTAACGAAACGGGAACGATACAGGAACGGAACGGGAACGAAAACGGGACGGGAACGGTAAAGGAACGGCACGGGAACGGAGGGGAAAGGATCTTGAACGGAACGGAACGGGAACGGAACGGGACGAGATCGGAACGGGAACGGGAATGGGACGGGGCGGGAACGGAAATGGGAACCGGACGGTAACGGAAACGGGAACGGGACGGGGCGGGATGGGAACGGGAACCGGAAGGGGTACGAGATGGGTACGGAACGGGAACAAGAACGGAACGGGACGGAATGGGAACGGGATGGGAACGGGAACGGAATCGGAATGAAACGCGAATGAAACGGGAATGAAACGGGAACGGGACGAGAACGGTACGGGAACGGGAACGAGAACCGGACGGTAACGGGATGGGAACGGGAATGGCAACGGAAGGGGTACGAGAAAGGTACAGGAAAGGGACGGGAACGGACGGGAACAGAACGGGAACGGGAACCAGAACCGGAAACGTAAGAATGACTGGTCAGATCCTGGTTGAAGGTTCTCTAAGGATTTTCTTTAACATCCACGCGGACGAAGTCGCGGGCAGAAGCTAGTTACGTATATAATGCCACATGGTACGCGAATCCGTCCAATACACAGTTTTCTCGGGTTCCCAGCCTTGCTGTCTCTTGATAGAGCTTGCCAGACGCGTCCCAATCAGAGCCGCTTGTAATTCGAGTCTTGGTACGCTAAGATGTTTCATTGGCGCTACCCGTGCTTTAGCGGCCACTAATCTTTATCTTTATTCTTGACGCGCCAGTAAGCCTCGGCCGCGTAAGCAACTTCACTTGCATCACAAAATACATGTAGTTCTCGGCTCGGCTCTCCCCCCGTTCGAGCGTAGAGGCGCGGTAATCTTAGTGTTCGTAGCTTTTCTATGTCTCTAAGCCATTGGATTATCTTTTCGGCCTCTGGCCCTGGTAGAGCCTCGTCCCACTCTATATTCAATTTCCATATGTTTTGTAGTACAATTTTTGCTCGAATGGTGTAGTAACTTAATAAGCCCAACGGATCGAAAACCGACATCACGGCGCTTAGCGCTTCTCTCTTTGTCGGCGGCCTCGCTAACGTCTTCACTTCAGCCGGTACCCTCGCAAGCGCCGTGTTGAACCCCAGTGTGTCGGTCGCCGCATCTCATAGTATTCCCAGCGTGCGACCACAATCGTCTAGGTTGGACCCCAGTTGCTTGGGCGATGACGTAGCACGGCTCTCTAATGGTAGCTCAGCTAAGACTCTAGCTTCGTTTGAGTTGAAGCCTGTCAGCTTGAATCCTGCTCGCCTGTGCACTTCAATCACTTGTTTCATCGTAGTAATCGCCCGGTCTTTATCATCAAAACTGTCCACCCAGTCATCCATATAATGATTGCTCGTTATCGCTTGACATGCATGGGCTCCAGTCACGCACACTATGTGCTAAGAATGGCGAACTCTTTGCCCCAAATATCCGACGTCATTTTATATTTTCGTGGCGGTCCATCTCTATCGCCGCCTCTCCATAGAAACATCTGCACCGGTTGGTCTATAGGTGCAATTTTCACTTGTAAAAACATCTCTTGAATGTCGGCTGTTATTGCTATCCTTTTCTCATGAAACCGCAAAAGCAACCCATTTAAATCTTGTAATAAATCGGGCCCCTCTAAAAGCTCATCATTGAGGCAAACATCATCGGCTTTTGCCGCCGCATCGAAAACCAATCTTAACTTCCCCGGCTTGTCCACGTTAGTAACCGCGAAGTGAGGCAGGTACCATGCTCGTGGATCATCTTTCTCTTTCCCACTGCACTGCTCCGCGTAGCCTTTCGTGAATAAATTTTCTATCTGTGCTGTACAAGCTTTTTCAAAGTCGCTTGACCGGTCCATCAAGCGCTTTACAGCGTTATAATAACTGGGCGGTAGCGTTACGTTGTCTCTCTTCCACGGTAGTCGTACTTCGCACTGGCCGCCGACTCGTCTAATATTCTCATTGAACGCTTTAACCGCTCTCACTTCCATTGGGTTTTCGCGTTCCCTCCTAGCGATACCGAGTGCGTCTATTTCAAAGTAACGTTTCACCATGTCGTGCAATTCAACTTCGGGTGCGATGAGCTCCATCGTGTATACGTTAGACGCGCCCTCTAGCGCCGTAGTTCGAGGCGCCGTTCCATGTTTTTTTTTGGGCTCGCCGCCTTAGGGGTATTGAGCCACCCTCCCCGCGGGAGGAAGGAGGCGGAAGATCCTGCATTGGATACCACCTATCCGGCTAGGATGGTAATTTAGTCGTTGTAAATTCAAAATTACAACATATAATTTTCATAGTCAAGTGTTTGTCAAGCTTTGCATTAGTAATTAAAACAAGTAGTTAACGCATTAGTAAATTTATTTACATATTTACAAAGATTAATCAAAAATTAAAAGTAGAAAAACTTAGTATAAAAATCAAACATAAAATATACCTAAAGTTAAATCATAGGAAATCATTAGTAGCTGCTTATAGTTATTAACAGTAGATTAGCGGTAGTGCTTTGCAATTACGTATTAGCATTACTAAGGTTAGAAAACATCTTTATTTTACATTGTTCTAATTTTATTTTTTTTATTTTTAGGTCGGTAGTCCGCATCCTACAACGGGTGTTTGTGATCCGACTAGCGCCTGCTGAGAAACAACAGCAAAGGTGTATCTTTTTATTGATTTTTAAGTAGGAATAGTGTTGTAGATTTCTTATAATTTTATTTTTGCTCATTAATTCATATTTTTTTCCATTTTAGGTTTACAGCATACCTACTTAGTCAATTTTTTATCTGTAGTTTGCACAAATAATTTATATTGCCTTGCTTTATTAGTATTTTTTTTTACATAAATATCATATTTCAAATAATTTCATTTAAATTAAGACTTTGAGATGCCAGACGACAAAGCAGATAGCAAAGCATTAGAAATTAAAATTGCACAATTAGTTAAAAAGCGAGGCTCATTTAAAAGTAAACTCACAAGCTTTTGCAATTACATAAAGGTTATTAAAGATTTCACAGTAGATAAACTTAATGCCTCCAATATTAGTGAGCTTAAAACTCGTCTTGAAAAAATAGAGGATCTATACCCTGATTTTGATGTGCTTCAGGGGCAGATCGAGGAGCTTTCCGAGGATCCTGAAGTACGATACCAGGAAAGGGAAGCTTTCGAGAGCCAGTACTACGACGTGGTCGGAGTAGCCAAAGCGTGGTGCGAGGCGTCTTCTGTGGCTTCTCCATATGTGGCCAGTAATGTGGCTGAGGTAAGCTCAATTGATGTTAACAATCAAAGACACAACAATTTCGTAAGATTGCCGAAAATAGAACTTCCTTTTTTTTGCGGGAACTATCAAAATTGGCTTGAGTTTCGCGATACATTCATTTCTATTATTCATTCAAACGGTAGCATTGACAATATAAACAAGTTTCATTATCTTCGCGCTTGTTTACAAGGCAGTGCAGCTTTAATCATCAAAAGCTTAGACTTCAAAGCTAATAATTATGCTTCTGCTTGGGAATTGTTGTGTAAACGATACGACAATAAACGTCTGCTCGTCAATAATCATGTGCAATCGCTGTTCAATGTCAGCTCAATTCAAAAGGAGTCAAGTAAAGCCTTACGCTATTTAGTTGACGTCACAAATAAAAATTTACGAGCTTTGGCAACCCTAGATCAACCCACACAGCATTGGGATACATTGATCATTTACATGATGTCAACAAAGCTCGATAGTGTCACAAATAGAGAATGGGAGGAATATCGTAATAATCGTAGTGACCCTCCTACCTTAGAAATATTTTTAACATTTTTAACAAACAGGGCTGACCTTTTGGAGACTTTAGAAGAAGCACGCAACAGTAAAGGTAAAATAGATAATAATCAAGCTGTACAAAGGCCCAAAAGTTTTGTTGTATCGAATTTTACCCCTAAGTCTAAAGCTTTTTCCTGTCCTTTATGCAACAAAGGTCATCATTTGTTTTCGTGTGACTCATTCCGCAAATTATCAGCAGAATCACGCATCAAAAAAGCGAAAGAATCCAAAGTTTGTCTTAATTGCTTAAAATTAGGTCATCATGAGTCAAACTGTAAATTAACTCATTGTAAATATTACGACAAAAAGCACAATACCTTATTGCATGTTGACCTGCCTAAAGAAACTATTTCACATGATAGCACAGTACTTTCAGCTGAGCATTCTAGAGACGGTACTAATGCACCCAATATATTACTTTCCACAGCGCTGGTCAAGGTCATTGACAAGAGTGGTAAGCCGCATGCCGCTAGAATTTTGCTTGACAACGGCAGTACGGGCAACTTTGTCACGCAGGACCTCTGCGCCAAGCTGAGTCTTCCAACTCATCATACAAGTTCGAAGGTAACAGGCATAAACAATCAAACGTCACAATGTTCACAGTCTTGCTCTCTTACATTGGTGTCTTACAATGGCTGCTATAGGACGGACGTTGACTGCTTCGTTTTACCTCATATAACTTCTTTATTACCAAATACGTATATAGACGTACACGACTTAAATTTACCATCTGGCATTTGCTTGGCCGATCCAACATTCAACGTACCGTCAACCATTAGCATTCTTGTAGGTGCGGACGTCTTTTGGAAGGTGATTGGTACAAATCGCATAGAGCTAGGTAAACGTAAACCGGTCTTATTCGAAACAAAATTCGGATGGTTAGTTTCAGGCGCCATCTATCAGCCGGGACCAAAGAGTAATATTTGTATGTTCACCAGTAGTGATAAAAATTCAACTACAGATTAATCGCGATTTTGGGAACTAGACTCAATTCCAGATAAACATGAACTCACATCAAATGAGCAATCTTTTTTAGACACTACTTATCGTGACCAAGAGGGGCGGTTTGTAGTCTTTATGCCTCTAAAAGAGTCACCTGTTTTTAAATTTGATGGTGTTACCCTGACTCCTAGTGATTGCGTAAAAAATTTGGGTGTGTTAGTTGACAAAAATCTTACGTGGGGACCTCAAATAAAAGAAGTAAGTCGTAAAATGTTTGCAGCAGCTGGTTCCTTAAGAAGGTTACGCAATTTTCTTCCCATAGCCACTAAAACTGCGCTAGCACAATCTCTTCTTCTACCCATCTTAGACTACGCCGATGCTAGCTATCTGGACCTTACAGAGGAGCAACTGAATAAACTTGAGCGACTCCAGAATTTCAGTATAAGATTCATATTTGGGCTACGAAAATATGATCACGTGTCCGCTTTCCGTGTCAAACTCAAGTGGTTGCCAATTCGTCTTCGCCGGAATGCGCACATTGTCACCCTACTATACAATATTCTATTCAATCCTCGTTTTCCGCCATATCTTAAGGCACATTTCCGTTACCTGCATGACACCCACTCGCGAGTTTTAAGATCATCAGAGAACTTGATATTGGAGATACCCAGGCACTCCACTAAATTCTTTGGCAAATCCTTTACTGTCCAAGCTGCTCGTTTGTGGAATGAACTGCCGAACGAAATAAAGCATGCTCAATCTATAGAGAGTTTTAAACGCCAAGTTAAAGAACATTATCTGTCTTTGCCGTCATAGTATTTATTTTTACTCTATCCTTTAAGTTTGTTTGTCGAAACGATATTTATTGTATTATATAGCATTTTGTTATATAAATTATGTTTAACTATATTATTATATATTTATATATATTATACATACATATATAAATTATATAAGTATAGATTTGTGTAAATATTGTATTCTTAAATTAGGTTAAAATTATATTAATGAACGTTTTTGCTCCTACTTTTAAAACACCATAAACTGCCCATTCCTTATTTTTCTTTCTGTTCTGTGTAAATAAATGGTTGCCTGGAAGAAATTGCTTTTCAGCGATAAGGCCGCCAATATTGTTCCACTTTTGTATTGTCCATGTATGTATTTATTATGGTGAACAATAAAGTGTTAATTCATTCATTCATTCATTCACCAGAAGTGTTAGGCGATTCTTTAGCTATGGCACAGCGTAGGTTCTTTTCTCTTGAACGCCGCTTAGATAGAGACCCAAACATGAAGCGTCTATGTAGACTTCATGAGAGAGTACATAGAGTTAGGACATATGACTGAAACATCGTCACTGCAGCCTAATACTACGTATTGTTTTCTTCCGCATCACGGAGTTTATAGAGAGCACAGCTCTACCACCAAATTACGGGTGGTCTTGGATGCGTCGGCCAAAACGTCTTCAGGTAAGTCACTTAATGACATTCAACGTGTTGGGCCAACAGTACAAGACGACATCATCACAATTTTAATTCGATTTCGGCAACATCAGTATGTCGTTTCAGCGGATTGTGAAAAGATGTACCGACAAATTAAAATAGATGAGGTACAACATCCGCTGCAATGCATAGTGTGGAGGTTCGATTCCTCCCACCCTCTTAGTATATATGTTACCGGCAATGTATGAAATGCAGGCATTGTATACAATGCCTAGGCATTGTATACAATGCCTGGCCCTTTTAGGCAATGTATGAAATATAATGAATATTGATATCTATTTCACACATTACCTAGGCAGTGTATACAATGACTAGGCATTGTATAGAATGCCTGCTGGTCCACCGGCAATGTGTATAATAAAAAGATTTTCGAGAATAGATTCGAGGGGGGATCGAGGGGGGCTTGGGGAAAGCTCGAGGGGGGGGGGGCTTGAGGAAAGCTCGAGGGGGGGGGGGCTCGGGGAAAGCTCGAGGAGGGTTCGATGGGGGGCTCGAGGGGGGCTCGAGGGGGGCTCGAGGGGGGGGCTCGGGGAAAGCTCGAGGAGGGTTCGATGGGGGGCTCGAGGGGGGCTCGAGGGTGGCTCGAGGGGGGCTCGAGGGGGCTCGAGGGGGCTCGAGGGGGCTCGAGGGGGGCTCGAGGGGGCTCGAGGTGGGCTCGAGGGGGGCTCGAGGGGGGCTCGAGGGGGCTCGAGGGGGGCTCGAGGGGGGCTCGAGGGGGGCTCGAGGGGGGCTCGAGGGGGGCTCTTTGGAATCGAACCTGTTTTACTCCTGTAGGTTCCGCGTATAGGTTAGAAATTTAAGGCGAGCGCGAAGCGCAGCGGAGCGTGAGCCTTAAATTTCGAGGTTATTTTTTTATAACAGACAACAGAAATATACTTATTTTACACATTGCCGGTGGACCAGCAGGCATTGTATACAATGCCTAGGCAAAGTATAAAATGAATTATATTTCATACATTGCCTGATCGTTTTAGGCATTGTATACAATGCCTAGGCATTGTATACAATGCCGGATTATACACATTGCCGGTAACATATACACCCTCAACAGGCTGACATTCGGGACAGCATCCGCACCGTATTTAGCTACCAGATGCCTTTCTCAATTAGGGTACGACTCTCCTGACCCAGCTGTAAGTAGAGCGATATGTTCCGATTTCTATGTCGACGATTACATCAGTGGGGGAGACACGATAGAGTCAACAATAGAGCTATGTAGAGGCGTAACTACTGCACTTGAGACGGCCAAATTTCGTCTTAGAAAATGGCATTCTAATAACGAGCAGATACTTAGCTCTATTGGTGACCAAAACGACTCAGTAGGTAGCGTCGATTTTGGGGCAAAAGAGGCAGCAAAAACATTAGGCCTCAATAGGGTGTGTTTCAAAGACATTCTTAATTTTTCTATAAACATTAACATACCAGACAAAATTACAAAACGAGCCATTTTATCAGTTATATCCCAAGTGTTCGATCCACTTGGACTTGTATCGCCTTGCGTTGTCGAAGCGAAATTACTGATGCAACAACTGTGGATTTTAAAATGTTCTTGGGATGAAACAGTTCCACAACATTTAGCACAACAATTTTTAGAATTTTCTCAATCTTTGCCACACTTAAATAATTTAGAAATCCCAAGATGCTTTAAAGTAGAATCATCAGTTAATAGTCAAATTCATATATTCACAGATGCTTCCGAGAAAGCATACGGTGCGTGTGTTTATATACGGAGCGTGGCCTCTAATGGTACAGTCAACGTCCGACTTCTAGCGTCCAAAAGCAAGGTAGCACCTATTAAAGCGACGACTATTCCACGTTTGGAGCTCTGTTCAAGCCTAATGGGGGCAAGACTGTGTGCGAAGGTTGTTTCGTCAGTTACCTTTGAACATAGCGCTCGTGTGTTTTGGACTGACTCTATGATTGTACTAGGCTAGCTTTCGTCTTCATCTAGTCAATTAAAACCTTTTGTGCGTCATCGTGTCACAGAGATTCAGGATACCTCTGATGGTTGGCGCTACGTACCATCGAAGCAGAATCCTGCCGATCAAGTTTCTCGGGGGTTAAGTGCAAAATCAATAGGCGACACTACACTATGGTGGTCAGGTCCTTCTTTTTTACAACTTGACCCTTGTCATTGGCCCGAAAAGCCAAATCAAATTAATAAAGTAGAGTTGCCAGAAATAAAAAAATTTCACACAGAAGCAAAAGACGTTCAGGAAGATTCCAATTTTATATCTAACTCAACACAAAACATATCTAATTTCATTAAATTAAAAAGAATTGTTGCATTTATATTAAGATTTATTAATAACATTTCTAAAAACAAAACAAAACTTATTGGATGTTTGTCAGTTTCAGAACTTAAGACGGCCACAACAAAACTTTTGCAAGAGGCTCAACAGGAATCATTTCCAGTAGAGCGTCAGTTGCTCATGGAAAATAAACCTTTACCTTGCAAAAATAGGCTCTTGTCTCTATCACCATTTATAGATTCTGATAATCTTATCAGAGTGGGGGGTAGGCTTAGTAATTCTTACTACGATTACGACGTTAAGCATCCCGTTCTCATTTGTGGCAAGCATCTATTGTCGCATCTTATTTTTAATTCTTTACATACAACTTATATGCACGCAGGTCCCCAGCTCTTGTTAGCTACAGCAAGGCATAATTATTGGCCTCTTGGAGGAACGAGGCTAGCTAAGCGAATCGTGCATTCATGTGTCAAATGTTCTCGTTTCAAGGGTCAAACAGTACAACCCATTATGGGCAACCTACCTAGCAATAGAGTTCATTTAGAGTATCCATTCCTTGAAACGGGTTGCGACTACGCTGGGCCTCTGTTGATTGCCGACCGTAAAGGTAGAGGCTGTAAACTTATTAAAACTTACATATGTGTCTTCGTTTGTTTAGCAACCAAAGCGCTACATCTTGAGCTTGTCTCAGACCTCACCAAAGAAGCTTACATTGCTGCTTTAAATCGCTTTATAGCACGCCGGGGGAAGCCGCAGAGCATGTTTTCCGACAACGGCACAACATTCGTAGGCACATTTAACGAACTGTCTAAATTATTTCGCAATCCTTCGTTGTCATCACATCTTACTGACCAAGGTATTAATTTCTCTTTTATCCCTGCTTATACCCCACACTTCGGTGGGCTATGGGAATCGGCAGTAAAATCAGTAAAACATCATCTTCGTCGCGTGTTAGAGCTGACACACTTAGACTTTGAAGAGATGGCGACTCTTCTGATACAGGTAGAGGCAATTCTAAATTCTCGACCTATCACCCCTCTTTCCGATGATCCTTCAGATCTTTCCTTTCTCTCTCCAGCTCACTTCCTTATTGGACGATCTCTCGTTGCATTGCCTCATCCGCAACTGGTCGCCAGAAGAATCGCTTCGCTTCCCCGCTTTCATCGAATCGAAGCTCTTAAACAACATTTCTGGGCCAGGTTTCACAACGAATACATTTTGTGGCTTCAGGGCAAATCAAAGTGGCGAGCTTCCAAGGGCGAGCTCAAGGAGGGAGCTCTAGTACTCATCAAGGACAAGTCAGCACCTCCTCTGCTGTGGCCTCTCGGCCGCATTCTGCGCGTCTTGCCTGGGCAGGATGGCGTTGCTAGAGTCGCCGACATCAGAACGAGGAAGGGCGTCATAAGGAGAGCCTTTAACACCATCTGCCCGCTACCAACCAGTGTTGAAGTTGATACTTCAAGGCGGGGAGTATGTTCACGCAATGACAACACCAGCCCGGCAAACCCGGGGCATGAGGTGGAGGAGGAGGGATCCCGACGGCAGACGGCGCGGCGCGACATTCACCGAGGGCTCGACATGACTGAGCAAACGCGCGTACGCATTCTCATTGTCGGGCTAACTTGTATTTATTCACATACATTTATTTACAGTCCACAAGCCTTTTAATTACATCACAGTCACACATTTACAGTTATGTCAGACTCCTACTGACTAAAAACCGCCTTGGACAGCTGGTTTCGTGCCCGGGCAGGCAACGAACCTTCGACGCGAGCGACTGCCCTCCCTCAGGGGAGAGGACAGCGCAGACGTCACATTTCACCTAGGTGATTGTGCGTCGAGAGAGGAGTAACAATTAAGCTGACTCCCTGAGGGGGATCGATCAGCCAGAGAGGGCAGTGGGTTGACCAGATGGGTCGGGGTTGGTAGGGGCGGAATCGTCCTCCGTCGCCTCCAGGAGGAGGTTGAGGTCAGACGAAAGCTTGTCGGGGGGGGTCCGTTAGGAGTATCCCCTCCCATGGCTCCACGATACCTTTATTTTAAATTATAATTAAGATTAACAAATATTTTTAACAAACTGTGATTGCTCATTTGCTAGGCGGGACGCTAGGGGCTCTTACTGTAAAAAATGTTGGCTCATGTCACTTAATCCTTTGTCTCTTTTTTACATAGACCGTGTCCGTATGGTGTTAACTTCTCTTTTCCACGCTTTGTTGGTCTTCTTGAGCGCAGCGAAAATTTTTCTGTCTATGGTCGCACCGATTGCACCCACGTAGGTATAGTGAAACCTTTTAGGGCAGGGGTGTCAAAGTAACGGCCCGCGTGCCAAATCCCGCCCGCAAGCTATCTCAATACGGCCCGCGCCCGCGACCAGAATCTATCCACTGAGGATTTTAGACGGCATTCGATGCCACTACGTATTAAGATAATAAAATATTAGGTATCTGGATCCTAAAGCTCAAAATTACTCCTTTTTAATACTTTTGTATGAAAATAAAGATTTTAATTTAGTACCTATGTGTTTGAGTTTTAATTTTGAGTCTGGCCCGCTAACACGCTCTTAACTAAAAAATGGCCCTTATGAAAAATCAGTTTGACACCCCTGTTTAAGGGCATACGGCGGGCCCATGCGATCGGTCGTTACCTTAGAGTAAGACGCGCTTCTGTCCCAGAAGCCGCGATGCTCTAAGGGCCGTTACGATCCATTTTAAAAACTACCCTTAGCATAAACAATGATCGAAAAATAACGCGCGTAAAAACTTTCGATAGAGTAATTTTGTATAGGAAATTTGTACACCGCCATCTATCGGTGTAAAGCGAAATTAAAATTTCCTTAGTATATTACTAGCTTCTGCCCGCGACTTCGTCCGCGTGGATGTTAAAGAAAATCCTTAGAGAACCTTCAACCAGGATCTGACCAGTCATTCTTACGTTTCCGGTTCTGGTTCCCGTTCCCGTTCTGTTCCCGTCCGTTCCCGTCCCTTTCCTGTACCTTTCTCGTACCCCTTCCGTTGCCATTCCCGTTCCCATCCCGTTACCGTCCGGTTCTCGTTCCCGTTCCCGTACCGTTCTCGTCCCGTTCCCGTTTCATTCCCGTTTCATTCGCGTTTCATTCCGATTCCGTTCCCGTTCCCATCCCGTTCCCATTCCGTCCCGTTCCGTTCTTGTTCCCGTTCCGTACCCATCTCGTACCCCTTCCGGTTCCCGTTCCCATCCCGCCCCGTCCCGTTCCCGTTTCCGTTACCGTCCGGTTCCCATTTCCGTTCCCGCCCCGTCCCATTCCCGTTCCCGTTCCGATCTCGTCCCGTTCCGTTCCCGTTCCGTTCCGTTCAAGATCCTTTCCCCTCCGTTCCCGTGCCGTTCCTTTACCGTTCCCGTCCCGTTTTCGTTCCCGTTCCGTTCCTGTATCGTTCCCGTTTCGTTACCATTTTGTTCCCGTTTCGTTCCCGTTCCATTCCCATTCCGTTCCGTCCCTTTCCGTTCCCGTTTCGTTCCCGTTCGCGTCCCGTACTCCTTCCGTTCCTTTTCTCGGTACCGTTCCCGTCCTGTTCCTGTCCCTTTCTCTTTCCCGTTCTATTCCCGTTCCGTTCCCCTTTCGTTCCCGTTCCCTTTCAGTTCCCGTTTCATTCCCGTTCCGTTTCCGTTACGGCCCGTTCCGTTCCCGTCCCGTTCCCGTTCCTGTTCCCGTTCCCGTGCCCGTGCCTGTTCGCGTTCCCGTTACCTGGGGCCGTACCGGCTAACAAATCGATTATCGAAAAGTCTGCTAGGTTTCAAATTAAAACTGAAAAATCAAAGTAAGGAATTTCGTCTTCTACTTTCTGTTGACGTAATTTGGAAGATAACGATGTTTGTGTGACATAATGAATTGGGGTTCGCCATTTTCGCCCAATTGGGGCTCGATTTATCTGTTTTAATTTGAAACCCAGCAGACTTTTCGATAATCGATTCGTTAGCCGGTACGGCCCCTGGATGTGCATGTCCAGGTACAGGTCCATGATGTGTCATGTCCACCGTGTTGGACTTCAAAATAAATGTCATTTTCGTAATCACCATTCCATGAAACCTCAAGAACGACATCCACATCGATTTTCATGTTTACTTACCCCATTTACACCCTACGGGATGATTTTCAAAATAACAAAATATGTGTTTGCCTATTTATTTTTAGACATGCTCCTACGAATTTTAAAGTTGTAATGTCTATTTTATATTCTTTTTCCATACATATGAACCTCATTTTCACCCCTTTAGGGGTTAAATCATTGGACTTCAAAATAAATCTCATTTTCGTAATCACCATTCCATAAAACCTCAAGAACGACCTCCACATCGATTTTTATGTTTACTCACTCCATTTACCCCCTAAGGGGTTGATTTTCAAAATCACAAAATATATGTTTGCTTATTTATTTTTAGACGTGCTCCTACGAAGTTTAAAGTTGTAATGGCCATTTAATATTTTTTTCCATACAAAATTTGAACCCCATTTTCACCCTTTTAGGGGTTAAATCATGTACATCGTGTTGGACTTTAAAATAAATGTCATTTTCTCAATCACTATTCCATAAAACCTCAAGAACGATATCCATATCGATTTTTATGTTTACATACCCCATTTACCCTCTAAGGGGTTGATTTTCAAAATTACCAAATATATGTTTTCCAATTTATTTTTAGACGTACTTCTACGAAGTTTAAAGTTGTAATGTCTATTTTATATTCTTTTTCCATACAAAATTTGAAACCCATTTTCACCCCTTTAGGTGGTTAAATTATGTCCACCGTGTTGGACTTCAAAATAAATGTCATTTTTGCAATCGTCATACCAGAAAACCCCAATAACGACATCCATCTCTATTTTTAGGTTTATTTACACATTTCACCCCTATTTCATCGCCATAGGGGTTGAAGTACTAACAATAACAATATACGTTGCGACAGATTTTCTTCCATAAGCCTTTACTATAAATTAAGTGATTTTTACTTCGAAAATGAAGGATTTTTTTCTATACACAACTTCATACCCCTTTTCACCCCTTCGGGGGTAGAGTTTGAAAAATGTTGAGACCCTTATTTATTAATTTTCAATCTTCAGCCTAAACACAAAATTTGAAAATCCTAGCTTCAAAACTGAGGGACTTTCATACAAACTTTCATCCCTTATTTCACCCCCTTAGGGATGGAATTTCCAAATATCCTTCCTTAGTGGATGCCTACACTGTATGAGGTATCTGTGTGCAAAATTTCAAGTCTCTAGGTCCAGCGGTTTGGGCTGTGCGTTGATAGATCAGTCAGTCATTCAGTTTACGATTTTATATATTAAGATTATAGTGTATTATAGTATAGTATATTATATTGTATAGTGTATTATCCTTACTAATATTATAAATGCAAAAGTCCGTTTGTTTGTTTGTTACGCTTTCACGTCTTAACTACTGAACCGAACATCGTGAAATTTTGCATACACGTTGTCAGGGGTACAGAGAAGGACATAGGGTACCTTTCATCCTGAAAAAAGTATTGTTCCCGAGTGATATTAAAAAACCTTTCCACGCAGACGAAGTCGCGGGCGGCCGCTAGTACACTATAGAGTAGTTTTACGCGCGTTAGTTTTTTCGATTCTAAGGGTAAACAAAGAATCGGACCGCATGTGAAGCAGCATTTTGGTGCTATATATTTTTTTAAATGAGGTTATTGTCTGTATATGAAAATGAATGAAACATGAAAAACTGTTTATTTCTCTAATTACACAATACAAGAAATACTTATATTATTGTAGCTACTTAGTATCTCTATATAACCATTGGTAGGCAACTCCATTATACTTTATTGAAATCTAACACAGTATTGCATAAATTGTAGATTTATAAGTATCTGGGTGATTGATTAATTAACAGTTAAATAAATTGATTTTCAAGTTAATTTCTGAACTTAACTTTAATGGGTAACAATTTTTAATGGGTACAATTCAACTCTTTTATTTATTTTGTTATATAAATTAACTATAGAACCATTCTGTGCACTTTAATTTTCGATACATTATGTACTTAGCGCTAATAATTTTAATTAAGAGTTCTGCCCCACCCACTTCACTTGACTTTAGGCTACAGCCAATCGCAATTTTTTTTTTTTTTTATATTTTTTTTTTATTTATTTGGACAACCAACAAGTACATACACCCTTACATGCTAAGAAGTACATTACATGTTTAATGATTATACATGGTGTTGACTTAATTATAGGCTGCCACGGAAAGCATTAACTGAATCAGAATCGTTTGGGAGCAGGAAGCATCCTCTAAGTTAAATTAATTATACTTACTTACCTAAATTACTAATATTATTTTAATGATTGTAAAGAAAACAGAATGAAAAAAACAAAACAATGCAGATTTGTGCGAAAATAGTTGGAACTGCATTCAAAGTTTTTTTAGAAATCGCTTGCCTTAACAAGGAATCGAACCCATCAAAAATGAAAAAAAAACTTTTTACGATACCAATCGAAAGGGTTATTCACACGGATTATTTTTTCTAAAGTGACACAGCATCTTAAAAAAAAAACCGGTCAAGAGCGAGTCGGGCTCGCGCACCGAGGGTTCCGTACCATCATAATTGCACCATTAAACCACACTGCAGAGTAGAATAATAAAATTAGTATTGCAGTTTTAGGTCAGCGCCATCTCTTGACCGATAGTGGAACTAATATTAACTTTTTTGAAATTTGATAATTTCTAAAAAAGTGTGCTATATTGAGACATCGTTTTATTTTTCCTGTAATCTTTATATAAATTGCTATCACATAGAATTATTTGAGATTTGTCTCTTTGCACACTTCGGAGATAAGGGGGGGGGGGGGGGAACTGTATTTTTTTTTTTACATTTTTCATCATAATTCGAAAAAGCTATGCGGTTTAGAAAAAAAAGAAAAAATGAATAAAAACGTGCAAATGGCGCTCTTTCATATGATACCCCACATGTCCTAGTAGCCCCACTTCAAATTTTTAAGACCCCTTTTCAGGCCCTGCTGTAAAAAAGATATTATTTTTTTATTTATTTCTTATTTGCAAAATAGTTGGACAAATGTCATCTAAAACTATTCCAAATTTCAAGTTGATACCATTGGTAGTTCTCGAGATATCCAGCTGTGACAGACAGACAGACAGACAGACTGAGTCACACCATAAGGGTTCCTTTTTTACCATTTTGGTACGGAACCCTAAAAAGAAGACCATGAACTTTAACATTTTAATTTTAATTATTACCTACGGATTGTATCAATTTGTATTGAATCGTGTGCAATTAAAAAAACCTTGAATGCAGTTCCATTTCTTTTTAAAAACAAAATGAAGTCTTTTTAGTAAAATTGCCTACCTTTAATATTTAAGGGACTTTCCGTCCGTGTGGCAGTTTTAGGATACCTTGTATAGTATCTACTAACATACAGATAGGAATCATAATGGCCTATAGTTAATGGAATGCCATTGCTCGACGATAGTGCCTGTCGACTTCCTTCGAAACGATATCGACATTAAGGTTTAACATTAGTGCATATGTACAAAGTTATATTCGGCAAATACTACAAACATATTGCATTTAATGAGATAATTTTGCTCTGTTATCATAGTTAATGGTGAACAATTGCCGTTATTTGTCAGAACACGCTAAAATATGTATACATAATAATATTGTGTAACAGCTAAAATCCTGGGATACCGTGTTATGTGCCTACAAATAGCGAGTCACGTACTATTTATTTATTTTATTTTATTTATTTAAAGGTACAACTACAGAATACAATTTCACACATTTTTAAAGAGCTAAGATTAGGTTTCACATTTAAATTGAATTCCAATAAATGTTGTACACAACGTTTACATAAAACAGTGATTCTTAAAAGTGACAAGTGTTATAATCTAAAAAATTAAAACAAAGAAAGAGATACAATTGAGACAAACATATTTCATGCATGACAATAACAATACAAAATATCATAATAATCAATAGTCACAGTTATACCACAGAATAGATAATAGTGGTTATACACCCATTACATATGAAATAGCTGTTTTATTGTTGTGTTAAAAGAATAAAAGCCTTGCGAGAATATATCCAAATTGTTAACATTTTCGTTATAAGTTCTGCAGATTCGAAACAACGGGTTATTATAGGTTACATTATTGTTGCAGACTGGCACGGAGAATAATTTAGGTTTTCGCTTACTACCGCTCGTTTTAAATGACAGATGGCTCAACAAATCCACGGCGTCCCACTGATTATTAACGATCTTATACAAAATTGATAGGTCCTGAATCGAGCATGTGGACTGTAGCGAATGCATCCCAAAGCGCTGTAGCCTGGCTTCATACGTAGGTAACTTACGCCTGAGGCCCAGTTTCGAGCTAAGATGACGTAGGAAACGTCTTTGAACAGCCTCCAATCAATGTGGTTATTGTAATGGGGACACCACACAATTGAGTTATACTCTAAAACACTTCTAACAAGGGTAAAGTACAACAACAAAATACTATCCGATTTTCGAAAAGGTTTTGTAGTTCTTGAAATGAAGCCTTGAAATGAAGTCTTATTTGCCTTTGCAATAATACTATCATAGTGATATGTATAACTCAATTTAGAGTCCAACCACACTCCGAGATCCTTGACTAGATTTAATCGATTTAGTTGAATGTTATTAATGTTGTAGGGATATTGAACTGGTAATTTCCTTTTTGTAAAAGTAATAAGACCACACTTTGAGACGTTCAAGGACATGTTATTACTTATACACCAATTATGAACTTTATCAATATCGTGCTGTAAAAGTATAGCATCACTTATACAAGCTACTTCACGATATATCTTAATATCATCTGCATATTATGCTGCACAAGTAGACGTTATAGATTCTAATAGGTCGTTAACAAACATTACAAATAAAAGGGGCCCTAAATTGGAACCTTGTGGAATACCAGAGGTAGACTCATAAGGAGCCGAATCGTAGCCGTGTATAGCAACCAACTGAGTGCGATTAGACAAATAAGATATGAGCCATCGTAAGAATTCCAAGGTGATATGCCTTACAACAAAGAATGCGATGGTCTACTTTGTCAAATGCCTTAGCGAAGTCAATATAAAGTGAATCTACCTGCACATGCCTATTAAAAGCAATATTAATGTCATGAACATAAGTTAAAAGATTGGTGGTTGTGGAACGCAAAGATTGTTTAACTTTAAATGCAATATATATATTTTAGAACACCATCCTGCGTCTTGCGCCCCGGCAACCACTGCGCGGTATCAACGACGAGCTGAGAGGCCGACATCGACACAGCGCGCAGTGATTGACGAGAGAAAAAAACGCACGTGAAAAATGCTAGAGTGCATTTTGTATGGGAAATTTATACAGCGCCATCTACCGCCAAAAAGCTAAATCAATAGATAACTCTATCACGAGCGTTTTTTTCTCGATAGATGTTTGTGTTAAGGGTACAGATCACGACCACCATCATCGCCAACGCTTACTATTGGTTTCCTTATTTTGTAGATACAATCAGCAATGAAAGCCGCTTAAGCCCCTCCGTACACGGCGTCGTAGCGTAAGCGTATCGTAATACGCGCGTCGTACGAAAGCAATACGAGCACGTACATGTTCAAAGAAGTCCGCACACGGCGTCGTCGCAGCGTAAGCGTATCGTATGAGATATTATTGTCAATACGATAGTCGTAGCGTAGTGGCGTAAAAAAACAAGCGTAGATGATACTTTCTATATGTTGTTTGGTAATGAATTTCCGTCAACGTGAAGCCTAGTTTATATTCTGGAACAATATCTACGGCTACGCTACGATTCGTGTGTAGAACTCTGCTCGTATCGTACTCGTAGCGTCTTTACGATACGTTTGTGAGACGACTACGCTTACGAGCCATGTGCGGAGGGCCTATAGTCCGTACGCGTTAAGAATGCAGTTGACCTGTCAAAATGTATAGATTTTACAAGGAAATTATAAGTACTTTGTACGAAGTACTTATAATTTCCTTGAGATTTTATCAATTATCGGATAGCCGATAGAGAGTAGTAATATAGCTCATTTGCATTTATATTTTTATTTAAAAATTGCTAACTAAAATCTACTTTTTGAAAAAGCTATTTGACAGGTCAACACTTGTATGAGATGTGATCGTTGTTGTTTTTATTTTCAAGAAATAGATGATTGTATGAATATTTAGGACCATCAAACCATCGAGTCCTTTGCGAAATATTTAATAATTTTAAGTTGTTTCTTCTTGTTGAAATATTCAACGAATTCATCCACCTGTGTCCTGCTGCAGTGTGGCGGATAGTCCAAGGAATACACCGGATTTGGGCCATCTGATTCACGTTTTAAAGCTTCTGGTCTGTTATACCACCGAACATTAAAACCCATAACTTTGGTTTTAGCAAAACGATCGCGTTTAATAATATCATAAATTTTCTGATCGTTTTCAACGACATACACGTGTATTCTGATTGGCTGGCCTCTATCGTCCGTAGACTTAGTCACGTATATCTGTTCTGGTTTTTTGTTCCTGACTCGTCGTATTCCAGATTCATCGTATTCCTTTCTTTTTATTTCGAAGATTTCTCTAGAAAATTCAAGTAGGCAGTTGATTACTTTGAAAGATTATAATTAATATGCATACGGGCTGATAGTGATAAATAGGTTTAGCATAGTTTATTTATTTATACCTACTTACAGGGTTATTTGTAAAACACCAACAACCTCGCAGGAGTAGATTGCTAACATCATAAACAACATTTGTTCTACAACTTTTCCAAAAACAGACATAAAAAATCCGACTTATCATACAAAACTCGATCAGCTGTTCGGACATTTGTATGAAAAACAGTCGATTTTTTTTTGTCTGTTTTGGAAAAGTTGTAGAACAAATTAATGTTATTGTTTATGATGTTAATAAATAATCTACTCCTGCGAGGTTGTTGGTATTTTACAAATAACATAAAATATCAAAGTAAGGTATTTTTTCGTCACTTAACCTTACACAGTTTTATTAATGGTTTATGTAGGCATCAACCCTGCTGACCCTGCTCGATAGAGAAAAGGAAAATGTCATTGTAATAATACGTAACCATGAATTTTTATTCAGGCCGCAATAAGACTAGATTGCTTATAAAATTGTAGAAGCATAGTTTTTTTATATCTCCGTTAAGTCCGTTTTGCTATGAATGTTGTTAGGCTTGTTGCAAGCTCTCGTTACCGAATAGTTATTACTAGCCCAGGACTTTTGGCAAAAAATTCAAAGAAACCTAGGACTAATTGAGGCGGAAGGTTTTTTGTTTTTAAAGTGTTCCTTAGGTCTCCCTGAATATATCTGGAAAGTTCCCCGTGAATCCCATGTACGCTCTCCCCTCCCCACACCTCAAACGTCTCCCTGATTTTAGTTTTTTCTATTTATCTCAGAAACGGTGGAAGATAGAAGAAAGTTGTCAACGTATGATATAATTGTTGCAAAATATCCAACCGGTCGACACTTCAATCATTTCGATGTGAGCTGTAGTCTCTGAAATATACATATTAAAAACAAAAAACCTTCCACCGGAATTAGTCCTAGGTTTTTTGCTAAAAGTCCTGGGCTATACTACGTCTCTTGTATTAATGTGCATGTGCACGCCTAACAACATGGTAACATAATATCATAATAACTAAACCTATTCCAACTATTCTCGAGATAACTACGGCCAAAAGATCTATTGTTTAAATATTAAAGATCGTTTCACATATTTTTGTTATAACTAACGAACGAAATGCATAAAGCACGACTAACCTACGGTTAATTCAACTAACGAACGATTTAGGTACTTACTGTTGATTTGGGGTTAAGTTGAGGGTCCAGCAAGTCGCCGCTGCACGCTTGCTTCGCTCACTCGGCTCGTGCGTTGTTGGTCGCAATGGAACATAACCTCCTCCTCGCTCGCTACGCTTGCTCGTCGTTGCACCTAATAGTCTGTTTACCAAAGGTCCTAACATAATTAGTCCATCAGGTGCGACGACTAGCGAGCGTAGCGAGCGAGCAGGAGGTTATGTTCCATTGCTACCAAAACGCACGAGCCGAGCGAGCGAAGCGAGCGTGACACGACAGTGGCCGGCGAAGTGCCAGAACCGACCTGCTGGCGTGTAACCCTCAACTTATTGATAATTGATAAACCGTAGGCGAGTCGACCATTATAGGCATTTCGTACATAGTTCAAACATCCAATATCTTAATTGATTTTAGTTCAATCAAAATTAGGTAAGTTAAACAGTAGTTGTTTCGAGCAATAGGCGTTATGAACATATGTGAATCGAGCATAGTTATCTCGAGAATGGTTGGGATAGTGGTTGTAGTTATTATGATATGTAACCAACAACATTCATATCAAAACAGACTTCGTACTACAAGAACCTTAGAATGCTCTAAAACAAGAACTTGTAATGCAAAAGCGCAGCCACAGTATAAATTAATATACTGTGGCGCAGCGCTGACATTACACTAATTAACAAAAGTACCTGTAAACATCCAGTTTAAGGAAATCGAAATCGGAAAGACGAATGCTTTGCCCTGTCTTCCTGAAGATCTCTTCAAACAATTCTTCACAAGCATACTTGTACCATGTACAGATAACAACTGCGTTATTAATGTTCATATTCAGCCACTCTTGAATCTTCTCGGTGGCCCGTCCTATGACTGTAGACCTGCTTGGCAAATCAATAGGCCCATCATTAGGCCATCCAAACATTTGTCTATGAGTGTCATCACAGTACAACTCATCTATATGTATCGGTATTTCACCATCATGTAGCGATGGATAAGCTTCTGGTAGGTTATAGTTAGTGATCACGAAATCTCCGGTGTATAAAATAGTATGAAATTTGGTGACGACGTCGCCGGTATCTTCGTGTTTCTCCATAAAAACCTTGAAAAGAAACATCACAGCTCCCGGCATGTGGTCAACAGGGACCAGGGTCACTTTCAAATTGACACCATTGATGTTTAATTCGTGAGCAGTATCTGTAAAATAGTTTGATGTTATAGATTTAAATTATATTAGAAACACCATTAAGATACATATACAGGGTCACTGGAAATATGACGTATTCCTGCTAAGGGGTTATAGATGAGGTCAAAACAAATATTTTTTTTTTTAACTTTTTCTCAAAAAATTATTAGTTTTTGAGTTAATTGAAATTAAGTACATTTTTACCAAAAGTACGTTTTCAGACACAAAAATTTAAAATAAAAGATAACTACTCATTCGATTCCGGATTTTTTACTATTTGGGGATAGAAAACAATCTAAGTGTTGATAATGAATCAAAAAAAATTCATAAAATACAAGCGTTTATAAAAAAATCAATCCTTAAATGAATTTACTTTTTAATTTTTTCAGATTTTTTAGAAATAGCATCAAATTTCTTTAAAAAAATCCTAGTAACTAAGCGTGCATAATATTTTAAAAACATCACCATCTATTTAGCTTTCAGTTGAGGTATAAAACTTAATAATAACTTAAATAAAAAATTAAAAAATTAAGACTTAACTAAATAGCAGTCCCATTTCATGTAGCAAAAATTTCCTACTTCAAGCGCTTCGGAGGTGGCCGTATTATCCTACTTATTCCATAAATGTAAAAGTTTGCTTGTTTGTATGATTGTTAATCAATCACGCATAACGGCTGAACGGATTTGGATGAAATTTGGCACACAGATAGTTTATAAGCCGGATTAAAACATATGAGGATACTATTATCTTGGTTAAGGGTTCCCTAGGGATTTTCTCGAATGTAAATGCGAATGCAGTCGCGGGCGGAAACTAGTTTGCCATAAATGGTCGCCAAAAGCAACTACAAGCCAAAAGGTAGGCCAGTTCCCCAGCAACGGGGCATTAAAAATAGCTGATATGCATGGTTATTTGTGACACAGTTTGTATAAAATTTTGACTCATTGGCGGAAAATAATTCTGTTTCAAACTCACTCAGACGAAAGTATTTTTAGTAAGCACGCTCATTTATGGCAAACTATCTTCCGCCCGCGACTTTGTCCGCAATTACATTCGAGAAAATCCCCAGGGAACCTTTAACCAAGATAATAGTATCCTCCTATGTTTAAATCCTGTTTATAAACTGTCTGTGTGCCAAATTTCATCCAAATCCGTTCAGTCGTTTTGCGTGATTGATTAACAATCATCCAAACAAGCAAACTTTCACATTTATGATATAAGTAGGATAATACGGCCACCTTCGAAGCGCTTCAAGTAGGAAATTTTTGCTACATGAAATGGGACTGCAATTTAGTCAAGTCTTAATTTCTCATTTTTTATTTAAATTATTATTAAGTTTTATACCTCAACTGAAAGCTGAATAGATGGTGATGTTTTTATAATATTATGCACGCTTAGTTACTAGAATTTTTTTAAAGATATTTGATGCTATTTCTAAAAATTCTGAAAAAAGAAAAAAAAATAAACGCATTCAAGGATTGTTTTTTTTATAAACACCTGTACTTTTTTGTAATTTTTTTATTCATTATCAACACTTAGATTGTTTTCTATCTCAAAATAATAAAAAAACCGGAATCGAATGAGTAGTTATCTTTTATTTTAAATTTTTGTGTTACTTTTGGTAAAAAAATACTTAATTTCAATTAACTCAAAAACTATTAATTTTTTGAGAAAAAGTTATATGGCAAAAAATATTTGTTTTGACCTCATCTATAACCCCTTAGCAGGAATACGTCATATTTCCAGTGACCCTGTATAGTGGGAGATCGTGGAGACATCACCTTGCATTTTCGAGACAAAGCAAACCGCTTGGAACAGGTGTTCCTGGGGGTGATCTGAGCTGATTTAGCCCGGTTGCCACGCGGTTTCCCCCAGCAGGTGGGCAGGGGAGGGGGGAGAACAGTGCGTCCGGCGGGCCCCACTCTAAGCTTCATATCTGCATACATGTAGCGACTATATCAAGTTTGGTATCTTTTTCTTATAATTCGAGGACGAGGAATTCATTTTTGGAACTAAATTTTCACTCATCCATACAAAAAGACCGCGAAATTCAAAAATTAATTTTTTTCTCTACTATTTTTTTTTCGAAAATCCTCTACAGAATTAAAACTATGAAAGTTTGCCCCAGAAAAAATAAATAATCAATAGCCCAGTTATTCCACTATATATAAAAATAAACTTGTCAAACATTGTTGTCTAAAAACTGTGCTAAAAAAATATTTTTCAACACACTTGCTCGTAAAGTGAGCCCTAATACATCGCTTTTAGGGCCATAAACCGAACTATAACAAACGCGTACAATAATATATAAAACACTAGTTGGTTATAGAATTATCCCTACAAAGTTAAATAGGTACCTTACTGCAAGTTCTATGCGAGTAAACAGAGCATTTTCAATTTTCCGGGTAATACAGTTATTTTTTTAGTAACAACAAAGAGGTTTCATGCCGCTGAAAATTCATTTGCATTTTTGGAATAAATAAATGTGTAGGTCCTTAATTAAGTCAAACAAATATTTATTATTATCAAATTATTTCTTATTTACAATATTTTGTTAAAAAATATTAAAATAATTTAGCATTTTATCACCTAAATTTATAATTTTGAAGTAGGCTGTATGCTCACTAACCCCTTTGTTCGCAAAATAGTCTTGCATTGGGCGTGTGAAAAAAACAAAAAAAAAACCTGCGCGCCTTTTCTCATCATGATTATCATTTTGTTTTTGTCGTATTTGTTGCTGTGTGGTAAATTACTTTGTTTTTTCCTCGCAAATGTGTTGAAAAACGTCGTATGAAACTCGTGAGCTCTTACTTATTGCACACTCGGCTGAGTTACGCCCTCGCCTGCGGCTCGGGCTGCAACCCACAGCCTTGTGTGCAATAAGTAACCTAAGCTAACTTGTATCATAATGTACTATTATGTCACGGGGCGGAATTGTCTCTGCCATTTATTTTTCGAATATTTTCTACAGAATTAAAACTATAATGATTTGCCCCAGAAAAAAAAATAAGTAAATAGCCCAGTTAATTTACTATCTAAAACAATACATTTGTTAAACGTTTTTGTCTAGTAACGGTTTAAAAAAAAATTCGTGTCGCACGGCGGAACTTTTTCTACTATTTTTTTTCGAAAATCTTCTACAGAATTAAAGCCATTAAGATTTTGCCCAGAAAAAAAATATTGGTGAATAGCCCAGTTATCCTACTATATACAAAAATAAATTAGTTAAACATTTTTTTCTAGAAACTGCGTTAAAAAATGTTTTGTGTCGCGCGGCGGAATTTTCTCTACATTTTTTTTCGAATATTTTCTACAAAATTAAAACTATGAAAATTTGCCCCAGAAAAAATATAAGCGAACAGCCCAGTTATTTTACTATATAGAAATAATACATTTGTTAAGCATTTTTGTCTAGTAACTGTATTAAAAAAATGTTTTGTGTCGCGTGGCGGAAATGTCTCTACCATTTTTTCGAAAACACTCTACATAATTAAAACTATGAGGATTTGCCCCAGAAACAAAAATACTAGTGAATAGTATAGACTAGTATAGAAGTGAATAGCAATTCTATATCGTACTATATAGAATAATAAACTTGACAATCATTTTTGTTTAGTAACTGTGTTACAAAATGTTTTGTGTCACGCGGCGGACCTGCAAAGTCATAACTTTTCAAAGAATATATTCTGATAAGTTGTTATTTTGCTGGTTACATTGATAATTTACATTACATTACATTCATAAATTACTTCTGGACGTGACAAATATATGATACAAATTAAATGAATAAATAAATATGTTGGGAAAACGTTCGCCATTAGAATTATTTTAAATGTGATAAAATTGACATAGTTATGAGATATTAAAAAAAATGCGGGTTAAAATAAAACAATTTTATTGTTCGCAGATGCCACTTCATGCACATAGGTCTGTGCATTTTAGATTTCTTTTAATGCAACTGCACCTCCCTGTACAATTTTGTTTTGCAGCGGCAACGAATTAATTCTAAACAAGCAGCAGATGCAGCAGGTAGTCTTGTCCAAAAAGGCTCCCAAATCTCCCAATAGCCATTTTGTTTGGACCAGCCCCAGTCAGCAGGGCATGACAGCTGTTGCTAAGGGGCTATAATCGGTCCCCAAACATAATGGCCTTCTTGGTAAACTGCACGGAGGATATGGTTAGGAATTGAATCTTCCGTTGAAGGCAGATTTTTCAGCTGAAGATCTTTTATTGTAAAGAGTACTTTTCGGCATTTTCGTCATTTACACTCGAACTTGTGCCTGATCTGAAATCAGTACCAAGTAAAAATCCATAATGTAATAATAATGTCTAGGAACCAATTCACATCTGGTAATTCAATTCTCTTCAGACTTAATAATATAAGGTTCTTACTTAACATACAAGACAAAAATATTTTTTTCCAATATAGGCAATGTCTGCTCAATATTGCCTTGTTTGGCGTATTTAAACGCATCAGTTACTGCAGGATATGTGCTCCAAGCTTGAAATGTGCCTTTTTTTTAACCATTCCATACAAAAAAGACACTGTCGCAACCTGAAAAGTGTGGAAGAATGGCAAGACTTCAGTCTTTTCTGGTCCTTTAAAATATAATAAAACAGTAAAAAAAACATGTATTTAAAAAAGTTTGCAGAACGTGACCATAATCGCTCAGATGATCTGTCTCGTACTGCTTCTCGTACTGCTCGTAACCTTACAATATTAAGTCTGAAGGGAAGAGATTTGAATTATGAGATGCGAAAATTGGTTTCTAGACATTATTTTAACATTATGAATTCTTATTTGTTCAGGCAGAAGTTCGAGTGTAAATGAGTGCCGAAAAGTACTATTTACAAAAAAAAAGATCTCCAGCTGGAAAATCTGCCTCCAACGGAAGATGCATTTCATAACCATATTCTCCGTGCAGTTTACTAAGGAGATATAATATATAATGTTTGGGGATAAATTATAGCCCCTCAGCAACAGTTGCCATGCCCTGCTGACTGAGGCTGGTCCAAACAAAATGACTATTGAGAATTTGGGAGCCTATTTGGACAAGCCTACCTGTTGCATCTGTTGCTTGTTTAGAATTTATTCCTTGTCGCTGCAAAACAAAATGCGCAGGGAGGTGCAACTGCATTAAAAGAAATCTAAAATGCACAGACCTATGTGCATGTAGTGGCAACTGAGAACAATAAAATTGTTTTATTTTAACCCGCATCTATGTTAACTTTATCACACTTATAATAATTCTAATGGCAAACGTTTTCCCAACATTTTTATTTACATATTTAATTTGTATCATATATTTGCCACGTCCAGAAGTAATTTATCAATGTAATGTAAATTATCAATGTAACCAGAAAAATAACAACTTATCATAATCTTCTTCATAGTTTTAATTCTGTAGAGGGTTTTCGAAAAAAAATGGTAGAGACATTTCCGCCACGCGACACAAAACATTTTTTTAATACAGTTACTAGATAAAAATGTTTAACAAATGTATTATTCTATATAGTAATATAACTGGGATGTTCACCTATATTTTATTCAAGTGCAAATTTAGATAGGTTTAATTTTGTAAAAAATATTAGAAAATAAAAAAAAAATGTGGAGAAAATTCCGCCGCGCGACACAAAACATGTATGTAGTAGAATAACTGGGCTATTCACTAAAAATTTTTCTGGGCTAAATCTACATAGTTTTAATTCTGTAGAAGATTCTCGAAAGAAAATAGTAGAAAAAATTCCGCCGTGCGACACAATTTTTTTAACACAGGTACTAGACAATAATGTTTAATAAATGTATTATTTTATATAGTTAATTAACTGGGCTATTTACAAGTTTTTTTTCCTGGGGCAAATCTTCATAGTTTTAATTCAGTAGAAAATATTCGAAAAATAAATGGCAGAGACAATTCTGCCGCGTGACATAAAACATTTTTTTAGCACAGTTTTTAGACAAAAATGTTTGACAAGTTTATTTTAATATATAGTGGGATAACTGGGCTATTTACTATTATTTTTTGTCTGGGGAAAATTTTCATACTTTTAATTCTGTAGAGGATTTTCGAAAAAAAAATAGTAGAGAAAAAAATTAATTTTTGAATTTCGCGGTCTTTTTGTATGGATGAGTGAAAATTTAGTTCCAAAAATGAATTCCTCGTCCTCGAATTATAAGAAAAAGATACCAAACTTGATATAGTCGCTACATGTATGCAGATATGAAGCTTAGAGTGGGGCCCGCCGGACGCACTGTTCTCCCCCCTCCACTGCCCACCTGCTGGGGGAACCGCGTGGCAACCAGGCTAAATCAGCTCAGATCACCCCCAGGAACACCTGTTCCAAGCGGTTTGCTTTGTCTCGAAAATGCAAGGTCCCCAATACAAATCGATCCCCACGATCTCCTACTAATAGCCCAGTCGGCAGGTATAAAGGTGAACTGGAATCTATTTCCAATTTAGTGAAATTTTATGACATGTTTGGGGATGGTGTGAGGTGTGGAATCTGAGTTTTCACTCTCGAGGAGCCTGTGGAAACTTAGGGGTTGACAAAAAACCTTGAAAATTACGGCCTTTTTTTAGATTTTCTCTATAGAGAAAAGCTATGATAGTTTCCTAGTTATTATTCATTTTATTTTATGTAATCTTTATTGCTTAAAACAAAACAGCAAATGGCGGACTTAATGCATTCTCTACCAGTCAACCGGTAATGTGTTAAGGAGAAAAATCTTGGCGGCAATAAACAAAACTTATTAAAAAACTAAATCAGAAAATATACCAAAAAAATAGATACAGTAATTTAAAAAAATCGGGTTGCACTCCGGGAGTGCCGGCATAAGTGAAAACTTGAATATTAACGTTGTGCATTTTTGATATTTTGGCATGGTTAGGGAATAATTTTGCACGAATTGCCGTCTTACGAATTTACTCTGCATTTGAATTTACGAATACAGAACAGTATTGTACGAAAATCTTATCCATAGCTTGACAGAAAATTTAGAGTTTTGACATTGAATTAAAAAATTAGCGCATTGCTATGGTGACACAAGTGTTTACGTCTTGAAACGACGCGCCGCCATTTTCACAACGCCTTGTAGAAAGTGAGGGGGATGCTTCCGCCGCCGGCTGTCTACTCTTCATCCGTCTTACGAATTTTCGATCAAGGTCACGTGATTCTTACTGACGCGAGCATTTAGCATTTTTTCCCCATTACAAAAAAGCGTACAATGCCGCTAAATCTCAATCCTTATAAATACATAAATAAATACATATAGGTACGGGGTGGATTTTTGAGACGGTACATTGAGGGCAGGTACCTTAACCGTTATAGTTACAGGAAAACGTTCCTAGAAGACCATCCATAACTTTTTAAGATATTCTGAACTGCATTCACAGATTTTGGAGAAAAATTACGGTTAGCAAAAAAAATGCTAAAATATAATTTTAAAAAATTGTTTATGCCAATCGATCTTATTTCGTGTGGGGATCAAAATACTCTATGAGACCATTTAAGGTATGAGTACTAGAAACGACAGAAATCGCCAAAAACTTATCCCATACATTTTGTACTGAAAAACGATAAATCAACTCGAAAAATTTTTTATTGCCAAACGATCCTATTTCTTACTGTGATCAAAATGCTCTTTAAGGCTAACTGAAATGTGAGTACAGAAACTGTTTTTTTTTAGATCTAATGTTGTAAAAGATTGTGCCTGCGTGTGAAGCCGGTGTTGTGACTTACTGTAGTTTCTGTAATCAAATTTCAGTAGGCCTTAAACAGCATTTTGATCACAGTAAAAAATAGGGTCATTTGGCAATAAAAAATATTTCGAGTTGATTTCTCGTTTTTCAGTACAAAATGTATGGGAAAAGTTTTTGGCGATTTCTGCCGTTTCGAGTACTCGTACCTTAAATGGTCCCATAGAGTATTTTGATCCCCACATGAAATAGGATCGATTTGGCGTAAAAATTTTTTTTTTTTGCTAACTGTATTTTTTTCCAAAATCTGTGAATGCAGTTCATATTATCTTAAAAAGTTATGGATGGTCTCCAAGGAACGTTTTTCTGTAACTATAACGGATAAGGTACTTGCCCTTAATGTACCGTCACAAAAATCCACCCTGTATACCTACATAAATCATACATATGTATAAGAAAGAGGGGGTTCTGCCGTTTGGCCAAATTATTTTTGGTCAAATTTTACTTCCCAAAAAACGTATCGAACTAGTTTCATTTCCCAAATGAATCTTTAGCAAATTTACATTTCGCATTTTATTCACTTGGTCAAATTATCATTTGGCATATTTTTACTTTTAACGTTTTATTTTGACAAATATTATATTCCAAAAAAATGTTTGGTCAAATTGTCACTTCACTTGTTTCTAGCGTAACTTTGCCAATGATTTTTTTTTTTACTGAAACAGGAATACAGGACAGGAGTATACAGGAATTCCAAGTATAAGAGGAATAAATGGCAGAAATACATATTATTGATAAATTATAACAGGATACATAATGGTAAAATTTTAATTATTTAAAAAAATAAGAAACTAAAAACGATTTACTATGGTTTTTGTTTTAAATCCGAATAAGTTAGTATTTTATAAACTTAATTTTTTAAATTGGTTGCAGTACACATTAGAAATTTAACGTGTGAATAAAATTTTGGAAAACTGGGAGGATTAGGTATTAATTTATTTATTAAGGATTAGTATAGCAATTATGAAATAATGTAAAATTCAAGGCTATAACTTTATTTCCAGTAAATAAAGTTAAAAAAACATTTTCACATTTTTTGGCAATGTTTTTGTAATATTTTTGGAGTAGATAGGAGGTTTTCGAACAATTTTGTTTTTAGATAATTACATAGAAGGTATTCCCTATAAAGTTAGGGTATATTCGCAGCAAAATTGGTATGGATTAAATAGTACAATTGTTAGGAGATTTTGCCCGTACATGCGAAATTGTATTTTATGTCGATTGGCATAAAAACTAAAAGTAGCTAAAAACTAAAGTAGGAGGTATTGGTACTTCATCGTCGATTTGTATCATATGCACTACTCAAATTGATACGTAAATCGTATGCCATGCAATATTTTGGGAAGAGTATGTTTTGCCAAACGATACATTTGACTAAATGATACTTGGTAAAATGAAACTTTGACCAAATATTTATTTGCTAAACAATAATTTGCCAAAAAGAGTTTTGCTAACTGAAAATTTGCGATAAGTTGTTTTGCCAAATGTTTTTTTGCCAAATGAAAATTTGCGTAAACTAGTTTGCGATGTGATATTCTGGAAACGTTTTTTGCCCATACATTAGTAATCCAAGAAAGAGTAGCAATGTCAGATATTTATTTATTTATTTAGCTCACAAAACAACGCTGAGACTAGCGTAAAGAACTCAAGTACAGATGCCGGCATATATATTGGCAAGAGAAAGAAAGAGACAAAAGATGCGCAGTAGCCATAAACACTAAGTTTATGGCTACTGCGCATCTTTTGTCTCTTTCATTTTCTTGCCAATATATATGCCGGGCAGTATAGTGCTCACGGACCAATTTCTTAAATATGGGTACTTGGTAGGTGCATTTCGAATATTTAGAGGTAAAGCGTTCCAAAGGCGTACAGCCGAAAGGGTGAAAGAGTCAGAGACAAAGCCAGAAGTATGTGCAGGTTAATTAGTAAGAGAAGATTGCTACTAAAGCGAAGGTCACGTTGATAGAGGCACCCAGAAACTAAAATCATGATTTAAAGTATTCTGTGGTAAGTGGATCGAAAAGTATGTTGAAGAGCAAACAGACAACTCTAGGTCCCTACGCCCACGTATAGGAAGCCATTTGAGTTGCTTTTTGAAGGTAGCGTAGGCTTTTGAAGTCGGCTTTTTGTTTTTTAAAAAAAAATGTTATTTTTTATTATTATGTAAGTACCTTCTGTATTAGATATATTATCTAGGTAGTAAAATCAATTTGGACAAACGTGAAATAATCGCGGACAACAATGCATACGAGTCAAACTGAGAAGAGAACGACCTCTTTTGAAGTCGGTCAAAATATCAAAACCTTCTCCTAAATGTAACAAATACTTTTCTAAAAACCGCATCAAAATCGGTTCAGCCAAACGCGAGATAATCGCGGACAAACATACATACAGGTCAAACTAAGAACCTCCTTTTTAGGGTTCCGTAGCCCAAATGGCAAAAAACGGAACCCTTATAGATTCGTCATGTCTATCTGTCTGTCTGTCCGTATGTCACAGCTATTTTATTCCGAAAGTATTAAGAGTACACAGTTGAAACTTGGTAAGTAGGTGTATTTTGTTAACCGCTTAACGATTTAACATAAAAATAAAAAAATAGAAGGTTAAGGGGGGCTCCCCATACATGGAACTGATACTGAAAAAAATTTTTTTCTTTAAACCAATACATGCGGGATGTCTATAGATAGGTCTTTAAAAATGACATTGAGGTTCTTAAGACAATTTTTTCTCAAAGTCAACCGTTTGAAAAATATACACCGCCAAATAGTGGTAAAATGTGTGCCCCCCCGCCCCCCCCCCCCCCCCTCCCTTTAAATTTTGAAATAAGAGAGTGAAAAATCTAAAAAAAATGTATGCTGTAGATCTTAATAAACACTTTCAACGAAAATTGGTTTGAACGACATACATTTTGTAGTTTTTAGAGTTCCGTACCAAAATGGTAAAAAAAGGAACCCTTATGGTGTGTGTGACTCAGTCTGTCTGTCTGTCTGTCACAGCTGGATATCTCAAGAACTACTAATGGTATCAACTTGAAATTTGGAATAGTTAAAGGTGACATTTGCCCAACTATTTTGCAAAAAAATAAGTAAATAAAAAAAAATATCTTTTTTACAACAGGGACTGAAAAGGGGTCTTAAAAATTTTAAGTGGAGCTACTAGGGCATATGGGGCATCATATGAGAGCGCCGTTTGCACGATTTCAAAAATATTTTTTTTTGTTTTTGGCCGCATAGTTTTCGACTTATAGTGAAAAATGTAAAAAAATACCGTTCCCCCCCCCCCCTTATCTCCGAAGTTTGCAAAGAGAAAAATCTGAAATAATTCTGTGATAGCAGTTTATTTAACGATTACAGGAAAAATAAAACGATATCTCGATATAGCATACTTTTTTAGAAATTATCAAATTTAAAAAAGTTAACATTAGTTCCACTATCGGTCAAGAGATGGCGCTGACCTAAAACTGCAATACTAATTTTGTTATTCTACTCTGCAGTGTGGTTTGATGGTGCAATTATGATGGTACGGAACCCTCGGTGCGCGAGTCCGACTCGCTCTTGACCGGTTTTTTGAGATATAGTACATTTTCCAAAACCGCAAATTTATATAACTTTGTCATTCATACCAAAACTGTGAAAAACAAAGTTATGTTTGCAGACGAAAAATGATAAGTGGTATTGAATATGGTATGGTATAAGGTAACTCCGGAACCCTACGGTGCGTGGCCCGACACGCACTTGGCCAGTTTTTTGTTTGTTTTGAAATCGGTTAAAACTAAAGTATGTTTTTGTTCATGCAAAATCGATACGTGACGCAACACTAGTTTTGTTGCACATCCCTCGTTCACTAACCGGACGTGGCGAGCGCGACACTTCCGCCCTGGCATGGCTGCCGTGAAGCACGCAAAATAGGAGACGCTCCGTAAATAAATTAAGTAAAGAAAACTGACGCTAGTAAAATCTATTGTGAATACAAAATAACGCGGAGTGTGGCACAAGGCTAGTGAGGCACAAGTTATATAGTCGGTTCGTATAACCAGTGAATCCTGTGTAAAGAGATAAAGCGTCGCCGCCATCTTAATGTAAAACCTTGTAAAACCTGTATTGAATCGTGTAGCTGCGAACAATAAATATCGTATAACTAGCAGTGACTGTGTTATCAATGATTAGGCTGATCCCTCAAATCGAACCCGCGACCAATCTTTCTTCGAGGTGTAAGAGATAATGACGTATCACGACAATCGACGCGGCCATCTCGAGCAACAGTTCACCGGTTCGAAGAAGCCGCCGAAATATCGCATGAGGGGAGCGACGGCGGAATTCTCCCAGCCCAAACCGACGCTGGTGAACATTTGGTGAACAGTTTTACTTGTCCCACCTGACCTCACATGCTAATAATTAATTTTACAAAGATAAATTACACATTTAATATTTTTTTATTTATATCTTTTTAGTTATCATATATTACGGTCATGATATACATTTTTAAAATTCTTATAATAAGCCCTTTAATTTGACACCCATATAAAAATTTTTTCTTCTACGTTTAATAGCACCGTACAGACGCCATGTTGGTTTTTTTACATGGAACACTTGGGCTGACAAGATAAATTTAACGATATCTTAATCATAGAAATCCGTTCAGCCGTTTGAAAGATACGAGGTAATAAAGAATATTACATACAAACACACATACAAGATACGCGCGAATTAAAGAAATAAGCAGACTTGTGCATCACACATTATTCTATTTTACACCGACTTCAAAAAAACAAAAAAGGAGGACCTCAGTTTGACCTGTATGTATGTATATAGTTATGTATTTATGTATGTGTATTTGTCCGCCATTATCTCGCGTTTGGCTGAACCGATTTTGATGCAGTTTTCAGAAAAGTATTTGTAACACTTAGGAGAAGGTTTTAGTATTTTAACCGACTTCAAAAAAGAAGGCTCTGAGTTTTACTCATATGTATGTATGTGTGTCCGCGATTATCTCGCGTTTAGCTCAACCAATTTTGTTGCGGTTTTCAGAAAAGTATTCGTTACATTTAGGAGGTTTTGGTTTTTAACCGTCTCCAAAAGAGGAGGTTCCCTTCTCAGTTTGATCCGTATGCATGTTTGTCCGCGATTATCTCACGTTTAGCCAAACCGATTTAGACTAGATAATATATCTAATACAGAAGGTACTAACACTAAAAAGAAAAACAGAAAAAAAATTTTTAAATAACTAAAAACCGACTTCAAAAGCCTATACTCTACCTCTAAAAAGCAAGAAATAATATTCAAATCACTAGATGGGGCTGGTGGATAACTTTTTTTATTTTAACAGCCCACTCGACTTCAATAGACGAGTTTTATTACAATGAAAATGCGTATCTAGTGATTTGAATATTATTTCTTGCTTTTTAGAGGTAGAGTAGGCTTTTGAAGTCGGTTTTTTGTTTTTTAAAACAATTTTTACATAAGTCAGAGTTAACAACCCTAGCGCGACGATGGATCATCAGGACACGAGGGATCTTCAACTTCTGTACTCTCTCTAATTTTAACCGACTTCAAAAAAAGGAGGAGGTTCTCAGTTCGTCGGAATCTTTTTTTTAATGTATGTTACTCGCTTACTCAAAACCGGCTAGACCGATTTGAAAAATTCTTTTTTGTTTGAAAGTATATACTTTCAAGTTAGTCCCATTGTCATGAAGTAGGGATCTGATGATGGGATCCTGGAGAAATCAAGGAAATACTTCAAATATATAGGCACACCTATTAGCGATTTTGGTATTTTCTTAAGTAACTTGTGCATTTGCTTTCGAAAAATACCATTTTGGGGAAGTGGAACTGATGATGAAGACCAGCATAGATGGTCTTCAGAACTATTCAATACTTAGTATTTCACTGGTACGATACGATTACTTTATTATGATTGCAAGGCTATTTATGCTCATCTTAATATATATGGTGAAGTGGAGCTGATAGTAAAGTACCAGGAGAACTCCTCAACAATTAACGCCCCTGCGTCGGGAAAAGCAGTATTATGTAAAAGATGATGAGCCGTTGACATAAAGCTATAAATATACCTACCACAAAAAAGTATAAAATAAAAAAAGGTTTTTTTTAAATAAAACCTCCTTCAAAAACCTATAAATAACCTAACAAAAACATTTTCAAATGTAAATGGCTCTAAAAAGCAAGAAATAAAATATTCAAACCTGCATAATAACTAAGTCGAAAGTTTATACGCATATCTAATATTAAACAACGTCTTATGAAGTCAGGTGGGGTTTAAAACCCATGATCATGGTCTGGGGCCGTACCGGCTAATTTACATGGCTATCGTAATTGCTTTCATTTGACAGATGGATGTGATGCATTGCTACTTCTTTTTGGCACAAATATAAACTTACAAAAGAAAAGTAGCAATGCATCACATCCATCTGTCAAATGAAAGCGATTACGATAGCCATGTACCTAAGTTAGCCGATACGGCCCCTGGTCATCCTACGTCGTCGTCGTCCCCACCCGACTTCAAAAGGCGTTGTTTAATATTAGATATGCGCACGAACTTTTGAAGTTTGAATATTTTATATCTTGCTTTTTAGAGCCATTTATATTTGAAAATGTTTTTGTTAGGTTATTTTTAGGTTTTTCAAGAAGGTTTGGTTTTTGTGTTTAAGGTGACTCGCTTGAGTCAAAAGGCAAAATCCCATGGGAGTGGCGTCATGGAAGTCTAATGTCACCGGAGGCATTTTTCTTATCCGTAGGAAATGAGGATCAGTAACAGGCTTGAATTCTATAGTTTTATTGATATAATATAACACTATTGATAGCTATGAAACCTAGTGAAAGATTTTTCGAAATCCGTTAAGAAATGGTTATAAGGGTTTGAAGGAAATGCCAAGCTTAATGCAATATGTACTACATAAGGTTTGCGTACGTCGCGATGACGTCATAAGGACCCCTAAAACCAGTGTATTAGGTCGTATAACTTCTCAGATTTAAGAGATATCATAAAAACTAACGAAACAAAAATCGTTACTGATCCTCATTGCTTTCTCTGTGTGCGTATGGATTGTAAAACTGTGCTACCTACATACTAAACATATTACTTGTTATCCTTACCAGTGTCTAACATTTTAATTTGATTTTTCAGAATGTCATAGTCCTCTTTATAAGTGTGTTTAAAAATCACAGCAGTAATTTTGCTCATATAAATATTTGCTTTCTGCCGTTTTAATCTATGTGAGTTACGTTGTTTGCTGCCTTTTTCAGTTCCAAGTAAACCTCCAGTGTGGTCAGAATGAAAATGAGATAAGAAGTAAGCTTTTTTAGTCTTGTCATAGAAATTGTCCACACTGATGTCTGGAATATTATCAATTTTTCCACTGAATGAATTATCGTAGTTTTTCCACGAATTCACCTGAAACATGACAGATAATTATTATTGATAGTTTATAAGTTTTATGAAATAAAAACTCAACTCAGGTTGGCCGATTCACCGACCAATCAGAACCGACACAATATTGCCAGATCAATATGAAAAATTAGAAAATACAGGGGGCGTTTACGAAAATAACGTACGCAATAGGCTATTTGACTAATTTTGGAAAACCATTTTAAATTATTCCTTATTACGTAATAAGCGCACCACATTGATATTTCAGGAATAATAAATGTATTTCATTAAAAAAAACAGTGTTAAAGTCTAAAATTTTAAAACCGCGCCAAAAACGCTATGGCGCTGGACACGTGACTTGTTGACGTCACTAGCCTGTAAACATTGTAATATCCCAAGGAAATTATAAGTACTTCGTACTTAAAATTTCCTTGTAATATCCTTAGCCATTTGACAGCCATCAATCGCGGATCCTTAGTCTATGGTCGTGTCAAACGCCTGAAGTCATATTTATTTACAGGCAAGTGACGTCATCAATCATCTTAGAGCGTTTTCGCCACAGAAATAAATCAAAAATTAATGCATTTTTCAAGGTGAAATTAATCAATTAATAGACTTAATTTAGTCTATATAATAGTTAAATATACATATTTACGCCAAAATCTGTTAGGATGACCACAATTTGTAGTATATTTTCAATGTTGTCAAATACCCTATTGCGTAACGCAATCACTTGGCCACGATAGTCGTCTGCTGTTCGGTAGTTGTAGTTATAACAGACATTTTGATTTGGCTACCGTAGTCCATAGACTACTAAACGAACGATGTCGGATACGCTAAAGAGAAACTGTCAAACTCACGCAATCACTTCGCAATATCGCATACGAAAGTGATTTGTAATAAGAAACAATTATTAACGAAGCACGGACGCAGCTGCGTGTATCGCATCAAACTTTTCGTAATAGACCCCCAGGGTGTCCCAAAACTTTACCACACGGAGGGGAAGTACCTTAAATATTGAAGATACGAAATTTTACTGGAAGAAGACTTCATTTTGTTTTTAAAAATAATTGAAACGTCCACGTTTACGTATAATAAAAATAAATGAACCCGCGGCGCTAGTGCTTTAAGTGCCTTAAGGGTCCATAATAGGATAACATGGTTTGCGCAGCCCATATTTTTATATAAGAAACGTAAAGTTGTAGGCACAAAAAAAACATACGACAAGCTAAAGAGATTATCTAGTTGCTACAAGTATTAATTTGCGTATAAACCTCACAGAAGATTTTAAAAAATCTGAATATCAGCAAAAGCGCTTGCCACGGGCCATATCTTTGGCGTAAATAATAGCGGGAACAGATTAAATTCTACATCAAAATATACTTTATCGTGTGCTAAAGATAATGATGAAAAAACAACCAAAAACATCGAAAAAGTGCAGAAATGTGGTTCTTTTCCATGCTCTTTACACGTAAAGAAAAAGACAGAGACAAATTATTTTGCATAACTGAGCCTTAATGTGAATAAATGTATTTAAACCTAAACCTGATAAAATATGGGTACCTTTTTGCGAGGCGTTGACGGTGGTGTAGATGACACCTTTCTTCTTGTCGGAGAAACTTTCCTCCGTTTAGGTGATTTTCCATGTTCCTCGGCCTCGAGTGTATCAGAACAAAAGGAATTAGTGTGAATTTTTAGGGCTCTTGTAAAAAGACTCTTGTATTTTTACCAACTTCAAAAAAAAAACAAAAAAGGAGGTGCTCAGTTTGACCTAGCTTTAGCCGGCTAAAACTAGGTGTAGCCGATAGCTGTTGGCTAAAACTAGGTGTAGCCAATTTGCTCGCGGCTAATACTAGGTGTAGCCGGCTAAAACTAGGTGTAGCATGGGGTATTAAGAAAGTTATTTCTGTTGTAGGTTAAAAAAAAATAACCTCGAAATTTAAGGCTCACACTACGCTGCGCTCCGCGCTCGCCTTAAATTTCTAACCTATATTCGGGACCTACAGGAGTAAAGCAGTTTTAGCCAACAGCTATCGGCTACACCTAGTTTTAGCCGGCTAAAGCTAGGTTTAGCCGCACTTCGGGTATTAGCCGTGACATATACATACAAATCTTTCATATATCGTCCCCATTGTGTCAAAATTAAAAAACTAACAAAACCAAAGTTTCGAGATATTCACGTTTTTCTGTTTTTTTTCGTTAAAAATGGCGTTAACTTTTTGAGGTGAAGTAAATTTATAGTTGATCTTTTGATATGTTATACAACAGACTTATCTTTATTTAATAAATATTTTGCAAAGATGTTACTTTGTTTTATATTATATTAAAAAAATAAAAAAGTAATTATTTAGTTTTGCCACAAACGTATTTTACAACCAAGTTGCAGTTATAATGCTTTTGTATGTCACTTAGTAAGTTTTGCCACAACCAAGAAATTAAGTTTGATAATAGTAGAATGTACTTGTTTAATAAATGTTTATTTAACGGAAATAAAACTTATGGGTAAGTATGGTTTCCACATAATTTAAATTTAAATAAATAGCTTTATTTCATATTTACTAGTTATATTTATATTTATTTATTATTTACTTACTATATAAATAGCTTTATTTAAATCGGCCCTCAGTCCCCGGCAGCCCCGCCATTCCTAGCTACAGTAGCGGCTATGGTAACGGCGGGGCAGGGGGTGCTAACAATCCCCAGGTGCGGCTTGGCTACCACCAATCACGAAAACTGCACCTGGCAACCTATAACCCGCGCACACTGAGGACCGACACGAAGTTAGTCGAGTTGGAAGAAGTTATAAGCAAGTTACACTGGGATGTCTTTAGGTTATCTGAAGTCCGAAGAGAGGGAAAGCCAGAGGCCAAATGCTGGCTAACTTTGTGGAGAAGGAGAACCTCTTTATGATGAATTCTTTCTTCAGAAACCTGGAAAGCTGGAAGTGGACCTGGGTCAGTCCGGACTGTATGGTCAGAAAGGAGATAGATTTTATCATGTCGACGAAAAAGTAAATATTCAATGATGTCACTGTGATCAACGCCGTCAAGACGGGAAGTGATTACTGATTGTAGCGTGGCACATTGAATATCAGCATAAAGCTGGAAAGATCACGACTGATAAAATCAACACTACGACCATTGCCGGCCCATATTCAAAACCCCGAGAGCTTTCAACTCGAACTCCAAAACCGTTTCGAAGCCCTTGAGAACAGCAGAGAGGTGGACGATCTAAACAACATGATGGTGCATACTGTCCGTACGGTAAGGTACAAGATTTTAAGACCCGCCTTTCCAAGCTAAATCAACTCTCCGACCACACACTCCTACTCATGGATCAGAGACGTGAAATAAGGCTCCAGAGTTCAGCGGATGCTCATCGTTATCGGCAGCTTAATAAACAGATATCTTAGTCTTTGACGAGCGACCTTCGCCAATTTAATACGAATTGTATTAAAGAGGCCATCGAGCGGAATAAAAGCTCCAAAGTGTTCGCGAGAGATCTGTCTATTGGACAAAGCCAGATGACGCGAAGCTAAAAACTGACGACGGTCGCTCCATCTCATCAAAGCCTGAAATCCTGAGGGAGATCGAGAGTTTCTATAGGCAGTTATATTCCACGCAGACACCTGTTGAAAGCAAGGCTAAAGATCCCAGAGCCAAGCTTACCTGATACTATACCCAAGATATCGCGGACGTCAGCCTGTACGAGATTAGTATGGCTCTCAAACAGCTGAAAAACTACAAGGCGGCGGGTGACGACGGAATCACTAAAGAACTTCTGAGAGCGGGCGGTAAGCCGATACTTAAAGTCCTCCAGAAGCTTTTCAATTCCGTCATCGTCGAGGGCAGAACGCCGAAGACATGGAACATAAGTGAGGTGATTTTGTTCTTTAAAAAGGGTGACAAGTCCCTCTTAAGACTTCTGAGTCATGTCTATAAGTTGTTTTCGAGAGGCCTTACGAATCGTCTCGCTCGCAGGTTTCACGACTTCTAACCTCCCGAACAAGCCGGGTTCCGAGAAGGCTTTAGCACTATAGAGTCTATAGTGCTAAAGCCTTCTCGGAACCCGGCTTAGCGTATGGATGTGGTCTATAATATAGACCACATCCATGCGCTACGGCAGGTCATACAGAAGACCGAGCAGTATAATCTGCTACTTTGCTTGGCGTTCGTGGACTACGAGAAAGCCTATGATTCGATTGAAACCTGGGCGGTGCTGCAGTCTCTTCAAAGGTGCCAAGTGGACTACAGGTATATCGAGGTGTTGAGGTATTTATACAAAAATGCCACCATGTCGGTCCGAGTACAAAACCAGAGCACAAATCCTATCCAACTGCAGCGAGGTGTAAGACAAGGAGATGTTATTTTTCCGAAACTGTTCATAGCTGCGTTGGATGACTTTAAACTCATAGACTGGAAAGGACTCAGCATCAACATTAATGTCATGCCAGTATCTAATACACCTTCGTTTTGCCTATGATATAGTTTTTATGGCTGAGACCTTGGAAGACCTGACCACAATGCTCGAAAGTCTCTGTAGTGCTTCCCAAAGAGTGGGCCTCAGGATGAACATGGATAAGACGAAAATCATGCCGAATGCCCATGTTGTGCCCGCTCTAGTTCATGTTGGGAACTCCACACTTTAAGTTGTTGACCATTATGTATACCTAGGACAGGCAGTCCAGTTAGGTAAGTCCAACTTCGAGAAAGAGATCTCTCGTCAAATTCAACTGGGATGGGCAGCATTCGGGAAGCTCCGAAAAATCTTCGTGTCCGATTTACCTCAGTGTCTCAAGACGAAAGTCTATGACCAGTGTGTGTTGTCAGTGATGACTTACGGCAGTGAAATTGGGATGATGACTAATGAATAAAATAACGAAATACTAATAAAAATCGTAAACATATTAAACTTTTAGAGTAGCTTGTACTTATAGGGTAAAACCGGGATAGATGCCCTACTTTTTGAAATGGCCTCCTAATTTAAAAAATATTCATTAATATGGATAATTTCTATGAATGTAGGCTAGCTTAATCATTTGTGTCGAATCATAATTATTTATTTTTGATCTATCAATTACAGATTTTGCAGAATTCAACTTTAAGTAGAATCCTTTTTTTGAGAATAGATGCCTAACCCTATGGATAGTTGCCCCACCATGAAAATACTAAGAAGGATAGATGCCCTTAGTGCGAGACAGCGAAAACGAAAACCCAACCAAATTTTATGAGGTCGTTCAGTAGAACGACAGACCTACTGAACGAAGAACCTAAAACAGCAATAAAACGTAAATCCATAATAAAAATAGAACAGAACAATAAAAATAATTTTAAAATATACACTGACACCACACAGGGTAGATTTTTGAGACGGTACATTAAGGGCACGTACCTTAACCGTTATAGTTACAGGAAAACGTTCCTAAGAGACCATCCATAACTTTTTAAGATATTATGAACTGCATTCACAGATTTTGGAAAAAAAATACCGTTAACAAAGAAATGCTAAAACACCAAAAAAAATTGTTTATGCCAATCGATCCTATTTCGTGTGAAGATCAAAAGACTCCATAGAGTATATGGTCCCATAGGACTTTTTAAGGTATGAGTACTAGAAATGACAGAAGTCGCCAAAAACTTTTCCCAAACATTTTGTACTGAAAAACGATAAATCAACTCGATTTTTTTTATTATTGTCAAACGATCCTATTTCTTACTGTGATCAAAATACTCTTTAAGGCTGACTGAAATTTGAGTACAAAAACTGTTTTTTTAGATCTAATTGTTGTAGAAGATTGTGCCTATGTGTGAAGCTGGTGTTGTAACTTACTGTAGTTTCTGTACTCAAACTTCAGTTGGCCTTAATGAGCATTTTGATCACAGTAAGAAATAGGATCATTTGGCAATAAAAAATATTTCGAGTTGGTTTATCGTATTTCAGTACAAAATGTATGGGAAAAGTTTTTGTTGTTGTAAAACAACTAAGTTAAATAAACACCATTAGTATTACCCGTACGAAGAACAAGATATCATTTATTTATTAACCATATTTTGGTTAATAACGCGTTTATATACTTATGCAAAAGGCCGGGCTTTGCCTTGCAGTTGCACGTGAGCATCGAAAAAAACTATTTCGGCGCATCTGTTTCTATTGTTTTGGCTATATTTTCTGACCATTGCCTGCACCGTGGGATTTCGTGATACCCGGCACTTTTTAGTATAGGCAAACGAATAAACGAATCTTGAGCGAATGTTGAATAGAAGAGAGTTTGTAGTTTGAGCCTTCATACTTAGGAGTAGATACAGAAAAGCATTTGCACTAATTGGTCAGAATTTTTAAGATAAATTACACTCAAAACGTGTAAAAAAGGAAATAAATAAGTACCTATGTTAATGTTAAAGATGTTGCTGTTGTATATTCATGGGTTGCTGTTATTTCAATTTCGAGATTTAAAATTACTCGATCGGGCATGTCTCATGTTTTTCTTAGTACGCTACGATTCCAAATGAATTTTTACAACGGTCTCTAAATGAGAATATGAAGATGATGCCTAGATAAACATAGTTTGTTATCGCACATATTCAAATTATGATGAAGTCAGCGCGAGACTGCATTTGATTTTGATTAAAAAATTTTATTAGGTATTTTTTTGTAGAAATTCTAAGATGTTTTAGTTATAGTACTTACATAGATATATTTAATAATAATAAAAAATGTTTACGAATAAATTTTGTTTTAGGTAATTAATTAAATTCATTTTCAATGTACCAGAAGGTCGTGAAAGGCACGAGATCTGTGAATTTTTAAATAAATTAAAAACAAAAAAGCAATTATTTACCCCAGGTGCACACTTAATAAATCAGTACATTGACATAATAAAAAATATAACGGAATTTATAACTACTTATAAAGTTATACAACGGCAAATACTGACTTTAAAAAAAAATACGTTTTTGTGAAGTTCGTCGCGGAGTTGATTGCACACACGAGCGAAACGCGTCCACGCCGTACAACAGCCCGTGGACAATTAGGTGAGGGTGACTGCGGCTCCTACTTATACTATTAATTCTTAGTTGCGAGTTTGGGAAGTTAGAGTTTTTGAAAATGGGGCACCTATCCCGGCATCTATCCCGGTTTTACCCTATCTCTTGGTTTTATATATTGCGTATTATTTGTTTTATGACCCTTCAAAGTTGGGTGGACAAATAAAACCTTGAATTAGTCCGTAAAATGGATAGCAAAGTCTAAGAAACCATTTTGATAAACACAATATTTAACATAGCTGCCGAACAAATTTTCTACGCGTTGCATACAAACTACTCAAGCGTGACGTCATAACTGAGTAGCCGTTGAGTAATAATTGAGTAGTATAGTACGTTTTTGGGTGAGACCATTTGTGTGCATTTCAAACTGTGATATCTCGGGAAGTTTTCATGCTAGTGAAATAATTATTTTACCAATGTTTATTTTTTTTGAGAGGTAATTTATGTAACATAAAATAAAAAATAGTCATCATGCCAATTCACAATTTCGTCTTTGATTTTTGATTGATCTGATGATTTTTTTTCCATTGGCGGCGTTAGTGTAGCGCATAAACCCTCTTAATAACCAGAGATTCTTTGTAGACTGTTGGTTTAATCCTACGCTTTCATTTCACAGTGCTGTCGAGCCAGACGTGATAAACCGCGAAAATTTTAAGGCGTGGTAATTCACTCGGATTGATTGACTTAATAGCCCCATTGTTTTTGAATTAAGTTGTAAAACACTAGTGATGTCCATAAGGTTCGCTTAAACTTCGATATTTATATTCAACATTCAAATAAGTGATAAAAATGTTTATTAAGATGACGTTTGCCCAACTATTTTGCAAATAAGAAAGAAATAAAAAAATATTTTTTTTACAACAGGGATTGAAAAGGAGACTTAGAAATTTTAAGTGGGGTGACTAGGCAAGAATTTATCCTAAGATTTTTCATTTTTCGCTTTATTAATTGAAATAATTTTTGTTTCTAATTTATAGCCCCACTTTATTTAATGCTAAGTAGTTAAAAAATAAATTTGTTTTAACACTTATGAAAATATTACTCACTTACTAAGATTAAGTGCTCATAATTTCTGAAAATGATTCCATATAATGTTTTCTTATAATAAACTTCACAAAATAATTAATAAAGTTTTTGGTTCATTTATCGATTATTATGACCCCATCCCTAAAATATATGAAAAACTGATGAAATTGACGGAATAGTCCCCAGAAAACTTTAAAGTATTTTTTTCTCGAAACTAAACCATAGTAACGCTCCATAAAGTGCAGATTCTAAGTATTACTGTCGTCAGAAATTGTCTATTTCTGAGTTTTACCAAAATCACTTCATATATGGCGCGTACAGTACAATGCACTTTGACAAAATTACCCCACGCGGGGTTTTTACATCAGAATCCAGTTTTCACACGAAATTTGCTATTTTGTTTTTTAATATTGACATGCGTTTTTTGAACTGAAAATATGATAGATTAAAAGATAACGACTTTCTTAGATACAGATAATTTACTGTAGGTAGCTTTATACTAGACGAGATTACAGAGTTCTAAACTTTAAACTTTTGTTTGTGAAGGAATAGCCCCGCTCTTCTTTAACGCTTTCAGTGCCTTTGATATTTATAAATATAATTATATACGGGTCACTGGAAATATGACGTATTCCTGCTAAGGGGTTATAGATGAGGTCAAAACAAATATTTTTTTGTCATATAAGTAACTTTTTCTCAAAAAAATAATAGTTTTTGAGTTAATTAAAATTAAGTATTTTTTACCAAAAGTTCGTTTTCAGACACAGACATTTAAAATAAAAGATAACTACTCATTCGATTCCGGATTTTTTATCATTTTGGGATAGAAAACAATCTGAGTGTTGATAAAAATAAAAAAAAAAACATCAAATACTTTAGTTTACCATAAATAATCATGCTTACTAAAAATACTTTCGTCTGAGTGAGTTTGAAACAGGATTATTTTCTGTCGATGAGTCAAAATTTTATACAGACAGCATCAAAAATAACCATGCATATCAGCTTTTTTTAATGACCCACTGCTGGGGAACAGGCCTTCCTTTTCCTTTTGGGATAAAGTGGACGGGCCATAACCCACCACGTAGGCCCAATGCGGATTGGTCGGTGTTAACTCAATGTACCTTACATTGAGCCCTTGGTTCTGCACGCGTAGCATGACCAACATCGAGATAAGATTCGACTCAGAGAACAATGGCTTGTCTACACCGAAATGTCACTTTTGTCGGGTTGAGATCGAGATACTCATCCTCGCATTTACAACTAGTAGACTCGTATTGTTCTTTGTCGTGGCCTAATGTCAAAAGTCGACAAACACGAGCTTTTCTCTTCAACTGACATTAATTTGACAGTTGAATCAGAGAAACTTGTCTACCACCCTTTGAGTAGTCGAGAAGGTCGAGAGAGAATCACAGACTAATAAGAAGATTCGAAATAGTTTTCTACGTATTTTATTTTATATGAATCTAAATTTCGCAATAAAAATAAATCGAAATTATCTGTGCTTATATTTTATTCCTTAAAAACTTAAATTAAAATTATTTTCATACGTTGATTTTAATATTTCGTAATTTTCTCGTCATTTTACACAGATTACTAAACTAACAATTTCGTTAGTAGTTTGTGTTATCTTTTCAAAATACTCTCAATAAAAGAAAGGCAAACGAATTTATATCCATACAGCTATATTTAATTAGTTTTAAGAGTTTAGCGTTGTGAAATCTATAGAAAGGAACGGTGCTTTATGAGAAATAAAGTAATTATTTTCTATTGGCAATATTATTCTTCTCGAACTCGAGAGAGCTTGTCTACGGAAGAGAACGCTTTCTTGAGTGCCTCTTTATCTTAGAACTTATAAAAAAAATGAGAATCATGTTTAAACTAAATTATTTCGGATCAAATTAGATAATTTTGACGTTTATTGGTGTTGAAATAAAAAGATTACCTTTAAAATTCACTTTTTTTATTAAAAGACATTAAAAGGTTTCGAAATTCTGAGAACGAGTCCCACCTGTCTGTCAAACTGTGCTCAGCAATCGAGAAGGTCGAGACGACAAGTCTTCGTAGACAAGAGTCTCGTTTGCTCATGCTACGCGTGCTGGCTGCATTTACAGTCGTTAACACTGACCAATCAACATTGGGCCCAACTGGTGGGTATGGCCCGTCCGCTTTATCCATCCACAAGTCAAAAGTAAATGATGATGATAGGTGATATTTTTAAAATATTATGCACGCTTAGTTACTAGGATTTCTTTAAAGATATTTGATGGTATTTCTAAAAATCTGAAAAAAAAAATGCATTTTAAGGACTGTTTTTTAGGGTTCCGTACCTCAAAAGGAAAAAACGGAACCCTTATAGGATCACTTTGTTGTCCGTCTGTCTGTCTGTCCGTCCGTCTGTCTGTCAAGACCCTTTATCTCGGAAACGCGTGGAGGTATCGAATTGAAATTTAAACCATATACTAAGGTCTACGGGCCCTTGAAGCTGTAAAAAAATCAAACTTCTAAATTAACGTAAAAAAAAGATACTGCCGTTTAGGGCGCAAAAAACGCATTTTCGATACTTTCAAAGGAATCAAAATTCATAGGGTACTTCCCGTTGACCTAGAACTATGAAATTTGGCAGGTAATAGCGTCTTATACTACACTTACAGGAATAAATCTGAAAACTGTATATTTGTAATTAAATCATAATAAAATATGGTCATTAAAATACGTAATTATTAATCATCTTGGTGAAACAACGGTATGCGCGGCATTGCGCGGTCATAGTTTAACTTCTAATTACTTTTGGATTAATCGCGCCACTAATTCTTTTAAAAATATCAATATTTATTATTATTAATTATTCAAATCCTTTCAAATATTGTTATAGTTAATTACTTTTAAAAATAAAATTAAAAAGTAATAAATTTGGCTCTAAATATTTTCGCAACATGGCGGTGTGTCACGCTGTATGACAGGGGGTCTTCTTCTTATTTTTGTTTTGGCAATCTACTTTCTTCTTGGAAGTAATTTTTGCCAGTGTCAAGTGTTGAATAGTTCAGTGGTAGATTGTTTCAGTTTACATTAATATGCGGGTGCATCGCATTCCAATGTTGCTTGGAGCATTTGGCACCAAGTATAATCAAGACAGTTTACTCGGTAAGGTCAGCCGAGGTAGCCACCACTACAATAAAAGTCTCGGCTTCACACAACCAAAGGGTCTTGTTGGAATACACCCATTTTCTCTAATAACATTGCGATAGATAAAACCATTTCACAGAACATTATACAGTGTACTATTGATATACAGCGCCATCTGTTGACAATCAACAGTACTTGTATTTTATACAGGTGCGGTGGGTTTGTAATTATTTTATTTTTTCTCAAAAATGCTTGGAAATTCGAACATTATTTTGACAACCTTCTTCGTGCTAAATCAGAGTTTACGGACAGACCTAAACCGCGCCGTCAATATTTGTATGAGAATCCATTACTAACGTGTTATAATGGATTTTCATACAAAATTGCCGGCGTCTGTCCAGCAATGTTTCTATTAAAACTCATTACACACGTGTAATTCAGAAATGGAGTGAACTTTTCAATTAAACACAAATATAGGTATCAAATGTCGCCTTGATGAGCGAGCACATTCCAAAATTTTTTTTTAATATTCGGTATACTGGTATCACGTGAAAGGCCTTGATGAGCACATTCCAAAAAATTGAAAAAAAAAAAACGAAAAAAACCTGTTTTGGTGCAATATGGGTATCAAATGAAAATTGAAAGGCCTTGATGAGCGCATTCCAAAAAGATAAAAAAAAATAAAAACGAAAAATTTTTTTTTTTCAATACCTATGGGTATCAAATGAAAGTTTTTTTGAAAAGTTTTTTGGAATATGCTCATCAAGGAGCATATTCCAAAAAACAAAAAAAAAATTAAAAAAGAAAGGTAATTTTTTTGCAATATGGGTATCAAATGAAAGGCCTTGATGAGCACATTCCAAAAAAACTGAAAAAAAAAACAAAAAATATTTTTTTTTGCAATATGGGTATCAAATGAAAGGTCTTGATGAGCACTTTCCAAAAAACTGGAAAAAAAATGAAAAACTGGAAATAAATGAAAAAAACTGGATTTTTTTTTCAATATGTGTATCAAATGAAAGGCCTTTATGTGCACATTCCACTTTCCATTTTCTTTTTTCAATTACTGTAAGTATTTAAAAATTAAAATAAAAAGCTTAAAACTTTTAAAACTAAAAAGTTAAAAGTTTAAAAGTACTACACAAGCCTTGGCCGCAACTAGGCATTGATGGACTCACGTATGTTCTTCAATGCCTGTCTTGAGTGCCGCTGCAGTAATGTACTATTCCATTTCAAACTTCGCCCGTGGTCAATTCTTTGTCGTAATCCCTGGAAGGGTTATTTTCTACGTGGCGACAAAGGATTTCAAATGGTTATCTATATATAGCAGTCTGCTGAACGGATTTTGATGGTATTTTTTTACAGTTTGGTAGCTTGGAGTCCAACTTATAAAACTAAGCAATTTTTCACATAATTCCGGTAGGTAGAACCTGGGATAAAGCTTGAACTCTCCGTAGTACAGTTTTCATATAAAAAACTAATAACTACCAACCACTTTTTTTTCAAAATATTTCCTTTGTACCGACACAACTTTTCTATAGCTTTATTTTATGTATAGATGTAGGTCTGTACGGAACCCTCGGTGGGCGAGCCCGACTCGCACTTGTCCGGTTTTTTTATAAACACCTGTATTTTATATTTTTTATCAACACTCAGATTGTTTTCTAACCCAAAATGATAAAAAATCCGGAATCGAATGAGTAGTTATCTTTTATTTTAAATTTTTGTGTCTGAAAACGTACTTTTGGTAAAAAAATACTTAATTTCAATTAACTCAAAACCTATTAATTTTTTGAGAAAAAGTTATATGACAAAAAATATTTGTTTTGACCTCATCTATAACCCCTTAGCAGAAATACGTCATATTTCCAGTGACCCTGTATATTATTTCTTAGTAGGTATTCATCAAATTATACTTATAATTGTCTCAAAAATTTTACTGGATAAGACAATACTGGACGCAAATGGCCTGTATGATAGTCTTGAAAGAACTGCGGACACACATGGTCCATATTAAAGTAGCTCATCTAGCTTGCTAGTTTAGTCTGTAACTTTGGACACACATGGTGCAATCATTAGTGACATACTAATAGTTGTGAACTGAATGGACACACATGACCAATAATTTTTTTTATGTCATTAAAGATGACTGTACTTTATTTACTTTTCACTCACCTCTTCACCAACATCAATGCTAGAAGTTGAAGGTGGGGGTTCCTCTTGTACCTTTAAGAATAAAATACCATGTGTTACTTTAATATGTACCATGTGTGTGGTCACACATGGTCCATATTAAAGACACATGGTTCAATCATTTGTGACACACATGGCCTAATACTAATTTTGAACTGAACGGCCACACATGGCCAATTAAAATTTGAATTTCGATAAAAATTACCTTATATTATTTATTTTTCACTCACCTCTACACAAGCATCGTTGCTAGGAGTTGAAGGTAGTCTTTCCTCTTGGTCCTTTAAGAATAAAAGTTATGTATAAGTAATACAATTCCATAGTTTTGGTGAATAAATTTCATTAACAGATGCACCCGAGACCATAGACAGTTGAACTATTTTAGAGCGTCGTAGCTAGGGTTAGCTGCCAGGGCTGCAACTCTCACGGGGGGTGCACTTTGCTCACCCATAGCTAGAAAATAAGTCTATAAGTTTTGGGGTGCAAAATTGAAACCTTGCCAGGGGCGCTCATGATCCTAGAAATAAGTCTTGGGATGCCAAATTCAAATCTTGCCAGGGGCGCTCATGACCCTAGGGTCATAGTTAGCTACGACGCTGCTTTTTTATGTTCTTTACCAAATGAGCTAGGTAGGTACGTAAATTGTTTATATCGTATAAAAATCATGCTCTGTTTATCAAAATATACAAGTCTTGTACTTATAATATACTTACAAGCATTTTCATTATGAAAATCACTAATCCACAAATCGGTTTATCAAAATACGTTAAATCGCATCCGTGACGCTACAAGTGTGATTATTTATTTTAACATACATGATTTCACACTTGTATTCGTGATTTCATTAATATCCTGAGGGTGTGCGACGAGTCTCCATTCCGTCTTACAATTTTTACAACTGTCTTGCATTAATTATTTGGCTATTTAAAAAAAACATCTTGTATTTTTTTTCTTGTAAAGTATATTTGTAGACTTATAACTGTAAGTTTTGATAAACAGGGCTCATCAGTCGTCGCGTCGGTCCAAACGTCAAGGCTTTTTCCCAAAAGTAAGTCATAAGTAATCATTATTTTATCCAAAGATAATAAGTTGATTCATCTGTGCCTCAAATTAACGGGATACATGATTTTTTATCTATATTCAAAATTGTTGATTAAAAGTTAAAACATCAGTACATATTATGAATTTTTGTTAACTAAAATTAGAGGTTATATTTCAGTGAATAATAAATAACTTTAACAGAACCATGGGCGTACCGAGGGGGGCAGGGAGGGGCAGCTGCCTCCCCTGGATTTCTATTCAGAGTTGGTCCCATAGTAAAAGTAGTTCAGTTTGATGGTCCCTATCTAGGTACCTTCGGCATTGGGGGTTATTTTTTAACACGTTATATGATGCAACTTGGCATTTTTATTGTCTACTTACTGTTTGTTCGTCTACGGGCGGCGGTGATTTGTAGTCCCAGTTGCATACGGCACATTCCGTGAAACATTTGCTACAGTGGCCCTTGGTCTGTGTTCCCTTGACACGTTCCTTGTCTTCATCGTTATCCAAGTCAAGGCCATGTTTTGATGACTGTAGTCAAATATTTAAGTAAATTAAATATTTAAGTAAATTGGCTGAATATTTTTTCATAGGTAGGAATAAGCTATCTTCAAAATTTTCGGTTGCGTGAAAAAAAAAATAAAAAAATCAAAGTCTCTTCGAGTTCACAAATGTAGAAAAGTAACAGCAGAATGGAGATTATACCTTTGCCAACACCTGCCACTATGACAACAAGAAATAAAAAAAAAGTTTTGACATTTTGTGTTGAAATATTTTTTTAAAACCATGTTGTGATTGTGGCAGGTGATGGCAAAGTTATAATCTCCATTCTGCTGATACTTTCCTATATTTGTGAAGGCGAAGAGACTTTTCCGAAAATTCTGAATTTTTTCTATTCCTACCTATAAAAAAATATTCAGCCAATTTGATTTTTTCGGACATTCCCCATTTTAATAAAATTTCTCGTGGAATTTTTAGGGTTTTAGTTTTAGTATTTTTAGATGGTATCAACACATTCCCTCGCAGTCATTCGTGGAAGTAGAAGGCAAACGTGTCAAAAACGGGCACTTTTAGCAGTTTTTCTATGTACTTCTAGCAGTGACTACGAGGGAATGTAATGATACCGTCAAAAATTATAGACTGTGGTTCCTAAAAGATTATGCCAAGAGAAGTTTCATTAAAATTGTGTATTAGAATTACAATATGAAATAAATTCACTGCGGCGCCACATTCGGAAATACGCTGCCTGGGGCGCTTTAAAGACCATGAAATATTTTTTTAAGTTACGATTGTTTGCATGTTACTCAGCACCAGCACCTAAGTAATTATTGTCACACATATCTGCATTGACTGTATGTACTGTAGGACACTTACTATTGTTAACAAACAGAAGATACAAATGAAAAAAGAAAAAAGGAAATCATAACAGAAGAAATAGAAAACCTGAAATATGAGAAACATATTTAAAAAAATAAGAAAAACAAATCAAGGCTATAAAAGAAAACTCTAAGTAAACTTTACAGAACAATACAAAAAAAAATAAAACAAAACATCAAAAAGAGAAGATATGATACGATATGCAAATTTATAGAAACAACAGGTGGAATAAAAAAGGCTTTTAAAAAACTAGAAACTACCAAACATGTTGTGACACACCTGCAGAATACTTTAGGAACCATCGTCACACAAAGAAGAGACCTAATGTCTATAGCTACACAGTTCTACAAGAATCTCTACACATGTACAAATAAATGCCAGGAGAAACCAAATTTAAAAAATCATGTGCCAACCCAAGAACCTGTCCCACCCTTTTTAGAAAGCGAGGTATAGCTATCGATAAATAAACTAAAAGCAGGAAAAAGTCCAGGACCAGACGGAGTGACAAACGAAATGATAAAAGCTGCGAAAGAAAAACTTATAAAACCACTCACAAAACTTTTTAACAATATATTAACAGTAAAGGAATTACCAGAATCGTGGACGTGCTCGTTAATAGCTCTACTATATAAAAAAGGAGATCCAAAACTGATATCTAACTACAGACCTATCAGTCTTATATCCTGTCTCTACAAAGTATTCGCATCGACTCTACTAAGACGTATAACAAAGAAGATTGATGAAAACCAACCTATAGAGCAAGCGGGATTCATGAAAAATTTATCTACTATTGACCACATACACACACTAAAAACAATCATCGAACGGTCTACGGAATATCATTTCCCCTTATACATCGCCTTCATAGATTACTCCAAAGCCTTCGAAACATGACTCTATATGGCAGGCTCTAGATCAGCAAGGAGTAGACCACGATTACATAGAACTGATCAAAGCAATTTACTTGATAAACACTACCAGAGTACGGCTAGACATAAAAGGACCAACATTCCAAGTAGAGAAGGGGGTAAAGCAAGGAGATCCGCTTGCCTCAAAGCTTTTCCTCGCAGTCCTAGAATCCATCTTTAGAAATCTTGATTAGAATGGTATGGGTATAAATATCAATGGCAAGTACCTCTCACACCTCCGGTTCGCGGATGACATAGTAGTGATGTCGGAGGACCCGTACGAACTAAACTGCATGTTGGATTCCCTTAGTAATCATAGCAAGACCGTCGGGCTACAAATTAACTGGGACAAAACAAAAGTCATGACTAACTCTGAACGAATACCTATATCTACACAATCTGTATCCATACAATATGTCGAAGATTTTGTTTACCTGGGACATCTAATATCAATGAGATCCTGTACAGAGAGAGAAATCGACCGCAGAGTGAAGAATACATGGAATAAATACTGGAGAATGAAAGAGATCTTTAAAGGACCAATACCAATAAACATAAAAACAAAAGCAATGAACATATGCCTAACACCGGTTCTCACCTACGCATGCCAAACCTGGGCTCTCAAAAAAACCCTCTTGAATAAAATAAAAAGCTGTCAAAGAGGAATGGAACGAAGTCTTATGAATATCAAACTGAAAGATAGAGTCAAAAGTTCACTGATAAGGGAAAAAACAAAGGTGAGAGATGCGGTCAAAGAAGTACTGACAATGAAATGGAAATGGGCAGGCCATACTCAGAGAGTACCAGATAAAAGATGGTCACAAACAGTAACAAATTGGTATCCAATATATAAAAAAAGAAGGAAAGGTAGACCATTTAGGAAAAATCACTCAACTACTCTTGCATGCTTCCATTTAATAAAAGAAATAACACAAAATCTGAATAATGGAATGTCGACTTTAGCGATATTCCTTGACATGAGCAAGGCATTTGATTTTGTACCTTACAAACTACTATTAGATAAACTAGAAAAATACGGCATAAGAGGAACAGCCTTATCGTGGATAAAAAGCTATTTATCTAATAGGCAACAGTGTGTAGAAATCTGTAAATTATCTGGTAATTTAAGAAAGTCATATAGTTCAAAATATATGTGCAACAGTTGTGGGGTTCCTCAAGGGAGTGTCCTAGGTCCTCTATTGTTTTTGCTTTTCATTAATGATATGCCAAGTGTTACAAATCAAAAATGCATATTATTCGCGGACGATACAACACTTATAGTAAAAAGTAAAAACAAACAAGAAATAGAGTCTATTGCTAACGAAAATTCGGAGAAAATCGTAACTTGGCTCAAAAGTAATAATTTAAAAATTAATATTCAAAAAACAAAGTTCATTAATTTCAAAACTCATACAAGGACTAATAATAATAATATTAATATCAAATGTGACAATGAGAAAATTGAAGAAGTACATGACACAAAATTTTTAGGTTTAATGATTGACGAAATGTGCGCATGGAAATCTCATATTGACATGATAGTGACAAAATTAGAAAGATATGTTTATGTTCTTAGCAGACTTACAAATGTTAGTTCTAAAGAAACGGCACTAATGGCATATCACGGTTATGTCTCGTCAATATTAAGGTATGGACTAATCATATGGGGAAATTCTGTCCCTTCCGTGCTGTTTGGAACTAATCTCGGAATACCCATTGCTTAATACAACCTAAGATCTAAAAGAACTTTGCTCATTGTCGATATGCTCAGAGCATTTAGGGTGCAAAAGAAATGCATTCGGTCTATCTGTGGTGCAGACTATTTGGACAGTTGTAAGCCATTATTTAAACAACTAAATGTTTTGCCTCTTCCGTGTCTTTATATTTTTGAAATGTTAATTTTTGTTAAAAAATATAACGTATTGTTTAAATTCAATCATAGTTATAGTCAATACAGAGGTAGAAAAAAGGAAAATCTGTTTGTACCAGGTCAAAGATTTAAGTTATATTCAAAGAATGTATTTTGCATGGCGATTCGATTGTATAATAAACTACCTGACGATTTTAAAATATTGACATTTTACAAATTTAAACATAGATTATTGAATTTTTTATTGACTAAGCTGTATTATAATGTATCTGACTATTTGAATGATAAAGCCTTATAATTTTTAATTTTAATTTTACTATTTTAAATGACAATTAATTTATTTTATTTTATTTATAACAATTAGCATTACATTCAATTATTACTTATTTAAATATCTCACAAGTACATAACTAGTTAATATAATTTTGAAAGATTTGCACATCGACTTACTTACGATAGAATATGTTGGAAATACCTATTTAAGATCTTTATTGTAACCATGTTCTTGCAAATAAATCATTTATTATTATTATTATTATTATTTAAAAGTTGGAGTGATGACATAGTAATGACAGCAGGAAACCTATGGCCCAGACTGGCAATAGACAGAGACACCTGGAATGGTTTGGAGGAGGCTTTCACCACACAAGGCGGCCCTTACACCTAACAAATACTAACGTAATTTTAAGCACAAAAACTAACATTTCTAACAAATAAATAAGTACACAGATATATTAAATAATAATAATAAGATGTAAATATTCTTGTAAGGGACAAAAATAAAGCTTAATAATAATAATAATAATAATTGTTAACTACCTATAGAACTCAGCTGCATGCGAAAAGAACTTACATTTATTTTTCATCTGCTGCACAATGATCTGCTAAGTTCACTAACATTATTTCCTACAGTACATACCATAGCGAAAATTTTTCTATGTCTATGGTACATACAGTCAATTAAGATAATGTGCGACAATAATTACTAAGGTGCTGGTGCTGAGTAACATACAAACAATCGTAACTTAAAAAAATATTTCATGGTCTTTAAAGCGCCCCAAAAGCGCCCCAGGCAGCATATTTCCTCAACCGTATTGAATTAGTCCCCTCCTCGCGACGAATACGATATGGTTTTGAGAAACAAAATATGCCCCGTAAGCGTATCGATTTCGACCCCATCAGTAGACGAAACCAATACGTTTTGCTGTAAATTTTGTCGTATATATTATTCTCCAAAACCGTATTGGTTTCGTCTTATGGTGACTGAAAAACGTTTCAGCCACTCCACATTGCAAACTGTTTATATTACGAAGTAGGAACTTACTCTTCGTTTATTCGTACGGCAAATAATAGTAGGTAATTATATTAGAATTTATTATTGTAGTATTAGGTTGCGCCATCTCTTGACCGATAGTGGAACTATTTTTTTTCTTAGGTTAGCATGCTTAGGACAGTGCCATCTGTTGACTGGTAGTGAAACTACAGAATTTTTGTTTGTTTTTTGAATTTCTAAAAAAGTGTGTTATATTGAGACATCGTTTTATTTTTCCTGATATCTTTACATAAACTACTATCACATAGAATTATTTCAGATTTTTCTCTTTGCAAACTTCGGAGATAAGGGGGGGAACGGTATTTTTTTACATTTTTATGCCTTATTTTTACATTTTTTATTAACTATGCGGCCTAAGAAAAAAAAATGTTTTAAAATGTGCAAACAGCGCTCTTTTATATGATACCCTACATGCTCTAGTCACTTCACTTTAAATTTTTAAGACCCCTTTTCAGTCCCTGTTGTAAAATTATTTTTTTTTATTTCTTTCTCATTTGCAAAATAGTTGGGCAAATGTCATCTTAAACTATTCCAAATTTCAAGTTGATACCATTAGTAGTTCTCGAGATATCCAGCTGTGCTGTGACAGACAGACAGACAGACTGAGTCACACCATAAGGGTTCCTTTTTTACCATTTTGGTACGGAACCCTAAAAAGGAAGTTGTACTCCAGTCCCACTCGACTTCAATAGACGTGTTTTTATTATAAAAATGATGGTGCGTATCTAATGATTTGAATATTATTTCTTGCTTTTTAGAGGCAGGTTTTTTGAACTCGGTCTTTTTGTTTTTTTTTTAAACAATTTTTATTAGCAGAAAAGACAACTTAAATCGTTGTATCTTAGCCGATACATAGTTTTAAAACATAGCACGCATCGTCGTTTGATAAATTAAGAAAATGCTAGTATGAAAAATGCAATTTCTTTAAAATTTTCCATACAAAACGGCAATTTGATACTTGACTGAATCCCTAATATATTACGAGGGCAGTTTGATATGTCCGTGACTTTAAGGTTGAATACAATATTATTTCATAATTCAATTTTCCTTTCTTAATTTAGAACTCTTTGCTGAGCTTATGCTGTTGCATTTTTTAAATTGGCGCGAAATTAAAAAAACATGGAAGGATTTATGCAAGTGAGGTCGGGATATTTATATATATAAAAGAGTAAATCACTCACTGACTCATCACGAAATCTCAGAAACTACAAGTGCTAGGAGTCTCAAATGTTGCATGGGGGTTCCTTTTAGGGTGAAGGTGCTCACTAAGACGGGATTTTGCGAAATTCAACCCCTAAGGGGGTAAAACAGGGTGGCAAAGTTTGTATGGGAGAAAGCGATTCTTTGGCCCGATTGACTTGAAATTTGGCATAGACATTCTTTAACAAAATTAATTGATTACATGTTTCATATTTTCTTGAAATATATCCCCTAACAGGGTTGAAAAGGGGTAGAAAGCTATTTTTAGGGTGGTTGACTTCGATATCGGAATCAAAACTTCTTAGTGCATTTGTACGATTAAGAAAAATAAATTTCAGTTGTCAGGTTGTCACCTCCCTGAGATTGTAATTATGTCACCGCACGAGCTGACATTTCATGTTGTATAAGATTTTATCCTGATTTTCAGTACCTATTTTACGAAATATTAGTCAACTTATAAAACGTGGCAAAATCTAGCAAATATCAGATATCTAACGTGACAAGGACTGTGGTGTAAAGTGTTGAAATTGAGAGCCGGATAATAGTGCACAACATAAGTTGCACCCGACATAATTTGCAATGTCACGTTATTTTAGCCAGGAACCAGGAACAAATAAACATACATAGATTTTTATTTCAAAAGTAGATACCTACCAAACTATTAAGTATGAGTATTAAATGTTACATAATATTATTATACTTATTTTGTTATATTACTGCTAAGAAATTTTATTAAGTACCTACCTACCTACCTAATACAAAATCGTGAACAGTAGGACGTCGGTTCTGTAACCAAACTCGAACCCCACTTCGAATCTCACTTCACTGCACGGGACGGGAACTTTATAAATAAGATAATGATAAGATTTTTCTTTCATCACAAAATATTTTAGATAGCTACCGAAATTTATTGTAATCGGTAAAATTGCTCATTTAGTTAGCTAATTTCTAATAACAATTCACGCGAAGGAGGTTCGAAGTGAGATGTGAGTTTGGTTACAGAATCAACAGATTGCACAGGTAAAACCGCGGGGTGCAGCTATTACCTACATATCATAAAATTGTAAAAATGTGAAATTTTTGATGTTTGGATGTTATTCATTTTGTTACTCAATCACGTCTGAACGGGTGAACGGATTTAGACGAAATTTGGTACAGGGATAGATTATAGTCTGGAATACTTAACACAGGCTTCTTTTCACGCCGATTATTGGTTTCCAAGGGAAGACTTACAACGATTACCGACTCCCACGCGGGCGGAGCCACGGGCAAAAGCTAAACATAGTATAAAACAAAGTCGCTTCCCGCCGTCTGTACGCTTCTCTTAAACTATACATAAAAATCGCAATAAAATCGATCTTTAAGTTTGGGAGCAAGGTGGCCTCAGACAGACACACACACACTTCAATTATATTTTAACACCCCTTGCGTACATCGTATATATGTAGATATCCTGTAGTATAATCAAATAACTTCACACTGACACCACATTAGCACAGTTTTACATTAGTAACTACATTGCACTGCACCCGTGCGAAGCCGGGGCGGGCCGCTAGTTCTTTTATAACGGAGAAAAACGAATTTTGCGTATTGATAAAATACTACTTTTTACGTGGTAAAACCATTAAGCAGACGGAGGATAAACTTAAAAAAATATATTGGGGACTCTGCTCCATCTCATGGAATGGTTCATAAGTGGTTTACTGAATTTCGTTGTGGTCGTACCACCACAACTGTCGCCGACGGCCCAGGAAGGCCGATTGAGGTCATCACTGAAGATATTGTTAGCAAATCCACGACATTGTTATGACAGACCGTCAAGTGAAGATACGCGAGATAGCTGATGCTATTCACATCTCTACCGAACGAATTTTTCATATTTTGCTCGATATTCTCGGCATGTAAAACCTTTTTGCAAGATGGGTGCCGCGTTTGCTGACAGTCGGCCAAAAACGAACTCGTGTAACAACTTCTAAACAATGCTAGGTTTGTATAACCGCAATCCAAGTGATTTTTTTCGTCGGTACGTAACACTTGACGAAACGTGGGTCCACCATATACGCCAAAGACGAAGCAACAGTCAAAACAGTGGACTTCTACCGGTGAACGTGCCACGGAGAAGGCAAAAACTGTTTGTTCGGCTGGTAAAGAGACGGCCACTGTCTTTTAGGACAGCAAAGGTGTTATTTACATCGATTTTTTGAAGAAAGGCAAGACAATTACCGGAGCTTACCATGTTGCTTTGTTGGATAGATTCAATATAGAGCTGCTGAAGAAAAGACCGCATCTAGCAAAGAAAAAAGTTTTATTTCATCACGACAATGCTCCGGCCTACTCGTCGGCAACCGCAACATCAAAACTTGTGGAATTGCAATACGACCTATTGCCACACCCCCCGTTTTCACCAGATTTGGCCCCGTGTGACTTTTTCCTCTTCCCAAACATGAAGAAATGGCTTGGTGGATAAAGATTTTCATCCAATGAAGAAGTGATAGCAAAAACAGGAGCCTATTTTTCAGGGTTTGATAAAAACTATTTTTTTCGATGGGTTGAAGAAGTTGGAACATCGTTGGTCGAAGTGTATAAAGCTGAAAGGAGATTATGTAGAAAACTAAAACAAAATATTCTTTAAAAAATTTGTTCTTCTTCACAAAGTCACGGACTTATCAAACCACCCTCGTAGTAGGGCGGTAAAACAAGGTTTGAGGTTAGTTTTTGCACAAGTCATTACGGAAATACAAAAATGTGGTATCGATGCATTCAATACGATGCCCTGATCACAAATATATAAGACTAGCGGCCCGCCCCGGCTTCGCACGGGTGCAGTGCAATGTAGTTACTAATGTAAAACTGTGCTAATGTGGTGTCAGTGTGAAGTTATTTGATTATACTACAGGATATCTACATATATACGGTGTACGCAAGGGGTGTTAAAATATAATTGAAGTGTGTGTGTGTCTGTCTGAGGCCACCTTGCTCCCAAACTTAAAGATCGATTTTATTGCGTTTTTTATGTATAGTTTAAGAGAAGCGTACAGACGGCGGGAAGCGACTTTGTTTTATACTATGTTTAGCTTTTGCCCGTGGCTCCGCCCGCGTGGGAGTCGGTAATCGTTGTAAGTCTTCCCTTGGAAACCAATGATCGGCATGAAAAGAAGCCTGTGTTAAGTATTCCAGACTATAATCTATCCCTGTGCCAAATTTCGTCTAAATCCGTTCACCCGTTCAGACGTGATTGAGTAACAAAATGAATAACATCCAAACATCAAAAATTTCACATTTTTACAATTTTATGATATGTAGGTAATAGCTGCACCCCGCGGTTTTACCTGCGCAATCTGTTGATTCTGTAACCAAACTCACATCTCACTTCGAACCTCCTTCGCGTGAATTGTTATTAGAAATTAGCTAACTAAATGAGCAATTTTACCGATTACAATAAATTTAGGTAGCTATCTAAAATATTTTGTGATGAAAGAAAAATCTTATCATTATCTTATTTATAAAGTTCCCGTCCCGTGCAGTGAAGTGAGATTCGAAGTGGGGTTCGAGTTTGGTTACAGAACCGACGCCCTACTGTTCACGATTTTGTATAAGGTAGGTAGGTAGGTACTTAACAAAATTTCTTAGCAGTAATATAACAAAATAAGTATAATAATATTATGTAACATTTAATACTCATACTTAATAGTTTGGTAGGTATCTTCTTTTGAAATAAAAATCTATGTATGTTTATTTGTTCCTGGTTCCTGGCTAAAATAACGTGACATTGCAAATTATGTCGGGTGCAACTTATGTTGTGCACTATTATCCGGCTTTCAATTTCAACACTTTACACCACAGTCCTTGTCACGTTAGATATCTGATATTTGCTAGATTTTGCCACGTTTTATAAGTTGACTAATATTTCGTAAAATAGGTACTGAAAATCAGGATAAAATCTTATACAACATGAAATGTCAGCTCGTGCGGTGACATAATTACAATCTCAGGGAGGTGACAACCTGACAACTGAAATTTATTTTTCTTAATCGTACAAATGCACTAAGAAGTTTTGATTCCGATATCGAAGTCAACCACCCTAAAAATAGCTTTCTACCCCTTTTCAACCCTGTTAGGGGATATATTTCAAGAAAATACGAAACACGTGATCAATTAATTTTGTTAAAGAATGTCTATGCCAAATTTCAAGTCAATCGGGCCAAGGAATCGCTTTCTCCTATACAAACTTTGCCACCCTGTTTTACCCCCTTAGGGGTTGAATTTCGCAAAATCCCGTCTTAGTGAGCACCTTCACTCTAAAAGGAACCCCCATGCAAAATTTGAGACTCCTAGCACTTGTAGTTTCTGAGATTTCCTGATGAGTCAGTGAGTGATTTACTCTTTTATACAGGGTCACTGGAAATATGACGTATTCCTGCTAAGGGATTATAGATGAGGTCAAAACAAATATTTTTTGTAATATAACTTTTTCTCAAAAAAAATAATAGTTTTTGAGTTAATTGAAATTAAGTATTTTTTTTACCAAAACTACGTTTTCTGACACAAAAATTTAAAATAAAAGAAAACTACTTATTCGATTCCGGTTTTTTTATTATTTTAAGATAGAAAACAATCTGAGTGTTTATAATTAATAAAACAAATTACAAAAATTATAGGTGTTTATAAAAAAATCAATCCTTAAATGCATTTTTTATTTTTATTTTTCAGATTTTTTAGATACAGCAGCAATTATCTTGAAAAAAATCCAAGTAACTAAGCGTGCATAATATTTTAAAAACATCACCATCTAATTAGCTTTTATTTGAGGTATTAAGCTTAATAATAACTTAAATAAAAATGAGAAATTAGGACTTAACTAAATAGCAGTCCCATTTCATGTAGCAAAAATTTCCTACTTCGAGCGCTTCGGAGGTGGCCGTATTATCCTACTTATATCATAAATATGAAAGTTTGCTTGTTTGAATGATTGTTAATCAATCACGCAAAACGACTGAATGGATTTGGATGAAATTTGGCACACAGATAGTTTATAAACCGGATTAAAACATAGGATGATACTATTATCTTGGTTAAAGGTTCCCTAGGGATTTTCTCGAATGTAAATGCGAATGAAGTCGCGGGCGGAAGCTAGTTTGCCATAAATGGTCGTACTTAAATACTTTCGTCCGAGTGAGTTTGAGACAGGATTATTTTCCGCCGATGAGTCAAAATTTTATACAAACTGCATCACAAATAACCATATCAGCCAGTTTTAATGCCCCGCTGCTGGGGAACTGGCCTTCCTTTTGGCTTGTAGATGGATAAAGCGGACGGGCCATACCCACCACGTGGGCCCAATGTGGATTGGTCAGTGTTAATGACTGTAAATGCAGCCAGAACCAAGGACTCAATGTAAGATACATTGAGTTAACACCGACCAATCTGCATTGGGCCCACGTGGTGGGTTATGGCCCGTCCGCTTTATACCAAAAGGAAAGGAAGGCCTGTCCCCAGCAGCGGGTCATTAAAAATGGCTGATATGCATGGTTATTTTTGATGCTGTCTGTATAAAATTTTGACTCATCGGCGGAAAATAATCCTGTTTCAAACTCACTCGATGAAAGTATTTTTAGTAAGCACGATCGTTTATGGCAAATTAGCTTCCGCCTGCGACTTCACCCGCATTTACATTCGAGAAAATCCCTAGGGAACCTTTAACCAAGATAATAGTATCCTCCTATGTTTTAAAACGGTTTATAAACTATCTGTGTGCCAAATTTCATCCAAATCCGTTCAGTCGTTTTGCGTGATTGATTAACAATCATCCAAACGAGCAAACTTTCACATTTATGATATAAGTAGGATAATACGGCCACCTCCGAAGCGCTCGAAGTAGGAAATTTTTGCTACATGAAATGGGACTGCTATTTAGTTAAGTCCTAATTTCTCATTTTTTATTTAAGTTATTATTAAGATTTATATCTCAAATAAAAGCTCAATAGATGGTGATGTTTTTAAAATATTATGCACGCTTAGTTACTTGGATTTTTTAAAAGATAATTGCTGCTGTATCTAAAAAATCTGAAAAAATAAAAATAAAAAATGCATTTAAGGATTGATTTTTTATAAACACCTGTACTTTTTGTAATTTGTTTTAATAATTATGAACACTCAGATTGTTTTCTATCCCAAAATAATAAAAAAACCGGAATCGAATGAGTAGTTTTCTTTCATTTTAAATCTTTGTGTCTGAAAACGTAGTTTTGGTAAAAAAATACTTAATTTCAATAAACTCAAAAACTATTATTTTTTCAGAAAAAGTAATATTACAAAAAATATTTGTTTTGACCTCATCTATAACCCCCTAGCAGGAATACGTCATATTTCCAGTGACCCTGTATATATATATAAGATGACAAGCGCGAAAATGGTGGGGGTAGAAACTGTGACGTCATAAAGTTTTCAGTACAAAGAAATTTATTTTTCATACCATGTGGTATATCAAATGAAAGGGCACTGTGAGTAGATTGCGAATATATAACACACTATGACATTTTCACTACTTGGTCTTACAAATTATCAGCAAACGTCGAAAAATTTCGCAATTCAGAGTCGCCATTGAACAGGTCTAGATTGAAAACGACTGAATTGATTTGTACAAAATACATAACAAATAACTCTGCACATACTCTTTTGGAATGTCTAAAGGTAATTGACCAAATATATTTTAAAATAAGAAAAGTACATCAGTTTTAATAACAGCATAATTTTCTGCTTTTTCCAAATTCTCAGATTCCTTTAATAATTAATAAAAAAATAATAAATAAACTTTCGTATGTTTATCCTTACTAGGACAAGTAAGGGTAAACAGACGAAGGTTTAAATAACCAAATTTTGACACTTTAGACACTTCTTTTAAACCTAATCACTATTTTTAAAATATGTTGTCTTATTAAATCAAAAATTATTAACAATTTACAATATTTTTGGTATTCTACGCGTGGTAAAATATTTGTTGTATTTTATGAATGATTATTTACACCTTTAAGCCCCTTTTACACCCATTAAAAAGAATGTGATTTTTGTGTATTGTTTTGATTTTTTCTAAATAACTTTTGCCTATTGAGTTTCGTCAGGTTATTTAGGTCTCCGAGCAACTGTGTGTGTTTATCATGTGTATTTGTTATTACTTTTAGTTATCCTTAGTTGTCCTATTGGGTAAACAAACTTTACTCAATTCTTTTTTGAAATAATCATGTATAAAATTCAACAAAAGGTTTTCCACGCATTGAAAACCAAAGAAATTGTTAACACATTTTTTTAATAGTGATTTAAATTTAAAAGAAGCATGGAAACTGTCAAATACTGTTTACTAAGTAGGACAAGAAATGATTAACATACGAAAGTTTATTTATTTGTTTTTTATTAATTATTAAAGGAATCTGAGAATTTAGAAAAAGCAGAAAATTATGCTGTTATTAAAACTGATGTTCTTTTCTTATTTTTAAATATCTTTGGTCAATTTCGTTTAGACATTCGAAAAGAGTATGTGCAGAGTTATTTGTTATGTATTTTGTAAAAATCAATTCAGTCGTTTTCAATCTAGACCTGTTCAATGGCGACTCTGAATTGCGAAATTTTTCGACCTATGCTAATAATTTGTTAGACCAAGTAGTGAAAATGTTATAGTGTGTTATATATTCGCAATCTACTCACAAAGCCCTTTCATTTGTTATAAAAAAAATTTATTTGTACTGAAAACTTTATGACGTCACAGTTTCTACCCCCACCACTTTCGCACTTGTCATCTTATATATTTGTGATCAGGGTTTTTTTAAGATTACCGCCGCACTATATTGTATTCAACTGATGTTGATTATTTACCATACCTACTTCGTTTTATTTCTTTCACTTTAAGCTCTTAAGCTTGCAGTTGCAGCACGAATTCAATACTGTTTTTGTCAATAGTTTTCATATTGATAACTATTACCAAAACGTACGTATTTTGTTAATCATCGCGCTAGCTGTAGACATAATCGATACGTTTTTAGGGTTCCGTACCCAAAGGGTAAAAACGGGACCCTATTACTAAGACTTCGCTGTCCGTCTGTCTGTCTGTCTGTCTGTCCGTCTGTCTGTCTGTCTGTCTGTCTGTCACCAGGCTGTATCTCATGAACCGTGATAGCTAGAAAGTTAAAATTTTCACAGATGATGTATTTCTGTTGCCGCTATAACAACAAATACTAAAAACAAAATAAAATTAATATTTAAGGGGAGCTCCCATACAACAAACGTGATTTTTTTTGCCGTTTTTTGCTCGTTATTAATAACGACAACAGGCAGACAGTTGAAATTTTCACAGATGATGTATTTTTGTTGCCGCTATAACAACAAATACTAAAAACAGAATAAAATTAATATTTAAGGGGGGCTCCCATACAACAAACATATTTTTTTTCCAGATTTTGGTACGGAACCCTACTTGCGCGAGTCCGACTCGCACTTGGCCTGTTTTTTGGAAGATATCCTTTCATACAAATAAATGCACAAAACCGTGTTGATTTCGTCTACTGATAGAGCCGAAATCGATACGCTTACGGCCCGGCATATTTTGATTTCCAAAACCGTATCGTATTCGTCTCTAGGAGGTGACGGATTCAATACAGTTGAGGGAATACGCCCCCAGGCACTCTACTACAAGTTATATATTTGCATTATTTACGGGTTGTGTGTGCATGCGCATTTATTTGCATGCATGCATGCTATATTTGTGGAAACTTGTAAATGGCCTTCTGTATTTATATATAAATTTATTAGTAATATAGCTGTAAGGTCCTGTTAAACTATAAAATAAAATAATGTAAGTCACTTGCGATAAATACCTACTTATGAGCGTTTGCTCGCTGACTACTGTCTTCACCGAGTCGCTTCAACTTTCAAATTCAACATACAATACAACAATGTCTGTGATTTACATAAACTTGCGACGTGTGACTTGATCGTCTAATTGCTTATTTTTAAGCTTTAAGTTAGCGAATGAATAGAAAAGTTGTAATATTATACTAGGTTACTTACGTGTTTTGAAGGAAAAGTGGAGTACATATATTTCCTTAAAAGGATTAGATCCGGATTGTAAACTTATTACCTAAGTGTCGAAAGAGAATATATTTGATTTGATTTGAATTTACAAGTTTTAAAATGCTTTACTAATTTTAATTTTTCATCAATGATTCTGTCTACTGAAAAAAGGTTGAAGAAACTTAGCGGAGTCAATTTTGTTGCTCTCAAGTGTTTTTTTAAATTCTTCTTCTTATCGAATGAGGATTAGTGGCCACCTCTGGTGTTAGAGTTTATCAAGCCGCCTGTAAGGCCTCTGACTTGGCTTAACGACTGTTATCAGGTGACAACAGCCGGGACCGACGGTTTAACGTGCCCTCCGAAGCACGGAAGCGCTCAGTTGTAATGCCACTTTAACGGTCACCCATCCGACACCTGACCGGACCGAGCGTTGCTTAACAAACGTGATCGAGTACGATCAGTCTGTCAAGTTCCGCCATGAGCGCTTCTTATTTATGCTTCTTATATACGCTTCTTCTTTTTTAAATTAATATAGTAAGTATACAACGTGGTTTCATACAAAAATTAATAACGAAAATATCAAAATGTGTGAAACAGCAGATGTTTTTCCCGATTTCAGAGTTGGTTTGTTCAGTTTGATGGTCACTATCGACCATAATTCTGCATCACTTACGGTTTTTTTTATAATTATATAATAGGGATGTTGACTAATGAATAAAATAACGAAATACTAATAAAATCGTAAACATATCAAACTTTTGGAGTAGCTTGTATACCTCTTGGTTTTATATATTACGTATTATTTGTTTTATGACCCTTTAAAGTTGGGTGGACAAGGCCATTTAAAAAGTATAAAATTTGTTAAAATAAATAATTTATTTAATTAGTCCGTAAAATATATAGCAAATTTGTCAAAGAAACCATTTTGATAAACACAATATTTAATATAGCTGCCGAACAAATTTCCTACGCGTTACATACAACGTAGGAAGGCGTGACGTCATAACTTGGTAGCCGTTAGTATGGAGCGTTTTCGGGCGAGTGCAATTTTGTGCATTTCAAACTGTGATATCTCGGGCAGTTTTCATGCTAGCGTAATAATTCTTATACAAATGTTTCTTTTATTTTAAGGGTAATTTATGTAACATAAAATAAAAAAAATAGTCAACATGCCTATTATAGATTAGTTAAGTACCTTTTCATTGTCTCGTTTTTGCTGCATACTTTAAATCACTTTTCACGATTCACTAACAAAAAACAGATTGCACTGTTTTGATGCAAAAGAGATGCAAAATCCCACCAATTAAAAACTAACCAATGGCGCTCCAAGCGAAGATTTGTGGAACTATCGATATCTATATACTTAGTTGAGTTTTGGAAAATTTTTGACTTTGTAATCTTTTAATGAGAAGAGGCAATATTTGATTTGATTTGAATTTACAAGTTATAAAAGGGTTTACTAATTTTAATTCTTCATCAATGGTTCTATACCTACTGAAAAAGTTTGAAGAAACTTAGCCGAGTCAATTTTATTGCCCTCAAGTGAGAGCAATTTTTTAAATTAATATAGTAAGTATACAACGTTTTACAAAAAAAAACCGGCTGTTTCATACAAAAATTTAATAATGAAAATACCAAAATTTGTGAAACAGCAGATTTTTTTCCGGATTTCAGAGTTGGTTTGTACAGTTTGATGGTCCCTATCTACCATATTCTGCATCTCTTACGGATTTTTTATAATTGTAGAATTATAGAATTATTAAATACCTTTTCACTGTCTCGTTTTTGCTGCATACTTTAAATCACTTTTCACGATTCACTTAAAATAATTAAATATTTATTATTACGCTTATTTTGTAGATAACATAGGTAGGTACTATGCGAATGTGTGGGCCTCGAAGTGCATATGACATGACAATCAAATGGATAGAATATTTATATTGAATAAACTGACCGTTATCTTTGTGACTAATAAAGATGACATAGGGAAGGCCGGGTAAAAAGGATATACAGGGAAATATGTTTTTTTTTATTTATTTTTTATTATACAACTGCTCCCCGCTTTTTGGCAGGACCTTTTTTGCTATTTTATGCTTTTATTACTTGTCTTTTTTTCTTTTTTTCTATGCTCTAAGAGCTTACTTGTATCTTTTTTCTCTTTTTGTTCTTCTTTCTCAATATTACAGTTTTTATATCTTTTGCAGTTTTCTTCTTCTTATATTTATTACATTGTTTTTTTTTTCTATTTTATTACAATGTTATTTCTTATATATAATGTATATTGATTCTAGTACAATTCATATAATATATTAATTTACAGTTTCTATTTTTTCATACATATTTTAATTGTATATCTCTTACTCTTGTACAATCTTGTTTCTACCTGTTTATTTTCTAATGTTGTAATTTTTCTTCATAACTGTATTACAATTTCTTATTTACTAAATAGATGGCTTTACATTATAATTGCCTGCCTGTTTATAAATTTGGGTCTAATTGGTGCCAGTCAATCCTTGTTCCTCCTTATTACGATTTCTACTACTTTTTTGGCATACTGCATTAGTAACATTCTTTCTTTCTTGATGCTCATTATTTCCTTCAGGGTGTCTTTACTCAATTTTGTGTCAATTTTTTGTTGCAGAGTGTGCCTATCGATACTGTATATTGGACAGTCCAGTATGATGTGAAAGATGTCCTCGATCGCTGCTGGGTCGCAAATACAGGAGGGGCTGTCCCTAGGGAAATATGGTTACATATCTGTTTTAATATTGTGTAGTGTACACAATACAATAGGGTTGGTTACAATTACTTTTAATGGTTCTATTATTCCCGGGGGAGGGGGGATACAATTTGTATGCCATGCCTGGCGGCCATGTTTTTGATCTTAAAAACCAAAAACGATTGTAATTTTTAATATAGTTTAAGAATAATTAATATGGTTTAATATCTATTACAATTTTCTTGTTTAATATAATTTTTTGTTGCGCGTGACGTTAACGTGGATGTCAATGTGACAAAGTTCTATCGTATTACCAATTGGTGGGGATAGTAACTAGGCATGTTTACATCGGTAAAGTATTGCACGACAATTAAATAAAAATATGGCTTGTTTTGGAGATAAAAAAGACCTTGGTAATAAACGTTTGTCAACTTTTTGTATTACGAATCTAGTATTTAGGTTTGATCGAATGCCTGATAGATACAAACTAGATAGAATAAATAGAAGCTTGTGACTATAACCAATTATTTTTGAACAAACAAAAACATATCCTTCTTACCCGAGCTGCCCCTATATTGTTTGACGCAATTATGAAGTACTTAAGCTACATTTATATTCTGTGTTGTTTAACATTATCGGAATCGAACCGTCGAAACAATTAGTTATGTCCTTATCAGACTTGCGGTTATTGTTATGCATTATAATTTTTGGATGATTCATTATAAGCAATATTTCAAGTTGTCCCGACCAGGTTCAGAAGCAGATTCGCAGATCCAGTACATAGTACGGTCAGCAACAAAAGTTCTTCTTCTTATTATTTTATAGTTTGGCAATCTACTCTCCTCTTTAGGGAGTAATTTTTGCCAGTGTCAAGTTTTGAATAGTTCAGTGGTAGATTGTTTCAGTTTACATTAAAATGCAGGTGCATTGCATTCCAATGCTGCTTGGAGCATTTGGCACCAAGTATATCAAGACAGTTTACTCGGTAAGGTCAGCCGAGGTAGCCACCACTACAATAAAAGTCTCAGCTTCACACAACCAAGATTGCGCCTATTTCAATTATCCCACATATTGTTCAGTTGCGTAGACACTTGTACCACAAAACTGCACCAATTTTAAGACACAATATCCACTATGAATCAATTTGCGAATAATTAAAATAGTCACCAAACCGAACCCGACAAAATGGCGCCAAAAACTGCAACGAAAGTTGCTTAAAGGTATGATTCCGATGTCAGCAGCACTGCTGCGCGACACTGCTGCGCGACAGTGCTGCGCAGCACTGCTGCCGAGCTCGGAATGTAGTCTCATATAAACCTATAGAGAATGTATGGGGACCAGTGGTGTTGCGGCAGCAGTGCCGCGCAGCACTGCTGCGCAGCAGTGTCGCGCAGCAGTGTTGCGCAGCAGTGTCGCGTCGCTTCTCCGCTCACATCAAATTGAGCCTTTCAAACGTAACATTAGGGTTCAATTTGGAGTGCACTGCTGCGGCAACACTGCTGCTGCTGCCGAGATCGGAATCATACCTTTACACTTTAAGTAGTACATTTTCATAGCAACTGTTTTGACTATTACTTCAAACTGTAAGTCATCGATCACAAAAATTGCTTTGTCAAAGTACTAAAGTTAAAAGGTGTAGATACGCATCACGTTCCATTTTTAAATTTTCAACACATGATCATAACTACTCTGCGCGACCCGTAATGACGAACTTTGAAAATTCCTATTAAATATTTATATGGATATAAAAAACACGCAAAACATTAGACAAATACCTCATTATTCATAAAAAAAGACTTTAGAATCTTTAAATAGCAGTAAAAAACATATGAAAGTGTATCGATTTGAGCATTTTTTTATATTTTATTTTATTTGTGATTAAAAACATTTTTTTTAATTTTCTCTCAATAGTGCACTCCTTGACAATACAAACAATAAGTGAAAAAATAAATATGAGTCATATTCTTATTTATTACAGCTGAAACTTTTGTGAAAAATACCTCTTACAAGCAAATCTTAAATTGCACTTAAACAGATTGTCTTCGTTTTAAAATACCTGATAATTTATTATGTTTTTCTCTCTATACGGCACTAATTTAAGAATTTTGCTTCCTAAAATAAAGTTTACATCAATAGTAATGCATTCATTCTTTAGATAACTTTTTTGGAAAAACGCTAATTTCTTTGAAATGCGGATATACAGTCTTAAGTGACTTTGGTTGCAGACTGTACCATAGAAATCAATGCAAAGCAACAAATTCGCCCGCTCCGATTTCGACGCTGTGATCGCGCAACAGGACGTCCTGACTCCGTAGACCGCACATCATACGTACGCAATCCATATTTGGGTAGAAATATACGAAACTGTGTCCACGCACGGCGGCAGCAGCTTAGCGGCATGCGTTCGTCACGCGTTTGGTAAACAGTGGCATACAAGACTTTATTTACAGCCATGACATGAATGTATAATATAAAACTTTAAATTGATTGACTGATTCATTGTTGGAATAGACGTAGAGCCCTAACGGCTGAAGGTAGAGTCACCATTTTTGGAGAGTAGATACCTTTCATGCTGTAGACGAGCACTAAGAAAGGATTTTAGTAAATTCCCGTTATACAGGGTGCTACAGGTTGTTCAAGTTTGTATGAGAATTTGTATAGGGAATGTAGAGACACCATTTTTGGAGGGTAGATACCTTTCATGGTGTAGGTGAGCACTAAGGAAAGGTTTTGGAAAATTCCCGTTTTACAGGGTGCTACAAGGTGTTCCAGTTTGTAATGGGATTTGTATAGGGCTGAACCATTTTTGCTGGTTGAGATACCATTTTTGGAGGGTAGATGTATGGAGGGTAGATATATGGTGTAGGTGAGCACTAAAAAGGGTTCTGTAAAATTTCCGTATTACAGGATGTTCTAGTTTGTATGGGAATTTGTATAGGGCTAAAGATATATCTTTCTATCTTTAGCCCTATACAAATATAATCTTTCTATCTTTAGCCCTTTACAAATAAATAATCTATTCTATAGATACACCATTTTGGAGGGTAGATTCCCTTTATAATGTATGTGAGCACTAAGAAAGGGTTTTAGTAAATTCCCGTTATACAGGGTGCTACAGGTTGTTCAAGTTTGTATGAGAATTTGTATAGGGAATGTAGAGACACCATTTTTGGAGGGTAGATACCTTTCATGATGTAGGTGAGCACTAAGGAAAGGTTTTGGAAAATTCCCGTTTTACAGGGTGCTACAAGGTGTTCCAGTTTGTAATGGGATTTGTATAGGGCTGAACCATTTTTGCTGGTTGAGATACCATTTTTGGAGGGTAGATGTATGGAGGGTAGATATATGGTGTAGGTGAGCACTAAAAAGGGTTCTGTAAAATTTCCGTATTACAGGATGTTCTAGTTTGTATGGGAATTTGTATAGGGCTAAAGATATATCTTTCTATCTTTAGCCCTATACAAATATAATCTTTCTATCTTTAGCCCTTTACAAATAAATAATCTATTCTATAGATACACCATTTTGGAGGGTAGATTCCCTTTATAATGTATGTGAGCACTAAGAAAGGGTTTTGAAAAATTCCCGTTATACAGGGTGCTACAGGGTGTCCCAGTTTGTATGGAGATTTGTATAGGGCTGAAGGTAGACACACTATTTTTGGAGGTTAGATATCATTCATGATGTAGGTGAGCACTAAGAAAGGATTTTCGAAAATTTCCGTTATACAGGATGCTACAGAGTGTTCCAGTTTGTACTTATGGGAAAATTCAAATATGTGAAATAAGGTCTACTGATAAAACCAACGTACCTATATTGGAAATCCGTGACTTGCAAAATATTTTAAGTGGTTTCTAAGGCACTATCACGTTTTGTGAAGTATTTTTAGATCCGCAAAACGCTTTTGTAGCCTTAAAACATAAAATTGTAGGTCTTAAAATCTTCGCAACTGAACAAAACGTAGCTTTGACAAATGCTTAAGCAATAATATTCGTATATTTGGCGTAAAATGTAAGCGATCGCAGAGACACATCAAGTACCTTAGTACTTGATGTGTCTCTACGATCGCTTACATTTTTAATAAGAAAATTTTGAAAAATACAGGATGTTTTTAAATGCGCATCATAGTGCAGAGGTGATTTCATTACTACTATATTAAAATACTACAGTTCAATAATACATTAATTGTGCTTAACAATATAACTATTAAAACCATGTTTCGTTTGGAATTAATCTAAAATAATGATGAAAAAAATGAAACAAATAAAATACTGCTCTATTAAAAAGAAATTTTTTCTTTCCTTTATTGGGATTCATGTATATGAACCGATTCCCTGTATATGAACAAAAACAGTAGAGCTAAACACAGTTACATGTTATAATGTACTTTTCACTTTAGGCTATTTACATACTAATTATATGTGGTTAATAATGTATGAGGCGGATAATAACACTGCCATATAACACGCGATTTTTGGTCTATTTAATGTGGTTATTGTCTTAAGACTAAGGGGTATATTATCACACATTGTTGCTGATTAGTGACATCTCGCTTGCTCAGCCCTTTGTTCCTCTATTCCGCTAGGTAATATGTAGGTATATTAACTTTATGGGTTAACCGCCTGAAAAACTGTAATGTCAAAATCGAATTTTCGTGTCGGGTTCGAGCGATCATAGTAAGCTATCCGTTATCCGTAACAGCAAACGTCAAACTCCAATCTCGTTCCGTGAACTCACCGATTGAATGATAAGTCTATTGATAGGTAATTATTTTCTTATCTTCCTGTGTGAGATTTACAGCCGTTAGTCACACAAAACAGGATGTCACAGGTCACGCTTATGTATCACAAACGATGCTACGACTTTCTTTTGAATATTCTTACAAGAATACTTTAAAAACTTAGAAACACCTAGAACGATAGTTCTCTACAAAGCGCACTGTCAAAAGTGAGGCAACTAAAACAGCCAAAATGGCCCCGTTTTCAGATTTTTATTCTCCGTTATTACCTAATCATACCGAATAAGTACAAAACAGTTTAAATTTTCCTACATTTATTAGATTAGTTACTATATTACGGGATTTTAGTTACGACTAGGTAACGTATGAAGGATAAAATTTGAATACTAAGCCATTCTGGCTTAGTATTAGTTGCCTCACTTTGCATACGAGGACAAGGCTTCTAAGTGCTTAAATTCTAAGTTTAAAAATATCTAAATTTTACTGAGCCATCTATTGCACTCGAATGACATCCAGTCATTATGATAATTGATTTAAAAGAAATTGCCATAAAATACATGGAACAAGTATTTGCACCCGAAACCCGAAGTGGTAAACACTTCAATAATGCTCATTAGCGTTATCTTTTCCGCGCTATTGTTTTCAGAGTGTTGTTTTACTTGGAAATTGATTATTTGTGATATTGTTGTGCCATAGATATTCAAAAAGAAGGTATGCACGACATTTTGAATTCCAATATGTTTACTTTAACCCTGTCATTATCGATAACCAACACTGACAAAGAGATACTTCTGATTTTTTTGTGTTTTTGCTTCTTTCCCATATTCAACTAGACTTTTACTTAGGAAGAAACGAATCGCCAAAGATGAAACATATATCAAAATAATCTCTGGTTTGTTAAGTTTAAAAAACTGTAACGTCTAGGTGCGCCAAAGTGCGCCGAGGATTGTTAAAGGTCATTGAAATTCTAGGTCATATATAGGTAAATTTGATATTTTCGGTGTTTTTGTGGATTTGAAATGTTGGATTTATTATGTACTTGAACCATAATATTGCAATTATTCAAAAATGAAAATATTGTAAATTATAATGTTTTTTTAGTATGTAAATAGCCCTTGTTTTCTATAAAATATTATGTTTCGTTATCTATTATCTAGTAAATTGTATTATTTATTTTTCGATTAATGTATGATCAGAAATAATAATAAATAAAACGAATTTTACGATTGCCTACTTACCTACCTATTTTTAGTATGGTTGAATGTTTTTTTTTGTAAATATTACCTTGCTATTAAAAATATATTTCTTTTACTTGTTACCACACTTAGAACCTCAAAACAATCATATCTTAGGTAAAAAAGTTATTCTTTCATTTTTATTCTAAACTGCAACCTCCATGACCGCCCTTTTTAGGAACCGGGACCACTGCATGCCTCGTAGTCATTCGTAGAAGTAGATAGCAAATCGACGCTTAAGAACCAAGACCATCTATCTACAAAAAGTCGACTTCACAGGAGACGAAAAATGGTTTTCTTTCTTATTCAAACAATTTCATTACAATTATGTCTGAACATTTACAGGATTGGCATAAAAAAAAAGTTGAAATTAGGTGTTTACATGTATTTCAAGAGAGCTTCATTAGTTTAAAAATTACTGTAGACAGCTGGTATTAGTTAAAATTTGTTATTTAGATGGTATTTGTATTTTCTCATAACTCCTTATTTAATGCGAATTTGAGGTAACTGATTAAAGGAAGCGATGCGTAAGTTAACCATAAAAAGAACTGCATTAAAAAGTGAAAATCGCCAAAAGTGTAGATAGATGGTCTTGGTTCTTAAGCGTCGAAATGTGTTAATAACGGCCACTTTAAGCAGTTTTGCTATCTACTTCTAGCAGTGACTACAAGAGAATGTAACGATATCTTCTAAAAATACAAGACTGTGGACCATAAAAATTCCACGTAACTTAATTTGATTTTGATAAGCATACTCAACGTTGGATTTGAAAAAATACAGGCGTATATTTTTATACGGTAAGCAAAGATTTTATTCAATTTATTACGAGTAGTACTGTTGTTATTTGGTATAAAAATATTTTCACTCGCTGGGAACACTACAATTGACATTTATGTGTCAAAATGGCGACAAAACGGAGCACCCTGCAAACTTTGCAGGTAATTAAAAAATTTTTTTGGTGTTTATTAACTTTTTATGAAATAAAATAACTTATTTTTGTTTTAATGATATATAAACATAATTATTACATAATTTTCAAGCCCCGGTTCTACTGGATATGGACGTGAAAGGTCGGTGAACATGAATGTTAAGCGCACTTAACATAATCAAGTGATTAGAAATTTACTTTGCAAAGTTATTGTTAAGTATACTCAACAAAGTCGCATGATGTGCATTATTGAATTGGTTTATTTTGAGATGGTTTTGAGTGTTATTATTTATTTGGGTTGGTATTCTTCGTCAATTTGGTTATGCTTTTAAACCACTTTAAAATTTTAATAACATCACACATTTTCGATGAAGCATTTGCTAACTTTGCACCACTACTATTTTGTAGTAGCTTGGTTGAGGTTCTCTTTGTTTGTTTAGTTAAATGCAAACTAGGTTCTTTCATTATTTTCTGAATACCAGGGCATCACATATCTTAGAGCTGGTACCAGTAGACCTAGCCGAAATGCTCATCGCACTCTATAGGACCGAAATCAGAACAAGACGCTGATTTTTCGCACAATTTTCGCGCATTTTTTCTATATTTTAGCAGCTTTTGGATAACTGCATCAATAATTCTTGGCAACTTTGTGGGCGGGATATGCAGAGGAAAAGTATTAGGTAGCATCAGGGTTGCCAGATCAGCTGGCGGCAATTCAAATTCAAATGATTTCAAAAAACTTTATTACTCTTGAAATTATCCATTGTCTTTTTAGACAGACTCTAGCAACAACGTGAAACGCAGACAGCAAACGGTACGCACTATACAAAGAATGATAAAAAATAGTGGTAAGTATAAATCCGGGACAGTAAGGTGTAATTCCTGGACACGGGACAAGGCACGTAATTCCGGGAAAATCCCGGAAATCCCGGGCGTCTGGCAACCCTAGGTAGCATACGGCTTTAAAAGATTCAGACTTGAAATATACATGGCATTACAGCAAAAAAGAGCAGCAGAAACTGATATTTTAATTAGCATCATGTCCGGACTTAATTCTAATAACTTGTGTTTCTTTTTTAATTAAACTTGTTTTAATATTCTTGAGTTGCATTATATTTTTGTATCCCTAATCGGATTTTGTTAAGTATACTTAACGTTTATATTCTACCTTCAGTTCTGACCATCCGTTTTTGTTGAGTATACTTAACGTCATGTTTTCAGGAAACTATTCAGCAATATTTTTTTTTTATATTTTTGTCACCATTCTCAAATGCGTATTATCACGATATATTCATAATAATTGCACTATTTTTACTTTTTTGTTTTTGCCAAATAAAGGGTTAAAATTGTGTATTAGAATTATAATATTGAATAAAATTCACCACGGCGCCACTCTAGCTCGGGGTGCCACGCCTTAATAGACTGCTGATACACAAATAAAAACCGACTCTAGTATAAACAACTCAGTGACACACTCTGTCACAAAAACGATGGGAAAATGCACCCATACGAGTAGCATTAGATTTCCAAATTTTTGCCAAAATATGCAACTACCTTTGAAAAGGGGTTAAATCCGGTCTCTATTCAAAGGTAAATTATATAATAAATGATTTAAATAATAAAAAAATTAAATGTTTGTAACTCACCATTTTTCTTTGGTCTATTGATACACTTTTATTTGTAATTTTTTATTATTATTTGAGAAAGAAAAATTATTTTGGAGCAGCTCACTGTTTGGCGATCAGTCTCAGATTAATTACTTATAATTCGATCGCTTACATTTATCAATCGAAAGAATGAAAAGATAACTTAACGAGCCGATTAGATTAACATATCGACACCCAATATGGATAACATTGTAACTCAATGTCATGGTTTTCAGCACAGCCATTTTTATATATTTTTTAAGTTTATTATTTATTTGCAGCTGCTGTATTATAGTTAGTCTATACAATTGTAGGTGTCATATACTGATTTTAATTGCTTTTTAAAATGATATATATGCCATTTTGATAAAACAACTGCAAGTATGACTTTTGCAATGTTACAATGTACAGGTTTTTAGTATTTTTTAAATGAAAATCATCGTAACTAACATTACCATGGGGTCATGCAAACATTTGAAAGTGTTTTTCAGCGTTTTTAATTGTAACTTATTTTACAATCACGAATTTTACTGGCAAAAGGAAAATATTTATTGAATAATATTGTAGGCAACATTACAACGTGTATTAATGTTACATTTTGTTGAAAAAACATGGTAAGTACTATTAAAGAAAATAATAAAAATCAATGTGTTACATATTTTAATGAACTACACATACCACCAGCACGGTAAAAATAGCCACAGTTAGTCTTCAATGTCAGAATCAATCATATTAATAACGGTGTTTGAGTGCGGCAAGTTTACATAAAACATTCTGTATTGTTCTGGAATTGCACCGCTGGAGCATAAGCTCATCAAGTCCTTATATTTGCTTTGAGTGATTAGGTGTAAGCTTCCATAAGCCATAGCTAAAGTATGACTCCACAACGTATCCAAATTTTTGTTTTTATTCAGTCGTCTGGTCTTTACTTTGTGGTAGTCCAAATCAAATCAAATTGCATGAATTTAAAAACCATGTTAAAAAAACGCTCATGGGTAAAGGTTATTATAAAGTAGACGATTATCTTAAAGATCAAAATGCGTGGAAATGATGTAACACATGACTACTATAAGTACTTTGTTGCCAATGATAGTAATATAATAAGTCTATGTTTGTTGCCAATAATCCTGTCACCCTGTTGTAATTATCTGGTAACGATATATTTAAGTTTGTAAATATCGTTACTTATTGCTATTAAAGCTGATAAGTTTCTTGCGCCCGTTCTTCTTGTCAGTTAAAAAAGTCTTGAACGGGTGGTAGGAAAATATAGACGATTCAAAAGTACTTAATAATTAAGTTTATTTGAATAAAGCTAATTTTGACTTTGACTTTGACAATCAAATTTAGTTGATCGCTATAAAAATCATTTTGAAAGTTTATAATATTTGGACTTTGCATATTAATTTCAATATAATTAACTTTCGACCACATCATTTTCATATTATCTTTGTCCAATTCCCAATTTGGAACTAAGTTCAGCAACGACTTGAAGTCAAATATATCATTTTGATTGACCTCTTTCACGGCGTATGGTTTGCCTGTACTTTTAGCACAGCGTATGAGAGTGTACCATTGTTGTGGTACATAAACCACTTGATTTTTCTTACGTCGCTCTATAAGAGCATGCATTGAGTCTCCTTCTGATTGGGAATGACCAACTTCAAAGAAATTGTGTTTAATATTCACTCTCCAAATATTTTTGAAGCATAAGCATACATTAGAAATATGATTCGGTTTCTGTTCTGGCCACCGCAGCAGTCTGAATAGAATCGGAATTCTTTTATACCTTGTGAAGCCTTCTGTTTTATAAAGTTGAATAGAAAGCTAGCAATTTCGTTAGGGCCTTTTTTCCCAATGCATTCGTCCCACACATAACAGTGACCTTCTGCAGATCCGATGTCATAAATTGTGAAATTGAATACTTGAAATTTTCTTTTGTAATAGAAGGTTGAAACATCGGACTGAGGAGTAGTTAAAATTTTTTGTAAGTCAAAACATGCTGTAATCAATGTTTTCTTCAATTGTTTGGCTTCAGCCTTATCGTTTTCTTTTATTTCACGTACGATAGATTTATTTGCTAAATGTAATGCATAATCAATTGCTGTAGTTTCTTTTTCTGACTCTGTAGCTTTTTGGTGAACCTCACATTTTAAACATTGGTCTTTCTTTGGTTTGAAGAAATCTATATTAAATTCTTTATAAAATATTTGTCTGTACTGTTCTTGGGTAGCTTTAGCATCATTAGGTTTATTTTCAGTCATCCATTCGATATAGAGAGAGTACAGTTTAGGAAAAGTAAGTGATTCTTCAAAATAAAGTTTCGATGTTCTTTGTCTTACATAATGTGACTCTTTGACTGGAATTGAATTTATGTGTTGACGAACTGAAATCTTGATATTTTCGTTTATTGCATTCCCCCTATTACAATGCTTACCACGCCTATCATTTGGAATGACTTCTTCATTACTTTCGTCCATTTTTTTGAACATCGTGGTTATCCACATGTCTGTGATACTGAATGTGTCTAAAAACATTTTTTTACATACTTTCACTTTTTCTCCAAGTGCAGGTAAGTAATACTCATAAGTATATTGGCGTCTAGAATTAATGTTATTAAGTTGTACTGTTTTTCGTTGTACTCTAGTTAAAAACCGAGATAAATACAAAACTTGTTTGTCGTGATCACCCATTGCCCAAAATAGTGTAAATAAGTTTGTTCGGTGATCATTAGAAATATTTGTGTGACATTTTCTTATGCAATCTTTATCGGTTTTACATCCGGGGCCCAACGCTCTCTTTTTAACTAATTTTCCTTTTTTGTAAGTATATTCTAATCCCAAATTTCGAAGTGTTTTTAACTTATTCATTTTCCAATTTTTTGGATCTCTTTGCCTTTTTCTACCAGGACAACTTTTTTTTGGATATACTCTTTTCGTTGACTTACTATCTTTATCCTTATCACGCGCGGAGGAACATGGATCAGTTGGAATCTGTGGTTCTGGCGTTTCGGAGCTGCACGATGGATCTTCATTAGTGAGTAAGGGTTCTTCTTGGTGCAAAGTATCAGTCGTAGTTGAAGCTCCTAAATTACTGGAAGTTCTAGAACGAGACACACTTTGATGTGAGGAGCCGATCGAACATGGATCTGTATTTATAGCTGGACCCTGTCTTTTCATACTGCACGACGTAAGATCTTTATTAGTGAATATAGGTTCTTCTTGGTCTAAAGTGTCAGTCATAATTGGAGCTTCTAAATTACTGGCAGTACTAGACAGAGACAAATTTTGATGAGAGGAGCCAATCGAACATGGATCTGTTGTTATAATATCTAATTTAAGTCTTTCCGGATTGCACGATTGATTTACATTATTGAATATATCAGGTGAAACAGGAAAATTGTTAGTCCTTGCTGGAGTTGCATTAAATGTTGAAGACTCAACATTATTATCTTCACCTTTAACTGCAGGACAACCAGCATCTAAAAACAAGTAATAAGTAGGTAAGTAAATATATAAAAAACATCGGAGTAAGTTTTTTCACGCAGCGGTCTATACTTAATATTTGTTAAAAGCTCTTTTTTAAGGCGATTAGAGCCCTGAAAGTGGCGACCATCTTATTTAACTTATTACTCTCTAAGTACATAATGTATCGAAAATCCAAACATGACGATTGAAGCTTATGTTCTGTAGTATTTTTAGAAAATATAACTTCTTATCAACTTTCTTTAAGTGAACTTATAGTTTATAAAAATATTACAGAATCTTAGCTTCAATCGTGATGATTGGATTTTTGATACATTATGCACTTAGCAAGTAATAAATTAAATTATGGTGAGGGCGCCACTTTCACTGCTCCAATCGCCTTAAGGATTAACAATAAAAATACAAGTTAGTAATAGCCAGTTCGCAATGGACTAATTTGGCAGACTCTTTTTTTAAAGTAAGCTTTTACCTTTAGCTGCTTACCAAAAAGACATTATTACTACATAAAAAGGTGATAAAATTACCCAAACATAAATTAAACGGATGTTTAGCTTTCGAAGTTGATTCCACATTCAAATCCCTGTTAGTTGTTTTTTTATTATCTACCTCAGCAGTTATATTATCAGAATCTAAAAAAAACATAGATTAAATTAAATAAAATGTCGAGTAAAGTAAATAGTGCATAAAAAAGAAAATACTTAATAGCATGAAAGTACCTAAGCAGAAGTAGCTGTTTTGGTTTGAAGCTAGTCCAACTCCCAAATCGTTAAGAGTAATCAATTGATCAATTTCCATGTTATTTTCCTCTGCGTGTACTTGACAATCACTTAATATATCAGTGCAATCAGAATCTGAAAAAAAACACAAATCATTTTAATAGATTAAACTATCGCACTAAATTTTAAAATCAGTGAATGAATCGGTAAATAGGTATATAAAATATAAGTATATCATTTAACTTTTTAAAGTAACACGAACCATTATACTGAGCTCTGGGGTCTTGAAGCTGAGGAGGTAGATATTCGTCTGATAATTCATCAGCTGAAAAATCACCATCATCATCTTCTGAACAGGCGTAATGAATAGGACGATTACGCCGTCTTAGTTTTCTTTTAAACTTTATTAATTCTGCACCTATAAAATAAAAAGCATAAAATGTAGGTACATAAGATTTATTTTTACATACATAATAAATGAATATTTACTAAATTTATAAAAAAAATACCAACCATCTATTATTTCAAATTTATCTCTGTTGCGTTTCTTATTAATTTCCATTTGATTTGGAGTATCGTCATTTGGAGTACTTGTACATTCTGTGAATTAGATAATCATAAATTATCTTTATTCATCCTTACTTATATATATATATATATATATAATATTATAAATGCGGAAGTCCGTTTGTTTGTTTATTTGTTTGTTTGTTACGCCTTCACGTCTTAACTACTGAACCGATCATCATGAATTTTTGTATACACTTTGTCAGGGGTACAAATAAAGACATTTATTTTATTTTATTTTACAAATTTTCGGAAAACTTACAGCTAGGTAAAAATAAAGTAGGTTATTTAAATAGTTATTGAGAGCCAATTACAAGTTTCCACATATAAAATATAGTAAATACAAAGATTGCCTACGAAAGGATAGAATAATACGATATAAACCAGTTGTTAATTCTAATTCAGTAAAATAATGCCAGATAGCGTAGCGCTACACTAATTACAGTTAGTTGTTCGAAAAGTATACATTACTTAATAGTCGCTTGAGCTTGTTACAAGGAGTGTTAAAAAGATCTATCTACATATGGCATATCTACATAGGGCAACTTGCGTCCCAAAAAAAATATATTCCTGAGGGATAGCAAAAAACTTTCCACGCAGACGAAGTCGCGGGCGGTCGCTAGTTCACTAATAAAATAACTTAAATTCTAGAGACACTGGCTCTCCATCTGGTTTCCCTCGGTGGAAAATAGCCTAAGTCAACCAACAAAAAGTGGTTCTTTAACTATCCTAGAACCATGATTTCTTGAGGATTATATGAGACTTAGGGCTGGTTTACATTATCTTAGTCTTTAGTAGAGTGTTTTAGGAGAGTAGAAGTTCATTACGTGGTGTGTTTGACGTTCTTTTAAAATCGACGAACATGCCAAGCAATGTATTTCTACTCGCTACTCTACTCGGTCGTCTACTTGCCTAATGTAAACCAGGCCTTATATCTGCATATAAACCCGGAAAAGGGCCCATTTTATAAGTCTATCTTTGCTTACAGCGCGATTATATCAGGCCCCAGCCATCCCACTTTTGATTATATGGCTCGTATATCGGGATTACGCAAGTGTACTATTACCTGTGAATGCCAATATAAATGCACTATAGTAAAAAGTGAGATTAACTCGGGCCTAGCTAGGCCTCTACTAAGTACGCAGCTAGTGTTTCAGTGAAATGTCAAACTGTGATGTGTGGTTTTGTGCAGTGTAGAAAAATATTAAATAGTTTGTGCAAAGGTAAGTGGTATTTATTAATATGATAACTAGAAAATATTGTCAACCATAGTAGAAAAATATATCCTATTGTTCTTAGTATTTGTGATGACTGTTTGCTGGGGAATGTGAATTTTCTGTGAACCTTATCTTGGTTTCGATTGAAATTTTAAAGCGCCATTTTAAAATGGCTTATTAACACTTTGTGTATTCATTTATTTATCAACAAAATGTTAGAAAACGTCGCCATTTTTGGGTGACATTATCCAAGTATGCTATAGAATTGATAAAAGTTAATTTAGTTCTACAATGGTAAGTGTCAAAACCAAAACAAATTCGCCATGTTGTTACCAATTAGGGTTCCACAATTAGGGTTCTGCAATTCTTACCTACATACTGTTGTATCAGGGGACTGAAAATCGTAGATTCTGTTATGATAAATATTTAGTAGGTACACTGAGAAAAACGGGCTACTTAAAATTGGCAAATTTGTAATGCACTGGCAGCCAGATACGTATAATGTGCTTTTCACATGAAATAAATAAGAGCCATACTTATAATGAAACGACACCATGTTCAGTAAGTATGCGGCATAATGCCCTGTAAAGACAATGTAAACGAGTTACTTGTAATGAGGCCGAATCCTTAATACGTAAGCCGCATCATGAAATTACTGTGCCCGCACTGTTAACGTTTACGTATGCGGTTTAATGATGCCGCATATGTATTAACAGAGCAGCATACGTAATTTACTTAACCCGCAACAGGAAATATGTATGCGCTATACGTACGAAGGTATACAGCCGCATTATTTCAGTATCCAGGCTCTTTACAACAGTAACTGGTTGCCAAATCATTGTACTGACTCCGTCTCATTAAGTAATGGTCCGGGTTACGTACATAATGTACGAGCAGGGTCGGAGATATGCCGATACATTTTACGTACACGGGATAATTAATAATGTCTCCGCCTACATAATCATTTACGTATCCTGGCTCATTTTACGAACTCCGTTTACTTACTGGCAGTGTTTGGTACATAGAATCTTTATGACGTCAGCCGCATCATGAAATTACTGTGGCGCACTCTTTACATTTACGTATGCGGTTTAATGATTCCGCACAGAGCAGCATACATAATTTACTTAACCCGTTACATAAAATATGTATCCGCTATACGTACGAAATTATACAGTCGCATTATTTCAGTATCCAGGCTCTTTATAACAGTAACTGGTTGCCAAATCATTGTACTGTCTCTGTTTCATTAAGTAATGGTCCCGGTTACGTCCATAATGTACAAGCAGGGTCGGAGATATGCCGATACATTTTACGTACACGGGATAATTAATAATGTCTCCGTCTACATTATCAGGTATTACGTATCCTGGCTCATTTTACCAACGCCGTTTACTTACTGACTGTGTTTGGTACGTAGAATCTTTATGACGTCAGCCGCATCATTAAATTACTGTGGCGCATTATTTACAGTTACGTATGCGGCTTAATGATTCTGCACGGAGCAGCATACGTAATTTACTTAACCCGTAACATAAAATATGTATGCGCTATACGTACGAATAATTAAACAGCTGCATTATTTCAGTATCCAGGCTCTTTATAATAGTAACTGGTTGCTAAATCATTGTACTGTCTCTGTCTCATTAAGTAATGGTTCCGGTTACGTACATAATGTACGAGCAGGGTCGGAGATATGCCGATACATTTTACGTACACGGGATAATTAATAATGTCTCCGTCTACATCATCAGTTTTTACGTATCCTGGCTCATTTTACGAACTCCGTTTACTTACTGACTGTGTTTGGTACGTAGAATCTTTATGACGTCAGCCGCATCATTAAATTACTGTGGCGCATTATTTACAGTTACGTATGCGGCTTAATGATTCTGCACGGAGCAGCATACGTAATTTACTTAACCCGTAACATAAAATATGTATCCGCTATACGTACGAATAGTTATACAGCTGCATTATTTCAGTATCCAGGCTCTTTATAACAGTAACTGGTTGCCAAATCATTGTACTGTCCCTGTCTCATTAAGTAATGGTCCCGGTTACGTACATAATGTAAGAGCAGGGTCGGAGATATGCCGATACATTTTACGTACACGGGATAATTAATAATGTCTCCGTCTACATCATCAGTTATTACGTATCCTGGCTCATTTTACGAACTCCGTTTACTTACTGACTGTGTTTGGTACGTAGAATCTTTATAACGTCAGCCGCATCATTAAATTATTGTGGCGCATTCTTTACAGTTACGTATGCGGCTTAATGATTCTGCACGGAGCAGCATACGTAATTTACTTAACCCGTAACATAAAATATGGATGCGCTATACGTACGAATAGTTATACAGCTGCATTATTTCAGTATCCAGGCTCTTTATAACAGTAACTGGTTGCCAAATCATTGTACTGTCTCTGTCTCATTAAGTAATGTTCCTGGTTACGTACATAATGTACAAGTAGGGTCGGAGATATGCCGATACATTTTACGTACACGGGATAATTAATAATGTCTCCGTCTACATCATCAGTTTTTACGTATCCTGGCTCATTTTACGAACTCCGTTTACTTACTGACTGTGTTTGGTACGTAGAATCTTTATGACGTCAGCCGCATCATTAAATTACTGTGGCGCATTATTTACAGTTACGTATGCGGCTTAATGATTCTGCACGGAGCAGCATACGTAATTTACTTAACCCGTAACATAAAATATGTATGCGCTATACGTACGAATAGTAATACAGCTGCATTATTTCAGTATCCAGGCTCTTTATAACAGTAACTGGTTGCTAAATCATTGTACTGTCTCTGTCTCATTAAGTAATGGTTCCGGTTACGTACATAATGTACGAGCAGGGTCGGAGATATGCCGTTACATTTTACGTACACGGGATAATAAATAATGTCTCCGTCTACATCATCAGTTATTACGTATCCTGGCTCATTTTACGAACTCCGTTCACTTACTTACTGTGTTTGGTACGTAGAATCTTTATGACGTCAGCCGCATCATTAAATTACTGTGGCGCACTCTTTACATTTACGTATGCGGCTTAATGATTCTGCACGGAGCAGCATACGTAATTTACTTAACCCGTAACATAAAATATGTATGCGCTATACGTACGAATAGTTATACAGCTGCATTATTTCAGTATCCAGGCTCTTTATAACAGTTACTGGTTACCAAATCATTGTACTGTCTCTGTCTCATTAAGTAATGGTTCCGGTTACATTTTTGTTTTTAGGCCGATTTTGATGAAACTCGGTTTTCTGGTACTATTATACAAGAAAGCTTGGGAAAAAAATGTGAACAAAATGAAGTTGTGAATAAATGATTTATTTATTTATTATTATTATTATTATTATTATTATCTATTTTTTATATCTTATTATTGCGTTGCTGTTTTCTGTCAAAATAGTACCAAAAAACGGAGTTTTATCGAAATCGGCTCACGAACAAAAAAGTTAACAGCCATATTGGACTTTTCAATATTTTCAACATTGCGTTGCTGTTTTCTCTTTATAATAGTTCTGAAAACCATGTTTCATGGAAATCAGCCCACAAACAAAAGAATTGGCCGCCATCTTGGATTTTTCAATATTTCGAAATTTGCGTTGTTATTTCTTTGTCAAAATTGTACTATAAACTGAGTTTCATCGAAATCAGCCCAAAAACAAAAAAGCTGGCCGCCGTCTTGGATATTTCTATTATTTTTAACATTGCGTTGTTATTTCCTTGTTAAAATCATACAAAAAACCAAGTTTAATCGAAATCGACCTAAAAACAAAAAAATGGCCGCTATCTTGGATTTTTATATATTTAATATTGTGATGCTGTTTACTTGCCAATATAGTACCAAAGACCGAGTTTCATCGAAATCGGCCCAAAAACAAAAATGTTGGCCGCTGTCTTTGCTTTTTTTTCAATTTTAAACATTGCGTTGCTGTTTTCTTGTCAAAATAGTACCAAAATGCGAGTTTCATCGAAATCGGCCGACAAACAAAAAGTTGACCACCATCTTGAATTTTTAAATTTTTAACATTGCGTTGTTATTTGCCTTGTTAAAATACCACCATTAACGGGAGTTTCATCGAAATCGGCCGAAAAACAAAGAAGTTGGCCGCCATCTTGGATTTTTTTATATTTTTAACATTGCTTTGTTATTGCCTTGTTAAAATAACACCATTAACGAAGTTTCATCGAAATCGGCCTAAAAACAAAAAAGTTGGCCGCCATCTTGGATTTTTATATGTTTAACATTGCGTTGCTGTTTTCTTGTCGAAATAGTATCAAAAATCGAGTTTCATCAAAATCGGCCCACAAACAAAAAAGTTGGCCACCATCTTGGATTTTTTATATTTTTAACATTGCGTTGTTATTGCCTTGTTAAAATAACACCATTAACGAAGTTTCATCGAAATCGGCCGAAAAACAAAAAAGTTGGCCGCCATCTTGGATTTTTATAGGTTTAACATTGCGTTGCTGTTTTCTTGTCGAAATAGTATCAAAAATCGAGTTTCATCAAAATCGGCCCACAAACAAAAAAGTTGGCCACCATCTTGGATTTTTTATATTTTTAACATTGCGTTGTTATTGCCGTGTTAAATTAACACCATTAACAAAGTTTCATCGAAATCGGCCCAAAAACAAAAAAGTTGGCCGCCATTTTGGATTTTTTTACATTTTTAACATTGCCTTGTTATTGCCTTGTTAAAATAACACCATGAAACAAGTTTCATCGAAATCGGCCCAAAAACAAAAAAGTTGGCCGCCATCTTGGATTTTCATATTTTTTACCTTGCGTTGCTGTTTTCTTGTCTATATAGTATCAAAAATCGAGTTTCATCGAAATCGGCCCAAAACCAAAAAAGTTGGCCGCCATCTTGGATTTTTTTACGTTTTAACATTGCTTTGTTATTGCCTTGTTAAAATAACACCATTAACAAGTTTCATCGAAATCGGCCGAAAAACAAAGAAGTTGGCCGCCATCTTGGATTTTTTTATATTTTTAACATTGCGTTGTTATTGCCTTGTTAAAATAACACCATAAACTAAGTTTCATCTTAATCGGCCAAAAGACAAAAAAGTTGGCCGCATCTTGGATTTTTATATTTTTAGCATTGCTTTGCTGTTTTTTTGTCAAAATGGTAACAAAAACCGAGTTTCATCGAAATCGGCCCAAAAACAAAAAAGTTGGCCGCCATCTTGGTTTTTTTTACATTTTTAACATTGCCTTGTTATTGCCTTGTTAAAATAACACCATGAAACAAGTTTCATCAAAATCGGCCTAAAAACAAAAAAAGTTGGCCGCCATCTTGGATTTTCATATTTTTTACCTTGCGTTGCTGTTTTCTTGTCTAAATAGAATCAAAAATCGAGTTTCATCGAAATCGGCCGAAAAACAAAGAAGTTGGCCGCCATCTTGGATTTTTTTACATTTTTAACATTGCTTTGTTATTGCCTTGTTAAAATAACACCATAAACTAAGTTTCATCTTAATCGGCCAAAAGACACAAAAGTTAGCCGCCAACTTGGATTTTCATATTTTTTACCTTGCGTTGCTGTTTTGTTGTCTATATAGTATCAAAAATCGAGTTTCATCGAAATCTGCCCAAAAACAAAAAAGTTGGCCGCCATCTTGGATTTTTTGTACATTTTTAACATTGCCTTGTTATTGCCTTGTTAAAATAACACCATGAAACAAGTTTCATCGAAATCGGCCCGAAAACAAAAAAGTTGGCCGCCATCTCGGATTTTCATATTTTTTACCTTGCGTTGCTGTTTTCTTGTCTATATAGTATCAAAAATCGAGTTTCATCGAAATCGGGCCAAAAACAAAAAAGTTGGCCGCCATCTTGGATTTTTTACATTTTTAACATTGCTTTGTTATTGCCTTGTTAAAATAACACCATTAACGAGTTTCATCGAAATCGGCCCACAAACAAAAAAGTTGGCCGTCATCTTGGATTTTTATATTTTTAACATTGCGTTGTTATTGCCTTGTTAAATTAACACCAGAAACCAAGTTTTATCGAAATCAGCCGAAAGACAAAAAAGTTGGCCGCCATCTTGGATTTTCATATTTTTAACATTGCGTTGCTGTTTTGTTGTCTGTATAGTATCAAAAATCGAACTTCATCGAAATCGGCCCAAAATCAAAAAAGTTGGCTGCCTTCTTGGATTTTTTTACATTTTTAACATTGCCTTGATATTGCCTTGTTAAAATAACACCATGAAACAAGTTTCATCGAAATCGGCCCAAAAACAAAAAAGTTGGCCGCCATCTTGGATTTTTATATTTTTAACATTGCGTTGCTGTTTTCTTGTCAAAATAGTTTCAAAAATCGAGTTTCATCGAAATCGGCCCACAAACAAAAAGTTGACCGATATCTTGAATTTTTAAATTTTTAACATTGCGTTGTTATTTGCCTTGTTAAAATAACACCATTAACGGGAGTTTTTTCGAAATCGGCCGATAAACAAAGAAGTTGGCCGCCATCTTGGATTTTTTTATATTTTTAACATTGCGTTGTTATTGCCTTGTTAAAATAACACCATTAACGAAGTTTCATCGAAATCGGCCAAAAAACAAAAAAGTTGGCCGCCATCTTGGATTTTTATATGTTTAACATTGCGTTGCTGTTTTCTTGTCGAAATAGTATCAAAAATCGAGTTTCATCGAAATCGGCCCACAAACAAAAAAGTTGGCCACCATCTTGGATTTTTTATATTTTTAACATTGCGTTGTTATTGCCGTGTTAAGTTAACACCATTAACAAAGTTTCATCGAAATCGGCCCAAAAACTAAAAAGTTGGCCGCCATTTTGGATTTTTTTACATTTTTAACATTGCCTTGTTATTGCCTTGTTAAAATAACACCATGAAACAAGTTTCATCGAAATCGGCCCAAAAACAAAAAAGTTGGCCGCCATCTTGGATTTTCATATTTTTTACCTAGCGTTGCTGTTTTCTTGTCTATATAGTATCAAAAATCGAGTTTCATCGAAATCGGCCCAAAACCAAAAAAGTTGGCCGCCATCTTGGATTTTTTTACGTTTTAACATTGCTTTGTTATTGCCTTGTTAAAATAACACCATTAACAAGTTTCATCGAAATCGGCCGAAAGACAAAAAAGTTGGCCGCCATCTTGGATTTTTTTATATTTTTAACATTGCGTTGTTATTGCCTTGTTAAAATAACACCATAAACTAAGTTTCATCTTAATCGGCCAAAAGACAAGAAAGTTGGCCGCATCTTGGATTTTTATATTTTTAGCATTGCTTTGCTGTTTTTTTGTCAAAATAGTAACAAAAACCGAGTTTCATCGAAATCGGCCCAAAAACAAAAAAGTTGGCCGCCATCTTGGATTTTTTTACATTTTTAACATTGCCTTGTTAAAATAACACCATGAAACAAGTTTCATCAAAATCGGCCTAAAAACAAAAAAGTTGGCCGCCATCTTGGATTTTCATATTTTTTACCTTGCGTTGCTGTTTTCTTGTCTATATAGTATCAAAAATCGAGTTTTATCGAAATCGGCCCACAAACAAAAAAGTTGGCCGCCATCTTGGATTTTTTATATTTTTAACATTGCGTTGTTATAGCCTTGTTAAAATAACACCATTAACGAGTTTTATCGAAATCGGCCCACAAACAAAAAAGTTGGCCGCCATCTTGGATTTTTTATATTTTTAACATTGCGTTGTTATAGCCTTGTTAAAATAACACCATTAACGAGTTTCATCGAAATCGGCCGAAAAACAAAGAAGTTGGCCGTCATCTTGGATTTTTTGTATTTTTAACATTGCGTTGTTATTGTCTTGTTAAAATAACACCATTAACGAAGTTTCATCGAAATCGGCCGAAAAACAAAAAAGTTGGCCGCCATCTTGGATTTTTTTATATTTTTATTATTCGTTGCTGTTTTATTGTCGAATTAGTACCAAAAGCCGAGTTTCATCGAAATCGGCCCAAAAACAAAAAAGTTTTCCGCCATCTTGGATTTTTAATGTTTCGTTGTTATTTTCGTGTTAAAATAATACAAAAAATATAAAAAACCGGGCAAGTGCGAGTCGGACTCGCGCTCGAAGGGTTCCGTACCAAAAAACGGCAAAAAAATCACGTTTGTTGTATGGGAGCCCCCCTTAAATATTTATTTTATTCTGATTTTAGTATTTATTGTTATAGCGGCATCAGAAATACATCATCTGTGAAAATTTCAACTGTCTACCTGTTGTTGCTATTAATATAGAGCAAAAAACGGCAAAAAAAAACACGTTTGTTGTATAGGAGCCCCCCTAAATACTTATTTTATTATGTTTTTAGTATTTGTTGTTGTAGCGGCAACAGAAATACATCATCTGTGAAAATTTCAGCTGTCTAGCTATCACGGTTCATGAGATACAGCCTGGTGACAGACAGACAGACAGACGGACAGCGGAGGCTTAGTAATAGAGTCCTGTTTTTACCCTTTAGGTACGGAACCCTAAAAACCGAGTTTTATCTAAATCGGCCCTCAAATGAAATAGTTTGCCGCCATCTTGAATTTTTTAATGTTTTCAATGTTGCGCTGTTATTTTTGTGTCGAAATAGTACCAAAAACCGAATTTCATTAAAAACGGCCCACAAACAAAAAAGTCGGCGGCCATCTTTGGTATTTTTTATATTTTTAAGATTGCATTGCTGTTTTCTTGCCAAAATAGTTCCAAAAACCGAGTTTCATTTTAATCGGCCCATAAACAAAAAGTTGGCCGCCATCTTGGATTACCTATATGTTCTTAGTAGGTAACTCGACGAACCTATAGATATCCCGAAACATTTTAAGTAGTCGCATTAGTTAAAAGATACCCTGGAACCGGAAAAAAACAGCCGCTATGCGTAACATAAGTAACCGCATACATTATACTGCAGGCGGTTACGTAACATAAGTAAGCGGGTTCATTATAATGAAACGCGCTATTTACAAATAGCGCGGTTAATTACGTCGTCGTACTGCGCATTTAACGTGTTTGGGGTTGCCATCACATTAAATTTATGTTGTTTGGTGGTCATTAAGCTACTTCATAAGTTTATTTAGCGTGTTTGTGTTTGCTCTTTTTTTACAAACAAGTGGGCAACCACTTTAGTTGACTAAAAATATAAGCGAAACAAAATAAGTCTTTTAGATGCAAATTGCTACCATCTGGCTACTTTCTAACGTTACAATTTTGTATTTTAGTAGCCGACTGCTGTATTTTATTGTAATGTAAGAATCGAACAAACATACAGGGGACGGGCGAATCCACGCAGAAAATATCTCCAGAAACAAATTTTCAAAATTTTATTGGCAACTGTACTTTTTTGTTCAGTCATCTTTTAACTCTTCATTTTCCACTTGAAATAGGATTAATTTAAACTTTCCTTTATTCAAAATCAAATGAAAACTGTTTTTTTTTGCGAAGCTACCATGATTTATTTGAAAATTAGATACAAAAACATCAAAATACAAAATAATGTCAAATGACATTGACAGTTTTTCTATAGACAAACGTCAGAGCGTTTTACAACCATCAATTTTGATGGTTGTTTGGTTGCAACGCTCTGACGTTTGGAACGGGAAAGTTGTTACAACCGAATATCACGCTCTAATGTTTGTAACGGCATTAGAGCGTTCGGTTGCACTCGGAGCGTAGGTTCGGAACGACCCCCAGCGACATCTACAATTAGCTTTGCGTTGCCAACCCCATTCTTTATGGTCAAGCTGTAGGTACATTAAACTGCAGTACTATACTTATAAGTAACCGGGTACATTATAATTAACGCGGTTACCTTGGAGTTGCCATCATATTAAAGTTATGTTGTTTGGTTGGTGGTCTAGCTACTCTACTTCATAAGTTTATTTCATAATTTTATTAATGCATCTCTTTGCAAGGTTTTATTACAGAGTTTCAGTGGCCTTCTTTCGGCTCCATCATCAGATCCTGAACACTAATTCCCAACACAGTACTCGTCAAGACGATTCAAACGAGCCCAAACTCGATGGGGTGGCGTGGTTTTATTAAAGAGTTCCTGTGTCCTTCTTCCGGCTTAATCATCAGACCCTGGAAACTTTTTCCCAACAAAGTACTTGGAAAGATGATGCATGCAAACGAGCCCAAACTTGATGGGGTTGCACGGTTTCAATATTGAAAGCAACCTAATAAAACGTGTTAATTATAATCGATGATATTGAAAGAAAGCTGTAAGTTTATACAATAATCAAAATGAAAAAGGGAGTTGCTTCCTTTTACACCAACGCAACGTACCGTAGTATTGCCGTGGCGTTAGTATCAAATCAATGAAATTATTAGTAATATATGTTAATGGTCATTCGAATTATTCGAATGATTTAGATAATCGAATGATCATTCATAATCGCGCATCGCTAGCATCTGGCAACACCGGATTTCACTTGCCAAAAGGTCGCGTCGTCGTAACAGCGTTAGCCATGAATTTTATGGAAGAAATTAGTAATGCAGGATTAGAAGAACTATTACCAATCCTACAGGGTAAGTTATTGTCACGGTTTTATTTAATCAAGATTTTTGTTTTATTTAGATTATAAATTTTCTTAGATCTGTCGCACTCGCACCGCAATGAAATATGTATGTTGCGTCATACATAAATTAACCCTTCGTTTTCACCAAGAAACATAGGTAGGTAGTGTAGGTACTAGGTAGGTCTTAGATTATCTAAGCTAGTTTTATACAAAACTTGTAGAATTCTCGTTTGTAAACTAAAGATTTAAATCGTCCGTAAACATAAGAACGCATCACGCATGCGTGCGCCATTTTGAAAGATTTGAAATAATACTGATAGGTAGGATCATGTAAATGCTTAGATGAAATAAATTCATCTAAGTGTAAATGAGCTAGCAAAGCGTACTTGCTTCATCCAAGTCTGCTAGGACTAAGTAGTTTTGATGACTATTTGGATCATGTAAACGAGCAAACCAAGTAAACTTTGACGTCGCCGTATACAATACAAAAAGCTACTTTGTCCAAGTTACTTGGTCCAAGTATACTTGGATCGTGTCAACGGGTATCCAAGTATATTTTGATCAAAGTTTTTTTTCACCCACAAACAACAGACATTCGTATTTGACAAGTAGGTATTTGTTTGTTTTATTGAAAAAATCTGTTTAATACTAATTACAAACAAGTTTAAAACCTTATCCATTGCTTGTTGGATAAAGTTGTAAGCTTTACTAAACGGACAGCATTTTTCTTATTGAAAACCAGGAGACCGCCCCGAACCTGACTCCGACTGAACGCATGTAGGCAATTACAAAATTAGGTACCTACATAACTAGTTTTGTACATGTTTGTTTTATTATTTGTATTTTTCAGACAATCTTATAACAACACTTGAAACTGCAATTCTTTTAAATGATGAGAATTTGAAAGAATTGGTTCCCAAGATTGGCCCCAGAATCAAATTCAAAAATTTGCTACTACAACATCAAAAGGTGGCCGGTTTCAATGTATGTACCAACTTGTTTATATTGTACATCTTGTATTTAGTTAATAAAAATGTTTTCTTTTTTTTCTCTTGGACCGATGCTGTATACTTTGTAATAAAGCTTTTTAATTATTTTTCTAGAACCTTGAAATTAAGAATGGTGAGCTAAACAACTCTACTCAAAACGCTGAACAGGACACTGATGATAATGACGATGATGCAAAAATCTCTGCAAATTGTACTTCTACTGCAGCTAATAACACTGTGAGTTACTCATAATCATAACATTAGGTACTCAGTTTGATAACAAAACGTACTTAAAAATTTGACAAATTGTAACGACCATTTAACATGTTTCTCTTCGAAAGATGTTTCTGTTCCAATAGAGATTTTCTCTTGACAAGTTTACAATATTGTAGAATTGTAATACAATTCTGACAAGCGGCCTCACCCTTTTTTGGTGCTCACTAAAATTTTTATTTTGTAGCTGAGTTTGGTAGGTACTTTATGTTTGTGATATGGACCAAAAGGACTGGCTTGAAAAATAGACGGGCGCTCTATCCTCGCTAGCGTTGCTGGCTTGGCTTGAAAAATTGTTTAGACAAGGCCAATACCAAGCCATTGCTGTGACTGGCAGCCAGCGATGGCCTTGTGCAAACCTTTCTTAAGATAAAATTGCCCGTCATTAAGATAGGACTGTTTTTGTCCTCCGTAGACCGATTCTAAGATTTCATTTTTTTTGTTTCAGGTATTGAAACTATTAAATGTAATGTTATTTTCTTTATCAGTAATAGCTTGTATCAGTAATTAGAAGGCACTAGTTAAAGTTAGTGTGCTAGTAGAGTTTAGGTATATTGTTTAACCAGCAAAATGTAAGTACATCCGTATGTATAGTTTTATTTAGTACATTATTAAAACCAGTATTATTACAACCCGTATAGTTATACAGGTCATACACCATCAATTCGATCGTCCATTTGGCATGATACTGCCGATTGGATCCAATCGAATTGATCGTGTGTCGGCAGTGGATTGGCTGGACAGATCGAATTGACGGAACAATCAAAATTCAATTCTTTTGTCTGGATCATGCCGATTGGATCATGCTGATTGGACCGTGTATGGCAGTGAGCGATCGATCGTATGATTTTCTTAACCAACTTCAAAATAGAAGGAGGTTCTTAATTAGATTGAATATATTTGTTTTATCATTGTTTGCGCGTATCTTCGACATTTGTAGACCGATTTTGATGTTTCTTTTTCTTTATTTTTTCTTTTTAACCGATTTTAAAAAAAGTAGGTTCTCAGTTTGACCAGTATCCGCGATTATTATCTCACGATTGGCTGAACTGATTTTAATGCGGTTTCCATAAAAGTATTTGTTGCATTAAGGAGGTTTTAGTATTTTAACCGACTTCAAAAAAGGTGGTTCTCAGTTTGACCTGTATAATATGCATGTTTGTCCGCGATTACCTCGTGTATGGCCTGGATTACTAAGTAGTATACAGGGTGGTCCAAATAGTGACGTCCAAGAATTTTTTTTAGATTATTCACACCTGGGTGCATCTGAAAATACACTATGTATGTTCCGCGATTTTTCGTAGTTTAGGTAGTTATGATTTTTAAATGAGTTATTACGAATTTTCTACCGAACGGACCAAAAAAATTCATAACTCCTTTCATATAAAAAAAAATAATAGTTTTATTTTTGCAACATAATTGTCTTAAAACACTCTTCCATACATAAAATAATCAACTACATTACATCCAGATAAGTTCCTGAAAAAAGGGTCGAAAGTGAAAATTTTAGGTTTTACTTCGTCGAAGTAACATTTTAACAATTCTTTTAAAAATACAAAATGGATATTTCATCAATTCAAACTGATTTTTAAAACTTAAGTGGCTTCTTAGCTTAGCAGATAAAACACAAAACCGGCCAAGTGCGAGTCGGACTCGCGCACGAAGGGTTCCGTATCAAAAAACAGGGGCCGTACCGGCTAACGCATCGATTATCGAAAAGTCTGCCGAGTTTCAAATTAAAAGAAATAAATGGAGCCCCAAGTGGGCCAAAATGGCAAACCCCAATTCATGATGTCACACGAACATCGATATCTTCCAAATTACGTCAACAGAAAGTACAAAACGAAATTCCTTACTTTGATTTTTCTGTTTTAAGTTGAAAGCCGGCAGACTTTTCGATAATCGATTCCTTAGCCGGTACGGCCCCTGCAAAGAAAATTAGGTTTGTTGTATGGGAGCCCCCTTAAATATTTATTTTTATTCTGTTTTTAGCATTTGTTGTTATAGCAGCAATAGAAATACCTACACGATCTGTGAAAATTTCAACTGTCTACCTGTAGTCGTTATCAATATCGAGAAAAAACAGCAAAAAAAATGACGTTTGTTGTATCGGAGCCCCCCTTTATTATTTATTTTATTCTTTTTTTTAATATTTGTTGTTATAGCGGCAACAGAAATACATCATCTGTGAAAATTTCAACTGTCTAGCTATTACGGTTCATGAGATACAACTTGGTGACAGACAGACAGACGGACAGCGGAGGCTTAGTAATAGGGTCCCGTTTTTACCCTTTGGTTTGATAGGGCATTTTATCCTGAAATTGGCTTTCAAAGTTTGTAGGGTGAAAAATCTCCTACTGTTTAAAAACACCCAATATTTAACTTTTTTCTATTCCTAGCTCTAAAAATTGTAAGATATCGTCGACTGCATTAAATAAAACTAAAATTCACACACACAGTAAGAAAATAATGTAAGCTATTTATTGGTATACACAAGAATTTATGTACACCCATTTTTAACCTACTTCAAAAAAAGGAGGAGGTTATCAAGTCGACAGTATTTTTTTATATTTTTTTTATGTATGTTTTACCATATCTTTGTCAGTTGTTATCCGATTTATACAATTCTTTTTTATCTCAAAGAACAAAGTTTGTGTGTGGTCCCATAAAAAAATTACAGAGATCTGGCAGGTAGTTTTTTCATAATCCTGAAAAATATCAATTATTTAGCTTGCCATCACACGTGTTTATACGGATTTTCGGACATAACATCTTTGTTTATGAACCGATTTAGATGATTCTTTTTTTGTTTGAAAGGGCATACTTCAAGAGTGGTCACATTTTAATTTCATTGGTATTGGATTTTGAACTTAGAAGATACACAAGGGAACTCCTCAAAGTCAAATAGTATATGTAAAGTGATTTAGATGTTGGTAGGTTTATGACAATCCGAAACAAACCAAACCATGGCCTCCGATGCAACGTTCTGGACTAGACTTGGACTACGAGGACACAAAGGAACTCCTCAAAAACAAACAGCATAAATTTGGAAATAGAGTTGTGGGCATTTTACCATTGAAAATATTTTATAAATTTAAAAAAAATATTTACACGCTTACATACCTACCACTAAAAAGTTGAAAATAAAAAAGCTTTTTTTTTTTAAGAAAACCTTCAAAAAACCTGAAACAAAAACAGCTTCAAAATTAAATACCTCTGAAAAAGCAAGAAATAATATTCAAATCATCATTACTTACGCATAACATTCTTAATAATCACGTCTAATGAAGTCGGGTGGGGCTATAAGAAATATTAAAAAAAGTTGTCTTCCAGCCCCACCCGACTTCAATAGACGTGATTATTAAGAATGTTATGCGTAAATAATGATTTGAATATCATTTCTTGCTTTTTTAGAGGTATTTAATATTGAAGCTGTTTTTGTTTCAGGTTTTTTGAAGGTTTTTCTTTTTTATTTTATTTTTATTTGGAAAAAAATCAATATTTTAATACATATGGATTAAAAACACCAATGATATTTAGCTACACCCATGATTATGTATCCTCTAAGAGGATGTCGCGCTACCCGCGCCCACGCCCGATGAGTTACATTATGAAATTCAGTACAACATTATAACCATCATCGTTCGGATGATATAATGACGAGGAGGGAGAGGAAAGTCAAAATCAAAGTAAAGTAAAAGTCAAATCCAAGCTTAAAGTCGAAACCCTTAGTAAAGGGTTTTAAATAAGTAGAATAGAATAAGTAACAATTTTTTTGTGATATTTTAAAGTTTTTAATTGACCATTTGAGTTAAATTTAATGCTTTCAATGATATCTTACTATTTTTAGCGATAAGAATGAATAAAATTGTTAAAATAAATTTTCAAACAATCTTATTATGTTAACGGATTTTTCACCTTACAAACTTTGAAAGCCGATTTCACCATAAAATGTCCTATCAAGAGTCACTTTTTTTGTTTTATATACTAAGCTAAGAATCCACTTAAGTTTTTAAAATCAGTTTGAATTGATGAAATATCCATTTTGTATTTTTAAAAGAATTGTAAAAATGTTACTTCGTCGAAGTAAAACCTAAAATTGTCACTTTCGACCCTTTTTTCAGGAACTTATCTAGATGTCGTGTAGTTGATTTTACGTATGGAAGAATGTTTCAAGACAATTAAGTTACAAAAGGAAAATTCAAAAAGTTCTTAATATAAAAGGAGTTATGAATTTTTTTGTTTAGTCCGGTAGAAAATTCGCAAAAACACATTAAAAAATCATTACTTCGAAACTACGAAAAATCTCGGAACATACATAGGGTATTTTCGGATGCACCCAGGTGTGAGTAACCTAAAAAAAAATCTTGGACGTCACCGTCTGGACCACCCTGTATATTTAGTATTTAAATAGTATTCAGTATTTATCATTAGCTAGCTTAACTCAATAACTGCGTGGCATTTAACCGATATTAAAAAGGAGGACGTTTTCAATTCGTCGGAATCAGTTGGAGTGTTGCCTTTGGGGCGCTATGGGTAAAAAGACTTAAGGTCAAGCCACACAGCGGGCGTGACGGGGCGCGGCGTGACGGGGCGCGACGGGAGTTCACACTGCGGGCGTGATCTCGCCTACGTTCCGCCCCGCCGCGCTTCCGATTTGTATTCACGCTCGGCGCGACGGCGGCGTGGTGCGACGGGACGCGACCCGTCGCGCCACGCCGGCCTTTGTGACTTCGTCCATAGTATCTAGTACATTACAACTTCTCAGCGTCGCGTCGCCGTCCCGTCCCGTCACGCCACGCCCGCTGTGTGGCTTGGCCTTTAGTTTTTTTTAATCGGTTACCGATGACTGTTTGTGGTCTTATTCGATTTAGGGCACATATAGGAACATGTTTAAACTTATAAACTGTTTTTGTTAAATGCATATTTACTGAGTTGTATCAATTTTCGATCATTGTCCCCATCAATTTATGTCATGGCATAAGAATTAAACTTAAAATTAAATAAAACTTTTTATTCTTAAGGTATGATTCCGATGTCGGCAGCACTGCTGCGCAGTGCAAAAATCTTCAAAGTTAAAATTACTCGAAAATATACATTTTACGAAAAAGTGTATAAAGCCTAAATTGTTTCTATAGTACGGCTAATTTCAACCTATTTCTACTAGTATAGGTTATGGGGCCCTATTTTTGAATCGCTCGACTCCAGTCGAGCGCTCGTTTCTACTGATTTTCGATCGACTTATGACTCAAAACAATGGGATGTCGAACGAAAATCACTCGAAAAGAGCGCTCGACGCCTGCCGAGCGATTCAAAAATAGGGCCCATGGTCCCATTTGGCAGAAAGCATGAAACTTGGCATGCGTGTAGCTTTTACGGATATAATAAAATATAGAAGTAGCAGCAAGTCGTAAAGTGATTCCCCCCCCCCCCCGTTTTGTGTCCCCAATTGCAGTTTTTATTTTTTAAATAAAAAACGGTGAAAGCTTCAACAAAACTATTTAAGAACAATATATTTGTCATTAAATTCTCTATTAACCAATTTTTGAACGAAGGTGATAGCACTTATAGTTTTCATATTATGTTTGAGATTCTTCTGATGTTTTTTGAAAAAATCACCCTGTGGGAATCGTATAGGACGACACCGATATTTTTTTATTAAAGAATGAGACTTAGCACGCTTGTTTCATATGTGGACTAGAGTTTAAATCGCCCGGGAGACAGCGGGGGACACCCTGCTGGGGGGAGGGGGAGGGGGTGAAATTTTCTAACGCCACGCGTACTGTTGGGTATAATAACTGCTAATTTATAGCTACAATGGCAAATCGGGTATCATTTTCGGATAAATAAAGGATGGCCAATCATTTTCAGAAATAAAAAAACACCTTCAGATACAAAAAAATGAATTGCCGTAATTGAAATGCAGAACATCTAAAATTTGTCAAAAAGAAATTATTCCAGTGACGATATTTTTCTAACGAATGCCGATATCGGCTTGAAAAAAATAACCTAGTACAGACTCGTGTAATTTAAATTAAAAAATAAATACAATTTGTGATTAGTCATGAAATAGGTAGTTTTATTAATTGCCTAAATTCCGTTACTTACCCAATGATTGTGAGTTTGTTTTGAAAACTATAAGTCCTATATCAACATACTTCCAAGAAAGTTATTGTAGAAAATTTAATAAAAAATATATTGCTTTTCGACAGTTTTGCTGTAGCTTTCACCGTTTACGGTAACCTTTTTAAATTAGAATAAGAAATGGGGAATTTTTATAGATTTATTTATGCTACTGCCACGCTGTATATAATATTTTTAACACATTTTTTATGAAACTATTCTAATGAAACTTATATTTTTGAAATTCGTATGAATATGGCTTTCTTATCATATTTTTTCAAGCCGATATCGGTATTCGTTAGAAATTTATCGTCACTGGAATATTTATTTATTTTTGGAATATTATACAGGGTGTCTCCCGCTGTCTCCCGGGCGTTTCCATAGTCTGCAAACATAATTTGAAAACTATAGGTGCTATCACCTTCATTCAAAAAATGGTTAATAGAGAATTTAATGACAAATATATTTTTCTTAAACAGTTTTGTTGTAGCTTTCACCGTTTTTATTTAAAAAAGAAAAATTGCAATTGGAGACACAAAACGCCCCCCCAAGGGGAGAAAAACACTTTACGACTTGCTGCCACTTCTATATTTTATTATATACGTAAAAACTACATGCATACCAAGTTTCATGCTTTCTGTCGGATGGGACCGTGTTTGGTTGAAATGAACCGTACTACTACGGGTATCCTTAATTGAATAAGAGCAAAAAAAGAAGGAATCATCGGTCATCGAAAAAAATTTTTTTTTTCAATTCTGATATTATTTTGGGTTATATTTACTGCTCACAGAGCCCCGAAGGCTATACTGGACCATTTACTCTTGTTCAACAACTTTAAAAAGTTGGTATCAATAGTGTTTGTGTTTTACATCATACAGGATAGTTTAGACGGCAGAGCAATACTCAAAGAGGGAAAAGGAGGCTTACTGACGGAGGGTTCCCGACGGAAATTGAGCCAGCTGCTAATACACCACAAATTAGAGAACAATTGTGCAAAGAAAATTTCCAGTGAAGAATTTTATAAACTAGCTACCGAAATTGTGGAAATATTCCACAAGGAACGCGTTGTGGTGTATTATTCTGCATATTTATCAGCTACAAATAAATTAGCTAAAAAAAATGCGTCCGGAAAGCTGTATGAAAGCTATATAGCTCGAAGGAGAAAGTTGCGAGAAGGCGGGCAGTTGCCAGGAACTAGCCGTTCATCGTCAAAGTCGTCCAGATCATCGCTCAGATCCACGCCAACTATCACAGATGATGACATTTATAGCCTGGAATCTCTGGAAAGTGGTAAGCAAATATTCGCTAGTCACCTTTTTCGTGATTTAAATGTGCCACGGGCGACTGTACGTACTATGATGCCCTTCTTCTAGTTAACTCATCCGACCATACACATAAAAATAAATTACAGGTATTGTTTATGAAGAATCATTACTATGGCTGAAAAACAATGTTGATCCATGGAAGTCTGTTGAAGAAAAGTGGGCAGAAACTGCAGATCATCGCCTAAATCGCATTCAATGTGGAAAAGGTGATATAGCGGATTACTTCAAGGATTTCCCAGCCTTAAAACAATCACAAGGCTATACCTTGGTAAGCATATACCGCAGCCTTATCTTTTTACATAATCCTTGTGGTTTTTCTATAAAAACGTACGCAATGATATAATTATAAATGACAAAAGTTTGTTTATTTCTTATAAGACAAGTGTCTGAATTACAAAGGGACTAAAAGAGAAAAACTATTCTAGTGCTCGCTTAACAACCCAAGCTCTGGTAGCGATCCGGATCTTTCTAACCAGTGGAAATAACATAGCGTACATTTATTGTATTCTTTTTTTTAGCTAATGAACGATTTCAGTCATCTGTATCCGGGAAAGGAAAACAAATTATTTTCCTCTATCACCCTCAAAAATGAAGAAATTATAAAATATGCTTCATTAAAATTACGAAAAATTAGGGACCAAGACACGAGAGCAAAAATAGCAAATATAATTGCACTGATTGACGGTAAGAAGTTTTGCTCAAATATTAGTTCTTAATATTAACCTTTAACTAATCTGGGTCTGGTTCATCACATTCTAAATTTGAAATTCAATTCAATACTTACTTCCCGCACTTGTGCGGTATCCATCCTCGACAATGCAATCGCTAGCTACCCGTTCTTGGATGTAATGTACTATTTCTTTAAAAACATCATGAGAACTACAGTCATGAAATACAGGGATCTCAGATCAGAGACTCCACGTCCATATTAGTGTATTGAAAAAATGACGTTCATAGTTGAAGGTTAAAACCTTCATAAAATTAAGTCGCAAAAATTAACCGAAACTTTTTTTTCTTTGAATACAGAAGATGAACCAGAGACATCTAGCAATGTTGCTTTGATGTTGCTGGCTTATGTCATCAACATTTCACCTGCACGGAAAATAAAAGGAAAGCCAGCGTGGAAGCCGTCTAGAGCAGAAGTATGCGACGGCTATATAACGCAAGCTGCTTCTGAAGCCGACGTTACCAACAAGATCATTCAAAAAAAGGAGAACCTGCAGAGGCTAGGCCGCACAGTTCAACCCTACGTTATTTTTGTTGGCCCTACCGTTACTGAGGTAAAAGTAGCATATGTAGTAATAAATGACACATTTTATAGTTTCAACAAATTAGTAACAGCAGTAGACTGTGCATTTAAAATATTTCAATCGATAGGAGCTTGTTACCCGGAAGAAGCTGGAGACATATGGCTTTTTATTCAATTGGGTTTCTACGATATTAAAACTAAATTTGATAGGCCCACGCAGGCTGTGAATACTCTTTTAACTGATCTAGAGTTAATACTTTAAAAATGTTTACCTGTTACTATTGCAAAAAAGCCAGTGCATCTCCGAATTTACTTATTACTCATTTGCGAACTTTCTGTAAATTAACGGTAGGATTTTCCGGATTTCGGTGTGGTGAACAAGGGTGTTATCGTCATTATATTTCCTCTGCATCTTTCAAAAAGCACTTAGTTAGAGACCACCAGTCATCGTTGTCAACCTTGCGTCATCCAAATAGTAACAAAGCGATCGATACAGATACAGAAGCCAATATCTCAAATTTACCTTCAACGTCAAGCAAAGAAACTTACGAAATAGCAAATACGATGGAATTTCTACCAACTCAAAGAGACGAAACCTCTCTTGGTCACCATGCTGCATGTCTTGTCTCCACTCTATATGCTAACCCGATAATACCGCGTAAAGCCGTACAAGTTCTTGTAGAAAATCTTCAATTATTTCATTCTAAATCACAATGCATTATAGAGCGACAGTTTAATGATATGGTTCCACCAGATCAAAATAATGTTCATGTTAAAAATGCTTTTAAAAAAATATTTAGCGCGTTCAGCGATGCTTTTGAGAATTTAGATTCGGAACACAAACGTTTAAAATATTTTAATAAAATAGGAACTTATTCTGAGCCCCTTGAAGTGGTTGTGGGTCAACGTAACGAGGCTAAAAAAACAGCAGCTGGTTCGTTACTAGTACAAGTAAATTGTACAATGCAGGTAATTCCGTTAAAAGAAAATTTAAAACTAATTTTTTCATCAAAAAAATTCATGAAGGATACTCTTGAATATTTGGACACAGTACAAAATGACTCTTTCGGTATTGAGAATATTGTTCAGGGTTCAGTATGGAAAAAAATGACAGAAAGTTCTGTAGAGCATGATGCAATGATTTTACCATTAATAATCTACTTTGACGATTTTGAAATAGGCAATCCCTTAGGAAGCCACGCTGGGATTCATAAACTTGGAGCTATTTATGCCTCAGTACCATGTCTTCCACCTCACTACGTGTCGCTTTTGCAAAATATTTTATTATTGGCTCTTTTTCACTCATCAGACAGAACAAGCTTTGGAAACAACATAATTTTTCAAAAAGTTTTTGATGTTCTTAATGATTTAAAGATCAATGGTATTCATGTTGAAACTGATGTGTACACTGGCAAAATAAAGTTTTATGTTGCAGCTGTGACGGGAGATAATTTAGGATTGAATGCTATGTTAGGTTTTGTTGAAAGTTTTTCTGCAAATCGGCCATGTAGAATTTGTACTGCTAATAAAGAACAAATCAAAACACTGCTTTATGAAGATGACACGTTGTTGAGAAACAATGTCAATTATGAAAATGATTTACATTTAAATGACATTTATATGACTGGTCTTAAAGAAAAATGCTCGTGGCTTGCTTTAGATGGGTTTGACTTATTTCAAAACGTCGCCGTAGATGTATTACATGACTATCTAGAGGGTGCTTGTCGATATGTAATGTCATTTGTGATACAAAATCTAGTATGCACTCAGACTCTAATTTCTTTTGACAATTTGAAATCAAGAATACGGTATTTTAATTATGGACCTGATTCTGCTTCGACACCATGCAATTCTGTAGCAAAAGAAGGCTCAACATTAAAGTTAAAATGTTCGGCTTCTGAAATGCTTACTCTTGTTCGATATTTTGGGCTAATTGTCGGACATAATGTCCCAGATGAAAACGAAGTTTGGTTCTTATACATCAAATTAAGACAATTGTTGGATAAACTTTTGAGTCATAGAGTCCATGAAAACACTATTGATCAAGTAAAATTTTCAGTAGCTGAATTAAACGAGCTCTATCGTCAATTTGCTGAAACAGACTTAAAGCCAAAGTTTCATTTTCTTACACATTATCCAGAAATGTTAAAAAAATTTGGCCCACTTACCCAAATCTGGACGATGAGATTTGAAGCCAAGCATCGTATATCTAAATGTGTGGCCAGAGCATCGCACAACAGAGTAAATGTTTGTAAAACAATAGCTATTAAGCATCAATTGATTTTAAACGATACTTTCCTTAAAAATGAAACATTTAAGACGATCTCTTATGGCAAAAAGGCAAATATGACAGAAGCGCAAATTGAAAATGTAAGACTAAACTTTCATTTTCGAGGTATAATCGATAATAAGTGTTGGTACTCATTATCATGGGTGAAACTGTATGGTGTCCGATTTGAGCTGTCGTCAATTGTCATTCCAGATATTTCAGAATCTTCAGGCTTACCAAAGTTTGGTGAAATAAAAAATATTTATTTACTTGACAATGATGAAGTTACATTTGAGTGTGTTTCATTAGAGTGTATAGATTTTAATCAGCATTACTATGCGTATCAAGTGCAGAGAACCAACGATTACCAATTACATAATTATAATACCCTTGTTTCGCCTGTACCGGCTACAATTACTATAATGTCAAATTTAAAACTTTATGTCACTGTTCGATGGACTTTAGAATAACAAAGAACCATTACACATCACATACGACATACGTACCCTTGGGTTTCGTACACTTACGTACATTTCCCATCATATTAGCACCAGCAGTCTTCGTTTATTTTTCTCACATCACACACTTACATGCATATGTAGTCTAACCCCGAAGTCCCGGCGCTCCTAGGTTTGCCTAGTCAGACCTCAGGTTTGACAAGAAGCCTTATTAGTCAAAGTCCAAAACTAAAGCGTGTCTCGGCCTTTGAAAAAAAAATTTATGACAAAACCTAGGAGAAAGAGAAGAGAAGAGAAGATCAAATCGGGGTATGACCAGTCAGACTTAAATTAGGGACAGAATGGGTTATATGTAAAAATAACTTCTTCAGAGTGAAAATTTAACTAAATCAACAATCTTCCCGTGAAACAAAATTTCTGTTGTCTGTTAAAAAAAAAACTAAATATGTATTCATTTCCGATGTTAGATTTAGTCAAAACTGCCTTACTCCTGCAGGTCAGGTCACGTGGTCCTACATGCAGGTTGGAAATTTCACAGAGCGGAGCGATCGTCTTAAATTTCGTGGTTATTTTTTTTTAACAGACAACAGAAATCTTTGTTTCACAGGAAGATTGTTAATTTAATTTAATTTTCACTCTAAAGAATGTGTCTTTCATACATTTAAATACAAAAAACAAACTCTGTACCTAATTTAAGTCTGACTGGTCAAACCCCGATTTGGTCAAATTGCGTTTCGGCGTTTGACTTTCTAAGTTAGTCTCTCCTAGGTTTGGACATAAATGCGTTAGGCAAAGGTCGAAACACGCTATTAGTTTTGGACTTTGACTAAGCCTTCTTGTCAAACCTGAGGTTTGACTTGACAAACCTAAGAGCGCCGGGACTTTGGGGCTTGACTATAACACATACAACACGTGCAAAAATTCAGAAACACACCCACCTGTGTGGATCTGTTGCCCGCAGGTGATACAGTATACACATCTTACTTACCCGTAACTTACAGTTTTACAAAGCGTGAATACGGGCCCACCACCAATTTGTTTCTTTAACTTAACTTCAGGTTAAACATCAGTACTGAGTTTCATTTGTTGTTTGTATCCTTTCATCGTATTGTGTCATTTATGCTTTTAAAATCAGTCAAATTTCGTAAAGTAGAAATATCGAAAATCGTTGCTGATGTTTAACCTTCACCTAGGCCCTGGGGTAGGGGAGCACCGCCCCTACTGCCAAAAGGTGGCTCTCGGATCGCTACCGAAACGGGGCGATCCTCACATTTTGTTTTTTTTTTGTAGAATACCGGTTATATCAGTATAAAGTCGGGCCTTGCGACATAGGTTCCGCAACTATTTAGGTTTATGCGTATGTATTAGCGTTCGTATGTGAACGAACTTTAAGTTAAGTTTACCGTAGGCCTAGACGCATTGGTTTCCAGCGACGACCACGCGGACTCCATTGACGCCAAGGTACCCTTACTAGTGATTCTTTGGTCGGGAATCCTAGGTTGCTCTGACTTTCCCGCCTCCGGCTCGTGCAACAAATAACTGAGATCTGAGACATTGTTTATGTTGATAATGGCCTGTCTGTTGTTGTACCTAATTAATCACACACTTACATGCATATGTAGTCAAACCCCGAAGTCCCGGCACTCCTAGGTTTGCCTAGTCAAACCTCAGGTTTGACAAGAAGCCTTATTAGTCAAAGTCCGAAACTAAAGCGTGTTTTGGCCTTTGACAAAAAAAATATGACAAAACCTAAGAGACCAACTTGGATAGTCAAACGCCGAAACTCAATACGATCAAATCGGGGTTTGACCAGTCAGACTTAAATTAGGGACAGAATGGGTTATATGTAAAAATAACTTCTTCAGAGTGAAAATTTAACTAAATCAACAATCTTCCGGTGAAACAAAAATTTCTATTGTCTGTTAAAAAAAAATATGTATGAAAAACATCATTCATTTCCGATGTTAGATTTAGTCAAAACTACCTTACTCCTACAGGTCAGGTCATGTGGTCCTGCATGCAGGTTGGAAATTTCGCAGAGCGGAGCGATCGTCTTAAATTTCGTGGTTATTTTTTTAACAGACAACAGAAATCTTTGTTTCACAGGAAGATTGTTAATTTAATTTAATTTTCACTCTAAAGAATGTGTCTTTCATACATTTAAATACAAAAAACAAACTCTGTACCTAATTTAAGTCTGACTGGTCAAACCCCGATTTGGTCAAATTGCGTTTCGGCGTTTCACTTTCTAAGTTAGTCTCTCCTAGGTTTGGACATAAATGCGTTAGGCAAAGGTCGAAACACGCTATTAGTTTTGGACTTTGACTAAGCCTTCTTGTCAAACCTGAGGTTTGACTTGACAAACCTAAGAGCGCCGGGACTTCGGGGCTTGACTATAACACATACAACACGTGCAAAAATTCAGAAACACACCCACCTGTGTGGATCTGTTGCCCGCAGGTGATACAGTATACACATCTTACTTACCCGTAACTTACAGTTTTACAAAGCGTGAATACGGGCCCACCACCAATTTGTTTCTTTAACTTAACTTCAGGTTAAACATCAGTACTGAGTTTCATTTGTTGTTTGTATCCTTTCATCGTATTGTGTCATTTATGCTTTTAAAATTAGTCAAATTTCGTAAAGTAGAAATATCGAAACTCGTTACTGATGTTTAACCTTCACCTAGGCCCTGGGGTAGGGGAGCACCGCCCCTACTGCCAAAAGGTGGCTCTCGGATCGCTACCGAAACGGGGCGATCCCCTCATTTTTTTTTTGTAGAATACCGGTTATATCAGTATAAAGTCGGGCCTTGCGACATAGGTTCCGCAACTATTTAGGTTTATGCGTATGTATTAGCGTTCGTATGTGAACGAGCTTTAAGTTAGGTTACACTCAGACGAAATCTATATAAGGTAGGATATCTACTGACGCCCTTATTTTTAATAAATATCTAATCGCCAATCCTCTCGTCCTTCCCGTATTACGGATTGTAAAGGCCTGCTCAAACCTGACCGGTATCCTGTACCAGTGGCGGGGCTCCGTCGCAGAATGTCCTTTTCGCAAAATGTCCCCTGGTCACAGATTGTCCCTTGCGCAAAATGATTCTTTCGCAAAATGTCCCTTTCGCAGAATGTCCCCCTTGAAGCATAATATCATATAACACTCTCGCCAAATTGCCATTTTGTTCAAAATTTTCTATGAAAATGAAAAAATGAAAGTCAAATTATGTAGGTCATCCTACTAATATTATAAATGTGAAAGTTTGTGGGTTTGGATGTTTGTTCCTCAATCACGCAAAAACGACTGAATTGATTTAGTTGAAATTTGGCACACAGATAGTAGATAGCCTAGATTAAAACATAGAATACTTTTTATCCCGATATTCCCACGGGAACGGAACCACGCGGGTGAAACCGCGGGAGGCCGCTAGTTATGTATATTATTAATCATAAAAAACTAATAAATATGTTCATTATGTTTAAACAAAACAGGTTTTCTAAGTAAATACGCATATCTTTAATTCAATTTATGTAACAATAAAATTCTTCACACATTAATACATATTTTTACTTTAAACACTGGGTACATGTAATTTGCAACCGTACAAGATTTATTCGCAATATTCGCTGACAGAAACAATAAAAAATACGTATATTTTCATAAGTACCTTCATATCTGATGATTATTACAATTCGACATATTTCGACATTACATAGAACATTTCGAACAAAATGGAAATTTGGCACTAGTGATATTTATTTGATACCAAGGGGACATTCTGCGAAAGGGACGTTTTGCGAAAGGGATGTTTTGCGAAAGGGACATTCTGCGACGGAAGGGGTGGCGGTATTGGTATACCCGACCGATATCCCGACCGGTATTTTGTATGGCATTACTGGCAGCAGTTGCGGAACACCTTTGAACAGCGCGTTACTGCCACCGGTACAGGATACCGGTCAGATTTGAGTAGGCCTTAAAATCTTGCAATGGTGGACGCCTGTCAACAACCGACAGACAGTGAAATTCATCGTTCATAGTTGACGACCATATAATTCTAGAATAGTATGATTAATTAAGCTTGTGGTTTTTTTGTATGTCTCAATTTTACGATTGAAAATAAATAATATGAAGCTTTTATTATGTTTAACGGGTACGCCAAGGTGACGACCATGTAATTCTAGAATAGTATGATTAATTAAGCTTGTTGTGGTTTTTTGTATGTCTCAGTTTTAGGATTGAAAATATGAAGCTTTTATTATGTTTAACGGGTACGCCAAGTTGACGACCATGTAATTCTAGAAAAGTGTGATAATTAAACTTGTTTTTTTGTATGTCTCAATTTTACGATTGAAAATAAATAATATGAAGCTTTTATTATGTTTAACGGGTACGCCAAGTTGACGACCATGTAATTCTAGAATAGTATGATTAATTAAGCTTGTTGTGGTTTTTTGTATGTCTCAGTTTTAGGATTGAAAATATGAATCTTTTATTATGTTTAACGGGTACGCCAAGTTGACGACCATGTAATTCTATAATAGTGTGATAATTAAACTTGTTTTTTTGTATGTCTCAATTTTACGATTGAAAATAAATAATATGAATCTTTTATGTCTATTTCCTTTTATAAAGCTATAAAACGTACAAGGTTTTAGAACAGTTTAGAACATTTCTTCTATTAATAACCTTGTAAAAGTTAAAAAAAATAAAAAATGATGTATCATTGCTGTGTACACTAAATGTATATGTATCGTGAAGCATTATTTTATCTAAATTACCAATTATTGTATGCTTTTCACTTACAGGTCCGGACTTACTTGGTGCTATATCGGTGCAGCTGTTAAGTTTGCTATAAAATTATTTTGCATTAGAATAATAATAATAATAGCCGCACTAATATCGTACAAGTTCAATAACAGTAGGTAAAGCCTGACCAGAGTTTAAAAAAAACCCTGCAATGAGGACGTGACCTTTTGTGATATATTTATACGTAACTATTGCCAGTAAAAGATATTAAATCTTAAAATACCGCACGCGGGTTTTAAAACATCTGGTCAGCTTTATAATGATACATCATTCTTTTTTTTACCGTACCAACACCATTATTTGTAAGTTTAGATATCTATGTAACCAGTGCAGGTTGTACTACTTATACTAAATAGCATAATGTGTATAAAACTTATTAACTGTTATAGTAGAGGTATGAACGGGAAGTCGAAGCGTAGGCAGACCGCCATTCCTAAGATGGCAGGACCCACCTCGACCAGATACGCCGCATCGAGGACGACATAGAAAAACCATGGGAGAGGCATAATGTCCAGCATTGAACAAATATATATGCTGAGAAGAAAAATAGAAGGTCTGATTAGTATCAGATCTTTTATTTTTCTTCTCAGTTCGCACTAGTGTGCGGGACAATAAGGCACCATACCATTCACCATATGTATGTACATAGATAGAGGGCTATTAGACATACTTGATTTTTAGGATTCCGTACATCAAAAAGGAAAAACGGAAACCTAAAAAATCAAGTGTGTCTAATTAGACACACGCCCGAGTACATGCGATACTGCTACGGGTATAAGGCATGTGCACTACTGCACTACGTGTTACGGATTGCACGCCATGCCTTATGATACTTTGTATTTTCCTTATGCTGGCATGGTTACAGTCAGCGTCATTTATACATATATAGCCATTGAGTCAAAATATGTAAACACCAACCTTTTTGTCAGTGACATAGAGGTGTGTAGATATTTTTGATCTTGCTTATATATATGTATTTATGACGCTGGCCGTACATACAAAGGTATTCAGATAATTATTTTGAATGTTAGCCAATTAAAGTCAATTAAATTTTGTAGACATGGTCTAGAACTAATACCCAGGTCTGTGGTTTATTAAATTTTCGTAAAAATGTATAGTTTAAATATTTCAGGTTTTCATATTTTCATTCACAACTCCCTGCAGTTTTTAAACCATACTTTTTTTCGAAAATGTAATAAACCACAGACCCAGATATTAGTTTCTCGATGGTGTCTACAAAATTTCATTGACTTTGATTGGTTAATATTCATAATAATTATCTGACCACCTTTGTATGTATCATGCCAGCATAAGGAAAATACAGGTGCGAGTATCGTAAGGCATGGTGTGCCATACGTAACACGTATAGTGCACCATGCCTTACTGTACCCGCAGCAGTATCGTACGTACGCTGGCGTTGTACATAAGTATGGTTCACCGTGCTTTACTGTTCCCGCACCAGTATCGTACGTACGCTGCCGTAGTACATACGCACGGTACATCATGCGTTACTGTACCGGCAACGGTACCTTACCTCTACTACGACAGTTAATACGTCTGACACATCATGCTTTACTGTGCCTGCTACAGTATCCTACCTATGCCGCCATGGTGCACACGTATGGCGCACCATAATTGACTGTATCCGCCATAGTATCGTAAGTATGCTGCCGTGGTGCAAACGTATGGCTCACCGTGCTTCACTGTGCCCGCTACAGTATCCTACGTATGCAGCCATGGTGCACACGTATGGTGCACCATGATTTGCTGTGCCCGCCACAGTATCGTACGTATGCCGTTGCAATGCACACGTATGTCTTACCATGATTTACTGCGTCTGCCACAGTATTGTACGTATGCCGCCATAGTGCACACGTACGGCTCACCGTGCTTTACTGTGTCCGCCACAGTATCGTACGTATGCCGCCACAGCACTGTGGCGGCATACGTATGGCTCACCATTATTGACTGTGCCCGCTACAGAATCGTAGGTATGCAGCCACGGTGCATACGTATGGCTCACCATTATTTACTGTGCCCGCAACAGTATCGTATGTATGCCGCTACGGTACAAAAGTACGGCTCACCGTGCTTTATTGTGTCCGCCACAGTATCGTACGTATGCCGCCACAGTGCATACGTATGGCTCACCATTATTGACTGTGCCCGCTACAGAATCGTAGGTATGCAGCCACGGTGCATACGTATGGCTCACCATTATTTACTGTGCCCGCAACAGTATCGTATGTATGCTGCCGCGGTGCACACATATGGCTCACCATTATTTACTGTGCCCGCTACAGTATCGTACATATGCCGCTACGGTACAAACGTACGGCTCACCGTGCTTTACTGTGTCCGCCACAGTATCATACGTATGCCGCAGTAGTACACACTTACGGCTCACCGTGCTTTAACGTGTCCGCCACAGTATCGTACGTATGCCGCCGCGGTGCATACGTATGGCTCACCATTATTTACTGTGCCTGCAACAGTATCGTACGTATGCCGCCGTATTACACACGTACGGCTCACCGTGCTTTACTGTGTCCGCCACAGTATCGTACGTATGCCGCCGCGGTGCATACGTATGGCTCACCATTATTTACCGTGCCTGCTACAGTATCGTACGTATGCCGCCGTATTACACACTTATGTCTCACCATTATTGACTGTGCCCGCTACAGAATCGTAGGTATGTAGCCGCGGTGCATACGTATGGCTCACCATTATTTACTGTGCCCGCAACAGTATCGTACGTATGCCGCCGTAGTACACACGTACGGCTCACCGTGCTTTACTGTGTCCGCCACAGTATCGTACATATGCCGCCGCAGTGCATACGTATGGCTCACCATTATTTACTGTGCCTGCTACCGTATCGTAGGTATGCCGCCGTAATACACACGTACGGCTCACCGTGCTTTACTGTGTCCGCCACAGTATCGTACGTATGCCGCCGCGGTGCATACGTATGGCTCACCATTATTTACCGTGCCTGCTACAGTATCGTACGTATGCCGCCGTATTACACACTTATGTCTCACCATTATTGACTGTGCCCGCTACAGAATCGTAGGTATGTAGCCGCGGTGCATACGTATGGCTCACCATTATTTACTGTGCCCGCAACAGTATCGTACGTATGCCGCCGTAGTACACACGTACGGCTCACCGTGCTTTACTGTGTCCGCCACAGTATCGTACATATGCCGCCGCAGTGCATACGTATGGCTCACCATTATTTACTGTGCCTGCTACCGTATCGTAGGTATGCCGCCGTAGTACACACGTACGGCTCACCGTGCTTTACTGTGTCCGCCACAGTATCGTACGTATGCCACCGCAGTGCATACGTATGGCTCACTATTATTTACTGTGCCTGCTACAGTATCGTACGTATGCCGCCGTATTACACACTTATGTCTCACCATTATTGACTGTGCCCGCTACAGAATCGTACATATGCCGCCACAGTACAAACGTACGGCTCACCGTGTTTTAATGTGTTTGCCACAGTATCGTACGTGTGCCGCCGCGGTGCGCACGTATGGCTCACCATTATTTACTGTGCCCGCTACAGTATCGTACTTAAGCCGGCATGGTATACACGTATGGTTCACCGTGTTCTACTGTGCCCGCAACAATAGTATACGGGAGTTGCAGTCGTAGTTTCAGGAGTATTCAGTGCGACTTGCGCACTACGTATACGTAGCCGGATGTCGGGCTACGTACGTACGTACAAAAATCGACCACGAGTAAATTACGTATCCCGCTACATGATGAGCGTCAGTATGCCGACTACGTATGACTGACTACTTACGCGTAATGGAGCGGGTTACGTACGTAATAGTGGTCGATTTTTATCCTTATTTTACGTAGTGCGGCAGAGGAAATTTTTCTCAGTGTAGTGAGGATGTAGTGAGGATATTTTCATAGCTAAAAATTATGAATAAAGTTGTTCCTGTAAATGAAAGTTGTTCAGTTTTACGGGTACAGCGGACCAAGGCGTTAGCTGACCCGCCTTAACCGCGCGTTTTTAGAGAAACAAGCGGTTTAGGTGGCTCAGCTAACGCCTTGGCCAACTGTACAAAAATTAGAAAATTATTAATTACAAACGGTTACTACAATAATATTTAGATTAAAGATTAGATAAGGAAAGTTTTCAAAGAAAAATCATATCAGTTTACTGTGGGTACTGTATTAATAAGTTAAGCATTAGTTTGAAAATGATTTTGTTGGACGAATAGTGTGTAAGTAGGTAATTGAATTTTTTTATTCAGGTTACCAGCAATCCAAATAATAGTATGGTGATGTTCATGGATATAGATCGATTTTTAACAAAAAATGATTTCCGAAGTCTAAGGGACTTGCAATGGCCTTGGAGTATTACACATTTCTTACTATCAGAAACATGTCCCGGGTGTCACACCATTGTGTCACTTAACACTAGAGATTTACATTTTATTAAGATTTACGAAGACATCAGATCATTGCTATATCAAGATTGGTTTTGGTGTGAGAAATGTAACTATACGCAGTTTATGATCTATCTATATGATCACTTTCCAAGAGACGAGTGTGAAATTTGTAGCTAGTACTAGTATGTAACTAAATACGTACCTACTTACTACTTAAGTACTTAGCACCACACAATATTTATTAACATAGTTTCATGTGAGTAAAATGAGGTCTTACCTAATATACACGCATACGACTATGTAACGTAATTTATTGAATTGAAGTACCCTGGCATATGTTTACTAAATTTTATTTATTTACTTAGGTATAATAAAACTTTATTATTAGGTAGGTATCGGATATAAAGGGACTTAGATTTACAACTTGAATGAATGAGAAATTATTTGTTTGACTCAAAGCGTTATACCTACACCACACGCGCAAGTTCATTTACTTTCAAAGAAATTCAGTAGAACTGTGTATTTTTGTTTACTAATCTAACTAAGAATAATTATGTTATATACTAATATTAACATTGTCATACTTTGTGAGTATGCATGTATAGATGTTTGTTACTCTTTCACGCAAAAGCTACTGAACTGAACCGATATACTATGAAATTTGGTATGTAGGTAGCTACTTTTTATCCCGTAATTCCCGCGGGATCTGTTTCTACGCAGACGAAGTCGCAGGTGGCCTCTAGAGTTACTCATATAAGCGGCGGCGTCAGCGTTTCGGCACTTCGCTCCCGTCGTACCTACTCCGTGTCCGGCGCTCCCCCGCGCGTCTCTTCAGGCCCCAACTGGACTCGCGCGATAACACAAGCGAGCGAACAGTTCGAATGAATTAGTTGTACACGGATAACGTTATCTCGCGCTTAGTTGAATTATATTATTAGTTTTTCAATGTGAAAGTTTCAAGGTATACATATATAGATTTTAGGCTGAGAGTTTAGTAGTAGAATATTTGTATTGTATGTTTGAGTAATTTTGAATAATCTTAAGTCAAAGCGTACCTACTAGACTAGACTAACACTATCTTAACATACTTGCAGGTTTATAAACAAACACGATGCCATTCAAAGTGATTCAAACTATGGAACGAGGCTGTCTGCGATTGACGACTGTCCCAGAGCAGTGGGAAAAAAATGGTACTTTGTTCTGGCCCAAAACCAACGCGGAACAACTTAGAAGGCGCGAGAATTGTTATCCAGATCCTACTTGGAGAACTTTTAATTATATTTTGAAAAGAAGCCATTTACCAACATTTAAAGACGCAGAAAATCAAATAGATGCAATGAGTGATAGGTCCGATACCGAGACGGAGAATGAGTATCAGAACAAATCGCTATCTGTAACCACCCAAAGAGAACCGTTGGCTCATTCTTTTAATAAAATGGCGCAGGAGTTGGTAGAGGTAAGTTTAATGGAAGAAAATTATTTACAGTTTGTTTAGATATTAGATTCCGTAACACAGGTTCGCCCGCACACAAAGGAAGCAACTTTCCAGCTTAATAAAAATTAGTTGTTCCATATTCATTGATCGGTCTCGCTCGGAACTCGGGTCCGCTCATGCGTTTGCTTATTATCCTACTAGCGGCCCGCCCGCAACTTCGTCTGCGTGTTATAACATGTCATTATACTTAAAAGCCTTCCTCTTGAATCACTCTACCTATTACAAAAAACCGCATCAAAATCCGTTGCGTAATTTTAAAGATTTAAGCATACAGACAAACAAACAGACAAAAATAGCGACTTTGTTTTATACTATGTAGTGATGCGCTCCGATATAATGTAGTGTGGTTCAAGTGTATAAGCGATGGCGGGGAACTTGTTAGTAAATGAGTTCCTTGTCTTTGTGCAAAATAAAGTGGATATCTTAGATGAGTTGGCCATTATACAGATCTGTGCGACTAACTTCACAGAAGCTGAAACTGAAGAAGGTAAAAATTATTATATTATATGTATCTACTTTTATATTATTATTTGTATACTTGTGTTTTGATGGGTCATTATTTGGGTTTGGGTTTGGGTTATTATTATCTCCTTTATTATATTTTAAATACTTACAAAATTATATAACTAAATATTAAATTTTTACACTACAAAACTAAAAAAAAATAACATTTAAAAATATAAAAATGCAGCTCCCCAACGGTAGCAAGATCAGGGTCCCGGCTACCGGTGGTTAAGGTTATTATTATTATTATTATTATTATTGATCCTGTAGGTACCTATTGAAAATTACTATGGATCAGCTGTTTCTTTTATTTGCTCCAATAGATGATTTTTACCAACTTTTTAAAGTTATTTTAGATAGGTACTACTTATGCGATAGTAATGCACAAAATATTGTAGTTTTTAGTGGTGCAGCCTATTTTTTTAAAGTCTTATAAATAGTATGTTTATTTACTTACATATTGTTATAGAAGTAGGTATATATACAAGCCGGTCATCGCATAATAATAATAATATATTCTTCAATACAACAAAATTTATATTCTGTGCATATATCATTAGAAATCGGTTATTGTAAAATATCGTACTAGGTAATTACAATTTTGTCTTACGACGAAAAAAGCCGATTTAAATTGAGTATTTTTAAATTTGTCAACATAACTTTTCATCAAGTTAAACCTTATAATGTGTTTGTTGTAATGGACACAATGAAAGGAATATGCGTATTTGTGATGACGTGCACCTGAGTTGTATCTTGGGTTTCTGAAATTTTTAATAAAGAGTTAAATTTTACAGAATGATCAAGAAAATATTGCTGCTGCTATGCTAGAAAAGGAAAACATACCATCGGGTGAAAACTATGATGCTGCCGTTAATATTGTTCAAACTCTGGAACCAAACTCTTTTCCAGAAACAATTAACCTAGGCTGTGAAAACACAGACAACCAAAGTCAAAACATTTTGATATTAAATCAAGATGTACCACTACAGCAAATTCAAGAGGATATACAGGCTCTTAAACATGATCTCAAAACAATTCTTACTAATCAAAATGCTTTGTTTGAACTTCTAAACAAATTACTTTTAAAACATTCAGAATTTCAGACCCAATTCGAGGAATGCATAAAGCTGTCTTCTAAGCTACCAGCTCAGGATCGGGATGATGGTATAAATACCATAAAAACTTCAAATGATTTTGATGACTTTGAAAGAAACCTGTTAGATGCAGTATTTAAAGAAGATCATAAAAAAAAATTACGTGGGTTATGTAGCAGAGGATCTGGAAAGGGTACTTCAAATGCATACTACCTCATTGATCATTTATTTGACAGAGAGTTTTTGAAAAGTTGTACATGGACTGGTTCATCAAAGAAAGACCCGGTAAAGATTTGTTTCAAAGCCCGAGAAAGAACAATTATTTTTTTCCATGATATTGTGAAGGAATCAGACGAAACATTCAGCAAAGCTGATTGCGAAAATTTTTTCAAAATTATACTCAAAAATGCTCACCAGCGCTGTGAGAGCAATAAGAGAGCATCTTCAGCAAGACAACGTACTAAGGGGAAAAAAACTAAAAATGATACTGCTACAACATCTTCTGTGTGCGCTATAGAACAGCCAGTTCAAAAAGATAATGTTCGTCCTCCACCCGAACCTTTGCTAGATCAGCCAGTTCCAGCAATACCTGAATCCTCAGAACAAAATCAACTTGAGAATGTAGAGGTGATAAACCTGCCCAGTGCTGCTGCTGTGCTGCCAGAAAATTAATTACTTAAGTAACAAAAAAATGCGTTAACTTTCTAGAGTTGCTGTACCTATGAAACTGAAATAGTTCTCCAGTTAAAAAACCGGACAAGTGCGAGTCGGGCTCGCCCACCGAGGGTTCCGTACAGACCTACATCTATACATAAAATAAAGCTATAGAAAAGTTGTGTCGGTACAAAGGAAATATTTTGAAAAAAAGTGGTTGGTAGTTATTAGTTTCTTATATGAAAACTGTACTACGGAGAGTTCAAGCTTTATCCCAGGTTCTACCTACCGGAATTATGTGAAAAATTGCTTAGTTTATAAGTTGGACTCCAAGCTACCAAACTGTAAAAAAATACCATCAAAATCCGTTCAGCAGACTGCTATATACAGATAACCATTTGAAATCCTTTGTCGCCACGTAGAAAATAACCCTTCCAGGGATTACGACAAAGAATTGACCACGGGCGAAGTTTGAAATGGAATAGTACATTACTGCAGCGGCACTCAAGACAGGCATTGAAAAACATACGTTAGTCCATCAATGCCTAGTTGCGGCCAAGGCTTGTGTAGTACTTTTAAACTTTTAACTTTTTAGTTTTAAAAGTTTTAAGCTTTTTATTTTAATTTTAAATTACTTACAGTAATTGAAAAAAGAAAATGGAAAGTGGAATGTGCACATAAAGGCCTTTCATTTGATACACATATTGTAAAAAAAAACCGGTTTTTTTCATTTATTTCCAGTTTTTCATTTTTTTTTCCAGTTTTTTGGAAAGTGCTCATCAAGGCCTTTCATTTGATACCCATATTGCAAAAAAAATTTTTTTTTTGTTTTTTTTTTTTCAGTTTTTTTGGAATGTGCTCATCATGGCCTTTCATTTGATACCCATATTGCAAAAAAAAATACCTTTCTTTTTTATTTTTTTTTTTAGTTTTTTGGAATATGCTCCTTGATGAGCATATTCCAAAAAACTTTTCAAAAAACTTTCATTTGATACCCATAGGTATTGAAAAAAAATTTTTTTTTCGTTTTTAATTTTTTTTATCTTTTTGGAATGCGCTCATCAAGGCCTTCCATTTGATACCCATATTGCACCAAAACAGTTTATTTTCGTTTTTATTTTTTTTTTCAATTTTTTGGAATGTGCTCATCAAGGCCTTTCACGTGATACCAGTATACCGAATATTAAAAAAAAATTTTGGAATGCGCTCGCTCATCAAGGCGACATTTGATACCTATATTTGTGTTTCATTGAAAAGTTCGCTCCATTTCTGAATTACACGTGTGTAATGAGTTTTAATAGAAACATTGCTGGACAGACGCCGGCAATTTTGTATGAAAATCCATTATAACACGTTAGTAATGGATTCTCATACAAATATTGACGGCGCGGTTTAGGTCTGTCCGTAAACTCTGATTTAGCACGAAGAAGGTTGTCAAAATAATGTTCGAATTTCCAAGCATTTTTGAGAAAAAATAAAATAATTACAAACCCACCGCACCTGTATAAAATACAAGTACTGTTGATTGTCAACAGATGGCGCTGTATATCGATAGTACACTGTATAATGTTCTGTGAAATGGTTTTATCTATCGCAATGTTATTAGAGAAAATGGGTGTATTCCAACAGGACCCTTTGGTTGTGTGAAGCCGAGACTTTTATTGTAGTGGTGGCTACCTCGGCTGACCTTACCAAGTAAACTGTCTTGATTATACTTGGTGCCAAATGCTCCAAGCAACATTGGAATGCGATGCACCCGCATTTTAATGTAAACTGAAACAATCTACCACTGAACTATTCAACACTTGACACTGGCAAAAATCACTTCCAAGAAGAAAGTAGATTGCCAAAACAAAAATAAGAAGAAGAAGACCCCCTGTCATACAGCGTGACACACCGCCATGTTGCGAAAATATTTAGAGCCAAATTTATTACTTTTTAATTTTATTTTTAAAAGTAATTAACTATAACAATATTTGAAAGGATATCAATATTTATTATTATTAATTATTCAGATCCTTTCAAATATTGTTATAGTTGATCACTTTTAAAAATAAAATTAAAAAGTAATAAATTTGGCTCTAAATATTTTCGCAACATGGCGGTGTGTCACGCTGTATGACAGGGGGTCTTCTTCTTCTTATTTTTGTTTTGGCAATCTACTTTCTTCTTGGAAGTGATTTTTGCCAGTGTCAAGTGTTGAATAGTTCAGTGGTAGATTGTTTCAGTTTACATTAAAATGCGGGTGCATCGCATTCCAATGTTGCTTGGAGCATTTGGCACCAAGTATAATCAAGACAGTTTACTTGGTGAGGTCAGCCGAGGTAGCCACCACTACAATAAAAGTCTCGGCTTCACACAACCAAAGGGTCCTGTTGGAATACACCCATTTTCTCTAATAACATTGCGATAGATAAAACCATTTCACAGAACATTATACAGTGTACTATTGATATACAGCGCCATCTGTTGACAATCAACAGTACTTGTATTTTATACAGGTGCGGTGGGTTTGTAATTATTTTATTTTTTCTCAAAAATGCTTGGAAATTCGAACATTATTTTGACAACCTTCTTCGTGCTAAATCAGAGTTTACGGACAGACCTAAACCGCGCCGTCAATATTTGTATGAGAATCCATTACTAACGTGTTATAATGGATTTTCATACAAAATTGCCGGCGTCTGTCCAGCAATGTTTCTATTAAAACTCATTACACACGTGTAATTCAGAAATGGAGCGAACTTTTCAATGAAACACAAATATAGGTATCAAATGTCGCCTTGATGAGCGAGCGCATTCCAAAATTTTTTTTTAATATTCGGTATACTGGTATCACGTGAAAGGCCTTGATGAGCACATTCCAAAAAATTGAAAAAAAAAATAAAAACGAAAATAAACTGTTTTGGTGCAATATGGGTATCAAATGGAAGGCCTTGATGAGCGCATTCCAAAAAGATAAAAAAAATTAAAAACGAAAAAAAAATTTTTTTTCAATACCTATGGGTATCAAATGAAAGTTTTTTGAAAAGTTTTTTGGAATATGCTCATCAAGGAGCATATTCCAAAAAACTAAAAAAAAAATTAAAAAAGAAAGGTATTTTTTTTTGCAATATGGGTATCAAATGAAAGGCCATGATGAGCACATTCCAAAAAAACTGAAAAAAAAAAAACAAAAAAAAAATTTTTTTTGCAATATGGGTATCAAATGAAAGGCCTTGATGAGCACTTTCCAAAAAACTGGAAAAAAAATGAAAAACTGGAAATAAATGAAAAAAACCGGTTTTTTTTACAATATGTGTATCAAATGAAAGGCCTTTATGTGCACATTCCACTTTCCATTTTCTTTTTTCAATTACTGTAAGTAATTTAAAATTAAAATAAAAAGCTTAAAACTTTTAAAACTAAAAAGTTAAAAGTTTAAAAGTACTACACAAGCCTTGGCCGCAACTAGGCATTGATGGACTAACGTATGTTTTTCAATGCCTGTCTTGAGTGCCGCTGCAGTAATGTACTATTCCATTTCAAACTTCGCCCGTGGTCAATTCTTTGTCGTAATCCCTGGAAGGGTTATTTTCTACGTGGCGACAAAGGATTTCAAATGGTTATCTGTATATAGCAGTCTGCTGAACGGATTTTGATGGTATTTTTTTACAGTTTGGTAGCTTGGAGTCCAACTTATAAACTAAGCAATTTTTCACATAATTCCGGTAGGTAGAACCTGGGATAAAGCTTGAACTCTCCGTAGTACAGTTTTCATATAAGAAACTAATAACTACCAACCACTTTTTTTCAAAATATTTCCTTTGTACCGACACAACTTTTCTATAGCTTTATTTTATGTATAGATGTAGGTCTGTACGGAACCCTCGGTGGGCGAGCCCGACTCGCACTTGTCCGGTTTTTTAACTGGAGAACTATTTCAGTTTCATAGGTACAGCAACTCTAGAAAGTTAACGCATTTTTTTGTTACTTAAGTAATTAATTTTCTGGCAGCACAGCAGCAGCACTGGGCAGGTTTATCACCTCTACATTCTCAAGTTGATTTTGTTCTGAGGATTCAGGTATTGCTGGAACTGGCTGATCTAGCAAAGGTTCGGGTGGAGGACGAACATTATCTTTTTGAACTGGCTGTTCTATAGCGCACACAGAAGATGTTGTAGCAGTATCATTTTTAGTTTTTTTCCCCTTAGTACGTTGTCTTGCTGAAGATGCTCTCTTATTGCTCTCACAGCGCTGGTGAGCATTTTTGAGTATAATTTTGAAAAATTTTTCGCAATCAGCTTTGCTGAATGTTTCGTCTGATTCCTTCACAATATCATGGAAAAAAATAATTGTTCTTTCTCGGGCTTTGAAACAAATCTTTACCGGGTCTTTCTTTGATGAACCAGTCCATGTACAACTTTTCAAAAACTCTCTGTCAAATAAATGATCAATGAGGTAGTATGCATTTGAAGTACCCTTTCCAGATCCTCTGCTACATAACCCACGTAATTTTTTTTTATGATCTTCTTTAAATACTGCATCTAACAGGTTTCTTTCAAAGTCATCAAAATCATTTGAAGTTTTTATGGTATTTATACCATCATCCCGATCCTGAGCTGGTAGCTTAGAAGACAGCTTTATGCATTCCTCGAATTGGGTCTGAAATTCTGAATGTTTTAAAAGTAATTTGTTTAGAAGTTCAAACAAAGCATTTTGATTAGTAAGAATTGTTTTGAGATCATGTTTAAGAGCCTGTATATCCTCTTGAATTTGCTGTAGTGGTACATCTTGATTTAATATCAAAATGTTTTGACTTTGGTTGTCTGTGTTTTCACAGCCTAGGTTAATTGTTTCTGGAAAAGAGTTTGGTTCCAGAGTTTGAACAATATTAACGGCAGCATCATAGTTTTCACCCGATGGTATGTTTTCCTTTTCTAGCATAGCAGCAGCAATATTTTCTTGATCATTCTGTAAAATTTAACTCTTTATTAAAAATTTCAGAAACCCAAGATACAACTCAGGTGCACGTCATCACAAATACGCATATTCCTTTCATTGTGTCCATTACAACAAACACATTATAAGGTTTAACTTGATGAAAAGTTATGTTGACAAATTTAAAAATACTCAATTTAAATCGGCTTTTTTCGTCGTAAGACAAAATTGTAATTACCTAGTACGATATTTTACAATAACCGATTTCTAATGATATATGCACAGAATATAAATTTTGTTGTATTGAAGAATATATTATTATTATTATGCGATGACCGGCTTGTATATATACCTACTTCTATAACAATATGTAAGTAAATAAACATACTATTTATAAGACTTTAAAAAAATAGGCTGCACCACTAAAAACTACAATATTTTGTGCATTACTATCGCATAAGTAGTACCTATCTAAAATAACTTTAAAAAGTTGGTAAAAATCATCTATTGGAGCAAATAAAAGAAACAGCTGATCCATAGTAATTTTCAATAGGTACCTACAGGATCAATAATAATAATAATAATAATAATAACCTTAACCACCGGTAGCCGGGACCCTGATCTTGCTACCGTTGGGGAGCTGCATTTTTATATTTTTAAATGTTATTTTTTTTTAGTTTTGTAGTGTAAAAATTTAATATTTAGTTATATAATTTTGTAAGTATTTAAAATATAATAAAGGAGATAATAATAACCCAAACCCAAACCCAAATAATGACCCATCAAAACACAAGTATACAAATAATAATATAAAAGTAGATACATATAATATAATAATTTTTACCTTCTTCAGTTTCAGCTTCTGTGAAGTTAGTCGCACAGATCTGTATAATGGCCAACTCATCTAAGATATCCACTTTATTTTGCACAAAGACAAGGAACTCATTTACTAACAAGTTCCCCGCCATCGCTTATACACTTGAACCACACTACATTATATCGGAGCGCATCACTACATAGTATAAAACAAAGTCGCTATTTTTGTCTGTTTGTTTGTCTGTATGCTTAAATCTTTAAAATTACGCAACGGATTTTGATGCGGTTTTTTGTAATAGGTAGAGTGATTCAAGAGGAAGGCTTTTAAGTATAATGACATGTTATAACACGCAGACGAAGTTGCGGGCGGGCCGCTAGTAGGATAATAAGCAAACGCATGAGCGGACCCGAGTTCCGAGCGAGACCGATCAATGAATATGGAACAACTAATTTTTATTAAGCTGGAAAGTTGCTTCCTTTGTGTGCGGGCGAACCTGTGTTACGGAATCTAATATCTAAACAAACTGTAAATAATTTTCTTCCATTAAACTTACCTCTACCAACTCCTGCGCCATTTTATTAAAAGAATGAGCCAACGGTTCTCTTTGGGTGGTTACAGATAGCGATTTGTTCTGATACTCATTCTCCGTCTCGGTATCGGACCTATCACTCATTGCATCTATTTGATTTTCTGCGTCTTTAAATGTTGGTAAATGGCTTCTTTTCAAAATATAATTAAAAGTTCTCCAAGTAGGATCTGGATAACAATTCTCGCGCCTTCTAAGTTGTTCCGCGTTGGTTTTGGGCCAGAACAAAGTACCATTTTTTTCCCACTGCTCTGGGACAGTCGTCAATCGCAGACAGCCTCGTTCCATAGTTTGAATCACTTTGAATGGCATCGTGTTTGTTTATAAACCTGCAAGTATGTTAAGATAGTGTTAGTCTAGTCTAGTAGGTACGCTTTGACTTAAGATTATTCAAAATTACTCAAACATACAATACAAATATTCTACTACTAAACTCTCAGCCTAAAATCTATATATGTATACCTTGAAACTTTCACATTGAAAAACTAATAATATAATTCAACTAAGCGCGAGATAACGTTATCCGTGTACAACTAATTCATTCGAACTGTTCGCTCGCTTGTGTTATCGCGCGAGTCCAGTTGGGGCCTGAAGAGACGCGCGGGGGAGCGCCGGACACGGAGTAGGTACGACGGGAGCGAAGTGCCGAAACGCTGACGCCGCCGCTTATATGAGTAACTCTAGAGGCCACCTGCGACTTCGTCTGCGTAGAAACAGATCCCGCGGGAATTACGGGATAAAAAGTAGCTACCTACATACCAAATTTCATAGTAATCGGTTCAGTTCAGTAGCTTTTGCGTGAAAGAGTAACAAACATCTATACATGCATACTCACAAAGTATGACAATGTTAATATTAGTATATAACATAATTATTCTTAGTTAGATTAGTAAACAAAAATACACAGTTCTACTGAATTTCTTTGAAAGTAAATGAACTTGCGCGTGTGGTGTAGGTATAACGCTTTGAGTCAAACAAATAATTTCTCATTCATTCAAGTTGTAAATCTAAGTCCCTTTATATCCGATACCTACCTAATAATAAAGTTTTATTATACCTAAGTAAATAAATAAAATTTAGTAAACATATGCCAGGGTACTTCAATTCAATAAATTACGTTACATAGTCGTATGCGTGTATATTAGGTAAGACCTCATTTTACTCACATGAAACTATGTTAATAAATATTGTGTGGTGCTAAGTACTTAAGTAGTAAGTAGGTACGTATTTAGTTACATACTAGTACTAGCTACAAATTTCACACTCGTCTCTTGGAAAGTGATCATATAGATAGATCATAAACTGCGTATAGTTACATTTCTCACACCAAAACCAATCTTGATATAGCAATGATCTGATGTCTTCGTAAATCTTAATAAAATGTAAATCTCTAGTGTTAAGTGACACAATGGTGTGACACCCGGGACATGTTTCTGATAGTAAGAAATGTGTAATACTCCAAGGCCATTGCAAGTCCCTTAGACTTCGGAAATCATTTTTTGTTAAAAATCGATCTATATCCATGAACATCACCATACTATTATTTGGATTGCTGGTAACCTGAATAAAAAAATTCAATTACCTACTTACACACTATTCGTCCAACAAAATCATTTTCAAACTAATGCTTAACTTATTAATACAGTACCCACAGTAAACTGATATGATTTTTCTTTGAAAACTTTCCTTATCTAATCTTTAATCTAAATATTATTGTAGTAACCGTTTGTAATTAATAATTTTCTAATTTTTGTACAGTTGGCCAAGGCGTTAGCTGAGCCACCTAAACCGCTTGTTTCTCTAAAAACGCGCGGTTAAGGCGGGTCAGCTAACGCCTTGGTCCGCTGTACCCGTAAAACTGAACAACTTTCATTTACAGGAACAACTTTATTCATAATTTTTAGCTATGAAAATATCCTCACTACATCCTCACTACACTGAGAAAAATTTCCTCTGCCGCACTACGTAAAATAAGGATAAAAATCGACCACTATTACGTACGTAACCCGCTCCATTACGCGTAAGTAGTCAGTCATACGTAGTCGGCATACTGACGCTCATCATGTAGCGGGATACGTAATTTACTCGTGGTCGATTTTTGTACGTACGTACGTAGCCCGACATCCGGCTACGTATACGTAGTGCGCAAGTCGCACTGAATACTCCTGAAACTACGACTGCAACTCCCGTATACTATTGTTGCGGGCACAGTAGAACACGGTGAACCATACGTGTATACCATGCCGGCTTAAGTACGATACTGTAGCGGGCACAGTAAATAATGGTGAGCCATACGTGCGCACCGCGGCGGCACACGTACGATACTGTGGCAAACACATTAAAACACGGTGAGCCGTACGTTTGTACTGTGGCGGCATATGTACGATTCTGTAGCGGGCACAGTCAATAATGGTGAGACATAAGTGTGTAATACGGCGGCATACGTACGATACTGTAGCAGGCACAGTAAATAATAGTGAGCCATACGTATGCACTGCGGTGGCATACGTACGATACTGTGGCGGACACAGTAAAGCACGGTGAGCCGTACGTGTGTACTACGGCGGCATACCTACGATACGGTAGCAGGCACAGTAAATAATGGTGAGCCATACGTATGCACTGCGGCGGCATATGTACGATACTGTGGCGGACACAGTAAAGCACGGTGAGCCGTACGTGTGTACTACGGCGGCATACGTACGATACTGTTGCGGGCACAGTAAATAATGGTGAGCCATACGTATGCACCGCGGCTACATACCTACGATTCTGTAGCGGGCACAGTCAATAATGGTGAGACATAAGTGTGTAATACGGCGGCATACGTACGATACTGTAGCAGGCACGGTAAATAATGGTGAGCCATACGTATGCACCGCGGCGGCATACGTACGATACTGTGGCGGACACAGTAAAGCACGGTGAGCCGTACGTGTGTATTACGGCGGCATACCTACGATACGGTAGCAGGCACAGTAAATAATGGTGAGCCATACGTATGCACTGCGGCGGCATATGTACGATACTGTGGCGGACACAGTAAAGCACGGTGAGCCGTACGTGTGTACTACGGCGGCATACGTACGATACTGTTGCGGGCACAGTAAATAATGGTGAGCCATACGTATGCACCGCGGCTACATACCTACGATTCTGTAGCGGGCACAGTCAATAATGGTGAGACATAAGTGTGTAATACGGCGGCATACGTACGATACTGTAGCAGGCACGGTAAATAATGGTGAGCCATACGTATGCACCGCGGCGGCATACGTACGATACTGTGGCGGACACAGTAAAGCACGGTGAGCCGTACGTGTGTAATACGGCGGCATACGTACGATACTGTTGCAGGCACAGTAAATAATGGTGAGCCATACGTATGCACCGCGGCGGCATACGTACGATACTGTGGCGGACACGTTAAAGCACGGTGAGCCGTAAGTGTGTACTACTGCGGCATACGTATGATACTGTGGCGGACACAGTAAAGCACGGTGAGCCGTACGTTTGTACCGTAGCGGCATATGTACGATACTGTAGCGGGCACAGTAAATAATGGTGAGCCATATGTGTGCACCGCGGCAGCATACATACGATACTGTTGCGGGCACAGTAAATAATGGTGAGCCATACGTATGCACCGTGGCTGCATACCTACGATTCTGTAGCGGGCACAGTCAATAATGGTGAGCCATACGTATGCACTGTGGCGGCATACGTACGATACTGTGGCGGACACAATAAAGCACGGTGAGCCGTACTTTTGTACCGTAGCGGCATACATACGATACTGTTGCGGGCACAGTAAATAATGGTGAGCCATACGTATGCACCGTGGCTGCATACCTACGATTCTGTAGCGGGCACAGTCAATAATGGTGAGCCATACGTATGCCGCCACAGTGCTGTGGCGGCATACGTACGATACTGTGGCGGACACAGTAAAGCACGGTGAGCCGTACGTGTGCACTATGGCGGCATACGTACAATACTGTGGCAGACGCAGTAAATCATGGTAAGACATACGTGTGCATTGCAACGGCATACGTACGATACTGTGGCGGGCACAGCAAATCATGGTGCACCATACGTGTGCACCATGGCTGCATACGTAGGATACTGTAGCGGGCACAGTGAAGCACGGTGAGCCATACGTTTGCACCACGGCAGCATACTTACGATACTATGGCGGATACAGTCAATTATGGTGCGCCATACGTGTGCACCATGGCGGCATAGGTAGGATACTGTAGCAGGCACAGTAAAGCATGATGTGTCAGACGTATTAACTGTCGTAGTAGAGGTAAGGTACCGTTGCCGGTACAGTAACGCATGATGTACCGTGCGTATGTACTACGGCAGCGTACGTACGATACTGGTGCGGGAACAGTAAAGCACGGTGAACCATACTTATGTACAACGCCAGCGTACGTACGATACTGCTGCGGGTACAGTAAGGCATGGTGCACTATACGTGTTACGTATGGCACACCATGCCTTACGATACTCGCACCTGTATTTTCCTTATGCTGGCATGATACATACAAAGGTGGTCAGATAATTATTATGAATATTAACCAATCAAAGTCAATGAAATTTTGTAGACACCATCGAGAAACTAATATCTGGGTCTGTGGTTTATTACATTTTCGAAAAAAAGTATGGTTTAAAAACTGCAGGGAGTTGTGAATGAAAATATGAAAACCTGAAATATTTAAACTATACATTTTTACGAAAATTTAATAAACCACAGACCTGGGTATTAGTTCTAGACCATGTCTACAAAATTTAATTGACTTTAATTGGCTAACATTCAAAATAATTATCTGAATACCTTTGTATGTACGGCCAGCGTCATAAATACATATATATAAGCAAGATCAAAAATATCTACACACCTCTATGTCACTGACAAAAAGGTTGGTGTTTACATATTTTGACTCAATGGCTATATATGTATAAATGACGCTGACTGTAACCATGCCAGCATAAGGAAAATACAAAGTATCATAAGGCATGGCGTGCAATCCGTAACACGTAGTGCAGTAGTGCACATGCCTTATACCCGTAGCAGTATCGCATGTACTCGGGCGTGTGTCTAATTAGACACACTTGATTTTTTAGGTTTCCGTTTTTCCTTTTTGATGTACGGAATCCTAAAAATCAAGTATGTCTAATAGCCCTCTATCTATGTACATACATATGGTGAATGGTATGGTGCCTTATTGTCCCGCACACTAGTGCGAACTGAGAAGAAAAATAAAAGATCTGATACTAATCAGACCTTCTATTTTTCTTCTCAGCATATATATTTGTTCAATGCTGGACATTATGCCTCTCCCATGGTTTTTCTATGTCGTCCTCGATGCGGCGTATCTGGTCGAGGTGGGTCCTGCCATCTTAGGAATGGCGGTCTGCCTACGCTTCGACTTCCCGTTCATACCTCTACTATAACAGTTAATAAGTTTTATACACATTATGCTATTTAGTATAAGTAGTACAACCTGCACTGGTTACATAGATATCTAAACTTACAAATAATGGTGTTGGTACGGTAAAAAAAAGAATGATGTATCATTATAAAGCTGACCAGATGTTTTAAAACCCGCGTGCGGTATTTTAAGATTTAATATCTTTTACTGGCAATAGTTACGTATAAATATATCACAAAAGGTCACGTCCTCATTGCAGGGTTTTTTTTAAACTCTGGTCAGGCTTTACCTACTGTTATTGAACTTGTACGATATTAGTGCGGCTATTATTATTATTATTCTAATGCAAAATAATTTTATAGCAAACTTAACAGCTGCACCGATATAGCACCAAGTAAGTCCGGACCTGTAAGTGAAAAGCATACAATAATTGGTAATTTAGATAAAATAATGCTTCACGATACATATACATTTAGTGTACACAGCAATGATACATCATTTTTTATTTTTTTTAACTTTTACAAGGTTATTAATAGAAGAAATGTTCTAAACTGTTCTAAAACCTTGTACGTTTTATAGCTTTATAAAAGGAAATAGACATAAAAGATTCATATTATTTATTTTCAATCGTAAAATTGAGACATACAAAAAAACAAGTTTAATTATCACACTATTATAGAATTACATGGTCGTCAACTTGGCGTACCCGTTAAACATAATAAAAGATTCATATTTTCAATCCTAAAACTGAGACATACAAAAAACCACAACAAGCTTAATTAATCATACTATTCTAGAATTACATGGTCGTCAACTTGGCGTACCCGTTAAACATAATAAAAGCTTCATATTATTTATTTTCAATCGTAAAATTGAGACATACAAAAAAACAAGTTTAATTATCACACTTTTCTAGAATTACATGGTCGTCAACTTGGCGTACCCGTTAAACATAATAAAAGCTTCATATTTTCAATCCTAAAACTGAGACATACAAAAAACCACAACAAGCTTAATTAATCATACTATTCTAGAATTACATGGTCGTCACCTTGGCGTACCCGTTAAACATAATAAAAGCTTCATATTATTTATTTTCAATCGTAAAATTGAGACATACAAAAAAACCACAAGCTTAATTAATCATACTATTCTAGAATTATATGGTCGTCAACTATGAACGATGAATTTCACTGTCTGTCGGTTGTTGACAGGCGTCCACCATTGCAAGATTTTAAGGCCTACTCAAATCTGACCGGTATCCTGTACCGGTGGCAGTAACGCGCTGTTCAAAGGTGTTCCGCAACTGCTGCCAGTAATGCCATACAAAATACCGGTCGGGATATCGGTCGGGTATACCAATACCGCCACCCCTTCCGTCGCAGAATGTCCCTTTCGCAAAACATCCCTTTCGCAAAACGTCCCTTTCGCAGAATGTCCCCTTGGTATCAAATAAATATCACTAGTGCCAAATTTCCATTTTGTTCGAAATGTTCTATGTAATGTCGAAATATGTCGAATTGTAATAATCATCAGATATGAAGGTACTTATGAAAATATACGTATTTTTTATTGTTTCTGTCAGCGAATATTGCGAATAAATCTTGTACGGTTGCAAATTACATGTACCCAGTGTTTAAAGTAAAAATATGTATTAATGTGTGAAGAATTTTATTGTTACATAAATTGAATTAAAGATATGCGTATTTACTTAGAAAACCTGTTTTGTTTAAACATAATGAACATATTTATTAGTTTTTTATGATTAATAATATACATAACTAGCGGCCTCCCGCGGTTTCACCCGCGTGGTTCCGTTCCCGTGGGAATATCGGGATAAAAAGTATTCTATGTTTTAATCTAGGCTATCTACTATCTGTGTGCCAAATTTCAACTAAATCAATTCAGTCGTTTTTGCGTGATTGAGGAACAAACATCCAAACCCACAAACTTTCACATTTATAATATTAGTAGGATGACCTACATAATTTGACTTTCATTTTTTCATTTTCATAGAAAATTTTGAACAAAATGGCAATTTGGCGAGAGTGTTATATGATATTATGCTTCAAGGGGGACATTCTGCGAAAGGGACATTTTGCGAAAGAATCATTTTGCGCAAGGGACAATCTGTGACCAGGGGACATTTTGCGAAAAGGACATTCTGCGACGGAGCCCCGCCACTGGTACAGGATACCGGTCAGGTTTGAGCAGGCCTTTACAATCCGTAATACGGGAAGGACGAGAGGATTGGCGATTAGATATTTATTAAAAATAAGGGCGTCAGTAGATATCCTACCTTATATAGATTTCGTCTGAGTGTAACCTAACTTAAAGCTCGTTCACATACGAACGCTAATACATACGCATAAACCTAAATAGTTGCGGAACCTATGTCGCAAGGCCCGACTTTATACTGATATAACCGGTATTCTACAAAAAAAAAATGAGGGGATCGCCCCGTTTCGGTAGCGATCCGAGAGCCACCTTTTGGCAGTAGGGGCGGTGCTCCCCTACCCCAGGGCCTAGGTGAAGGTTAAACATCAGTAACGAGTTTCGATATTTCTACTTTACGAAATTTGACTAATTTTAAAAGCATAAATGACACAATACGATGAAAGGATACAAACAACAAATGAAACTCAGTACTGATGTTTAACCTGAAGTTAAGTTAAAGAAACAAATTGGTGGTGGGCCCGTATTCACGCTTTGTAAAACTGTAAGTTACGGGTAAGTAAGATGTGTATACTGTATCACCTGCGGGCAACAGATCCACACAGGTGGGTGTGTTTCTGAATTTTTGCACGTGTTGTATGTGTTATAGTCAAGCCCCGAAGTCCCGGCGCTCTTAGGTTTGTCAAGTCAAACCTCAGGTTTGACAAGAAGGCTTAGTCAAAGTCCAAAACTAATAGCGTGTTTCGACCTTTGCCTAACGCATTTATGTCCAAACCTAGGAGAGACTAACTTAGAAAGTGAAACGCCGAAACGCAATTTGACCAAATCGGGGTTTGACCAGTCAGACTTAAATTAGGTACAGAGTTTGTTTTTTGTATTTAAATGTATGAAAGACACATTCTTTAGAGTGAAAATTAAATTAAATTAACAATCTTCCTGTGAAACAAAGATTTCTGTTGTCTGTTAAAAAAATAACCACGAAATTTAAGACGATCGCTCCGCTCTGCGAAATTTCCAACCTGCATGCAGGACCACATGACCTGACCTGTAGGAGTAAGGTAGTTTTGACTAAATCTAACATCGGAAATGAATGATGTTTTTCATACATATTTTTTTTTAACAGACAATAGAAATTTTTGTTTCACCGGAAGATTGTTGATTTAGTTAAATTTTCACTCTGAAGAAGTTATTTTTACATATAACCCATTCTGTCCCTAATTTAAGTCTGACTGGTCAAACCCCGATTTGATCGTATTGAGTTTCGGCGTTTGACTATCCAAGTTGGTCTCTTAGGTTTTGTCATATTTTTTTTGTCAAAGGCCAAAACACGCTTTAGTTTCGGACTTTGACTAATAAGGCTTCTTGTCAAACCTGAGGTTTGACTAGGCAAACCTAGGAGTGCCGGGACTTCGGGGTTTGACTACATATGCATGTAAGTGTGTGATTAATTAGGTACAACAACAGACAGGCCATTATCAACATAAACAATGTCTCAGATCTCAGTTATTTGTTGCACGAGCCGGAGGCGGGAAAGTCAGAGCAACCTAGGATTCCCGACCAAAGAATCACTAGTAAGGGTACCTTGGCGTCAATGGAGTCCGCGTGGTCGTCGCTGGAAACCAATGCGTCTAGGCCTACGGTAAACTTAACTTAAAGTTCGTTCACATACGAACGCTAATACATACGCATAAACCTAAATAGTTGCGGAACCTATGTCGCAAGGCCCGACTTTATACTGATATAACCGGTATTCTACAAAAAAAAAACAAAATGTGAGGATCGCCCCGTTTCGGTAGCGATCCGAGAGCCACCTTTTGGCAGTAGGGGCGGTGCTCCCCTACCCCAGGGCCTAGGTGAAGGTTAAACATCAGCAACGATTTTCGATATTTCTACTTTACGAAATTTGACTGATTTTAAAAGCATAAATGACACAATACGATGAAAGGATACAAACAACAAATGAAACTCAGTACTGATGTTTAACCTGAAGTTAAGTTAAAGAAACAAATTGGTGGTGGGCCCGTATTCACGCTTTGTAAAACTGTAAGTTACGGGTAAGTAAGATGTGTATACTGTATCACCTGCGGGCAACAGATCCACACAGGTGGGTGTGTTTCTGAATTTTTGCACGTGTTGTATGTGTTATAGTCAAGCCCCAAAGTCCCGGCGCTCTTAGGTTTGTCAAGTCAAACCTCAGGTTTGACAAGAAGGCTTAGTCAAAGTCCAAAACTAATAGCGTGTTTCGACCTTTGCCTAACGCATTTATGTCCAAACCTAGGAGAGACTAACTTAAAAAGTCAAACGCCGAAACGCAATTTGACCAAATCGGGGTTTGACCAGTCAGACTTAAATTAGGTACAGAGTTTGTTTTTTGTATTTAAATGTATGAAAGACACATTCTTTAGAGTGAAAATTAAATTAAATTAACAATCTTCCTGTGAAACAAAGATTTCTGTTGTCTGTTAAAAAAAAATAACCACGAAATTTAAGACGATCGCTCCGCTCTGTGAAATTTCCAACCTGCATGTAGGACCACGTGACCTGACCTGCAGGAGTAAGGCAGTTTTGACTAAATCTAACATCGGAAATGAATACATATTTAGTTTTTTTTTTAACAGACAACAGAAATTTTGTTTCACGGGAAGATTGTTGATTTAGTTAAATTTTCACTCTGAAGAAGTTATTTTTACATATAACCCATTCTGTCCCTAATTTAAGTCTGACTGGTCATACCCCGATTTGATCTTCTCTTCTCTTCTCTTTCTCCTAGGTTTTGTCATAAATTTTTTTTTCAAAGGCCGAGACACGCTTTAGTTTTGGACTTTGACTAATAAGGCTTCTTGTCAAACCTGAGGTCTGACTAGGCAAACCTAGGAGCGCCGGGACTTCGGGGTTAGACTACATATGCATGTAAGTGTGTGATGTGAGAAAAATAAACGAAGACTGCTGGTGCTAATATGATGGGAAATGTACGTAAGTGTACGAAACCCAAGGGTACGTATGTCGTATGTGATGTGTAATGGTTCTTTGTTATTCTAAAGTCCATCGAACAGTGACATAAAGTTTTAAATTTGACATTATAGTAATTGTAGCCGGTACAGGCGAAACAAGGGTATTATAATTATGTAATTGGTAATCGTTGGTTCTCTGCACTTGATACGCATAGTAATGCTGATTAAAATCTATACACTCTAATGAAACACACTCAAATGTAACTTCATCATTGTCAAGTAAATAAATATTTTTTATTTCACCAAACTTTGGTAAGCCTGAAGATTCTGAAATATCTGGAATGACAATTGACGACAGCTCAAATCGGACACCATACAGTTTCACCCATGATAATGAGTACCAACACTTATTATCGATTATACCTCGAAAATGAAAGTTTAGTCTTACATTTTCAATTTGCGCTTCTGTCATATTTGCCTTTTTGCCATAAGAGATCGTCTTAAATGTTTCATTTTTAAGGAAAGTATCGTTTAAAATCAATTGATGCTTAATAGCTATTGTTTTACAAACATTTACTCTGTTGTGCGATGCTCTGGCCACAAATTTAGATATACGATGCTTGGCTTCAAATCTCATCGTCCAGATTTGGGTAAGTGGGCCAAATTTTTTTAACATTTCTGGATAATGTGTAAGAAAATGAAACTTTGGCTTTAAGTCTGTTTCAGCAAATTGACGATAGAGCTCGTTTAATTCAGCTACTGAAAATTTTACTTGATCAATAGTGTTTTCATGGACTCTATGACTCAAAAGTTTATCCAACAATTGTCTTAATTTGATGTATAAGAACCAAACTTCGTTTTCATCTGGGACATTATGTCCGACAATTAGCCCAAAATATCGAACAAGAGTAAGCATTTCAGAAGCCGAACATTTTAACTTTAATGTTGAGCCTTCTTTTGCTACAGAATTGCATGGTGTCGAAGCAGAATCAGGTCCATAATTAAAATACCGTATTCTTGATTTCAAATTGTCAAAAGAAATTAGAGTCTGAGTGCATACTAGATTTTGTATCACAAATGACATTACATATCGACAAGCACCCTCTAGATAGTCATGTAATACATCTACGGCGACGTTTTGAAATAAGTCAAACCCATCTAAAGCAAGCTACGAGCATTTTTCTTTAAGACCAGTCATATAAATGTCATTTAAATGTAAATCATTTTCATAATTGACATTGTTTCTCAACAACGTGTCATCTTCATAAAGCAGTGTTTTGATTTGTTCTTTATTAGCAGTACAAATTCTACATGGCCGATTTGCAGAAAAACTTTCAACAAAACCTAACATAGCATTCAATCCTAAATTATCTCCCGTCACAGCTGCAACATAAAACTTTATTTTGCCAGTGTACACATCAGTTTCAACATGAATACCATTGATCTTTAAATCATTAAGAACATCAAAAACTTTTTGAAAAATTATGTTGTTTCCAAAGCTTGTTCTGTCTGATGAGTGAAAAAGAGCCAATAATAAAATATTTTGCAAAAGCGACACGTAGTGAGGTGGAAGACATGGTACTGAGGCATAAATAGCTCCAAGTTTATGAATCCCAGCGTGGCTTCCTAAGGGATTGCCTATTTCAAAATCGTCAAAGTAGATTATTAATGGTAAAATCATTGCATCATGCTCTACAGAACTTTCTGTCATTTTTTTCCATACTGAACCCTGAACAATATTCTCAATACCGAAAGAGTCATTTTGTACTGTGTCCAAATATTCAAGAGTATCCTTCATGAATTTTTTTGATGAAAAAATTAGTTTTAAATTTTCTTTTAACGGAATTACCTGCATTGTACAATTTACTTGTACTAGTAACGAACCAGCTGCTGTTTTTTTAGCCTCGTTACGTTGACCCACAACCACTTCAAGGGGCTCAGAATAAGTTCCTATTTTATTAAAATATTTTAAACGTTTGTGTTCCGAATCTAAATTCTCAAAAGCATCGCTGAACGCGCTAAATATTTTTTTAAAAGCATTTTTAACATGAACATTATTTTGATCTGGTGGAACCATATCATTAAACTGTCGCTCTATAATGCATTGTGATTTAGAATGAAATAATTGAAGATTTTCTACAAGAACTTGTACGGCTTTACGCGGTATTATCGGGTTAGCATATAGAGTGGAGACAAGACATGCAGCATGGTGACCAAGAGAGGTTTCGTCTCTTTGAGTTGGTAGAAATTCCATCGTATTTGCTATTTCGTAAGTTTCTTTGCTTGACGTTGAAGGTAAATTTGAGATATTGGCTTCTGTATCTGTATCGATCGCTTTGTTACTATTTGGATGACGCAAGGTTGACAACGATGACTGGTGGTCTCTAACTAAGTGCTTTTTGAAAGATGCAGAGGAAATATAATGACGATAACACCCTTGTTCACCACACCGAAATCCGGAAAATCCTACCGTTAATTTACAGAAAGTTCGCAAATGAGTAATAAGTAAATTCGGAGATGCACTGGCTTTTTTGCAATAGTAACAGGTAAACATTTTTAAAGTATTAACTCTAGATCAGTTAAAAGAGTATTCACAGCCTGCGTGGGCCTATCAAATTTAGTTTTAATATCGTAGAAACCCAATTGAATAAAAAGCCATATGTCTCCAGCTTCTTCCGGGTAACAAGCTCCTATCGATTGAAATATTTTAAATGCACAGTCTACTGCTGTTACTAATTTGTTGAAACTATAAAATGTGTCATTTATTACTACATATGCTACTTTTACCTCAGTAACGGTAGGGCCAACAAAAATAACGTAGGGTTGAACTGTGCGGCCTAGCCTCTGCAGGTTCTCCTTTTTTTGAATGATCTTGTTGGTAACGTCGGCTTCAGAAGCAGCTTGCGTTATATAGCCGTCGCATACTTCTGCTCTAGACGGCTTCCACGCTGGCTTTCCTTTTATTTTCCGTGCAGGTGAAATGTTGATGACATAAGCCAGCAACATCAAAGCAACATTGCTAGATGTCTCTGGTTCATCTTCTGTATTCAAAGAAAAAAAAGTTTCGGTTAATTTTTGCGACTTAATTTTATGAAGGTTTTAACCTTCAACTATGAACGTCATTTTTTCAATACACTAATATGGACGTGGAGTCTCTGATCTGAGATCCCTGTATTTCATGACTGTAGTTCTCATGATGTTTTTAAAGAAATAGTACATTACATCCAAGAACGGGTAGCTAGCGATTGCATTGTCGAGGATGGATACCGCACAAGTGCGGGAAGTAAGTATTGAATTGAATTTCAAATTTAGAATGTGATGAACCAGACCCAGATTAGTTAAAGGTTAATATTAAGAACTAATATTTGAGCAAAACTTCTTACCGTCAATCAGTGCAATTATATTTGCTATTTTTGCTCTCGTGTCTTGGTCCCTAATTTTTCGTAATTTTAATGAAGCATATTTTATAATTTCTTCATTTTTGAGGGTGATAGAGGAAAATAATTTGTTTTCCTTTCCCGGATACAGATGACTGAAATCGTTCATTAGCTAAAAAAAAGAATACAATAAATGTACGCTATGTTATTTCCACTGGTTAGAAAGATCCGGATCGCTACCAGAGCTTGGGTTGTTAAGCGAGCACTAGAATAGTTTTTCTCTTTTAGTCCCTTTGTAATTCAGACACTTGTCTTATAAGAAATAAACAAACTTTTGTCATTTATAATTATATCATTGCGTACGTTTTTATAGAAAAACCACAAGGATTATGTAAAAAGATAAGGCTGCGGTATATGCTTACCAAGGTATAGCCTTGTGATTGTTTTAAGGCTGGGAAATCCTTGAAGTAATCCGCTATATCACCTTTTCCACATTGAATGCGATTTAGGCGATGATCTGCAGTTTCTGCCCACTTTTCTTCAACAGACTTCCATGGATCAACATTGTTTTTCAGCCATAGTAATGATTCTTCATAAACAATACCTGTAATTTATTTTTATGTGTATGGTCGGATGAGTTAACTAGAAGAAGGGCATCATAGTACGTACAGTCGCCCGTGGCACATTTAAATCACGAAAAAGGTGACTAGCGAATATTTGCTTACCACTTTCCAGAGATTCCAGGCTATAAATGTCATCATCTGTGATAGTTGGCGTGGATCTGAGCGATGATCTGGACGACTTTGACGATGAACGGCTAGTTCCTGGCAACTGCCCGCCTTCTCGCAACTTTCTCCTTCGAGCTATATAGCTTTCATACAGCTTTCCGGACGCATTTTTTTTAGCTAATTTATTTGTAGCTGATAAATATGCAGAATAATACACCACAACGCGTTCCTTGTGGAATATTTCCACAATTTCGGTAGCTAGTTTATAAAATTCTTCACTGGAAATTTTCTTTGCACAATTGTTCTCTAATTTGTGGTGTATTAGCAGCTGGCTCAATTTCCGTCGGGAACCCTCCGTCAGTAAGCCTCCTTTTCCCTCTTTGAGTATTGCTCTGCCGTCTAAACTATCCTGTATGATGTAAAACACAAACACTATTGATACCAACTTTTTAAAGTTGTTGAACAAGAGTAAATGGTCCAGTATAGCCTTCGGGGCTCTGTGAGCAGTAAATATAACCCAAAATAATATCAGAATTGAAAAAAAAAATTTTTTTCGATGACCGATGATTCCTTCTTTTTTTTGCTCTTATTCAATTAAGGATACCCGTAGTAGTACGGTTCATTTCAACCAAACACGGTCCCATCCGACAGAAAGCATGAAACTTGGTATGCATGTAGTTTTTACGTATATAATAAAATATAGAAGTGGCAGCAAGTCGTAAAGTGTTTTTCTCCCCTTGGGGGGGCGTTTTGTGTCTCCAATTGCAATTTTTCTTTTTTAAATAAAAACGGTGAAAGCTACAACAAAACTGTTTAAGAAAAATATATTTGTCATTAAATTCTCTATTAACCATTTTTTGAATGAAGGTGATAGCACCTATAGTTTTCAAATTATGTTTGCAGACTATGGAAACGCCCGGGAGACAGCGGGAGACACCCTGTATAATATTCCAAAAATAAATAAATATTCCAGTGACGATAAATTTCTAACGAATACCGATATCGGCTTGAAAAAATATGATAAGAAAGCCATATTCATACGAATTTCAAAAATATAAGTTTCATTAGAATAGTTTCATAAAAAATGTGTTAAAAATATTATATACAGCGTGGCAGTAGCATAAATAAATCTATAAAAATTCCCCATTTCTTATTCTAATTTAAAAAGGTTACCGTAAACGGTGAAAGCTACAGCAAAACTGTCGAAAAGCAATATATTTTTTATTAAATTTTCTACAATAACTTTCTTGGAAGTATGTTGATATAGGACTTATAGTTTTCAAAACAAACTCACAATCATTGGGTAAGTAACGGAATTTAGGCAATTAATAAAACTACCTATTTCATGACTAATCACAAATTGTATTTATTTTTTAATTTAAATTACACGAGTCTGTACTAGGTTATTTTTTTCAAGCCGATATCGGCATTCGTTAGAAAAATATCGTCACTGGAATAATTTCTTTTTGACAAATTTTAGATGTTCTGCATTTCAATTACGGCAATTCATTTTTTTGTATCTGAAGGTGTTTTTTTATTTCTGAAAATGATTGGCCATCCTTTATTTATCCGAAAATGATACCCGATTTGCCATTGTAGCTATAAATTAGCAGTTATTATACCCAACAGTACGCGTGGCGTTAGAAAATTTCACCCCCTCCCCCTCCCCCCAGCAGGGTGTCCCCCGCTGTCTCCCGGGCGATTTAAACTCTAGTCCACATATGAAACAAGCGTGCTAAGTCTCATTCTTTAATAAAAAAATATCGGTGTCGTCCTATACGATTCCCACAGGGTGATTTTTTCAAAAAACATCAGAAGAATCTCAAACATAATATGAAAACTATAAGTGCTATCACCTTCGTTCAAAAATTGGTTAATAGAGAATTTAATGACAAATATATTGTTCTTAAATAGTTTTGTTGAAGCTTTCACCGTTTTTTATTTAAAAAATAAAAACTGCAATTGGGGACACAAAACGGGGGGGGGGGGAATCACTTTACGACTTGCTGCTACTTCTATATTTTATTATATCCGTAAAAGCTACACGCATGCCAAGTTTCATGCTTTCTGCCAAATGGGACCATGGGCCCTATTTTTGAATCGCTCGGCAGGCGTCGAGCGCTCTTTTCGAGTGATTTTCGTTCGACATCCCATTGTTTTGAGTCATAAGTCGATCGAAAATCAGTAGAAACGAGCGCTCGACTGGAGTCGAGCGATTCAAAAATAGGGCCCCATAACCTATACTAGTAGAAATAGGTTGAAATTAGCCGTACTATAGAAACAATTTAGGCTTTATACACTTTTTCGTAAAATGTATATTTTTCGAGTAATTTTAACTTTGAAGATTTTTGCACTGCGCAGCAGTGCTGCCGACATCGGAATCATACCTTAAGAATAAAAAGTTTTATTTAATTTTAAGTTTAATTCTTATGCCATGACATAAATTGATGGGGACAATGATCGAAAATTGATACAACTCAGTAAATATGCATTTAACAAAAACAGTTTATAAGTTTAAACATGTTCCTATATGTGCCCTAAATCGAATAAGACCACAAACAGTCATCGGTAACCGATTAAAAAAAACTAAAGGCCAAGCCACACAGCGGGCGTGGCGTGACGGGACGGGACGGCGACGCGACGCTGAGAAGTTGTAATGTACTAGATACTATGGACGAAGTCACAAAGGCCGGCGTGGCGCGACGGGTCGCGTCCCGTCGCACCACGCCGCCGTCGCGCCGAGCGTGAATACAAATCGGAAGCGCGGCGGGGCGGAACGTAGGCGAGATCACGCCCGCAGTGTGAACTCCCGTCGCGCCCCGTCACGCCGCGCCCCGTCACGCCCGCTGTGTGGCTTGACCTTAAGTCTTTTTACCCATAGCGCCCCAAAGGCAACACTCCAACTGATTCCGACGAATTGAAAACGTCCTCCTTTTTAATATCGGTTAAATGCCACGCAGTTATTGAGTTAAGCTAGCTAATGATAAATACTGAATACTATTTAAATACTAAATATACAGGGTGGTCCAGACGGTGACGTCCAAGATTTTTTTTTAGGTTACTCACACCTGGGTGCATCCGAAAATACCCTATGTATGTTCCGAGATTTTTCGTAGTTTCGAAGTAATGATTTTTTAATGTGTTTTTGCGAATTTTCTACCGGACTAAACAAAAAAATTCATAACTCCTTTTATATTAAGAACTTTTTGAATTTTCCTTTTGTAACTTAATTGTCTTGAAACATTCTTCCATACGTAAAATCAACTACACGACATCTAGATAAGTTCCTGAAAAAAGGGTCGAAAGTGACAATTTTAGGTTTTACTTCGACGAAGTAACATTTTAACAATTCTTTTAAAAATACAAAATGGATATTTCATCAATTCAAACTGATTTTAAAAACTTAAGTGGATTCTTAGCTTAGTATATAAAACAAAAAAAGTGACTCTTGATAGGACATTTTATGGTGAAATCGGCTTTCAAAGTTTGTAAGGTGAAAAATCCGTTAACATAATAAGATTGTTTGAAAATTTATTTTAACAATTTTATTCATTCTTATCGCTAAAAATAGTAAGATATCATTGAAAGCATTAAATTTAACTCAAATGGTCAATTAAAAACTTTAAAATATCACAAAAAAATTGTTACTTATTCTATTCTACTTATTTAAAACCCTTTACTAAGGGTTTCGACTTTAAGCTTGGATTTGACTTTTACTTTACTTTGATTTTGACTTTCCTCTCCCTCCTCGTCATTATATCATCCGAACGATGATGGTTATAATGTTGTACTGAATTTCATAATGTAACTCATCGGGCGTGGGCGCGGGTAGCGCGACATCCTCTTAGAGGATACATAATCATGGGTGTAGCTAAATATCATTGGTGTTTTTAATCCATATGTATTAAAATATTGATTTTTTTCCAAATAAAAATAAAATAAAAAAGAAAAACCTTCAAAAAACCTGAAACAAAAACAGCTTCAATATTAAATACCTCTAAAAAAGCAAGAAATGATATTCAAATCATTATTTACGCATAACATTCTTAATAATCACGTCTATTGAAGTCGGGTGGGGCTGGAAGACAACTTTTTTTAATATTTCTTATAGCCCCACCCGACTTCATTAGACGTGATTATTAAGAATGTTATGCGTAAGTAATGATGATTTGAATATTATTTCTTGCTTTTTCAGAGGTATTTAATTTTGAAGCTGTTTTTGTTTCAGGTTTTTTGAAGGTTTTCTTAAAAAAAAAAAGCTTTTTTATTTTCAACTTTTTAGTGGTAGGTATGTAAGCGTGTAAATATTTTTTTTAAATTTATAAAATATTTTCAATGGTAAAATGCCCACAACTCTATTTCCAAATTTATGCTGTTTGTTTTTGAGGAGTTCCTTTGTGTCCTCGTAGTCCAAGTCTAGTCCAGAACGTTGCATCGGAGGCCATGGTTTGGTTTGTTTCGGATTGTCATAAACCTACCAACATCTAAATCACTTTACATATACTATTTGACTTTGAGGAGTTCCCTTGTGTATCTTCTAAGTTCAAAATCCAATACCAATGAAATTAAAATGTGACCACTCTTGAAGTATGCCCTTTCAAACAAAAAAAGAATCATCTAAATCGGTTCATAAACAAAGATGTTATGTCCGAAAATCCGTATAAACACGTGTGATGGCAAGCTAAATAATTGATATTTTTCAGGATTATGAAAAAACTACCTGCCAGATCTCTGTAATTTTTTTATGGGACCACACACAAACTTTGTTCTTTGAGATAAAAAAGAATTGTATAAATCGGATAACAACTGACAAAGATATGGTAAAACATACATAAAAAAAATATAAAAAAATACTGTCGACTTGATAACCTCCTCCTTTTTTTGAAGTAGGTTAAAAATGGGTGTACATAAATTCTTGTGTATACCAATAAATAGCTTACATTATTTTCTTACTGTGTGTGTGAATTTTAGTTTTATTTAATGCAGTCGACGATATCTTACAATTTTTAGAGCTAGGAATAGAAAAAAGTTAAATATTGGGTGTTTTTAAACAGTAGGAGATTTTTCACCCTACAAACTTTGAAAGCCAATTTCAGGATAAAATGCCCTATCAAACCAAAGGGTAAAAACGGGACCCTATTACTAAGCCTCCGCTGTCCGTCTGTCTGTCTGTCACCAAGTTGTATCTCATGAACCGTAATAGCTAGACAGTTGAAATTTTCACAGATGATGTATTTCTGTTGCCGCTATAACAACAAATATTAAAAAAAAGAATAAAATAAATAATAAAGGGGGGCTCCGATACAACAAACGTCATTTTTTTTGCTGTTTTTTCTCGATATTGATAACGACTACAGGTAGACAGTTGAAATTTTCACAGATCGTGTAGGTATTTCTATTGCTGCTATAACAACAAATGCTAAAAACAGAATAAAAATAAATATTTAAGGGGGCTCCCATACAACAAACCTAATTTTCTTTGCAGGGGCCGTACCGGCTAAGGAATCGATTATCGAAAAGTCTGCCGGCTTTCAACTTAAAACAGAAAAATCAAAGTAAGGAATTTCGTTTTGTACTTTCTGTTGACGTAATTTGGAAGATATCGATGTTCGTGTGACATCATGAATTGGGGTTTGCCATTTTGGCCCACTTGGGGCTCCATTTATTTCTTTTAATTTGAAACTCGGCAGACTTTTCGATAATCGATGCGTTAGCCGGTACGGCCCCTGTTTTTTGATACGGAACCCTTCGTGCGCGAGTCCGACTCGCACTTGGCCGGTTTTGTGTTTTATCTGCTAAGCTAAGAAGCCACTTAAGTTTTAAAAATCAGTTTGAATTGATGAAATATCCATTTTGTATTTTTAAAAGAATTGTTAAAATGTTACTTCGACGAAGTAAAACCTAAAATTTTCACTTTCGACCCTTTTTTCAGGAACTTATCTGGATGTAATGTAGTTGATTATTTTATGTATGGAAGAGTGTTTTAAGACAATTATGTTGCAAAAATAAAACTATTATTTTTTTTTATATGAAAGGAGTTATGAATTTTTTTGGTCCGTTCGGTAGAAAATTCGTAATAACTCATTTAAAAATCATAACTACCTAAACTACGAAAAATCGCGGAACATACATAGTGTATTTTCAGATGCACCCAGGTGTGAATAATCTAAAAAAAATTCTTGGACGTCACTATTTGGACCACCCTGTATACTACTTAGTAATCCAGGCCATACACGAGGTAATCGCGGACAAACATGCAAATTATACAGGTCAAACTGAGAACCACCTTTTTTGAAGTCGGTTAAAATACTAAAACCTCCTTAATGCAACAAATACTTTTATGGAAACCGCATTAAAATCAGTTCAGCCAATCGTGAGATAATCGCGGATACTGGTCAAACTGAGAACCTACTTTTTTTAAAATCGGTTAAAAAGAAAAAATAAAGAAAAAGAAACATCAAAATCGGTCTACAAATGTCGAAGATACGCGCAAACAATGATAAAACAAATATATTCAATCTAATTAAGAACCTCCTTCTATTTTGAAGTTGGTTAAGAAAATCATACGATCGATCGCTCACTGCCATACACGGTCCAATCAGCATGATCCAATCGGCATGATCCAGACAAAAGAATTGAATTTTGATTGTTCCGTCAATTCGATCTGTCCAGCCAATCCACTGCCGACACACGATCAATTCGATTGGATCCAATCGGCAGTATCATGCCAAATGGACGATCGAATTGATGGTGTATGACCTGTATAACTATACGGGTTGTAATAATACTGGTTTTAATAATGTACTAAATAAAACTATACATACGGATGTACTTACATTTTGCTGGTTAAACAATATACCTAAACTCTACTAGCACACTAACTTTAACTAGTGCCTTCTAATTACTGATACAAGCTATTACTGATAAAGAAAATAACATTACATTTAATAGTTTCAATACCTGAAACAAAAAAAATGAAATCTTAGAATCGGTCTACGGAGGACAAAAACAGTCCTATCTTAATGACGGGCAATTTTATCTTAAGAAAGGTTTGCACAAGGCCATCGCTGGCTGCCAGTCACAGCAATGGCTTGGTATTGGCCTTGTCTAAACAATTTTTCAAGCCAAGCCAGCAACGCTAGCGAGGATAGAGCGCCCGTCTATTTTTCAAGCCAGTCCTTTTGGTCCATATCACAAACATAAAGTACCTACCAAACTCAGCTACAAAATAAAAATTTTAGTGAGCACCAAAAAAGGGTGAGGCCGCTTGTCAGAATTGTATTACAATTCTACAATATTGTAAACTTGTCAAGAGAAAATCTCTATTGGAACAGAAACATCTTTCGAAGAGAAACATGTTAAATGGTCGTTACAATTTGTCAAATTTTTAAGTACGTTTTGTTATCAAACTGAGTACCTAATGTTATGATTATGAGTAACTCACAGTGTTATTAGCTGCAGTAGAAGTACAATTTGCAGAGATTTTTGCATCATCGTCATTATCATCAGTGTCCTGTTCAGCGTTTTGAGTAGAGTTGTTTAGCTCACCATTCTTAATTTCAAGGTTCTAGAAAAATAATTAAAAAGCTTTATTACAAAGTATACAGCATCGGTCCAAGAGAAAAAAAAGAAAACATTTTTATTAACTAAATACAAGATGTACAATATAAACAAGTTGGTACATACATTGAAACCGGCCACCTTTTGATGTTGTAGTAGCAAATTTTTGAATTTGATTCTGGGGCCAATCTTGGGAACCAATTCTTTCAAATTCTCATCATTTAAAAGAATTGCAGTTTCAAGTGTTGTTATAAGATTGTCTGAAAAATACAAATAATAAAACAAACATGTACAAAACTAGTTATGTAGGTACCTAATTTTGTAATTGCCTACATGCGTTCAGTCGGAGTCAGGTTCGGGGCGGTCTCCTGGTTTTCAATAAGAAAAATGCTGTCCGTTTAGTAAAGCTTACAACTTTATCCAACAAGCAATGGATAAGGTTTTAAACTTGTTTGTAATTAGTATTAAACAGATTTTTTCAATAAAACAAACAAATACCTACTTGTCAAATACGAATGTCTGTTGTTTGTGGGTGAAAAAACTTTGATCAAAATATACTTGGATACCCGTTGACACGATCCAAGTATACTTGGACCAAGTAACTTGGACAAAGTAGCTTTTTGTATTGTATACGGCGACGTCAAAGTTTACTTGGTTTGCTCGTTTACATGATCCAAATAGTCATCAAAACTACTTAGTCCTAGCAGACTTGGATGAAGCAAGTACGCTTTGCTAGCTCATTTACACTTAGATGAATTTATTTCATCTAAGCATTTACATGATCCTACCTATCAGTATTATTTCAAATCTTTCAAAATGGCGCACGCATGCGTGATGCGTTCTTATGTTTACGGACGATTTAAATCTTTAGTTTACAAACGAGAATTCTACAAGTTTTGTATAAAACTAGCTTAGATAATCTAAGACCTACCTAGTACCTACACTACCTACCTATGTTTCTTGGTGAAAACGAAGGGTTAATTTATGTATGACGCAACATACATATTTCATTGCGGTGCGAGTGCGACAGATCTAAGAAAATTTATAATCTAAATAAAACAAAAATCTTGATTAAATAAAACCGTGACAATAACTTACCCTGTAGGATTGGTAATAGTTCTTCTAATCCTGCATTACTAATTTCTTCCATAAAATTCATGGCTAACGCTGTTACGACGACGCGACCTTTTGGCAAGTGAAATCCGGTGTTGCCAGATGCTAGCGATGCGCGATTATGAATGATCATTCGATTATCTAAATCATTCGAATAATTCGAATGACCATTAACATATATTACTAATAATTTCATTGATTTGATACTAACGCCACGGCAATACTACGGTACGTTGCGTTGGTGTAAAAGGAAGCAACTCCCTTTTTCATTTTGATTATTGTATAAACTTACAGCTTTCTTTCAATATCATCGATTATAATTAACACGTTTTATTAGGTTGCTTTCAATATTGAAACCGTGCAACCCCATCAAGTTTGGGCTCGTTTGCATGCATCATCTTTCCAAGTACTTTGTTGGGAAAAAGTTTCCAGGGTCTGATGATTAAGCCGGAAGAAGGACACAGGAACTCTTTAATAAAACCACGCCACCCCATCGAGTTTGGGCTCGTTTGAATCGTCTTGACGAGTACTGTGTTGGGAATTAGTGTTCAGGATCTGATGATGGAGCCGAAAGAAGGCCACTGAAACTCTGTAATAAAACCTTGCAAAGAGATGCATTAATAAAATTATGAAATAAACTTATGAAGTAGAGTAGCTAGACCACCAACCAAACAACATAACTTTAATATGATGGCAACTCCAAGGTAACCGCGTTAATTATAATGTACCCGGTTACTTATAAGTATAGTACTGCAGTTTAATGTACCTACAGCTTGACCATAAAGAATGGGGTTGGCAACGCAAAGCTAATTGTAGATGTCGCTGGGGGTCGTTCCGAACCTACGCTCCGAGTGCAACCGAACGCTCTAATGCCGTTACAAACATTAGAGCGTGATATTCGGTTGTAACAACTTTCCCGTTCCAAACGTCAGAGCGTTGCAACCAAACAACCATCAAAATTGATGGTTGTAAAACGCTCTGACGTTTGTCTATAGAAAAACTGTCAATGTCATTTGACATTATTTTGTATTTTGATGTTTTTGTATCTAATTTTCAAATAAATCATGGTAGCTTCGCAAAAAAAAAACAGTTTTCATTTGATTTTGAATAAAGGAAAGTTTAAATTAATCCTATTTCAAGTGGAAAATGAAGAGTTAAAAGATGACTGAACAAAAAAGTACAGTTGCCAATAAAATTTTGAAAATTTGTTTCTGGAGATATTTTCTGCGTGGATTCGCCCGTCCCCTGTATGTTTGTTCGATTCTTACATTACAATAAAATACAGCAGTCGGCTACTAAAATACAAAATTGTAACGTTAGAAAGTAGCCAGATGGTAGCAATTTGCATCTAAAAGACTTATTTTGTTTCGCTTATATTTTTAGTCAACTAAAGTGGTTGCCCACTTGTTTGTAAAAAAAGAGCAAACACAAACACGCTAAATAAACTTATGAAGTAGCTTAATGACCACCAAACAACATAAATTTAATGTGATGGCAACCCCAAACACGTTAAATGCGCAGTACGACGACGTAATTAACCGCGCTATTTGTAAATAGCGCGTTTCATTATAATGAACCCGCTTACTTATGTTACGTAACCGCCTGCAGTATAATGTATGCGGTTACTTATGTTACGCATAGCGGCTGTTTTTTTCCGGTTCCAGGGTATCTTTTAACTAATGCGACTACTTAAAATGTTTCGGGATATCTATAGGTTCGTCGAGTTACCTACTAAGAACATATAGGTAATCCAAGATGGCGGCCAACTTTTTGTTTATGGGCCGATTAAAATGAAACTCGGTTTTTGGAACTATTTTGGCAAGAAAACAGCAATGCAATCTTAAAAATATAAAAAATACCAAAGATGGCCGCCGACTTTTTTGTTTGTGGGCCGTTTTTAATGAAATTCGGTTTTTGGTACTATTTCGACACAAAAATAACAGCGCAACATTGAAAACATTAAAAAATTCAAGATGGCGGCAAACTATTTCATTTGAGGGCCGATTTAGATAAAACTCGGTTTTTAGGGTTCCGTACCTAAAGGGTAAAAACAGGACTCTATTACTAAGCCTCCGCTGTCCGTCTGTCTGTCTGTCTGTCACCAGGCTGTATCTCATGAACCGTGATAGCTAGACAGCTGAAATTTTCACAGATGATGTATTTCTGTTGCCGCTACAACAACAAATACTAAAAACATAATAAAATAAGTATTTAGGGGGGCTCCTATACAACAAACGTGTTTTTTTTTTGCCGTTTTTTGCTCTATATTAATAGCAACAACAGGTAGACAGTTGAAATTTTCACAGATGATGTATTTCTGATGCCGCTATAACAATAAATACTAAAATCAGAATAAAATAAATATTTAAGGGGGGCTCCCATACAACAAACGTGATTTTTTTGCCGTTTTTTGGTACGGAACCCTTCGAGCGCGAGTCCGACTCGCACTTGCCCGGTTTTTTATATTTTTTGTATTATTTTAACACGAAAATAACAACGAAACATTAAAAATCCAAGATGGCGGAAAACTTTTTTGTTTTTGGGCCGATTTCGATGAAACTCGGCTTTTGGTACTAATTCGACAATAAAACAGCAACGAATAATAAAAATATAAAAAAATCCAAGATGGCGGCCAACTTTTTTGTTTTTCGGCCGATTTCGATGAAACTTCGTTAATGGTGTTATTTTAACAAGACAATAACAACGCAATGTTAAAAATACAAAAAATCCAAGATGACGGCCAACTTCTTTGTTTTTCGGCCGATTTCGATGAAACTCGTTAATGGTGTTATTTTAACAAGGCTATAACAACGCAATGTTAAAAATATAAAAAATCCAAGATGGCGGCCAACTTTTTTGTTTGTGGGCCGATTTCGATAAAACTCGTTAATGGTGTTATTTTAACAAGGCTATAACAACGCAATGTTAAAAATATAAAAAATCCAAGATGGCGGCCAACTTTTTTGTTTGTGGGCCGATTTCGATAAAACTCGATTTTTGATACTATATAGACAAGAAAACAGCAACGCAAGGTAAAAAATATGAAAATCCAAGATGGCGGCCAACTTTTTTGTTTTTAGGCCGATTTTGATGAAACTTGTTTCATGGTGTTATTTTAACAAGGCAATGTTAAAAATGTAAAAAAATCCAAGATGGCGGCCAACTTTTTTGTTTTTGGGCCGATTTCGATGAAACTCGGTTTTTGTTACTATTTTGACAAAAAAACAGCAAAGCAATGCTAAAAATATAAAAATCCAAGATGCGGCCAACTTTCTTGTCTTTTGGCCGATTAAGATGAAACTTAGTTTATGGTGTTATTTTAACAAGGCAATAACAACGCAATGTTAAAAATATAAAAAAATCCAAGATGGCGGCCAACTTTTTTGTCTTTCGGCCGATTTCGATGAAACTTGTTAATGGTGTTATTTTAACAAGGCAATAACAAAGCAATGTTAAAACGTAAAAAAATCCAAGATGGCGGCCAACTTTTTTGGTTTTGGGCCGATTTCGATGAAACTCGATTTTTGATACTATATAGACAAGAAAACAGCAACGCTAGGTAAAAAATATGAAAATCCAAGATGGCGGCCAACTTTTTTGTTTTTGGGCCGATTTCGATGAAACTTGTTTCATGGTGTTATTTTAACAAGGCAATAACAAGGCAATGTTAAAAATGTAAAAAAATCCAAAATGGCGGCCAACTTTTTAGTTTTTGGGCCGATTTCGATGAAACTTTGTTAATGGTGTTAACTTAACACGGCAATAACAACGCAATGTTAAAAATATAAAAAATCCAAGATGGTGGCCAACTTTTTTGTTTGTGGGCCGATTTCGATGAAACTCGATTTTTGATACTATTTCGACAAGAAAACAGCAACGCAATGTTAAACATATAAAAATCCAAGATGGCGGCCAACTTTTTTGTTTTTTGGCCGATTTCGATGAAACTTCGTTAATGGTGTTATTTTAACAAGGCAATAACAACGCAATGTTAAAAATATAAAAAAATCCAAGATGGCGGCCAACTTCTTTGTTTATCGGCCGATTTCGAAAAAACTCCCGTTAATGGTGTTATTTTAACAAGGCAAATAACAACGCAATGTTAAAAATTTAAAAATTCAAGATATCGGTCAACTTTTTGTTTGTGGGCCGATTTCGATGAAACTCGATTTTTGAAACTATTTTGACAAGAAAACAGCAACGCAATGTTAAAAATATAAAAATCCAAGATGGCGGCCAACTTTTTTGTTTTTGGGCCGATTTCGATGAAACTTGTTTCATGGTGTTATTTTAACAAGGCAATATCAAGGCAATGTTAAAAATGTAAAAAAATCCAAGAAGGCAGCCAACTTTTTTGATTTTGGGCCGATTTCGATGAAGTTCGATTTTTGATACTATACAGACAACAAAACAGCAACGCAATGTTAAAAATATGAAAATCCAAGATGGCGGCCAACTTTTTTGTCTTTCGGCTGATTTCGATAAAACTTGGTTTCTGGTGTTAATTTAACAAGGCAATAACAACGCAATGTTAAAAATATAAAAATCCAAGATGACGGCCAACTTTTTTGTTTGTGGGCCGATTTCGATGAAACTCGTTAATGGTGTTATTTTAACAAGGCAATAACAAAGCAATGTTAAAAATGTAAAAAATCCAAGATGGCGGCCAACTTTTTTGTTTTTGGCCCGATTTCGATGAAACTCGATTTTTGATACTATATAGACAAGAAAACAGCAACGCAAGGTAAAAAATATGAAAATCCGAGATGGCGGCCAACTTTTTTGTTTTCGGGCCGATTTCGATGAAACTTGTTTCATGGTGTTATTTTAACAAGGCAATAACAAGGCAATGTTAAAAATGTACAAAAAATCCAAGATGGCGGCCAACTTTTTTGTTTTTGGGCAGATTTCGATGAAACTCGATTTTTGATACTATATAGACAACAAAACAGCAACGCAAGGTAAAAAATATGAAAATCCAAGTTGGCGGCTAACTTTTGTGTCTTTTGGCCGATTAAGATGAAACTTAGTTTATGGTGTTATTTTAACAAGGCAATAACAAAGCAATGTTAAAAATGTAAAAAAATCCAAGATGGCGGCCAACTTCTTTGTTTTTCGGCCGATTTCGATGAAACTCGATTTTTGATTCTATTTAGACAAGAAAACAGCAACGCAAGGTAAAAAATATGAAAATCCAAGATGGCGGCCAACTTTTTTTGTTTTTAGGCCGATTTTGATGAAACTTGTTTCATGGTGTTATTTTAACAAGGCAATAACAAGGCAATGTTAAAAATGTAAAAAAAACCAAGATGGCGGCCAACTTTTTTGTTTTTGGGCCGATTTCGATGAAACTCGGTTTTTGTTACCATTTTGACAAAAAAACAGCAAAGCAATGCTAAAAATATAAAAATCCAAGATGCGGCCAACTTTTTTGTCTTTTGGCCGATTAAGATGAAACTTAGTTTATGGTGTTATTTTAACAAGGCAATAACAACGCAATGTTAAAAATATAAAAAAATCCAAGATGGCGGCCAACTTCTTTGTTTTTCGGCCGATTTCGATGAAACTTGTTAATGGTGTTATTTTAACAAGGCAATAACAAAGCAATGTTAAAACGTAAAAAAATCCAAGATGGCGGCCAACTTTTTTGGTTTTGGGCCGATTTCGATGAAACTCGATTTTTGATACTATATAGACAAGAAAACAGCAACGCAAGGTAAAAAATATGAAAATCCAAGATGGCGGCCAACTTTTTTGTTTTTGGGCCGATTTCGATGAAACTTGTTTCATGGTGTTATTTTAACAAGGCAATAACAAGGCAATGTTAAAAATGTAAAAAAATCCAAAATGGCGGCCAACTTTTTTGTTTTTGGGCCGATTTCGATGAAACTTTGTTAATGGTGTTAATTTAACACGGCAATAACAACGCAATGTTAAAAATATAAAAAATCCAAGATGGTGGCCAACTTTTTTGTTTGTGGGCCGATTTTGATGAAACTCGATTTTTGATACTATTTCGACAAGAAAACAGCAACGCAATGTTAAACCTATAAAAATCCAAGATGGCGGCCAACTTTTTTGTTTTTCGGCCGATTTCGATGAAACTTCGTTAATGGTGTTATTTTAACAAGGCAATAACAACGCAATGTTAAAAATATAAAAAATCCAAGATGGTGGCCAACTTTTTTGTTTGTGGGCCGATTTTGATGAAACTCGATTTTTGATACTATTTCGACAAGAAAACAGCAACGCAATGTTAAACATATAAAAATCCAAGATGGCGGCCAACTTTTTTGTTTTTAGGCCGATTTCGATGAAACTTCGTTAATGGTGTTATTTTAACAAGGCAATAACAAAGCAATGTTAAAAATATAAAAAAATCCAAGATGGCGGCCAACTTCTTTGTTTTTCGGCCGATTTCGATGAAACTCCCGTTAATGGTGGTATTTTAACAAGGCAAATAACAACGCAATGTTAAAAATTTAAAAATTCAAGATGGCGGTCAACTTTTTGTTTGTCGGCCGATTTCGATGAAACTCGCATTTTGGTACTATTTTGACAAGAAAACAGCAACGCAATGTTTAAAATTGAAAAAAAAGCAAAGACAGCGGCCAACATTTTTGTTTTTGGGCCGATTTCGATGAAACTCGGTCTTTGGTACTATATTGGCAAGTAAACAGCATCACAATATTAAATATATAAAAATCCAAGATAGCGGCCATTTTTTTGTTTTTAGGTCGATTTCGATTAAACTTGGTTTTTTGTATGATTTTAACAAGGAAATAACAACGCAATGTTAAAAATAATAGAAATATCCAAGACGGCGGCCAGCTTTTTTGTTTTTGGGCTGATTTCGATGAAACTCAGTTTATAGTACAATTTTGACAAAGAAATAACAACGCAAATTTCGAAATATTGAAAAATCCAAGATGGCGGCCAATTCTTTTGTTTGTGGGCTGATTTCCATGAAACATGGTTTTCAGAACTATTATAAAGAGAAAACAGCAACGCAATGTTGAAAATATTGAAAAGTCCAATATGGCTGTTAACTTTTTTGTTCGTGAGCCGATTTCGATAAAACTCCGTTTTTTGGTACTATTTTGACAGAAAACAGCAACGCAATAATAAGATATAAAAAATAGATAATAATAATAATAATAATAATAATAAATAAATAAATCATTTATTCACAACTTCATTTTGTTCACATTTTTTTCCCAAGCTTTCTTGTATAATAGTACCAGAAAACCGAGTTTCATCAAAATCGGCCTAAAAACAAAAATGTAACCGGAACCATTACTTAATGAGACAGAGACAGTACAATGATTTGGTAACCAGTAACTGTTATAAAGAGCCTGGATACTGAAATAATGCAGCTGTATAACTATTCGTACGTATAGCGCATACATATTTTATGTTACGGGTTAAGTAAATTACGTATGCTGCTCCGTGCAGAATCATTAAGCCGCATACGTAAATGTAAAGAGTGCGCCACAGTAATTTAATGATGCGGCTGACGTCATAAAGATTCTACGTACCAAACACAGTAAGTAAGTGAACGGAGTTCGTAAAATGAGCCAGGATACGTAATAACTGATGATGTAGACGGAGACATTATTTATTATCCCGTGTACGTAAAATGTAACGGCATATCTCCGACCCTGCTCGTACATTATGTACGTAACCGGAACCATTACTTAATGAGACAGAGACAGTACAATGATTTAGCAACCAGTTACTGTTATAAAGAGCCTGGATACTGAAATAATGCAGCTGTATTACTATTCGTACGTATAGCGCATACATATTTTATGTTACGGGTTAAGTAAATTACGTATGCTGCTCCGTGCAGAATCATTAAGCCGCATACGTAACTGTAAATAATGCGCCACAGTAATTTAATGATGCGGCTGACGTCATAAAGATTCTACGTACCAAACACAGTCAGTAAGTAAACGGAGTTCGTAAAATGAGCCAGGATACGTAAAAACTGATGATGTAGACGGAGACATTATTAATTATCCCGTGTACGTAAAATGTATCGGCATATCTCCGACCCTACTTGTACATTATGTACGTAACCAGGAACATTACTTAATGAGACAGAGACAGTACAATGATTTGGCAACCAGTTACTGTTATAAAGAGCCTGGATACTGAAATAATGCAGCTGTATAACTATTCGTACGTATAGCGCATCCATATTTTATGTTACGGGTTAAGTAAATTACGTATGCTGCTCCGTGCAGAATCATTAAGCCGCATACGTAACTGTAAAGAATGCGCCACAATAATTTAATGATGCGGCTGACGTTATAAAGATTCTACGTACCAAACACAGTCAGTAAGTAAACGGAGTTCGTAAAATGAGCCAGGATACGTAATAACTGATGATGTAGACGGAGACATTATTAATTATCCCGTGTACGTAAAATGTATCGGCATATCTCCGACCCTGCTCTTACATTATGTACGTAACCGGGACCATTACTTAATGAGACAGGGACAGTACAATGATTTGGCAACCAGTTACTGTTATAAAGAGCCTGGATACTGAAATAATGCAGCTGTATAACTATTCGTACGTATAGCGGATACATATTTTATGTTACGGGTTAAGTAAATTACGTATGCTGCTCCGTGCAGAATCATTAAGCCGCATACGTAACTGTAAATAATGCGCCACAGTAATTTAATGATGCGGCTGACGTCATAAAGATTCTACGTACCAAACACAGTCAGTAAGTAAACGGAGTTCGTAAAATGAGCCAGGATACGTAAAAACTGATGATGTAGACGGAGACATTATTAATTATCCCGTGTACGTAAAATGTATCGGCATATCTCCGACCCTGCTCGTACATTATGTACGTAACCGGAACCATTACTTAATGAGACAGAGACAGTACAATGATTTAGCAACCAGTTACTATTATAAAGAGCCTGGATACTGAAATAATGCAGCTGTTTAATTATTCGTACGTATAGCGCATACATATTTTATGTTACGGGTTAAGTAAATTACGTATGCTGCTCCGTGCAGAATCATTAAGCCGCATACGTAACTGTAAATAATGCGCCACAGTAATTTAATGATGCGGCTGACGTCATAAAGATTCTACGTACCAAACACAGTCAGTAAGTAAACGGCGTTGGTAAAATGAGCCAGGATACGTAATACCTGATAATGTAGACGGAGACATTATTAATTATCCCGTGTACGTAAAATGTATCGGCATATCTCCGACCCTGCTTGTACATTATGGACGTAACCGGGACCATTACTTAATGAAACAGAGACAGTACAATGATTTGGCAACCAGTTACTGTTATAAAGAGCCTGGATACTGAAATAATGCGACTGTATAATTTCGTACGTATAGCGGATACATATTTTATGTAACGGGTTAAGTAAATTATGTATGCTGCTCTGTGCGGAATCATTAAACCGCATACGTAAATGTAAAGAGTGCGCCACAGTAATTTCATGATGCGGCTGACGTCATAAAGATTCTATGTACCAAACACTGCCAGTAAGTAAACGGAGTTCGTAAAATGAGCCAGGATACGTAAATGATTATGTAGGCGGAGACATTATTAATTATCCCGTGTACGTAAAATGTATCGGCATATCTCCGACCCTGCTCGTACATTATGTACGTAACCCGGACCATTACTTAATGAGACGGAGTCAGTACAATGATTTGGCAACCAGTTACTGTTGTAAAGAGCCTGGATACTGAAATAATGCGGCTGTATACCTTCGTACGTATAGCGCATACATATTTCCTGTTGCGGGTTAAGTAAATTACGTATGCTGCTCTGTTAATACATATGCGGCATCATTAAACCGCATACGTAAACGTTAACAGTGCGGGCACAGTAATTTCATGATGCGGCTTACGTATTAAGGATTCGGCCTCATTACAAGTAACTCGTTTACATTGTCTTTACAGGGCATTATGCCGCATACTTACTGAACATGGTGTCGTTTCATTATAAGTATGGCTCTTATTTATTTCATGTGAAAAGCACATTATACGTATCTGGCTGCCAGTGCATTACAAATTTGCCAATTTTAAGTAGCCCGTTTTTCTCAGTGTACCTACTAAATATTTATCATAACAGAATCTACGATTTTCAGTCCCCTGATACAACAGTATGTAGGTAAGAATTGCAGAACCCTAATTGTGGAACCCTAATTGGTAACAACATGGCGAATTTGTTTTGGTTTTGACACTTACCATTGTAGAACTAAATTAACTTTTATCAATTCTATAGCATACTTGGATAATGTCACCCAAAAATGGCGACGTTTTCTAACATTTTGTTGATAAATAAATGAATACACAAAGTGTTAATAAGCCATTTTAAAATGGCGCTTTAAAATTTCAATCGAAACCAAGATAAGGTTCACAGAAAATTCACATTCCCCAGCAAACAGTCATCACAAATACTAAGAACAATAGGATATATTTTTCTACTATGGTTGACAATATTTTCTAGTTATCATATTAATAAATACCACTTACCTTTGCACAAACTATTTAATATTTTTCTACACTGCACAAAACCACACATCACAGTTTGACATTTCACTGAAACACTAGCTGCGTACTTAGTAGAGGCCTAGCTAGGCCCGAGTTAATCTCACTTTTTACTATAGTGCATTTATATTGGCATTCACAGGTAATAGTACACTTGCGTAATCCCGATATACGAGCCATATAATCAAAAGTGGGATGGCTGGGGCCTGATATAATCGCGCTGTAAGCAAAGATAGACTTATAAAATGGGCCCTTTTCCGGGTTTATATGCAGATATAAGGCCTGGTTTACATTAGGCAAGTAGACGACCGAGTAGAGTAGCGAGTAGAAATACATTGCTTGGCATGTTCGTCGATATTAAAAGAACGTCAAACACACCACGTAATGAACTTCTACTCTCCTAAAACACTCTACTAAAGACTAAGATAATGTAAACCAGCCCTAAGTCTCATATAATCCTCAAGAAATCATGGTTCTAGGATAGTTAAAGAACCACTTTTTGTTGGTTGACTTAGGCTATTTTCCACCGAGGGAAACCAGATGGAGAGCCAGTGTCTCTAGAATTTAAGTTATTTTATTAGTGAACTAGCGACCGCCCGCGACTTCGTCTGCGTGGAAAGTTTTTTGCTATCCCTCAGGAATATATTTTTTTTGGGACGCAAGTTGCCCTATGTAGATATGCCATATGTAGATAGATCTTTTTAACACTCCTTGTAACAAGCTCAAGCGACTATTAAGTAATGTATACTTTTCGAACAACTAACTGTAATTAGTGTAGCGCTACGCTATCTGGCATTATTTTACTGAATTAGAATTAACAACTGGTTTATATCGTATTATTCTATCCTTTCGTAGGCAATCTTTGTATTTACTATATTTTATATGTGGAAACTTGTAATTGGCTCTCAATAACTATTTAAATAACCTACTTTATTTTTACCTAGCTGTAAGTTTTCCGAAAATTTGTAAAATAAAATAAAATAAATGTCTTTATCTGTACCCCTGACAAAGTGTATACAAAAATTCATGATGATCGGTTCAGTAGTTAAGACGTGAAGGCGTAACAAACAAACAAATAAACAAACAAACGGACTTCCGCATTTATAATATTATATATATATATATATAAGTAAGGATGAATAAAGATAATTTATGATTATCTAATTCACAGAATGTACAAGTACTCCAAATGACGATACTCCAAATCAAATGGAAATTAATAAGAAACGCAACAGAGATAAATTTGAAATAATAGATGGTTGGTATTTTTTTTATAAATTTAGTAAATATTCATTTATTATGTATGTAAAAATAAATCTTATGTACCTACATTTTATGCTTTTTATTTTATAGGTGCAGAATTAATAAAGTTTAAAAGAAAACTAAGACGGCGTAATCGTCCTATTCATTACGCCTGTTCAGAAGATGATGATGGTGATTTTTCAGCTGATGAATTATCAGACGAATATCTACCTCCTCAGCTTCAAGACCCCAGAGCTCAGTATAATGGTTCGTGTTACTTTAAAAAGTTAAATGATATACTTATATTTTATATACCTATTTACCGATTCATTCACTGATTTTAAAATTTAGTGCGATAGTTTAATCTATTAAAATGATTTGTGTTTTTTTTCAGATTCTGATTGCACTGATATATTAAGTGATTGTCAAGTACACGCAGAGGAAAATAACATGGAAATTGATCAATTGATTACTCTTAACGATTTGGGAGTTGGACTAGCTTCAAACCAAAACAGCTACTTCTGCTTAGGTACTTTCATGCTATTAAGTATTTTCTTTTTTATGCACTATTTACTTTACTCGACATTTTATTTAATTTAATCTATGTTTTTTTTAGATTCTGATAATATAACTGCTGAGGTAGATAATAAAAAAACAACTAACAGGGATTTGAATGTGGAATCAACTTCGAAAGCTAAACATCCGTTTAATTTATGTTTGGGTAATTTTATCACCTTTTTATGTAGTAATAATGTCTTTTTGGTAAGCAGCTAAAGGTAAAAGCTTACTTTAAAAAAAGAGTCTGCCAAATTAGTCCATTGCGAACTGGCTATTACTAACTTGTATTTTTATTGTTAATCCTTAAGGCGATTGGAGCAGTGAAAGTGGCGCCCTCACCATAATTTAATTTATTACTTGCTAAGTGCATAATGTATCAAAAATCCAATCATCACGATTGAAGCTAAGATTCTGTAATATTTTTATAAACTATAAGTTCACTTAAAGAAAGTTGATAAGAAGTTATATTTTCTAAAAATACTACAGAACATAAGCTTCAATCGTCATGTTTGGATTTTCGATACATTATGTACTTAGAGAGTAATAAGTTAAATAAGATGGTCGCCACTTTCAGGGCTCTAATCGCCTTAAAAAAGAGCTTTTAACAAATATTAAGTATAGACCGCTGCGTGAAAAAACTTACTCCGATGTTTTTTATATATTTACTTACCTACTTATTACTTGTTTTTAGATGCTGGTTGTCCTGCAGTTAAAGGTGAAGATAATAATGTTGAGTCTTCAACATTTAATGCAACTCCAGCAAGGACTAACAATTTTCCTGTTTCACCTGATATATTCAATAATGTAAATCAATCGTGCAATCCGGAAAGACTTAAATTAGATATTATAACAACAGATCCATGTTCGATTGGCTCCTCTCATCAAAATTTGTCTCTGTCTAGTACTGCCAGTAATTTAGAAGCTCCAATTATGACTGACACTTTAGACCAAGAAGAACCTATATTCACTAATAAAGATCTTACGTCGTGCAGTATGAAAAGACAGGGTCCAGCTATAAATACAGATCCATGTTCGATCGGCTCCTCACATCAAAGTGTGTCTCGTTCTAGAACTTCCAGTAATTTAGGAGCTTCAACTACGACTGATACTTTGCACCAAGAAGAACCCTTACTCACTAATGAAGATCCATCGTGCAGCTCCGAAACGCCAGAACCACAGATTCCAACTGATCCATGTTCCTCCGCGCGTGATAAGGATAAAGATAGTAAGTCAACGAAAAGAGTATATCCAAAAAAAAGTTGTCCTGGTAGAAAAAGGCAAAGAGATCCAAAAAATTGGAAAATGAATAAGTTAAAAACACTTCGAAATTTGGGATTAGAATATACTTACAAAAAAGGAAAATTAGTTAAAAAGAGAGCGTTGGGCCCCGGATGTAAAACCGATAAAGATTGCATAAGAAAATGTCACACAAATATTTCTAATGATCACCGAACAAACTTATTTACACTATTTTGGGCAATGGGTGATCACGACAAACAAGTTTTGTATTTATCTCGGTTTTTAACTAGAGTACAACGAAAAACAGTACAACTTAATAACATTAATTCTAGACGCCAATATACTTATGAGTATTACTTACCTGCACTTGGAGAAAAAGTGAAAGTATGTAAAAAAATGTTTTTAGACACATTCAGTATCACAGACATGTGGATAACCACGATGTTCAAAAAAATGGACGAAAGTAATGAAGAAGTCATTCCAAATGATAGGCGTGGTAAGCATTGTAATAGGGGGAATGCAATAAACGAAAATATCAAGATTTCAGTTCGTCAACACATAAATTCAATTCCAGTCAAAGAGTCACATTATGTAAGACAAAGAACATCGAAACTTTATTTTGAAGAATCACTTACTTTTCCTAAACTGTACTCTCTCTATATCGAATGGATGACTGAAAATAAACCTAATGATGCTAAAGCTACCCAAGAACAGTACAGACAAATATTTTATAAAGAATTTAATATAGATTTCTTCAAACCAAAGAAAGACCAATGTTTAAAATGTGAGGTTCACCAAAAAGCTACAGAGTCAGAAAAAGAAACTACAGCAATTGATTATGCATTACATTTAGCAAATAAATCTATCGTACGTGAAATAAAAGAAAACGATAAGGCTGAAGCCAAACAATTGAAGAAAACATTGATTACAGCATGTTTTGACTTACAAAAAATTTTAACTACTCCTCAGTCCGATGTTTCAACCTTCTATTACAAAAGAAAATTTCAAGTATTCAATTTCACAATTTATGACATCGGATCTGCAGAAGGTCACTGTTATGTGTGGGACGAATGCATTGGGAAAAAAGGCCCTAACGAAATTGCTAGCTTTCTATTCAACTTTATAAAACAGAAGGCTTCACAAGGTATAAAAGAATTCCGATTCTATTCAGACTGCTGCGGTGGCCAGAACAGAAACCGAATCATATTTCTAATGTATGCTTATGCTTCAAAAATATTTGGAGAGTGAATATTAAACACAATTTCTTTGAAGTTGGTCATTCCCAATCAGAAGGAGACTCAATGCATGCTCTTATAGAGCGACGTAAGAAAAATCAAGTGGTTTATGTACCACAACAATGGTACACTCTCATACGCTGTGCTAAAAGTACAGGCAAACCATACGCCGTGAAAGAGGTCAATCAAAATGATATATTTGACTTCAAGTCGTTGCTGAACTTAGTTCCAAATTGGGAATTGGACAAAGATAATATGAAAATGATGTGGTCGAAAGTTAATTATATTGAAATTAATATGCAAAGTCCAAATATTATAAACTTTCAAAATGATTTTTATAGCGATCAACTAAATTTGATTGTCAAAGTCAAAGTCAAAATTAGCTTTATTCAAATAAACTTAATTATTAAGTACTTTTGAATCGTCTATATTTTCCTACCACCCGTTCAAGACTTTTTTAACTGACAAGAAGAACGGGCGCAAGAAACTTATCAGCTTTAATAGCAATAAGTAACGATATTTACAAACTTAAATATATCGTTACCAGATAATTACAACAGGGTGACAGGATTATTGGCAACAAACATAGACTTATTATATTACTATCATTGGCAACAAAGTACTTATAGTAGTCATGTGTTACATCATTTCCACGCATTTTGATCTTTAAGATAATCGTCTACTTTATAATAACCTTTACCCATGAGCGTTTTTTTAACATGGTTTTTAAATTCATGCAATTTGATTTGATTTGGACTACCACAAAGTAAAGACCAGACGACTGAATAAAAACAAAAATTTGGATACGTTGTGGAGTCATACTTTAGCTATGGCTTATGGAAGCTTACACCTAATCACTCAAAGCAAATATAAGGACTTGATGAGCTTATGCTCCAGCGGTGCAATTCCAGAACAATACAGAATGTTTTATGTAAACTTGCCGCACTCAAACACCGTTATTAATATGATTGATTCTGACATTGAAGACTAACTGTGGCTATTTTTACCGTGCTGGTGGTATGTGTAGTTCATTAAAATATGTAACACATTGATTTTTATTATTTTCTTTAATAGTACTTACCATGTTTTTTCAACAAAATGTAACATTAATACACGTTGTAATGTTGCCTACAATATTATTCAATAAATATTTTCCTTTTGCCAGTAAAATTCGTGATTGTAAAATAAGTTACAATTAAAAACGCTGAAAAACACTTTCAAATGTTTGCATGACCCCATGGTAATGTTAGTTACGATGATTTTCATTTAAAAAATACTAAAAACCTGTACATTGTAACATTGCAAAAGTCATACTTGCAGTTGTTTTATCAAAATGGCATATATATCATTTTAAAAAGCAATTAAAATCAGTATATGACACCTACAATTGTATAGACTAACTATAATACAGCAGCTGCAAATAAATAATAAACTTAAAAAATATATAAAAATGGCTGTGCTGAAAACCATGACATTGAGTTACAATGTTATCCATATTGGGTGTCGATATGTTAATCTAATCGGCTCGTTAAGTTATCTTTTCATTCTTTCGATTGATAAATGTAAGCGATCGAATTATAAGTAATTAATCTGAGACTGATCGCCAAACAGTGAGCTGCTCCAAAATAATTTTTCTTTCTCAAATAATAATAAAAAATTACAAATAAAAGTGTATCAATAGACCAAAGAAAAATGGTGAGTTACAAACATTTAATTTTTTTATTATTTAAATCATTTATTATATAATTTACCTTTGAATAGAGACCGGATTTAACCCCTTTTCAAAGGTAGTTGCATATTTTGGCAAAAATTTGGAAATCTAATGCTACTCGTATGGGTGCATTTTCCCATCGTTTTTGTGACAGAGTGTGTCACTGAGTTGTTTATACTAGAGTCGGTTTTTATTTGTGTATCAGCAGTCTATTAAGGCGTGGCACCCCGAGCTAGAGTGGCGCCGTGGTGAATTTTATTCAATATTATAATTCTAATACACAATTTTAACCCTTTATTTGGCAAAAACAAAAAAGTAAAAATAGTGCAATTATTATGAATATATCGTGATAATACGCATTTGAGAATGGTGACAAAAATATAAAAAAAAAATATTGCTGAATAGTTTCCTGAAAACATGACGTTAAGTATACTCAACAAAAACGGATGGTCAGAACTGAAGGTAGAATATAAACGTTAAGTATACTTAACAAAATCCGATTAGGGATACAAAAATATAATGCAACTCAAGAATATTAAAACAAGTTTAATTAAAAAAGAAACACAAGTTATTAGAATTAAGTCCGGACATGATGCTAATTAAAATATCAGTTTCTGCTGCTCTTTTTTGCTGTAATGCCATGTATATTTCAAGTCTGAATCTTTTAAAGCCGTATGCTACCTAGGGTTGCCAGACGCCCGGGATTTCCGGGATTTTCCCGGAATTACGTGCCTTGTCCCGTGTCCAGGAATTACACCTTACTGTCCCGGATTTATACTTACCACTATTTTTTATCATTCTTTGTATAGTGCGTACCGTTTGCTGTCTGCGTTTCACGTTGTTGCTAGAGTCTGTCTAAAAAGACAATGGATAATTTCAAGAGTAATAAAGTTTTTTGAAATCATTTGAATTTGAATTGTCGCCAGCTGATCTGGCAACCCTGATGCTACCTAATACTTTTCCTCTGCATATCCCGCCCACAAAGTTGCCAAGAATTATTGATGCAGTTATCCAAAAGCTGCTAAAATATAGAAAAAATGCGCGAAAATTGTGCGAAAAATCAGCGTCTTGTTCTGATTTCGGTCCTATAGAGTGCGATGAGCATTTCGGCTAGGTCTACTGGTACCAGCTCTAAGATATGTGATGCCCTGGTATTCAGAAAATAATGAAAGAACCTAGTTTGCATTTAACTAAACAAACAAAGAGAACCTCAACCAAGCTACTACAAAATAGTAGTGGTGCAAAGTTAGCAAATGCTTCATCGAAAATGTGTGATGTTATTAAAATTTTAAAGTGGTTTAAAAGCATAACCAAATTGACGAAGAATACCAACCCAAATAAATAATAACACTCAAAACCATCTCAAAATAAACCAATTCAATAATGCACATCATGCGACTTTGTTGAGTATACTTAACAATAACTTTGCAAAGTAAATTTCTAATCACTTGATTATGTTAAGTGCGCTTAACATTCATGTTCACCGACCTTTCACGTCCATATCCAGTAGAACCGGGGCTTGAAAATTACGTAATAATTATGTTTATATATCATTAAAACAAAAATAAGTTATTTTATTTCATAAAAAGTTAATAAACACCAAAAAAATTTTTTAATTACCTGCAAAGTTTGCAGGGTGCTCCGTTTTGTCGCCATTTTGACACATAAATGTCAATTGTAGTGTTCCCAGCGAGTGAAAATATTTTTATACCAAATAACAACAGTACTACTCGTAATAAATTGAATAAAATCTTTGCTTACCGTATAAAAATATACGCCTGTATTTTTTCAAATCCAACGTTGAGTATGCTTATCAAAATCAAATTAAGTTACGTGGAATTTTTATGGTCCACAGTCTTGTATTTTTAGAAGATATCGTTACATTCTCTTGTAGTCACTGCTAGAAGTAGATAGCAAAACTGCTTAAAGTGGCCGTTATTAACACATTTCGACGCTTAAGAACCAAGACCATCTATCTACACTTTTGGCGATTTTCACTTTTTAATGCAGTTCTTTTTATGGTTAACTTACGCATCGCTTCCTTTAATCAGTTACCTCAAATTCGCATTAAATAAGGAGTTATGAGAAAATACAAATACCATCTAAATAACAAATTTTAACTAATACCAGCTGTCTACAGTAATTTTTAAACTAATGAAGCTCTCTTGAAATACATGTAAACACCTAATTTCAACTTTTTTTTTATGCCAATCCTGTAAATGTTCAGACATAATTGTAATGAAATTGTTTGAATAAGAAAGAAAACCATTTTTCGTCTCCTGTGAAGTCGACTTTTTGTAGATAGATGGTCTTGGTTCTTAAGCGTCGATTTGCTATCTACTTCTACGAATGACTACGAGGCATGCAGTGGTCCCGGTTCCTAAAAAGGGCGGTCATGGAGGTTGCAGTTTAGAATAAAAATGAAAGAATAACTTTTTTACCTAAGATATGATTGTTTTGAGGTTCTAAGTGTGGTAACAAGTAAAAGAAATATATTTTTAATAGCAAGGTAATATTTACAAAAAAAAACATTCAACCATACTAAAAATAGGTAGGTAAGTAGGCAATCGTAAAATTCGTTTTATTTATTATTATTTCTGATCATACATTAATCGAAAAATAAATAATACAATTTACTAGATAATAGATAACGAAACATAATATTTTATAGAAAACAAGGGCTATTTACATACTAAAAAAACATTATAATTTACAATATTTTCATTTTTGAATAATTGCAATATTATGGTTCAAGTACATAATAAATCCAACATTTCAAATCCACAAAAACACCGAAAATATCAAATTTACCTATATATGACCTAGAATTTCAATGACCTTTAACAATCCTCGGCGCACTTTGGCGCACCTAGACGTTACAGTTTTTTAAACTTAACAAACCAGAGATTATTTTGATATATGTTTCATCTTTGGCGATTCGTTTCTTCCTAAGTAAAAGTCTAGTTGAATATGGGAAAGAAGCAAAAACACAAAAAAATCAGAAGTATCTCTTTGTCGGTGTTGGTTATCGATAATGACAGGGTTAAAGTAAACATATTGGAATTCAAAATGTCGTGCATACCTTCTTTTTGAATATCTATGGCACAACAATATCACAAATAATCAATTTCCAAGTAAAACAACACTCTGAAAACAATAGCGCGGAAAAGATAACGCTAATGAGCATTATTGAAGTGTTTACCACTTCGGGTTTCGGGTGCAAATACTTGTTCCATGTATTTTATGGCAATTTCTTTTAAATCAATTATCATAATGACTGGATGTCATTCGAGTGCAATAGATGGCTCAGTAAAATTTAGATATTTTTAAACTTAGAATTTAAGCACTTAGAAGCCTTGTCCTCGTATGCAAAGTGAGGCAACTAATACTAAGCCAGAATGGCTTAGTATTCAAATTTTATCCTTCATACGTTACCTAGTCGTAACTAAAATCCCGTAATATAGTAACTAATCTAATAAATGTAGGAAAATTTAAACTGTTTTGTACTTATTCGGTATGATTAGGTAATAACGGAGAATAAAAATCTGAAAACGGGGCCATTTTGGCTGTTTTAGTTGCCTCACTTTTGACAGTGCGCTTTGTAGAGAACTATCGTTCTAGGTGTTTCTAAGTTTTTAAAGTATTCTTGTAAGAATATTCAAAAGAAAGTCGTAGCATCGTTTGTGATACATAAGCGTGACCTGTGACATCCTGTTTTGTGTGACTAACGGCTGTAAATCTCACACAGGAAGATAAGAAAATAATTACCTATCAATAGACTTATCATTCAATCGGTGAGTTCACGGAACGAGATTGGAGTTTGACGTTTGCTGTTACGGATAACGGATAGCTTACTATGATCGCTCGAACCCGACACGAAAATTCGACTTTGACATTACAGTTTTTCAGGCGGTTAACCCATAAAGTTAATATACCTACATATTACCTAGCGGAATAGAGGAACAAAGGGCTGAGCAAGCGAGATGTCACTAATCAGCAACAATGTGTGATAAAAAGAAATGCGTGATTATGACGTGCAGAACTCTTTTTTTACCGACTTCAAAAGGAGGGAGGTACTCAATTCGACCAATTTTTTTTTGTTTTTTGTATGTACACCGATTACTCGAAGACGGCTGAACCGATTGAAATGATTTAAACGTTATTACATTAGGTACACTCCCAAATTTGTCCCATTTTTTAAAATTTTGTATTCGGTTCAGTACTTTTCAAGTAATCTTGAAAAAAGTACGAAAATAGTATGATTTTGTGTGAACTACCTCGATGATCAGTCGTATAACTTCTGTGTTTATGAACTGATACTTTTGTATCACTTAGGTAGTGTAGGTATATTATTTAGGTAGAAAAATCGGCTCAGCCAAATGTGAGTTAATCGCGGAGAAACATACATACATGCGGGTCAAACTGAGAACCTCCTTTTATAAGTCGGTAAAAGTACTACACTTAAGATATCCCCTTTCCAACAAAAAAATAATTACCTACCTACACCAAAAATAAAAAAATAAAAAATTGTTTAAAAAAACAAAAAACCGACTTCAAAAAACCTACCTCTAAAAAGCAAGAAATAATATTCGTACATAATAATAAAAACACGTCTATTGAAGTCGGGTGGGGCTTTTAGAATAAAAAAAAGGAATTTGTACTCCAGCCCCACCCACCCGACTTCAATAGACGTGTTTTTATCTTCGAGCAACAAAGGCTTCGTTTCGTCACGAAGGGAGAAGCCTTAGAATAGAATAGAATAGAATAGAACGTGATTTATTTAGTGCACAAAACAAGTTACAACACATGCTTAAATAAAATACAGGTGACACTAAAAAGGCAACCTACTCAGCATGTGTCGGGTGTCGCAGACATTCCGACGCTGATCTTCCGTGATTGCCTAAATATTATTATATCTTTTTTTTGAGAGCACTACTACGCCATGAATAGATTACAATAAAAAGTTAAGGTTAACAGATTGTATAACTTGATTGATGATTTATCTTCTTGACTGCTAAAAAAAGTCTCAAATAGGTGGTAGGAAAATATAGACAATTCAAAAGCACCCAATTGCTAAGTTTATTTGAATAAATGATCCTCTTTTTCAATTTCAATGATGGGCCATCGACCGCACACTGGGACAAATATATACAATAGAACAGAACACACACATCCCACACTAGCACAGTGATTGTTTTACTTATAACTACATTTATCGTTTTTGTAATTCAAGTAAATATTTTTTAAAGTTACGTTTAAAAGCCGCAATACTACAGCAGTTTCTTAATGGAGGAGGTATATTATTCCAGCATTTCGTGGCAGCGTATCGAAAACTGCCACGAAATGCAGCTGTGCAATGAGTGGGACATAACAAACGTGAAGCGATTCGGACCTTACGATGGGAAAATGAAAGTTTATTATACAAGTAACCTGGGCTATGTGTTTTAACAATGCCAAACAATAGACACGCAAAATGAAAAGATCGTCTTGATGCCATATTCATAAGATTACCTTTATTTAAGTATGGGGTAACGTGAGCTCTACGGGGAATGCAAAAACAGAATCGGGCACAGGCATTCTGGACGCGCTGTATAAGCATAAGTATAAGGTACAAAACCTTGAGTCTGTAGAAGCATGCTTTCACAGTCTGGACAACATGATTGTGAAACCTTAGCCCGTTATCAACGAGGATCCCCAGACTTCGAGCTTCCATTACTTGCTCAATATCTATATCTCCAATTTTGACAACGGGCTGGAAAGTATTAATTTTTGTAATCTGAGCGGGAGATCCCAATAAAATAAATTTAGATTTATGCGGATTTAGAACTAGACAGTTTTTATTTGCCCAACTATTTATACGATTCAGGTCTTCGTTTATTTCAGATATGGCGGTTGACGTATCTTGAGGCTTAAAAGATAAATAAACCTGGAGATCATCTGCATAAACATGATAATTACATTTTTTTATGCAAGTAATCAAGTCCGCACTGTACAAATTAAAAAGAATTGGGCCCAATATTGATCCTTGTGGAACACCTCGACATAAAGTTGTAGTTTCTGAAACTTTCTTGTTCCCAGTCTCACCACATATCACAACACGCTGTGAACGACCACTAAGGTAGCTAGAGAACCATTTCAAAGCATTACTGTCAAACCCGTAGTAAGACATTTTTGACAATAGAAGATTATGATTAATGGTATCAAATGCGCGGGAAAAATCAAGAAGCACCAGAACTGAACCTTTACCCGCGTCTTGCTCTGTAAGGACATCGTCAACAACATCCAACATGGCTGTGGCTGTACTACGGCCAGTTCGAAATCCAGATTGCTTAGGTGGTAAGATGTTATTTGAGTTAACATAATCCGATAGTTGCTGGCATACTAGTCTTTCCATTATCTTGGACATAAATGGAAGAATACTAATCGGTCTAAGATCTTTTAAATCAGTTGGATCGTTAACTTTAGGGATAGGATTAACACGAGCTTCCTTCCATGCGTCGGGAAATGTACCAGTTAGAATAGATCTATTAATGATTGAAGTAATAACCGAAAGTGTTTGCGGCAAAGTCATCAGAATCATGTCACGTGTAATACCATCCACACCCTCAGTGTTACTATTAATATTCATAATAACTTTAGCAACAGAAGTTTCATCAACAAGATTTAAACTAAAATTTGCAGCACCAAATCTGTGATACTCAAAATAAGTAAGATCCGAGATAGAGACACGGTTAATACCTGGCGCATCCACAAAATGTAGGTTTACGACATCAGGATCACTGAGTTCAGGTGGTAAGGAAGTATGTTTACTGTTAAAATCAACGACATTATTTTTAATATTTTTCCAAAGCTGTTTTGAGTTTTTCGAGTTACAAGTAATGTTATGTTGGAAATAGGCTGCCTTTTCAGTACCCAATGCCACGTTAACAATCGTTTTCAAGTCTTTATAGTAAGCATCATCAGAATCTGGGCCCGCAAGCCGATATTTTTCATAGGCTTCATCTCTGAGCCTCATCATTTCTTTTAAAGTGGGTGTAATCCAGGGATAACTGCGATACTTGATGCATACCCTTTTAATAGGAGCATGAATATCAAAGATGTGCAGAATGTAAGATGTAAAAGACAAAAGAGCCTCATTAACATTATCGCTAAGTAATCGCTCCCAATTAACAGCGTTGATAAGCTTATCAAATTCCTCAATATCTATATCTTTAAGTGGTCTATAAGAAATCCATCTAGGTATGGGTTTAGCTTTCTTAATGTGTAAGTTAACGGTTACAAATGCATGTTTACTTAGATCAGGTATATGGTTGACAGTTATATTGGATAATCTAGATGTGCTACAGATTACATCCAATAGAGTTTCAGAGTGGTCGGTTAAGTGAGTAGGTTCTGTAACAAATTGATGAAGACCAAAACATTGCAAAAAGTTAGTCAATTTTTTAGTACTACAATCATTTGTAGCAAGCATATTTATGTTAAAATCCCCCATAAGTACTATATGATCAAATCTAGAGAAAGAGTTTACAGATTCAGTGAGTGCATCAATAAAAGTATCCACACTCAACCAGGGTGGCCTATATGCGGTACCAATAGCAAACCTAAGGCGATTTAGTGTGACACTTAACCACATTTGTTCAACGACAGCTGAATGAGGGAGTTTGATTAGTCGGACATGGATTCCATCACGAGTATAAAAGCCGACCCCTCCACCCCGCGTACGGACGCCCGAAGGTCGTGGGATATGACGAAGCCGATAGCCAGGTGGCGCAGAGGCACGCTTCTCCTCTCCCGCCCTCAACCAGGTTTCGTTTATAGCCATTATATCAACTGAGTGTTGTTCCAGCGCGACCAGAAACTCCTCGTGCCGATTGCACAACGACCCAGGATTCAGCAAGCCAAGTGTCAATAGTTTTCTATTAATGAATTGATAAACAAAAGAGTATGAAATCATAATCAATATAGAATTATTCAGATACCTTTTGACCAGTGTGCGGTGACGTTCATCAACAAATATGAGAAAATCGTGAAAGTAAGAAATTACATTGTGTATGTGGACATGAATACAAGATAGAAATACTATTGTATACGTGTAAACCATGATAAAGTACAAAGAATGCATCTCAAAAAATATATTACCCAAACAATGATAAGTTGGCAATGGCATCGTAGTAGTGCTTTTACAATATACACAGACAGACTTTTCCTTGCAAATAGCAAACTTTCCCTTGAAAATAAAAGGCTTTCCCTTGTAAATATAATCAAAAATAGTCAAAAAGTAATATCTATATTGTTCAGATAAACAATATGTTACTAGAAAGCAGTTAACAAAATATCTAAAAAGTTTTGCACACAATGATAATAATAAATGACAACCAATGTAATTGTAATACACAAAGTTGAGGTATTTTTGAGATAGACAAAGTTTTACTAGAAAGCGATTAACAAAATATCTGAAAATTTCTACGCACAATAATAACAACATATGACAACCAATGTAGTTGTAATATGTAGCTATTTTCATTAAAAATTTAGAAAAAATAACACATCTTCTAAAAATGTTATCGAGAATGGAAAAAGTAATAAGTAAGCACATTAAATACTTAATAACAAAGTGGACAAAATGGGACGGTGATAGCAAATTTATGTGACAACCAATGTAACTGTAAATATTGTAATACATGGTAATTTTCATTGAAAATTTTGAATAAATAACACAACTTCCAAAAACGTTATCAATAGAAATGGAAAAAATTATGAGTATGCAAATTAAATGATTTATAACGTGATGAACAAAATGGGTCGGTAATAGAAAAGTTATCCATTTTGATACCGTTACTGAATAATAAATAAATACATGACTTAAAAATAACAGGAATACCTCCTCAACATACATATTATTGAACTGGGTTTTTTTCGGCATCGCCAACAGAATCAACACCAAAAACCTTCATAAAGTCAGTCTCAGATCGTAGGCGGTGACGTGCCTTGCCAGTTTCTTGCCGTACAAAAATCTTCCCCTCACGCGTCCAAACATATTTCCACCCCAGACGCTTAGCAGCTTCTCTAACTTTTTGGAATAGCTGCCTATTACGGTAAGTCAGGCGTTCGTTGACATAGAAGGGGCGCGAGGAAGCTGAAGTTAGGGTACTGGGTGTGGTAATATCCTCGACGGTGAGGCGGCGGCGCACCCGTGCAGCCTGTAACAGCGCATCTCGTGTAGCGCGGCGCGCAAGCCGCACAGCAATAGGCCGCGGCCGAGTGCCGCTCGCATCACCTGCGGCCGCTCGCGGCGCACCCACTCGCTGCGCGCTCACCACGTCGCGCTCATCCAGCTCCACACTTAACTTTCTGGCGATTGTAAGAATCACGTGGGTTGTATTCTCACCGCTGATCTCGGGGAAGCTCGCTATTTCAATGTCATTTCCCAAGAGATCTTGGTCCTTTTCATCGATCTCATGTTTTAGACGTGATATTATACCTTCCATCTCAGTTATTTTGCAGGTAGTAGTTTCACAGGCTTTAGCTTCCAAATCCTTTACTCTGTTTTCAAGAGTGTCGAGGCGTGAATTCTGAGATTGAATGGCCTCTGTGAGCTCCAATATGACTGTACGAAACATACTCATCTCTTTACGAACGGCTTTCATCAAAATATTCTGTGTCATCTGTGCTGGCATCGGAAAGTGCTGTAGGCGACGGTTTAGCTCGACGAGTTACATTACTGGTCTGGCTAGGAGTCAACTTAGCGACTTAGCGATTATTACTCTATTCAAATTATTCTGGCATTTTTTGCGGGGGGGAGGAAATGCACACAAGTGCAGTTCCGCATACCCACATACAAAAACAACACTGTAATGACGACACTCACACATAAAAAATAAAACATTTTGTGTACTGAGTCACACATCATACCGAAGGGATGTGCTACATCTATGCAGTTATGCACACATCAAAATATGACACGTTTTTGACATAAAGGGCTGGGCTCAACTGTCGATGCAGCAATATCGATACGGAAAAAGGAATAAAGATTACAAACTCAATCATTTTACGATAGGGTGAATAACAACAAAGAGGTCATTTTTATACGCTCGAGCTTTTTACAAAAAGCTCGAGAGTGTAGGTGATTGGGTTGGGATTAATGTCTACCCAGGGAAGTTGGGCTCAGGCTGCTGACACTGAACATCGCTCCAAGACAGTACTGCCATCTGCACACCCAACAATTTGAATTTTGAAAGATACCGACCGACTGTTGAATAAAAAATAGCAAACTGATTTTGATAATGTCGTCAATATAGTAAAATATATCATTATTTTTCTAAGAAACAGTACATTCAATGTCTCAAAAATGGCTTCATCATCCCTGATTTATCATAATATGATACCTCATTCGAGGTGTTACGTATATTGAAGGAGATATGTTTTTTTTCTTAAGTGCGGCGGCGCGAAACTTTGAATGCCACCCCCCATTACCTGCCATCCATCTCTCTCTTAGCGTGGTTGTTTTATGTCATTGGAAAACTTCTAATTTCACGCATGGGTCGGTCATGGGATGGGTGACCAAAAATGTATTATCTCGAGCTCCTCCGTGTCTCGGAAGGCACGTTAAGCCGTTGGTCCCGGCTGCATTACCAGTCGTTAACACCCATCAATCCGCATTGGGCCCGCGTGGTGGGTTATCGCCCATCCTCCCACCTATAAAGAAGGCCTGTGCCCCAGTAGTGGGGACATTAAAAATGGCTGATGGTCAACTATAAATACCAAGTATAAAGTACTGCTAGGTACCTACTTGTTTTCTCGCAGTCAATGGTAAAAAGTAGAGTACACAACTCGTACAACTCGAAAAAAAATTCATCTCGGTTCTTTGTATCCCTAGAACTAAATTCCCTTTTTATTCACTTGTTGTATAATCTACTATTTCGACATTTATTTCGCGATATCTGTCGCGTCGCGCTCACATCAGTGCAGAGCAAATCCTGCAAAAATCTCGCAAATGAATTTGACGCATAATCAGGGTCAGATTGACCAACACTTTATCGACAAACATTATTTAACGGTAACATCACTAAGTTGCCCATCGGCGAGAACTCGGATTTATCTAGCGACAGATCTGAAATTTGTACGGACGAGCCATGGACTAGCAGACCCGATGTCACTGAACAAATTTGACAACTAATCAAGAATAAAATATACGAATTTAATGTTTAAATGCTTAGAGTAAGACGCGCTTCTGTCCCAGAAAGAGAAGCCATACGAAGCTTTCCCCTCTGCCGAAGTAGAAGCCCAAATGGGCATATGCAGTTGATAAAACCAGTTGCGCCCGGATTTCTTTCTAGACCGAGTCCAGTCGCGCATGTGAACGCTGCAGTGTTTAAAATGCCGAATTGATGAGTTTTTTACTGTTAAAAGAGGTCTGGAACATCAAAGTTTACAAAAAGTCGGTGTTACATTTCACATGAAAGTATTTTTTTGTCGTATTATTGCTATTTGTTTACATTTAAACATTAAATTCGTATATTTTATTCTTGATTAGTTGTCAAATTTATTCAGTGACATCGGGTCTGCTCGTCCATGGCTCCTCCGTACAAATTTCAGATCTGTCGCTAGATAAATCCGAGTTCTCGCCGATGAGCAACTTAGTGATGTTACCGTATCACAATGTTTGTCGATAAAGGATATGGCCTGGTCCTGCTCCAGGCATTCTCATAAATGTGATATACCTAAAAATTCTTAAATATTTATTAATTATTTTTAACTTCTGACAGACTCAATTTGGTCTTTGCAGTTTTGCACTGTTACATTCTGCGTCAAAGAGTAAAATAAAATCACAGCATAAATTAATTGGTTCTCTCACAGAATAAATAATCTTTTTGATACATCTTATATTATTATACAACCTGTTACAAAAGTACCCCTAAACCCTGAAATGCCAATGAGTATTAATGAAATAGAAATGATGGGCGCTGTTCTTTATTTTTTAGCTATAATATTTACGGAGAAAAACGATGTCGAAGTTTTGCAAAAATATCGACAATAATTTGAAAGATTCCCAATCAGCTGTTCCGGTCAGTTCCGGTCATTGGCTTCTAAATCAAAGACTATTCGTTTTTCAGACTGGTCACATCTGTAGATATTTGTACCTACGTTTACCTTACAGTGACCTAACTAAGCTAGTTATGGCATAAGCGTATTTAAAATAACATAAATACCTCAGACATAACAGTGACGTAATTTCTAAATTAAATAGTTACTGAATTAATATTTATTTCAAAAATGTAAAATTAATCTCTGCACACCAATTCGAAAAGACACGTAAGCGTCATCTGTATTTAAATACCTACCATGGATAAGTTAAGTAAATTACTAATTTTACCTAGAGAGTTCTTGCTTTGATAGATAATTTCAAGCAGGTTCCAGAAGTCCTATCTGTTGTTGTTTAATCTTTGAAATCGTGTTTGACTGCGGTCGTGTCCGCGGACACGTCCGCGGTCATGACCGCGGACAAATATCGGCATCACACAAAGCATCAAACGAAGCCGCCGCGACGCGCGCTAATGTACAGTAAAAAAATGTCAGTAGTCTTAGTTGTTCCGTTTAGTGTAAAATTCGTTAATAGTTTTTATTGTATTAAAATATCTGTAGGTGCAATGCGATTAATTTAGCTTTGTACAACAGAAGTGAACACCTTCAGAGCGCTTGCGGTACATAAGGATGTATTTTAATTTGTTGAAATCTGTGCACACCGCACCATAGCTACATTCTCGAGTGAAGTTGCCACGGATCACAGTCTATTGTCAATTTAATCGCATGTTTAGTATTGATAAATTCATTTTTTTACCTTTCGGGATTAGGGGTATTTTTGTAACACCTTGTATAAAAATGAATGGAATAAGATCATTTATAATAGAAAAACGTCATAAAATGCTCTTAATACGTATATGAGACTTGACAATAAGACTGAGTGTTCTTGAGTCCGTATTAACTTTTTCAGAAAGGTTTTTGCTTGTTGGGCTCTTTGTTGTTATTCACCCCATGTAAAATGTTTGAGTTTGTTACCTTTATTCCTTTTTCCGTATCGATATTGCTGCAACGACAATTGAGCCCAGCCCTTTATGTCAAAAACGTGTCATATTTTGATGTGTGACTCATCCGTACACAAATTTTTGCTGTTTTGTTTTATTTTTTATGTGTTGGTGTCGTCTTTACAGTGTTGTTTTTGTATGTGAGTATGCGGAACTGCACTTGTGTGCACTTTCCCCCCCCGCAAAAAATGCCAGAAAAAATTGAATAGAGTAATAATCGCTAAGGCTGCTCCCTTCCGCGATGCTCTAAGTTTAAATGTAAACAAATAGCAATAATACGATAAAAATTTACTTTTATGTGAAATGTAACACCGTCTTTTTGGATACTTGATGTTCAAGACCTCTTTTAACAGCAAAAATCTCATAAATTCGACATTTTAAACACAGCAGCGTTCACATGCGCGACTGGACTCGTTCTAGAAAGAAATCGGGTGCAACTGGTTTTACTAATGCGTATGCCCATTTGGGCTTGTACTTCGGTAGAGGGGAACGCTTCGTATGGCTTCTCTTTCTGTATGTAGTGTTAGCTTAATCTTTGCTACTCTGTGGTTTAATCTATGATAAATGGAGATCTCTCTGTCAAGATGGCGGCTACTGAAATTACATCATGAATGGTTGTCTCATTTATAATATTTCCGCCTTTAAACTAATTCAGGTTCCAACTCTTTAACATTACTCTACATGGTGACAGCGGTGTCAATAATTAATAGTAAGTACCAACTCAATGAATAAATCATGGGAAATGAAACTGAGAATCCATCAAAAGGTCAACCTTTGCCAATTGCACATTTAGCGACTCGGCAAAATCTTTCTGTAAATCCTCCTAAGGAATTTAACTTTAGAGATATCAGTGCGTGGCCAAGATGTTTACAAAGATTTGAACAATATTTGTTACTAACCGGCGTAAAAAGTGAAAAAGAAAAGTGTAACCTGTTATTATATTGCATGGGCGAGGAAAGTCTGGAAATTGTAAATCAAGTTGGAAAACGGATAATTTTGAAGAGTTAATTTCGAAATTCAACAAATATTTAAATCCCAGAAGAAACCTTGTTTTTCTGAGAACGATATTTAACAGAAGAATGCAAATGGTAGGTGAGTCTACTGATGATTTTATTAAGAATGTATACGAATTAGCATCGAACTGTGAATTTGAAAAGATTACACAACAAGAAATTATAAGGGATAAAATTAGTAGCAGGGATTTTAGACAAACAGCTATCGGAGAAACTACAAATGAAGAGTGATCTCGATTTAGAGGAAACAATAAGAATATTGCGAGAATGGGACATACAAAAAACACAAACGAGAGAACTTTATAAAGAAGAAGAAATAAATATGATAAAAAATAACAAGAAGTTTCAGAATACTTGCTCTTATTGTGGCTACAATTCCCATCCCAGATTTAAATGTCCGGCTAGAAACATTGAGTGTTTATGCCAAATTATGCAAAAAAGCTGTGAAAGTGAGGTCTTTAGAAGAAAGTGAAGAAATACAAGACAAAGGTAATATTGAAAGTAAAGGACATCAGGCACATGAGACCCAAAAGTGTATAATCATAATTCTGTTATCTAGAAACAGAAAAGAGGTACTCACAAATTGAGAAAGAAGCTTTGGCTCTAACATGGGCAGCTGAGAAACTTTATGAATATATAACGGGCTTAAAAATAATTTTTGAAACGGACCACAAACCTTTATTACAAATACTGCAAACCAAAAACCTAGATGATTGAACTCCACGATTACAAAGGTTTAGAATTAGGTTGATGAGATTCAACTATGAAATAAATTACATTCCTGGAAAAGATTTGATTTTGCCCGATTCCCTATCAAGGGCACCTTTGCTCGACAATGACATTAAAGAAAATACTCATAGTGATTGTGATTAATATGTTAACTTTATTGTAAAAAATTTACCAATATCTGATGTATATTTGCAAAAAATAAGGAAGGAATAGGAAATGGACCATATTTGCACTTTATTAAAAAAATATTGTCTGGAGGGTTGGCCAGAAAAGAATAAAATATCTGTTGAGTTACTTCCTTATTTTCAATATAGGTTTGATTTGAGTTTGAATGATGATTTACTATCAAAAGGTTCTAGGAATGTTATACCAGCTACAATGCATAAAGAGGTTTTGGAATGTATTCATTTGGGTCACCAAGAAATAGTTAAATGTAGACGTAGAGCTCAGATGGCTGTCTGGTGGATAGGCCTTAGTACACAAATTGAAAACTTGATTCGTAATTGCCCTGAATGTGTAGAGCATAGGTCTAATCCTGTAAATACTTTTTGTAAAGAACAATCACCACCTACAAGGCCTTGGCAAATTATTGCTGCAGACTTATTTTTTTATGAAAAATGGTTTCTTATTGTGACAGATTACTATTCAAGTTTTTTTGAAATTTTTGTACTTAGCTCTTTGACAGAAAAAGTGATAATAAGTAAGATCAAAGAATTATTTTCAAGATATGGTATTTGTGAAACATTTAGATCAGACAATGGCCCTCAATTTCGAGAAGGTTTCAAAAAGTTCTCCCAAGACTATAATTTTAATCATAGTACTAGTTCGCCATATCATAGTCAATCTAATGGTTTTGTTGAAAACGCAGTGAAAATAGCTAAGTCTTTAATAAAAAAGAACACTAATCAAATAGACAAAGCATTACTTTCATATAGAACTACTCCACTAGAAAATGGATTTTCTCCAGCCGAACTCTTGATGGGGAGAAAGTTAAGATACCACTAAGTTACCACTAATTGCATCTCAGTTGGAAACTAAAGAGTCAAAGAATGTTGTTGTAAAAAATACTCAAATTAAACAAAAACAAGCTTACTATTATAACAAACGCCATAGAACAAAACAGTTGTCTGATCTAAATGTGGGGGATAGGGTATGGATAGTTGATTTAAGGATTTAGGAAAAATTATAAAGCAACTGACTTATATAGTACATCATATATAATTGAAACTGTAAAAGGCAATTATAGAAGGAATGGGTGGTATTTAATTCCTGCTTCATATGTACAACACCAAGCAAGATTCCAATTTTAAAAGAGATAACGGTTATTCTGCCTTAGATATAAACAATAGTAACTTTAATCGCAATAACAATCAAAGTATAAATGCAAATAATAATTACTTGGATGACGAAACTATTGTAAGCAATCATGCTAATGATGACTCTATTTCTGGTGATGATACTAATACAGTTACTCGCCCTATTAGACAAAGAAATAAACCTATATGGTTAAATGGTTATGTTCACTAATGGTATTTGTGTAATCATGTTGTATTTTAATTTATATAAAGTTCATCAGTGGTAACATCTTGAGAGAAGGGATGTAGTGTTAGCTTAATCGTTACTACTCTGTGGCACATGAGTAAAAAAACGTAAACTGAACAGAGTCCAAGCTGCCTACAAACGGTCTGCTGTAGCTTCACTCATACATAGCGCGGCGATGTGTGCGTGACATCTTACCGACAGTGTAACAGGCACGCCGCCGGGGTAAAAACTGGTTTGCACCGGCTCAGTTGTGGTATAACCGACAGGGCCGCTAAGTGCTATACCACGTTCAATTTTTTCTTAGAGAATACACTAATGTGAACAATGACAGTTTGATTTGTCAAATTACTGACTCGAAGAAAAAATACGAGCCGTGACAACGATTTTATTGAAAAATTAATTATTAGATTCTACCATTTTTCAATGTGTAAAATAAAACGAATTTTATATACATTAGTGTTTAATAAATTAAATATGCCCAACTCTTGCACCGTGTGTGTATGAATAATTCGGGGAAAAAGGATATTTCTTTTTTTTCGTACGGAAAAATCCAAGTGCAGTAAGTATTCATTTTCGTTCGTTTCGTTCAAATACACATTTTGTTATGGACTTGCCTTATTTTATTTTTCTCCCTACTACCTATTTTTAACTTGCGACAGGTGTCAACCCTTTGAGAATCGGTATAAGTTGTGAGAGCTTACACACTCTTATCACACTCTTATCAAAACAATACACCACAAAATCGATCGCAATCTTATCAAAACAATAAAAATAATTATCCACGAAAACAAAATACGTTTAACCCTTAGATTATTTATATATAAATAATCTAAGGTTTAACCCTAATCAACAACGGTCTTTTGTAACATCTCAAGCAGTTAATTCGAACCCTAAAGCAATTAATTGTTTATTATGTAACTTAGAACATAATATTTATAAATGTCCTACTTTTTTATCTTATAATATTTCGAAACGTATTGAATTTGTTAAAAATAAAAATCTATGCTTGAATTGTTTACGTTCAAATCATTCTATAACCAACTGTTTCTCTAAAATTAGTTGTCAAACTTGTGGCTCGCGCCATCATACATTGCTTCATGCGAGTGAAACTGCTCCCGCTGGCTCAAGCCCGCCGCGTAATGAAGGCGCCGGCGCCGGCGGCAGTCATAACAATACGAGCGCTCATGTCGGTCATAGTCGCGAGAATTCGGTTGTGTTATTAGGCACGGCAACTGTGTGCGTGTGCGATGCATTTGGTAGGAAACATTACTTGCGCGCTTTAATTGATATTGGCTCGCAGGATTGTTTTATCACTTCGGCCAGTTTTAAAAAACTCGGCTTGCCTTTCCGTCGTTGCAATCTTACGGTAGCCGGACTCGGCGAAAACACGGTACAACAAGTACAAGGCACCACACAATGTACTATACAACCTCGCGAATGTGATGAGCCAACTTTTCATATCTCACCGATTATCTTAGATAGTATTACCTCTAAAATGCCTACTGCAATAATACCTAACTCGGTTCGCGAACAGTTTAAGCATTTAGTACTCGCAGATTGCGATTTCGATAAACTTTCAAATATTGACTTGTTGCTCGGAGCAGAGTTATTTCATAAAATATATGACGGTCAGCGCCTTCAGCCACGTCCTAATTTACCTGCTGCCTTGCATAGTGTTTTCGGATGGGTGATTACTGGCGCTGTTGATATGCCCAGTTGCACACCTCCGAATGTTATCTCCAGTCTCATCGCTTCCACTCATACCCTTGATGAAGTGGTCAAGCAATTTTGGGAAGTCGAGGAGCCACCTCGCACCCCTATCGTAAATCCTAATGACCTTGAATGTGAGCGTATTTACAGTACTCGCATGTACAGAGAGGACAACGGCCGATATGTTGTTCCTTTGCTTTTAAAAGAACCTCACGGTGTTTTAGGTGATTCTTTTAACAAATCATTATCTCGATTATTTAACATTGAGCGTAAGTTGAACCGGGACGCACAACTTTCGGCTGAATATTCTAACTTTATGACGGAATATCATGACCTCGGTCATATGAACTTAGTCAATACTTCACAACAAAATAGCAAGTATATTATTCCACATCACTGTGTTATCCGTCCTGAGAGCGATACCACAAAGCTTCGCGTCGTATTTGATGCGAGCAGTAAGTCATCAAACGGTTTATCTTTAAATGATCTAGTGTATCCCGGGCCTAAGCTTCAAGCTGACGTAATCGACATCATTACTAACTTTCGTTTACACGCAATTGTTTTTACCTGTGACATATCGAAAATGTACAGGCAAATCAATATCTTACCTGAGGAACGAGTCTATCAGCACATTCTCTGGCGTGAATCACCATCTAAAGAGGTGGACGTCTATGAACTCCAAACGGTCACCTATGGAGTAAGTAGCTCGCCTTATCTCGCCATCAGAACCTTGCATCAGCTAGCTCGCGACCACGGTGCACAGTGCCCGCGCGCGACAGATTTACTTTTAAATAGAACTTTTATGGATGATATTAACGGTGGGGCGTCTTCTGTAGAAGAGGCGCTTGAACTGAAAAATTAACTTATCCAACTTTTGAGTTTCGGTCAATTTCAACTTCGCAAATGGAGTAGTAATAGCCTCACATTTTTAGAAAACTTACCTTCTGATCATTGTCAAAAACCTAAAGTATTCTCAACTGAAAACAATAAACTTATGTTAAAGATTTTAGGAGTTCAGTGGGATCCAAATGGTGATTATTTCACTTATAACGTATCTCAAATTGAATCAAATTGCACTAAACGTTGTATTGTAATGTTATTACTTTTAGGAGGTCCTTTGCAAACGTTCCCAAGAACGTAAACTGAAGGAAACTATAAAAACCATACGTATAAATAAGATAAATAGGTAATCTAGTGTAAATAAAGCTAAGAAACGGTGTGAGGAAGAATATGTACCTTAAAGGGCTTGTATCATAGGAACGGCCCATTATAGGGCCGTGAGATTTTTCCCATGCATTTTGTATTTTGCATTTTGTATTCTTATGTCGGTTGGAATCGTATTTAACACAATTTTTATTCTTTGCTGAGAAAATTATTTATTTGTAAACATATGTCTGTCACATGGAAATAGTACTATAAACCGGAATGAGCGCTTCGCCCCAAAACGAGCCGACAGAGAGGTCAAGTAGATGTATGTGTCCTTTTCTTCATTAGGGTGACCAAACCGTATGGTTGGCCGGAGATATACATAATACTTTAAACTGTTTAATATAAACTTAAATACCTAGGTAGTTCTTTATTTATAATTAACACTTTTTACCGCGTTTTTATTAGGTTGCTTGCTCTTTTGTTTGTTTGAGCACAAATTTTGCAAACGATTTTATACTGAATTCCCGATGAGCTAGAGACTTGAAACTTTGAACACAGGTCAGAAATGGAAGGAAATGCAATATTACAATGTCATTGAGCTGATCTGATGATGGAGCCGGAAGAACGCCACAGGAACTCTATGATGAATGAAACTATACAACCCCATCGTGTTTGGGCTTATTAGAATTGTCTTGACAAGTACTCTGATGGGAGACGAGGTTCAGGGTTGGATGATGAAGTCTGGAGGCCATGCCATAGGAACTCAATATTGAAATCATGCAACCCCATCGAGTTTGTGCTCGTTTGAATCGTCTTGACGAGTGCTCTGTTGGGTAATAGTATCCAAGAGTCTGATGAAGGAAGCCGGAAGAAGGTCACAGGAACTTTGTAATAAAACCTTTCAACCCCATCGAGTTTGGACTCGTTTGAATGGTCTTGACGAGTACTCTGATAGGCGGTGGTATATTTTTAATTTAGCTCGTTAACTAAAAAACAGAAAATAATTATTTATTTAAAAAAAATTGAAACAATTTATTTATCACGTTTTTATTAAATTGCTTTTTTGTTTTTATTTTTTAAATATGGTAATTCAACCAATACAAAATCTAGTTTATTCAATTCAATTTAAGTTCAAGTGTAAATAATTACGCAACTTTAAAGTTTATTCCATTTTTTTTATAAAAATACAATGTGCGTGAACTTCGGAAAAACAAATGAATGTTGGAAAAACAAGTAAAAGTAGGAAAACATTGTCTAGTGATCTGTAGTCAAAAAAAGATGCAAACGATTTTCGACTTTATTGACCTTTGAAATTCGGTTGCTTTTTCCCATAATTATACTTGTTCATTTACTTTGCTGTTTCATTAAAAACTGTTATTTTGGTAAATATGTCAATAAGGTCTAAAATTCTTGCACCAATTTCTTTACTTGTGAAGTTAATAAAATGGGTGCATGAGATTTACGACGACATTACGACGACGTTCCTGATACTGTTGTTTGTAAACTTTCAGGACTTATAAATTCATCATGCTGACCCGTAAGGCTGCAGCACAAAGCACCGAGATGAAGTTGAGGCAGGCACTGCAGGAACTGAAGGAGTCTAGGGATACTTGCAGCCAGCTACTACGTGAGCGAGAAGACAGTGAAGAAGAAATCAGCAAAGTTATTGCTCGCAACTCTCAACTGAAGATTGAGATGGCTCAGATGCATTCTGAGCACATGGAAGTAATACGCCAAAGAGACCAGCTCGAGAACACCGTTAGCGGCTTTGATGATCAGTGCAGCACTTACGAGAGGGCCCTGAACCGCATCACTGATTTGGAACGGGAGCTGAACGATGCTAACAGGCAAATATTAGACTTCAAGGAGCAGCAGCAACTTCAAGAAGTGGACCATACACAGAGTCTTTTTGAGGAGCTCATGATGTCTTCACCTGCTGTACAGTCGGCAGAACAGTCAATAACCAAAGACAATGATTTTTCACCTCGACCTCAAATTTTAGGTGCTAAGAAACTAAAGAAATATATTAAAATACGTAAATTAATTAAAAAAACAGGAAAACTAATTAGGAAAAATAATTGTTTTTCTAAAAATATTGTTTTAAGAAAAAAACGAATTAGCCTCTTGGATTCATTGGAAATTTATAGTAGTAAATTAACTGAAAGCAGGCAAATGTATGACCGGGACACTAAAAAATTACAATTTAAAATCACTCAGTTGTATGAGTCACTTGAACTTGTGCAAAAGAAGTACTCTCTTGCGCAGAAACAAATTGATGAGCACATCAAATCTGCCACAGAGTTAGTGGAACTCTGCAATTACAATGCGGACCGGTATGATTCCTTAGTAAATAGTCAACTTATTGTTGAATCTTCAGTTATTCACAATAATGATTCTGATGTAAATAAAACTAGCCAATCTACACAGAGCCCCTGTCATTCATCATCCTGCATAAAAACATTACAAAGTAGCTATAGTAAATGCATGTTCAAACCAGCATTATCTTTTAACTCAAAGGAGGCAAAAATAATTATGTTTTCAGACAAATTAGGTCAGGGATTAGGTTTAGCCCTAAGAGATAAGCTCTCTAAAAAACTAATTAATATTTGTACTCCTGGTTTATCTTTTAACCAAATTGTACAAAATATTAATAAGTCACATATTGATGACGCCACAACAGTTGTAATATTATGTGGGGACAGTTCCCATATTACAAAAAGGGACATTCTTAAAAATATTAATATTCTATTAACATTACAGTCTGAAACAAGATGTAAAATAATAATTAGCGCTTTCCCTTATGCAAGTAACTTAAACTGGGATCAAAATAAGCGCATTTTTGATTTAAATTTGTATATATATAATTTGATTTGTCGTCACAGTGACGTTATTTTATACTTTGACGTTAATAAATTTATTAACACTTTTATATTGACTCCAGATAGTATGTATCTGCCGAAAAAATTTAGGATGCAAATAGCTAATTTGTTAGCTTACAATTTACAGGACTCTGTTACAGCTGTAACTAAGTCCATAAAACCGAGTATTAGTACTTCATCTACTACTCGGCATATTGTTTCAAATAAAACAGTGACAAACTCAGATTTAAACTGAGGCACAAGACAACAGCCAGGCCTAATTGTATCAATATAATTAGTCAAAATATTCAGGGCCTGTCTGGCAAAGATCTAGAATTAGAATTGTTTGTTGAATGTAATAATATTCAAATCATTTGCATTACAGAACACTGGCTAAAGCCTGGTGATATGTCATTTAATCTAAATAATTTTCAACTAGCAAGTGCGATGGTTAGGCAAACAACTATTCGTGGCGGTTCTGTAATTTTTGTGAATAATAATATAAAGTATAAAGAAAGAAAAGATATTGTGAACCTTACATCAGAGCGCCATGTAGAGTTGTCTTGTATTGAATTAGATAGCATGATTATTGTGTCTGTATACCGCCCCCCTAAGGGTATCTATGAAATCTTTGAATCTGTCATGGAAGATGTTCTAAAAAAGTTAAGGTTAAAAAATAAACCAGTAGTAATTTGTGGCGATTTTAATATTGATATTCTTGAGAGCAATTCTTCGACCACTCGTTTTCTGGCATTATTTAAATGTTTTAATTTACATAATAAATTTTTAGAACCCACACGGGTAACTGAACACTCCGCCACTTGCATAGATAATGTTTTTTCAGAATGTGATCAGAAAAACAAATTTGTTTTTAGTAATATTTCATCCGACCATTACGGTTTGAAAGTTTCATACGCTGTGAACGTCATAGATACACCTAAGACTGTAGAATGCAGACCTATCACAAAAAAGGGATTGGACAATTTTAAAAACAACATTGATGAACAAATCTCTTTATTGCCATGGATTTCAGATAATCCTGATGTTCTGTATGAGAACCTCTTTCATTTAGTTACTAATGAGTTCGATAAATCATTTAAAACCAAGACTATTAAATGTACTCAGAAGTTACGGTTCTGCGATTGGGCTACGACAGGTATTTATAAAAGTAGAAACAGACTTTATGAACTTTACAAGCTTAGAGAAACCAACCAAAGCCCAGGTTTCTTAGAACATGTTAAAAAATACTCGAAGACTTTCAAAATAATTTGTGCAGTTGCAAAGTCTAACTGCATTAAAAAGCAAATTAAAAACTCGAGTAACAAAACTAAAACAAGCTGGGATATCATTAATCGTGAAACTGGTAAAACTAAAGCACGGGAAAATAACCTAACGCTTAATATTAATAATGAATTAATAAAATCAGATAAAGAAATTGCTAATATTTTTGATAAGTTCTTTGTAAACATACCAGTAGAAACTACATCAAATTTGGATTCCTCACCAGCGGCTGCTGTATCTATGCTAAAGGGACATGTGGCTGAAAGTGATTCAATGTTTAATTTTAAATGTATCAACGCTTTAGATATAATTAAAGCTTTCAATTCTCTAAAAATGAAAAGCTCCACTGATTTATGGGGCATATCAGTTAAGGTTATTAATAATATTGTGCATACTATTGCCCCTTATCTTGCTGACATTTTTAATCGGTGTATTGATCAAGGAATATTTCCTGATCTTATGAAGTTTAGCAAGGTAATACCATTGTTTAAATCAGGAGATAAAGAAGATCCTAGCAATTACAGACCAATATCGATATTACCTGCCCTAAGCAAAATTTTTGAAAAAATAATACTCGAGCAATTATTAGGTCATTTTAATGTAAATCAACTTCTGCACAACAAACAATTTGGCTTTACGAAAGGTCGTTCCACAACTGATGCTGGGGTTGCGCTTTTGAAGCATGTCTTTGATGCTTGGGAGGGGTCTCAGAATGCCCTTGGCATTTTCTGCGACCTGTCCAAGGCTTTTGATTGCGTGGACCACTGGACGCTGCTGTTGAAGCTAAATCATTACGGTGTAAAAAATAATGCCCAAAAATTAATACTGTCGTATCTCAGTTCAAGGACTCAAACAGTTAATATCAATGGAGTAAGTTCATCAGGTTCTCATGTAAAAATGGGCGTTCCGCAAGGCTCCATTTTGGGCCCTTTTTTATTTTTAATATATATAAATGATCTACCCTTTTTTGCAGAGAGGTTCTGTGATATTGTTTTGTTCGCGGATGATACTTCTTTAATATTCAAAGTTGACAGGAATAAAACTGATTTTGACGATGTGAACAAAGCACTCTCGCAGGTTCTTACTTGGTTTAATGTAAATAATCTCCAGCTTAATGCTAAGAAAACCAAATGTGTTAAATTCACTTTACCTAATGTACAGGCGAATCCCACTGAAATTGTAATAAATAATGAGAAATTAGATTTGCTCGATTCAACAGTTTTCTTGGGTGTAACTCTTGACAGTAAACTTCAATGGAATATGCATATCACAGCTCTGGCTGGCAAGCTCAGCTCTGCTGCTTATGCTATTAGAAAAGTTAGACAGTTAACAGATGAAGAAACTGCCAGATTAGTGTATTTCAGCTATTTTCATAGCATTATGTCATACTGTATTCTTTTGTGGGGGATAGCAGCCGATATAAATACTATTTTTGTTTTACAAAAACGAGCAATAAGAGCTATTTATCAACTAAGTTCTAGAACATCTCTTAGGGATAGATTCAAAGAGATTGGTATATTGACAGCAGCATCACAATTTATATTAAACTGCATACTTTTCGTACGTCGCAATATTAACTTATATACAAAAAATAGTGATTGGCACAATCGGAACACCAGAAATAAAGACAAACTTGTAATGCCTCAGTATAGATTAGAAAAAGTCCGTGGTTCTTTCATAGGTCTTGGTATAAAGTTTTATAATAAAATTCCAAGTAATATTTTGGATTTACCATTTGAAAACTTCAAGACTCATGTAAAGAATTGTCTTCTCAAAAAAGGATACTATACTGTTAAAGATTACTTAATTGATAAAACAGCTTGGTCGTAGATTTTTCTATTCTATGTGAAAATTGAGAGAATTGTCCTACCTACTTAAAACGTATTGTAAGCTTTTGACTCGACGCCTTAATGCGGGTAGCTTTAGTATGTCATGCTCACTTTAAACATTTCTGCGGTGGTGTCGTGTGAGGCGGGTCGTTACGTTCCCTCAAATATGGTTGAGCGAAACGATGGCTGGTTCATGCGTCATGCTCGTGAACGGGTGCTGCCAGTGGGAATGGGTCTGCTTCTGTCTGCTTGTACTAAGGGCGTCGCATATATATTTTTTTCTTCATGTTTAATATTATCAATCTGTATGGCACTTCTTACTCAAAACATAAAATTAATAACTAATCCTTGTTTTGATTTCTCACTTTTTTTATTGCTAATGACTAAAATGATTATTTTGCTTTCGTAATATTTTTTCGTATTTTTTCGTCTATAGTTTTGTAAGTAAAGGCCTATGAAAAGCTTTTGGATATTCGTTTTCAATTCAGTGCCTTAGGATAGGTAGCCTAAGTATGTCATGCTCTCTTTAATCATTTCTGCGGTGGTGTCGTGTGGGGCGGGTCGTTACGTTCCCTCAAATATGGTTGAGCGAAGCGATGGCTGGTCCATGCGTCATGCTCGTGAACGGGTGCTGCCAGTGGGAATGGGTCTGCTTCTGAGTACCTATCTTAACGCATATTGAATTGTAAGAATTGCGTTTTAACTTTTTATGTCTTGCATCAAGTGTTTTTTGGTTCGAGTAGCAGACAGAGTGATTTCTCAACTAGTTGAAAGTTATTTACTCTCATATTTACCTATCTGAATGTAGTAGATATATTTAATTTTAACCTACCTACCTATTGTGTGCAAACTTTTGTTAATTATTGTGATGGAAAATGACCTCACTTTAAACGTAGAGCTCATTTTTCAATATTGACGACTCTGTATGAAATATACAGGGAGAAAAAAGCAGCCCTTGACGAGTTTCTTGCCGGTTCTTCTCGTTACAAGGTCTCCCGCTTAGGGTTTGCGAACCGATGGCGTAGCTTCTATGACATTCACAAGTGCTTGTAACAGCCTAGACTGAATAAAATATTTTGAATTTTGAATTTTGACACAATGTTAAAAATATAAAAAGAAACCAAGATGGCGGCCAACTATATTGTTCGTGGGCCGATTTTGATGAAACTCGATTTTGCTACTATTTTGATAAAAAATAACAACGAAATGTTAAAAATATAAACAAATATGGCAACCAACTCTTTTATTTGTGATTGGGGCTGATTTTAATGAAACTCGGTTTTAGGACTAATTTGACAAGAAAATAATACCTAACACAATATTGAAAAAAATAAAAATCCAAGATGGCAGCCAACTTTTTTGTTTTTGGGCCGATTTCGATGAAACTCGGTTTTTGGTAATATTTTGACAAAATAATAACAACGCAATTTTTTTAAATACTAAAAATCTTAGGCGGCAGCCAACTTTTTTGTTTTTTGGGCCGATTTCGATGAAACTCGGTTTTTGGTACTATTTTGACAAGAAAAAACAACTCAATGTAAACTGATGGAAAAATAAAAAAGATCAAAATGGCTGCTAATTTGTTTTTGAAATCGGCCCAAGAACAAAAAAGTTGGCCACCATCTTGAATTTTGTAAGTTTTCAACATTGCGTTGTTATTTTCTTGTCAAAATCGTACCAAAAACAGAGTTTCATCAAAATCGGCCCTAAAACAAAAAAGTTGGCCGCCATCTTGAATTTTTAGTTTTTTTAAAATTGCGTTGTTATTTTCTTGTGAAAATAGTTCCAAAAACCGAGTTCCATCAAAATCGGCCCAAAAACAAAAAAGTTGGCCGCCATCTTGGATTTTTAGTTTTTTTTTAAATTGCGTTGTTATTTTCTTGTCAAAATAGTTCCAAAAACCGAGTTTTATTGAAATCGGCCCAAAAACAAAAAAGTTGGCCGCCATCTTGGATTTTTTAATTTTCAAAATTGCGTTGTTATTTTCTTGTCAAAATAGTACCGAAAACCGAGTTTCATCGAAATCGGCCCATAAACAAAAAAGTTGGCCGCCATCTTGGATTTTTAGTTTTTTAAAAATTGCGTTGTTATTTTCTTGTCAAAATAGTTCCAAAAACCGAGTTTCATCGAAATCGGCCCAAAAACAAAAAAGTAGGCCGCCATCTTGGATTTTTAAAATTTTCAACATTGCGTTGTTATTTTCATGTTGAAATAGTACCAGAAACCGAGTTTCATCGAAATAGGCGCACAAACATGAATTTGATTATTATTATTAATTTTACCGTCCCGCCTGCGACCTCTAGCCATTTCAATAGAACAATTTCGTTTTTTTTGGAAATCTGAAATGGTGAAGTATTTATGGTCACACTAGTTTTGTTAAGTTACATTTCCTATAGATTGAAATTCTTAAATTGAAATTCAAGGTCAAAATCGGAGTTGCCAGGATTGATACTTCTATTTATTACCACCTCACCGATGATTGCTGATTAGCATTATTGTAGATATCTAATTAAATCAAAAAAGTTCTGTTTTATATTACAATTATTATGTGTCATTCTAAAATTAATATTTAAATAGTATATATTCGACTTCCCACTCCGAATCATTAATTTTGATACACTACTTGATTGGTAACGTACATATTTTTAGTCCTACTATCGTAGTATTATTGTTTAGTAATGACAATTGTGCGAACGAGACACCGACCTCCACCTGGTGTTGTCTCATTCACACAGTAGTGCCTTCAGTCAATGTCGTCGATAGAATTTCAACTCTATGAGCAATGCAATAAAGTTGAATTTCTTTTAAACGATAGGTGAAAATTTTTGAAGTGTACTCACTCCCTATTATAAACCTCCTTGGTCTGTCACTATAATTGCCATAGCAACGCGCTATTTTTTTAATTCAATGTCAAAGCCATAGATTTCCAGCTTGTCTTCAGCCTAGCTATAGATAAGAACCTTTGTACAATATTGTTCTGTGTTCTCATATTTGAATGTAGAGTAGAATTTTAAAAAAATAAATACCGACTGTATAAAAGCGCGGTCGGCAGCTCAGGTGAGTCAGTCTTTCCACGAGCTTGTCCAGTTATTTTTATTATGGCTGCCGTTCTATAACTGTAAAAAAATATACGTCCTATTATTCTATAATTGTAAATAGCGGCTTCTTCGGGGCACGGTCCTCGACCTTCGACCTTCGGCACGAACCACCGGACGTGTCCTCCACCCACCAGGACGTCGTGCACCTTTCCGCCTGACCTACAGAGGGAGCTCTCCCCTGGACTATCCGTGCACTATCCGTCCACAATGGTGGAGTAAGGTTCACAGTCAATGACGCGAACTCCAGAGAAGGTAACCTAATACGTGACTTTAGGGCTTATTTATAAGGAGTTGTCATCCGCTCCTCTATGACTATAGGCTTATTTTTAAGGAGTTGTCAGCCGCTCCCCTATGACTATAAGGCTTATTTATAAGGAGTTGTCAGCCGCTCCATTAAAATTGACACTAAGGCTTATTTTTATGGAGTAGTCAACCGCTCCTAAGTTAAACATAAAAAATAAGAAATCAACTTGTTAGTTAAGTTAACGCAAGTAGAGCATTAGTCTAACAACTAAGATTGCCCTTAGAGTAGGCAAAGTTAAGAGATAGTTATCTCCTAAGTAGTAAGTAGTAGAGTACCTAATGCAGTAGGTAGTTAACGTACTGTAGAGACGTTAACGGTAGAGTACCTAAAGTATTAGTTAAGAGATAGTTATTTACATAGTATATACATAGTAAAAAAAATCATCTGTGTTCCGCCGGGACTCCATATCTGCCTGCCTGCTTCGTGCCTGCTTCGTGCCTGCCTCCTGTTACCCCTGCTACCTGGATCCACGTCTCTGCGTGCCTGTCCTGTTCCCGTCTACGTCCCGCCCTAGTCATACTTTGTTAGTCCTACCTAGTTTTTAAATTATCCAAATTTCTGTGCTAGGACGTGTCATTAATAAACTCTTGAACTTCAACTTTATTTTTTTTTTTAGCTTTCTTCCAAATTTTGCTCCGTTACCTTCCGTAACGCGACAGTATCTTAAGCAACGTCGCTCGTATCTTTGACCCCGTTGGGTGGTTAGCCCCTTTTATCCTCTTAGCAAAGCTGATCCTTCAAAATCTTTGGCGACAACAGTTATCTTGGGACGAAATAGTTCCTGAATCAATCGAAAAGGACTGGAAGGACTTTACCTCCGAACTTTCAAATCTTAACTCCATAAACATTCCACGTCTAATAATTCCTTTAGACACTGTCCAAACTCAACTAATCGGGTTTTGTGATGGTTCAACAAAAGCCTACGGTTGTTGTATTTACATCCGAACGGTAACTTGCAGTGGTCAAATCCATGTATCTCTTCTAATCGCGAAATCCAAGGTAGCACCTCTGAAGCCCTTGACCGTGAATAGAATCGAATTATGCGGTGCAGTGTTATACTCAGTAGACAACTCAACATAAATCAAATCCTATCTTTTACCGATAGCTCTACGGTATTGTCATGGTTAAATACGGCACCGCACAACTTAAAAACATTTGTAGCTCATCGTGTAGTACAAATAACCGAATCTTTACCTCCATCTCAGTGGCGGCACGTATCTACTCAGGATAATCCCGCGGATCTTTGTAGCCGTGGTCTCACATGCTCACAACTAGCAGCATGTGAAACCTGGTGGACTGGGCCTCAGTGGCTTCGTCAAGGTGTGTCTGAGTGGCCAGATAGCGTTCCTCAGCCTCCTTCGGAACCCTTGCCAGAACTTAAACCTAACTCATCATCTCATGTCATCCAAGAGGTCGACATAAACCATCCTATACCGGCTCTCGCCAAACGTACCTCATCTTTGACAAAACTCCAACGAATCTTAGCTTGGTGTTTTCGTTTTATCTTTAACATAAAACTACCTCAAAACAAAAGAAAGCAAGGTTTTTTAAATTCAGAAGATCTTGAAAATTCTCTTTATTATCTCATACGGTACGAACAGTTAATTCATTTTGAATGCGATATTAGTAATCTAAAACATAACAAACCTTTACCAAAACATTTACAAAAATTAAGTCCCTTTTTAGATTCAACTGGTTTATTGCGAGTGGGGGGACGCCTTCAAAATGCTGATTTACCAAATGAGGTAAAACATCCGTTGTTATTACCAAAATTTTCATTTTTATCAAAATTAATTATAGATAACTGTCACATAAAATATCTTCATTGCGGACCTCGCACCTTACACTCTCTAATACAGCGTAGATTTTGGATCTTAGGAAGTCGTAACTTAATTCGTTCACGTTTATCTAAATGCATAACATGTTTCAAATTTAATCCTTCTAGAAGTCAACCTCATATGGGTGATTTACCTAAAAGTCGATTAAGTGAAGGTCAAAGTTTTCGAAATGTCGGAATTGATTTCGATGGACCTTTTTTTGTTAAAGAAAGTAGACGTCGTAACGCAAAAGGTTATAAGGTTTATATTTGCCTTTTTGTATGCTTCTCGGTAAAAGCGGTTCATCTAGAACTCGTAACAGAGTTGTCGACAGAAGCCTTTATAGCAGCACTCGATCGATTTGTCGCTCGTCGCGGTTTGTGTGAGCAAATCGTGACCGATTGCGGTACGAATTTTGTAGGAGCCAAACGTTATCTTTGTGAAGTTAGTAAAATGTTATCCGAAGAACATTTAAATATTTCAGACAAACTAGCTTCTCGTAATATCAATTGGAAATTAAACCCTCCATCAGCACCTCATTTTGGAGGTATCTTTGAGAGTGGTATCAAATCCACTAAATATCTTCTTAAGCGTGTTGTAGGATCGCAACTACTTACCTTTGAGGAGTTTTACACAATATTGACAAAGGTCGAAGCGATGCTAAATTCCCGGCCTCTTTGCGCAATATCTTCAGATCCTAACGAAGTCGATGTCCTTACGGCTGGGCACTTTCTTATCGGACCTCCTTTGGTTGCTGTACCAGAGCCACCTCTTAACGATGAAATGCACCCACGATCCCGTTGGCAGTTGCTACAAAAGTTATCTCAAAGCTTTTGGCGTAGGTGGCAAAGAGATTATCTTCATACCCTTCAACAAAGAACTAAATGGTCGCAAAACAAAGGTCGTGAAATCTCTGTGGGTGATATTGTTACAATCATGGAACCTAACTTAGCACCAAATGAATGGCGGCTTGGAAGAGTAATACAAGTTCATCCAGGCCAAGACCAAACTGTCCGGGTTGTAACAGTAAAAACTAACAGAGGGACACTAGTTCGACCCGTAGTCAAACTTTGTCCCTTGCCCCTTGAAAATTAATCTTAAAATCACATCTTGTCTCATTAACACAACAAACAAAACAATCTTATCTTAAATTTAAACGATCTTATCCTAATCAAAACGATAACTAACTTTAAGCAAAAAAAATATTATTTTTTTTAACTCATAATCAAACTTGCCTAGTTATAAGTTAAACTTAAGCTTAGTGTACATTGTATGCACATCTATAGGTTTTATTTTATTTTTATTCAATCTTATCCTCTAGCAGGCATATTCAAAGGCAACTGTTTGGGGATTTTGATTTATGTATGTATAGCTTATCCTGTGAAATCCGAGCTATTTCAAGTGGGGGGAAATGTTGCAGCCTAAAATCAATACCTCATCCTTTTGTCCTCCCACTACCAATTTCCGATGTACCTCTGACGTCGGCTGTCACGTCACGTGGCTATCACATGGACTTGTGTGAGTCGAATGTAAAAACCGAGCTGTAACGTGCGCGCGCGCCGCTGTGTTTATCAAAAAAAATCTAAATTCCGTGAAAATCAGGCAGCCAGCTTCCCAGTGAGTACCTATCCTTTGGTTTTAAAAGTTGTGTCATCGACCCTTGCTGAAAAAGCGACGTAAGGTGGGCGATACTTTATAAATCCAAACATCCCCTCATACCATCGTGGTTTAGCGTCCTCAAAGCAATTGCAACATCTAACAGTCGGTTTTTTGTTTTTTTTTCGCAACTGATTGATAGTTTGTCAGCCCTTATCAGCCCGCTGAGAATTTGAGTTCTGAAAATATTTCCGATTTTTCTTGAAATCGTGGACATTTTTGCGAAATAATCCTTCGGAAACATGGTGTCCTGTTCAGTGATTGATTGTTGTACAACACATCGAAATGACCCAGAAAAATGTTCATTTCACAGGTAAATTATTCCAAATCGACCCCGCCTAACTTTGTGTTTATTTTTGCCAATACGTTTCGAAATTTTAGCACTGAGCGTGATAATTCTTTTCTGTAAACACTCATTTTTGTAAGAAGCAAAGATCGGCTAGACAAAATGAAAAATTAACGAATATTTTGTATAAAGAAATAATTTTCATTTTACAGTAGGGCTGCATAAATTTATCGATATTTTTTGTCGATTGTCTATCACGCCGCATCACGCGGTAAACGAATATGTTTCACTGATGTAAAAGTACTTATAATGATGTTTAGTTATTAATCATCTTGGAATGTAATCCCATTTAAGATACTTAAGCCGATCCATAGGTATCAGTTTCTGACTATTAGAATACTACTTAACTATATTTCAGATTTCCTACCAACTTAGAAACAAAAAATGCATGGCTTACATTAATTGGCCGTCCAAACTGGACTTCAAAGAAAACTTCATGTCTATGATTTTAAATATCTTCTTATCTTTTTTTATGTCAAATAAATGATTTTAAATATCTTCTGATCTTTTTCTAATAGTCATACTTCATTTCAGAATCGTAATTTTAGTACACCCGTGCAAAATTCTATCCCATTTATTTTGAATCTATGGCTGTTAATTAATACTATCGATATTTATATCAATAGTGACAAGATTACATCACTGAGTCTTATACATAAAAAAAATACACACAAATGTAAATCAATTTCGGTTTCGATTGACAGCTTATGTTTGTTCCTCTATTCCGACAGGTATATTATAGTACATTACGATATTAGTGCGTTAAGATAGTTATAACATGCGAGGCGGAATTTCAGCCTGAGCCGAAGGCGAGGGCGTAATTGAGCCGAGCATGTTATAACCAATACGCACGTATATCGTACGACGTTTTTTAACACATTTGCGAGGAAACAGAAAAAAAAAACATTTTATATTTTGTTCATTTTTAATTATTGAAACAGTTAGTGAAATTACAATTATTAATATCGACACCATTTTTCATCTTGAGGGTACTTTTCAGCATAGAATATGTTGTCCACAACGAGCTAGGCTTATATTTACTAGCTAGTTCATTAAAATACACCAAAACTACATTTTCGGAAAATGACTTGGCATTTTTCATGTTTTTCCACTTCAAGAAATTTTCATACGTGGTTATGTATCTGTCCTTGGATATTGACGGCAGCAAGCTGTCGCATGCGGTTCGCGCTTCTGTTAGAATATCCGGTGGTTGGAGTTGAAGTAATATATTGCTCATCTTCATTATTGAAAGTTGTCATTTTTAGATATTCACAATACAAGTACAAAGAAAAGAAAATTTGAGCAAAATGGCGCGAGGATTATTTTCTGCCGTGGCTGCGTGAAAATGTTGGCAAAGACGCTAGAGCATGCAGCCAAGGTTTTAAATTACCGAATAAACTGTTTTTTTTATTTTAAATAAACTCAATCTGTGAATGCACACTGTCTACTGACTGGCGCCGCGCGGCGATTAGCTCGAAATTTGAATAGCAACAGCGCGCTGCTCACTAGCTGGGCTGCGTTCCGTCGCTTTGGGTGTAGTTGTATGGTTAAAAGGAGGTCGCTAATCGCTCATACATTTCAGCCCATTTTATTACCGACTTCAAAAGGAGGGAGGTACTCAATTCGACCCGTTTTTTTTTTGTTTGTTTTTTGTATGTACATCGATTACTCGAAGACGGCTGAACCGATCGAAATGATTCAAACGTTATTACATTAGATAAACTTCCAAACTGGTCCCATTTTTTAAAATTTTGAAATCGGTTTAGTGCTTTTCAAGTAATCTTGAAAAAAGCACGAAAATAGTATGCTTTTGTGTGAACTACCGCGATGATCAGTCGTATAACTTCTTTGTTTATGAACTGAATAAGATAATTATTTTTTTGTTGGAAAAGGGATATCTTTAGTGTATTTTTTTAACCAACTTAAAAAAGGAGGTTCTCAGTTTGACCCGCATGTATGTATGTTTCTCCGCGATTAACTCACGTTTGGCTGAGCTGATTTTTCTACCTAAAAAGTCGGTAATAATATACCTACATTACCTAATACAAAAGGTACCTACACTAAAAATAAAAAAATAAAAAATTGTTTAAAAAAAACAAAAAACCGACTTCAAAAAACTTACCTCTAAAAAGCAAGAAATAATATTCGTAATAATAAAAACACGTCTATTGAAGTCGGGTGTGGCTTTTAGAATAAAAAAAAGGAATTTGTACTCCAGCCTCACCCGACTTCAATAGACGTGTTTTTATTATTACGAATATTATTTCTTGCTTTTTAGAGGTAGGTTTTTTGAAGTCGGTTTTGTACCTGAGGTACATTATACCAAAATGTAGGGAAAAATTCGAGGATACCGAAAATGATGTTATTTTAGCTCAATCTTTACTTAAAACTTAGAAATAAATCATTAAAAGTGTGTTCACACTTGTAACACATTCAAATTATAATATGGCAATACTGGATATTCAGCTTCAGTTTAATAACGCAAATGTTAGTTTTTATTAGTTAAACATGTTAAAAAATATCATTATACATACATCGGAATTAATAGGCAAAAAAATCTACAACAACACTGTGGGAACAGTTTTTATGCCTGCAAGTAACAATACGTCAAAAGAACTGTCAAACAAAACGTCATGAGAGAAACGTCATTCCGACTTCCGAGTTTAATAAAATCAACTTCAACTGACAATGACAACGGCTGTCAACTTGACAGTTTTTTCAATTTTCAAGGAGCTGAATGTTATGATATAATCTGTGTAATAGGTTCTTATATCGAGAGCATTTTTAATTTTTTTTCCTCGTCTCTAAATTACTAAAAAAAATATTAATGGTATATTATATTACTCAGGGTATTATAAGGGATTTTTTTCCGCAGAGTGTACCTCGGTACATCATTTGGGCCATTTTTGGTGACATCCTTTAACCCGTTTTGGGTTGCAACCAAGCGACGGAACGATCGAGTTTTAATAACCTCTTTAGGTACAAAGTTTTCGTTTTCCACCTGGAATACGGATATTTTAAACTTTCCTTTAAACTAAATCAAATAAAAATCTGTATTTTGAGTAGAAACAATGAAATTTTTGAAATTTAGACATAAAAACATCAAAATACAAAATAATGTCAAAATGACAATGACATATTTTGGTAAGGTAAACGTCAGAGCGTTTTTCAACCATCTATTTTGATGGTTGTTTGGTTGAAACGCTCCAAGCCACGGAACGGATGAAACTACGCTCTGACAGCTGTCAGAGTAAAATTTCACCGAACCACAAAAATTCAAAAAATTCAAAATTCAAAATAATTTATTCAGTCTAGGCTGTTACAAGCACTTGTGAATGTCATAGAAGCTACGCCATCGGTTCGCAAACCCTAAGCGGGAGACCTTGTAACGAGAAGAACCGGCAAGAAACTCGTCAAGGGCTGCTTTTTTCTCCCTGTATATTTCATACAGAGTCGTCAACATTGAAAAATGAGCTCTACGTTTAAAGTGAGGTCATTTTCCATCACAATAATTAACAAAAGTTTGCACACAATGGGTAGGTTGGTTAAAATTAAATATATCTACTACATTCAGATAGGTAAATGTGAGAGTAAATAACTTTCAACTAGTTGAGAATTTGAGAAATCACTCTGTCAGCTACTCGAACCAAAAAACACTTGATGCAAGACATAAAAAGTAAAAACGCAATTCTTACAATTCAATATGCGTTAAGATAGGTACTCAGAAGCAGACCCATTCCCACTGGCAGCACCCGTTCACGAGCATGACGCATGGACCAGCCATCGCTTCGCTCAACCATATTTGAGGGAACGTAACGACCCGCCCCACACGACACCACCGCAGAAATGATTAAAGAGAGCATGACATACTTAGGCTACCCATCGTAAGGCACCGAATTGAAAACTAATATCCAAAAGCTTTTCATAGGCCTTTACTTACAAAACTCTAGACGAAAAAATACGAAAAAATATTACGAAAGCAAAATAATCATTTTAGTCATTAGCAATAAAAAAAGTGAGAAATCAAAACAAGGATTAGTTATTAATTTTATGTTTTGAGTAAGAAGTGCCATACAGATTGATAATATTAAACATGAAGAAAAAAAATAATATATACATATCAGGGTCACTGGAAATATGACGTATTCCTGCTAAGGGGTTATAGATGAGGTCAAAACAAATATTTTTTGTCATATAACTTTTTCTCAAAAAATTAATAGTTTTTGAGTTAATTGAAATTAAGTATTTTTTTACCAAATGTACGTTTTCAGACACAAAAATTTAAAATAAAAGATAACTACTCATTCGATTCCGGTTTTTTCATTATTTTGAGATAGAAAACAATCTAAGTGTTGATAATGAATAAAAAAATTACAAAAACGTACAGGTGTTTTTAAAAAAAAACAATCCTTGAATGCGTTTATTTTTTTATCTTTTTTCAGATATTTTAGAAATAGCATCAAATATCTTTAAAAAAATTCTAGTAACTAAGCGTGCATAATATTTTAAAAACATCGCCATCTATTCAGCTTTCAGTTGAGGTATAAAACTTAATAATAATTTAAATAAAAAATGAGAAATTAAGACTTAACTAAATAGCAGTCCCATTTTATGTAGCAAAAATTACCTACTTGAAGCGCTTCGAAGGTGGCCGTATTATCCTACTTATATCATAAATGTGAAAGTTTGCTTGTTTGGATGATTGTTAATCAATTACGCAAAACGACTGAACGGATTTGGATGAAATTTGGCACACAGACAGTTTATAAACAGGATTTAAACATAGGAGGATACGATTATCTTGGTTAAAGGTTCCCTGGGGATTTTCTCGAATGTAATTGCGGACAAAGTCGCGGGCGGAAGCTAGTTTGCCATAAATGATCGTGCTTACTAAAAATACTTTCGTCCGAGTGAGTTTGAAACAGAATTATTTTCCGCCAATGAGTCAAAATTTTATACAGACAGCATCAAATATAACCATGCATATCAGCCATTTTTAATGACCCTCTGCTGGGGAACAGGCCTTCCTTTCCTTTTGGGATAAAGCGGACGGGCCATAACCCACCACGTGGGCCCAATGCGGATTGGTCGGTGTTAACTCAATCTACCTTACATTGAGCCCTTGGTTCTGGCTGCATTTACAGTCGTTAACACTGACCAATCCACATTGGGTCCACGTGATGGGTATGGCCCGTCCGCTTTATCCATCCACAAGCCAAAAGGTAGGCCACTTCCCCAGCAACGGGGCATTAAAAATAGCTGATATGCATGGTTATTTGTGACACAGTTTGTATTAAATTTTGACTCATCGGCGGAAAATAATCCTGTCTCAAACTCACTCGGACGAAAGTATTTTTAGTAAGTACGACTATTTATGGCAAACTAGTTTCCGCCCGCGACTGCATTCGCATTTACATTCGAGAAAATCCCTAGGGAACCCTTAACCAAGATAATAGTATCCTCGTATGTTTTAATCCGGCTTATAAACTATCTGTGTGCCAAATTTCATCCAAATCCGTTCAGCCGTTTTGCGTGATTGATTAACAATCATACAAACAAGCAAACTTTCACATTTATGGAATTAGTAGGATAATACGGCCACCTCCGAAGCGCTTGAAGTAGGAAATTTTTGCAACATGAAATGGGACTGCTATTTAGTTAAGTCTTAATTTCTCATTTTTTATTTAAGTTATTATTAAGTTTTATACCTCAACTGAAAGCTTAATAGATGGTGATGTTTTTAAAATATTATGCACGCTTAGTTACTAGGATTAATTTAAAGATATTTGATGCTATTTCTAAAAAATCTGAAAAAAAATAAAAAGTAAATGCATTTAAGGATTGATTTTTTTATAAACGCTTGTATTTTATGAAATTTTTTTTATTCATTATCAACACTCAGATTGTTTTCTATCCCAAAATAGTAAAAAATCCGGAATCGAATGAGTAGTTATCTTTTATTTTAAATTTTTGTGTCTGAAAACGTACTTTTGGTAAAAATGTACTTAATTTCAATTAACTCAAAAACTATTAATTTTTTGAGAAAAAGTTATATGACAAAAAATATTTGTTTTGACTTCATCTATAACCCCTTAGCAGGAATACGTCATATTTCCAGTGACCCTGTATATAAGCATATATGACGATACATCTTAAGCATAGAAACAACAACCGTTAACTATAACATCCACAGCTCACTCATCCTTCGAAAAAATGTTTTTGGACATTATGGGTCCACTCGATATTGATGATTTTTAACAATAAATACGTATTAACATTACAATGCGATTTAACAAAATTTGTAGAAGCATACCCATTATCCCGTAAAGACGCGGTCACAGTAGCCCAATCATTTAAGAATAATTTCTTATTGCGATATGGCATTCCCAGGGAAATATTGACTGACCAGGGAACCGAATTCATGTCATCAGTAATGTCTGAAATATGCTCGTTATTACAAATTAAAAAGTTAAATTCGACAGCCTACCACCACGAAACCGTAGGAGCTATAAAAAATACTTATAAGACTCTAGGAGCTTTTCTTAGAATCCAGTGTAACAATAACAAACATAACTGGATTACTTGGATTCCTTATTGGTGTTTTTCCTTCAATACAACAGTGCATAGCGAGACCAAATATACGCCTTTTGAGTTAGTCTTTGGAAAAGACTTTTAGTTTAGCTACTTCCTGACAATGTACTTACGCTCTTTTAAAATGAGTAAGATTTCAAACAGTGATTTAATATAAAAAATGATTAAAAATGAAAATAAAAAATACAAGTCCCCTAATTTTATATCTACTTTCATAATACAAAGTAAAATATACATATTATATTTTTGAAATGTTGTCCATTCTAGAACGCCTATGTATTTAGCACTGTATACCATAGTACAAATCATGTTTAAGTTTATTTTTGTCCGGAACTTTAATTCATTTAAATAATTTGAATTTGTGTACCTACAGTCATCCAAACATGGCCCTGACTTGGAAAAAGGTGATGACACGGAACGCGACAAGAGTACAGAGGCCAAGAGCTCGTGGTGTTCCAAATGCGGAAGGAACTGTCCCTGTGCCCGCTTGATGAATACACCACGGCCCGAAGACGAGCAAACAACAGCCACAAACATTCAGGTAAGTAACCTTTTCACAATGGGTTGGCACATGATGTCAAAATGACAAATTCTCAAAAACACCTAATCCCAAAATGCTTGAAATCCGAAATGATTGACTACTATAATGCCTTAGATTATTTATATATCAAGATGGACAGTCGAAGTACGAACGCGTCAAAAAAATGGTCACCCAACTGTTGGGTGATGCGCTGTCAGTGTCAATTGTGCCATCATTGTTTACGTACGTGCAGCGTGAGAAAATTTTATTGTTAAAAATGAGGACTTGTGCAGTAAAAGTGTGCAGGAACTATCAAGGACGATATAAAATAATAAATAAAGTCACCTACCATTGGTAAATATTGCAATTTCGTACCAATCCATGTTAAATAAATAAAATAATTTCTAGTACAAATTTTTATTGTGTTGTCAGCTTACTCACTTAAAAGTCCCTAGTTAACTTAAAAGGCCTCAACAAGGCCTCAGCGTTGTACCAGGTGTACTCTTGACATTCAAAAACAAAAACGTTGTGGCAAAAAAATTTGTTGTAGTACCTACTACGTTTGATTTCACGTAATATTACTACGTTATACTGCTTATTACCTACTAGCTTTAGGGATTATATTTCTTACAAAGACCATAGGATAGGTAAGACACGATTTACGTAGTATTTTTCGTAGATTGTAAATACACTCGATAGTCCTTGCTAAATTTCCCCACATTTTTAGGAAACCTTTCAACACCTGGTATCATTATGCACGCACACATGGTTGAGTAGAATGACGCGGCGTGAGTGTAGCTACGTAGCTATAACGCACACCAGCCAAAAAAAGTTGGCTCGTTTTACTTGTACGTAAAAAGCGGCAGCACTCTATCTTGACATATAAATAATCTAAGTATAATGCCTGAAAAAAATGGCGAATGATGTACAGTTGCGCACAATGGTAGAAGATATAGTATGTAAGCAAGCTCATGAGAGAATAATTTATAAGTGGTGAAAATAAATATTACGACTCTGATAGTGTGTATGTGTACGTGTGTAGCTTGTCTTGTGTGTTTGGTACCTATGTGTGTTTATTATAGCCTCCATCTGAAAAACAGCGTTATGGCTCCAATATCAACGCCGTATCATACGCCTCGGGGACTTTTTCTCCACTGTAGCACTGCTCACAATTCTTAAGTATGACAAAGTTATATTGGCGGTTTTGGAAAATGTTCTATACCTCGAAAACTAATTACTATATCTCATTCAAACTAATTTTCGTTAAAAGTGTTTATTAAGATCTATAGCATATATATTTTTAAATTTTTCACTTTCGTATTTTAAAAGTTAGAGGGGGAGGACACACATTTTACTACTTTGGCAGTGTACATCTTCCTCTAAGAAAGAATTGTCTTAGGAACCTCATTTTTATAGACCTATCTATACACACCACGCACATTATTTTAATGATTAAAAAAAAAATTCAGTTTGATGTATGGGGAGCCCCCTTTAATCTTTTATTTTTTTATTTTTATGTAAAAATCGTAAAGTGGTTTACAAAATACATCTATCTACCTACCAAGTTTTAACTGTGTAATCTTAATACTTTCGGAATAAAGTGGTTGTGACAGACGGACGGACGGACAGACAGACAGACAGATATGATGAATCTATATAAGGGTTCTGTTTTTTGCCATTTAGGCTACGGAACCCTAAAAACGACGAAGTCGAACCAACTTCTTTCAGGATTACTTGAAAACTACTAAACTGATAAGTATGAAAATTAAATGGGACCATCTAGAGAGCATAATACCCGTTCGAATGAAAAAATAATTTCGAGGCGATATCGAGGAACATACATACATACCTACCAAATAAAATCAGTCGAATTGATAACCTCCTCCTTTTTCTGAAGTTGGTTAAAAAGTATACAACCTACGTGAAATGGGAAGAAAAGCAGATAAAATAAAATGTCATGAAAATCAAGCAAATGTCAAAATAAATACAAAATTATAACCTCACTTTTCTATGAAATTTCGTATGAACGACCAAAACTTAGTGTACATAGGTTTCACAAATTTTTCGATTTTACCATGATATTTGCACAATTATTATTTATTTCTTAAATTCTTCGTATGGTTAAATCAATTTCTAGGAAAGGAACACTCCTTAGATTATTTATATGTCTAGATAGTCTTAGGCTTTTGACGTATTAAACAAAACAGGCCAACTTTTTTAAGGTGGTGTGCATTTTTAGCATCATCGCGTCCAAAGAGTATTGTAATAAAAACTATGGCCGGCTCACACTACTGACAATGTGTGCGTGTTTTGGTCACCCAACTGTTGGGTGATATTTTTTTCGACGCTGTCGTAGCTTCGACTGTCTATCTTGACATATAAATAATCTAAGGAACACTCATATTGTATGAGAGATGGCAAAACTAAATAAGTACCTATACATAATAAGAATCGCCGTGAATCGATGATTATAATGCTACCAAGCGAGGGCTTATTTTCGCAAAATTTTGAAAGATTTAGCCAAAAATACTTATTCTACAGAAAATTTTAACTATTTAAAAGTAGCTAAAGACAAGCAGTGCGCTACAATACCTATTTTAAACTTAAGTTTAATAGTCCTGCAATTTTTTAAAGTACTTATTGAGTTAAATATTATAATAATATAAAGAAAAAATAAACAATAAATAAATTTGCAAAAGTAATCGATAGTAAATTCATTAAGCATCTACAGTAATAAATTACAGGTATTAACAGGTAAAGAACAAACAACATAGAAGTCTTTGGTATAGTTCTTGCAACTCACCAACGCGCGTCAGCTATGAATGTTGTTAGGCGTGCACATACACATTGTTTTAGTAATAGGAAAACGTGCAGACGCACACTAAAACAATGTGCACGTGCACGCCTAACAACATTCATAGCCGACGCGCGTTCGTGAGTTGCAAGAACTATAAATAGCGTGATGTTTTAAGTGTCCATACATTCAACTTCAAAAATTAGGCTAAAAGAGATTTTGAAATAAAACACTTTTTAACGGATACTAGCGCGGTTTTATTGAATGTACTTTGGTACTTAGTTGGTATTTGGTTTGATTTTTGGTTTTCCCGACGTTTCGGCACCTTTGCAGCTGCCGTGCCATAATTTAATTTTATGAATTATTTAATGCTAAAAATTATAAATTATAAATCAACATAAAATAATTAAAAATTTTGTTAAATTTTAATTTCTGAACGTCTAAAATAATTTATCGCTTGAGGGTAGGCTCACGGGTAGCTTCAGTCCCCCGTGACCACGGCAGCTGCAAAGGTGCCGAAACGTCAGGAAAACCAAAAATCAAACCAAATACCAACTAAGTACCAAAGCACATTCAATAAAACCGCGCTAGTATCCGTTAAAAAGTGTTTTATTTCATGACTAGTGAGCGCGTAAGCTTGAGAAGTGAATAAAAGAGATTTTGTATAGTTTAGTGGCAACACTGTTTGATTGACAATATTTTATGGTTTTATTCATTTTTAGTGCATTATTTAATAACAATTGGACAAAATAATAGTTACAGATGGTAAATAACGTTATTATTTTGCACACTAGATGTTTCCGATCTTTTTTTTACATGAAAAAACACGGCAATTCGGTATTTTTAGCTCTCGTCGTTTCGCGTGTACGATGATCAGCTGAATGTCGGGGAACGCGGATCAACTAGTTTTATATAACGAGTACGACCGGCGGTCTCGTACCTTTGACAGAGGGGTACGCCTGACAGTGGCGTCTCCTTAATTGGTTTAATGCTCTAAGATAAATATCGAAGTTTAAGCGAACGTTATGGACATCACTAGTGTTTTACAACTTCATACAAAAACGATGGGGCTAATCCGAGTGAATTACCCCGCCTCAATATTTTCACAGTTTAATCGATAGCACTGTGAAATGAATGTGAAGGGTTAAACCAATAATGGTCTACAAAGAATCTCATCGTCACTTACCTCAATCAGACTTGGAAAAAGACACAAAACTACTTAAAATAATAATAAACTTGCGGAATGTTTTCACATCTGACTGAAAAAAATGGTGGCTTTGGAATTATGCGTATCAAACGAACAGATTACACGAAAACAGCGATACCTATTATACAATAGATGTCACTAGTGATTACGAGTTCAATTAAAGGTTCAAAAGCCATTTGACAGAATAGCCTCGCTGACGGAATAGCCCGCTCCTCCATACATTGAATAAAATTATTTTATTGCGTTATTATTTATTTTGGTTTTTCAATGCTTAGTTTAAAAAAAATACTAACTCTTTTTTTCTGATATATTCAAGGTGGAACACGAACAAGCATCTAAACGAAGGAAAGATTCTCTGAGAAAAAGAAAGGGGTCACCTACACCATCGTCATCGCCTCGCAAAAAGGTCAGTGGTACTTAACCCATATCAGGTTTAGGTACGGTCACAGAATAAATATAAGTACTACCGTACAGAAAGGAAACTCTCCGCCCCGCCCCACAATCAATTACCTCACCCCACCGGCGCCCACCGCGCGAGTTCCGTGTGCCGATCAGTGTGCTCATTTTAGTCATGTGTGTCCTTACAGTCCATGCGGGCGCGCGGCGATCTATTGTTCAGCCATCGGTAGTCGTTAGCCCTAGCTTCACGCACACAGTTACGCGTGTACAAAAACGTCATCGTCGTCTTGTATGGTGTGTCCGGGGTGTACCCAAACCTGATAGCTATCCACTAGCGCCGCCAATTCATTTATTTTTATTAAATTTTATTAGAAAATATTCTGATAATCTTGTGATTTCGTATAATTAATAAATATACACATCAACTTTGTCTAGGGATACAGGTGTTATTTTCATACAAACGAGGTAACTTTGAAGCCTAGGTTTTCTGCCAGGGTACCGTGCTGTAATCTGATGATGGCCATCCAGGGAGTGAATGGAGTAGATTCAGATCGCTATACACACCCAACTGATCTGATCAGCATTCTAAAAGATTAATAGGTCAGAGTTCGCAGTTTGAGGATTTCCATACATTTTCATGCTATTTTCGCGGTTTTTTTTAAACATGTCCATTACGTTTTTAGAATGCTGGTCAGATCAGTTGGGTGTGTATAGCGATCTGAATCTCCTCCATTCACTCCCTGGATAGCCGTCATCAGATCACAGCACAGTACATCCCTGGCAGGTAACTTCAAAGTTACCTTGTTTGTATGAAAATATCACCAGTATCCCTAGACAAAGTTGATGTGTGTACATATTATAAAAAATATTGATTTTGAATAATCAAAAATAGATAAGTAAAGCGAACTGATAGTTCGATCTGATTGAACGCACCGGGACGTTTCAATAAATCCTTACGATCCTTACTAATGTTATAAATGCGAAAGTCCGTTTATTTGTTTGTTTGTTACGCCTTCACGTATTAACTACTGAACCGATCATCATGATATTTTGCATACACGTTGTCAGAGGTACAGAGAAAGACATAGGATACCTTTCATCCCGAAAAAAGTGTTGTTCCCGAGGGATATCAAAAAAACCTTTCCACGCAGACGATGTCGCGGGCGCCCGCTAGTATTTTATAAAAATAAAATAAAATAACTTTCGCCTACGACTTCGTCCGCGTAATTATTAGAGAAAATCCTTAGAGAAACTTAACCATGATAAATAGTATTTCATATTTTTTCATTTCATCAAAATCCCATTAGGCGTTTCAGTTAAATCATGCCCACCGCGTTGAACTTTAAAATAAATCTAATTTTCGCAATCAGCATATCCTAAAACCAGAACAATCTACCCCATTTCACCCCCTTAAGCTTAAAGGTTGAAATTCCAACAAAACTAATATCATCTTGAAATCGGGTGGGGATTGCGCAGAACGCGTATTTTGGGTATGCGTAGCGGTGAGGTACGTGGGCGGCGGGAGAGTGGCGCCCACTATTGGTCGCTCACAAGTAGATACACTATGCCCCAGAATGGGAAGAAATGGTACAGGTACATAAGGAACGGATTAAAAAAGAATTTGTAGAGTATAATATCCAAAATTAATTTCTCATCTTATTTCTTTTATTTTATCACTACATAGTATAAATTAAACAAAGTCGCTTTCCGCTGTCTGTCCCTATGTATGCTTAGATCTTTAAAACTACCCAACGGATTTTGATGCGGTTTTTGTAATAGATAGACTTTGTAATAGATATTTGAAGACGCAACCAACAATGGTGCTGTAGACCGCCACCGCCACCGTTACAATGTGTTGTTATCACGGTCAGTCAAATGGTCGACGGTACACCGCCACCGCTTACCGCCCCAATCTGGGAGAGGCTTAATTGCACCATCAAACCACACTGCAGAGTAGAATAACAAATTATTATTGCAGTTTTAGGTTAGCGCCGTCTCTTGACCGATAGTGGAACTAATGCTAACTTTTTAGAAATTTGATAATTTTAAAAAAGTGTGATATTGAGCTATATTGAGATATCGTTTTATATTTTCTGTAATTCTTTATATAAACTGCTATCACAAAGAATTATTTCAGATTTTTCTCTTTGCAAACTTCGGAGATAAGGGGGGGGAACGGTATTTTTTTTTACATTTTTCATCATAAGACGAAAACTATGCGGCTTAAAACAAAAAAAAACTGATTGGATATGTGCAAACGACGCTCTTTCATATGATACCCCACATGCCCTAGTAGTCCCACTTCAAATTTTTAAGACCGCTTTTCAGTCCCTGTTGTAAAAAAGATATTTCTTTTTATTTATTTCTTATTTCTAAGATAGTTGGGCAAATGTCATCTTAAATTGTTCCATATTTCAAGTTGATATCATCAGTAGTTCTCGAGATATCCAGCTGTGACCGACAGACAGACAGACTGAGTCACACCATAAGGGCTCCTTTTTTACCATTGGTACGGAACCCTAAAAACGTCATATAAGTTCTGACTCGTACGACTTCAAGTTGGTAGCAGTCTTATAATAGTAATGAGATGATGATAGGTCCTAAACGTCTTAACTTTAACTTTTTAGTCGTGCGACGTGTCATAATAAACTGGTCAACGTCGGTATAAGACTAAACTATACGACGTTACATTAAAGTTTTAGCTAAAACGTCTGTGCAACTTGTAGTCGCATTTGAGTCAACTTTCGACTTTAAAACGACGTTTAATAAAATGGCGGTTTTACTCGGTCTTCAAATAACCTTAAAATAACTTTTTGTCTTTAAAACGCCATATAGAGATTAGTTTGCGACAAAATTAACATGGCTGACATTTTTAGAATTAAACATAATTTTATTTTTAATATTTTTTATGTTTCTAACGCAAAATTACGAAGGGGCATGAAAATATGAATAGTATTTACATAGGTATATTATCATAAAACTTTAATTCCCAGTCGAATTAAACGGTATGAAAGACAGACACAGTTAGCAAGATATGAAAGTTAAATAATACTCACCTTTTATTTCCTTGTAATTGATTTATTTTGAATTCAGATCTCTAAACATAACCACAAACACGAGTCACTAACGAACATTAAAAATCAGTCGTACAAGTGTTGTTACTTGACTTTAATACAACGTTTTCGTCATTCAAAAACGTCTGTACGACCACAATAACGGATGTAACAAGACCTTCAACGAAGCGGAAGTCCACGTATTCCGCCCATCGTCAGGATCATTTTTGTCTTTTAGGCTATACCTGGGAAACCAATAGCTACGAAGTTATTGAATGTTATCCTCGCCGAAACGTCGGGAAAACCAAAAATCAAACCAAATACCAACTAAGTACCAAAGCACATTCAATAAAACCGCGCTAGTATCCGTTAAAAAGTGTTTTATTTCATGACTAGTGAGCGCGTAAGCTTGAGAAGTGAATAAAAGAGATTTTGTATAGTTTAGTGGCAACACTGTTTGATTGACAATATTTTATGGTTTTATTCATTTTTAGTGCATTATTTAATAACAATTGGACAAAATAATAGTTACAGATGGTAAATAACGTTATTATTTTGCACACTAGATGTTTCCGATCTTTTTTTTACATGAAAAAACACGGCAATTCGGTATTTTTAGCTCTCGTCGTTTCGCGTGTACGATGATCAGCTGAATGTCGGGGAACGCGGATCAACTAGTTTTATATAACGAGTACGACCGGCGGTCTCGTACCTTTGACAGAGGGGTACGCCTGACAGTGGCGTCTCCTTAATTGGTTTAATGCTCTAAGATAAATATCGAAGTTTAAGCGAACGTTATGGACATCACTAGTGTTTTACAACTTCATACAAAAACGATGGGGCTAATCCGAGTGAATTACCCCGCCTCAATATTTTCACAGTTTAATCGATAGCACTGTGAAATGAATGTGAAGGGTTAAACCAATAATGGTCTACAAAGAATCTCATCGTCACTTACCTCAATCAGACTTGGAAAAAGACACAAAACTACCTAAAATAATAATAAACTTGCGGAATGTTTTCACATCTGACTGAAAAAAATGGTGGCTTTGGAATTATGCGTATCAAACGAACAGATTACACGAAAACAGCGATACCTATTATACAATAGATGTCACTAGTGATTACGAGTTCAATTAAAGGTTCAAAAGCCATTTGACAGAATAGCCTCGCTGACGGAATAGCCCGCTCTTCCATACATTGAATAAAATTATTTTATTGCGTTATTATTTATTTTGGTTTTTCAATGCTTAGTTTAAAAAAAAAACTAACTCTTTTTTTCTGATATATTCAAGGTGGAACACGAACAAGCATCTAAACGAAGGAAAGATTCTCTGAGAAAAAGAAAGGGGTCACCTACACCATCGTCATCGCCTCGCAAAAAGGTCAGTGGTACTTAACCCATATCAGGTTTAGGTACGGTCACAGAATAAATATAAGTACTACCGTACAGAAAGGAAACTCTCCGCCCCGCCCCACAATCAATTACCTCACCCCACCGGCGCCCACCGCGCGAGTTCCGTGTGCCGATCAGTGTGCTCATTTTAGTCATGTGTGTCCTTACAGTCCATGCGGGCGCGCGGCGATCTATTGTTCAGCCATCGGTAGTCGTTAGCCCTAGCTTCACGCACACAGTTACGCGTGTACAAAAACGTCATCGTCGTCTTGTATGGTGTGTCCGGGGTGTACCCAAACCTGATAGCTATCCACTAGCGCCGCCAATTCATTTATTTTTATTAAATTTTATTAGAAAATATTCTGATAATCTTGTGATTTCGTATAATTAATAAATATACACATCAACTTTGTCTAGGGATACAGGTGTTATTTTCATACAAACGAGGTAACTTTGAAGCCTAGGTTTTCTGCCAGGGTACCGTGCTGTAATCTGATGATGGCCATCCAGGGAGTGAATGGAGTAGATTCAGATCGCTATACACACCCAACTGATCTGATCAGCATTCTAAAAGATTAATAGGTCAGAGTTCGCAGTTTGAGGATTTCCATACATTTTCATGCTATTTTCGCGGTTTTTTTAAACATGTCCATTACGTTTTTAGAATGCTGGTCAGATCAGTTGGGTGTGTATAGCGATCTGAATCTCCTCCATTCACTCCCTGGATAGCCGTCATCAGATCACAGCACAGTACATCCCTGGCAGGAAACTTCAAAGTTACCTTGTTTGTATGAAAATATCACCAGTATCCCTAGACAAAGTTGATGTGTGTACATATTATAAAAAATATTGATTTTGAATAATCAAAAATAGATAAGTAAAGCGAACTGATAGTTCGATCTGATTGAACGCACCGGGACGTTTCAATAAATCCTTACGATCCTTACTAATGTTATAAATGCGAAAGTCCGTTTATTTGTTTGTTTGTTACGCCTTCACGTATTAACTACTGAACCGATCATCATGATATTTTGCATACACGTTGTCAGAGGTACAGAGAAAGACATAGGATACCTTTCATCCCGAAAAAAGTGTTGTTCCCGAGGGATATCAAAAAACCTTTCCACGCAGACGATGTCGCGGGCGCCCGCTAGTATTTTATAAAAATAAAATAAAATAACTTTCGCCTACGACTTCGTCCGCGTAATTATTAGAGAAAATCCTTAGAGAAACTTAACCATGATAAATAGTATTTCATATTTTTTCATTTCATCAAAATCCCATTAGGCGTTTCAGTTAAATCATGCCCACCGCGTTGAACTTTAAAATAAATCTAATTTTCGCAATCAGCATACCCTAAAACCAGAACAATCTACCCCATTTCACCCCCTTAAGCTTAAAGGTTGAAATTCCAACAAAACTAATATCATCTTGAAATCGGGTGGGGATTGCGCAGAACGCGTATTTTGGGTATGCGTAGCGGTGAGGTACGTGGGCGGCGGGAGAGTGGCGCCCGCTATTGGTCGCTCACAAGTAGATACACTATGCCCCAGAATGGGAAGAAATGGTACAGGTACATAAGGAACGGATTAAAAAAGAATTTGTAGAGTATAATATCCAAAATTAATTTCTCATCTTATTTCTTTTATTTTATCACTACATAGTATAAATTAAACAAAGTCGCTTTCCGCTGTCTGTCCCTATGTATGCTTAGATCTTTAAAACTACCCAACGGATTTTGATGCGGTTTTTGTAATAGATAGACTTTGTAATAGATATTTGAAGACGCAACCAACAATGGTGCTGTAGACCGCCACCGCCACCGTTACAATGTGTTGTTATCACGGTCAGTCAAATGGTCGACGGTACACCGCCACCGCTTACCGCCCCAATCTGGGAGAGGCTTAATTGCACCATCAAACCACACTGCAGAGTAGAATAACAAATTATTATTGCAGTTTTAGGTTAGCGCCGTCTCTTGACCGATAGTGGAACTAATGCTAACTTTTTAGAAATTTGATAATTTTAAAAAAGTGTGATATTGAGCTATATTGAGATATCGTTTTATATTTTCTGTAATTCTTTATATAAACTGCTATCACAAAGAATTATTTCAGATTTTTCTCTTTGCAAACTTCGGAGATAAGGGGGGGGAACGGTATTTTTTTTTACATTTTTCATCATAAGACGAAAACTATGCGGCTTAAAACAAAAAAAAACTGATTGGATATGTGCAAACGACGCTCTTTCATATGATACCCCACCCCCCCCCCCCTGTCTGTCCCTATGTATGCTTAGATCTTTAAAACTACCCAACGGATTTTGATGCGGTTTTTGTAATAGATAGACTTTGTAATAGATATTTGAAGACGCAACCAACAATGGTGCTGTAGACCGCCACCGCCGCCGTTACAATGTGTTGTTATCACGGTCAGTCAAATGGTCGACGGTACACCGCCACCGCTTACCGCCCCAATCTGGGAGAGGCTTAATTGCACCATCAAACCACACTGCAGAGTAGAATAACAAATTATTATTGCAGTTTTAGGTTAGCGCCGTCTCTTGACCGATAGTGGAACTAATGCTAACTTTTTAGAAATTTGATAATTTTAAAAAAGTGTGATATTGAGCTATATTGAGATATCGTTTTATATTTTCTGTAATTCTTTATATAAACTGCTATCACAAAGAATTATTTCAGATTTTTCTCTTTGCAAACTTCGGAGATAAGGGGGGGGAACGGTATTTTTTTTTACATTTTTCATCATAAGACGAAAACTATGCGGCTTAAAACAAAAAAAAACTGATTGGATATGTGCAAACGACGCTCTTTCATATGATACCCCACCCCCCCCCCCTGTCTGTCCCTATGTATGCTTAGATCTTTAAAACTACCCAACGGATTTTGATGCGATTTTTGTAATAGATAGACTTTGTAATAGATATTTGAAGACGCAACCAACAATGGTGCTGTAGACCGCCACCGCCACCGTTACAATGTGTTGTTATCACGGTCAGTCAAATGGTCGACGGTACACCGCCACCGCTTACCGCCCCAATCTGGGAGAGGCTTAATTGCACCATCAAACCACACTGCAGAGTAGAATAACAAATTATTATTGCAGTTTTAGGTTAGCGCCGTCTCTTGACCGATAGTGGAACTAATGCTAACTTTTTAGAAATTTGATAATTTTAAAAAAGTGTGATATTGAGCTATATTGAGATATCGTTTTATATTTTCTGTAATTCTTTATATAAACTGCTATCACAAAGAATTATTTCAGATTTTTCTCTTTGCAAACTTCGGAGATAAGGGGGGGGAACGGTATTTTTTTTTACATTTTTCATCATAAGACGAAAACTATGCGGCTTAAAAAAAAAAAAAACTGATTGGATATGTGCAAACGACGCTCTTTCATATGATACCCCACCCCCCCCCCTGTCTGTCCCTATGTATGCTTAGATCTTTAAAACTACCCAACGGATTTTGATGCGGTTTTTGTAATAGATAGACTTTGTAATAGATATTTGAAGACGCAACCAACAATGGTGCTGTAGACCGCCACCGCCGCCGTTACAATGTGTTGTTATCACGGTCAGTCAAATGGTCGACGGTACACCGCCACCGCTTACCGCCCCAATCTGGGAGAGGCTTAATTGCACCATCAAACCACACTGCAGAGTAGAATAACAAATTATTATTGCAGTTTTAGGTTAGCGCCGTCTCTTGACCGATAGTGGAACTAATGCTAACTTTTTAGAAATTTGATAATTTTAAAAAAGTGTGATATTGAGCTATATTGAGATATCGTTTTATATTTTCTGTAATTCTTTATATAAACTGCTATCACAAAGAATTATTTCAGATTTTTCTCTTTGCAAACTTCGGAGATAAGGGGGGGGAACGGTATTTTTTTTTACATTTTTCATCATAAGACGAAAACTATGCGGCTTAAAACAAAAAAAAACTGATTGGATATGTGCAAACGACGCTCTTTCATATGATACCCCACATGCCCTAGTAGTCCCACTTCAAATTTTTAAGACCGCTTTTCAGTCCCTGTTGTAAAAAAGATATTTCTTTTTATTTATTTCTTATTTCTAAGATAGTTGGGCAAATGTCATCTTAAATTGTTCCATATTTCAAGTTGATATCATCAGTAGTTCTCGAGATATCCAGCTGTGACCGACAGACAGACAGACTGAGTCACACCATAAGGGCTCCTTTTTTACCATTGGTACGGAACCCTAAAAACGTCATATAAGTTCTGACTCGTACGACTTCAAGTTGGTAGCAGTCTTATAATAGTAATGAGATGATGATAGGTCCTAAACGTCTTAACTTTAACTTTTTAGTCGTGCGACGTGTCATAATAAACTGGTCAACGTCGGTATAAGACTAAACTATACGACGTTACATTAAAGTTTTAGCTAAAACGTCTGTGCAACTTGTAGTCGCATTTGAGTCAACTTTCGACTTTAAAACGACGTTTAATAAAATGGCGGTTTTACTCGGTCTTCAAATAACCTTAAAATAACTTTTTGTCTTTAAAACGCCATATAGAGATTAGTTTGCGACAAAATTAACATGGCTGACATTTTTAGAATTAAACATAATTTTATTTTTAATATTTTTTATGTTTCTAACGCAAAATTACGAAGGGGCATGAAAATATGAATAGTATTTACATAGGTATATTATCATAAAACTTTAATTCCCAGTCGAATTAAACGGTATGAAAGACAGACACAGTTAGCAAGATATGAAAGTTAAATAATACTCACCTTTTATTTCCTTGTAATTGATTTATTTTGAATTCAGATCTCTAAACATAACCACAAACACGAGTCACTAACGAACATTAAAAATCAGTCGTACAAGTGTTGTTACTTGACTTTAATACAACGTTTTCGTCATTCAAAAACGTCTGTACGACCACAATAACGGATGTAACAAGACCTTCAACGAAGCGGAAGTCCACGTATTCCGCCCATCGTCAGGATCATTTTTGTCTTTTAGGCTATACCTGGGAAACCAATAGCTACGAAGTTATTGAAGGTCAAAGTAAAAATAAAAATATTTTCAAATTTTTTATGAAATCTTATTTTATTCGTTATTGCCTACTTTTTGTCCAATGAAACATTATCAAAATTTTAAGTATTTCGTTACAAACAATGGCTTCAAAACCTCGTCACTCGATGTATCTCATGAGCACACACATAAACGCTGCCTTTCAACTCGGCCGCACGCAGCTGTGTAGCATACATTCGCAGGCGCGGTCTGTTGCACGCGTTACATTGCGTGGTAAAGTATGCAATGCTTTTTAACACCAGAAATCAAAATGTTTTCCCAGCAATAATTTTGAACAGAAATGGTCCTGATGATGGGCAGAATACGTAGACTTCGGCTTCGTTGAAGGTCTTGTTACACCCGTTATGATGAAAGAGTCGTAAAATTTTGATGCGACTACTGTAACTGTGGTAATCTTGTGACTTTTGTATGACCATTAAACAACAATGTAGGTCGTATAAATGGGGCCCTTTTCGCGATGAGCAAACGTTATTATAACGTTAGTGCGACCTATCTTTTGCGACCAGTGGTAATAAGATTACGTTTGTACGACCATTGTGCGACCTAAAATTGTTAGTAGGGTTATAACCACCACACGGTTGGTATGGCCATTGGGAGGTAATAAAGGTTTATGCCCAGCTACGACTAGCTTCTAAGAAAATTGAAAAATCATTATTTTTTCAAATATGAATCCATCAACAAAACCATTTTAATAACAATTCAAAGATTTCATCGTTTACACCAAAATCACCATATTATTGTTGAAAATGTTGCCATTTATGGATTAATGTCGTGAGCAATAGATCCGATAAAATTCGATTAAAAAAAACGTTTTATTAATGAGGGATTTTCTAAAAGCTGAAATAAAAAGCACAAAAATAGTTGAAGAGAATCAATGGATGTAAAAATGCGTTTCAGAATGATGAGATTTATCTATGGCTGATGAGAAACAGGTATAGACTCATGTTTAGTGGTACATTTATTTTTACGATACCAATCCAAAGGGGTACTAATGAGGATTATTTTTTCTTCAGTGACAACATGTTAAAATAAGGAAGTCTCTAGTCGTAATCGTAAGCCATAAAAAATATATCTTTGAACGCCATATCATTTTATTCATAAGGCAATTCCATTTATTTTCAAAAACAAAATGAAGTCTTCTTCCAGTAAAATTTCGTATCTTCAATATTTAAGGTACTTTCCTTCCGTGTGGTAAAGTTTTGGGACATTCTGTATATTATATTTTTTTATATTATTCTGGCAATGTTGTCTCGGCTCTGGGGCCGTACCAGCTAACGAATCGAGCATCGAAAAGTCTGCCGGGTTTCAAATTAAAACAGATAAATCGAGCCCCAATCGGGCCAACATGGCGAACCCTAATTCATGAGGTCACACAAACATCCATATCTTCCAAATAACTTCAACAAATAGTACAATACGAAATTCCTTACTTCAATTTATCTTTTTTAATTTGAAACTCGGCAAATTTTCCGAAGCTCGATTCGTTAGCCGGTACGGCCCCGGTCGGTGAATCGGCCATCCTGAGTTGAGTTTTTATTTCATAAAACTTATAAACTATCAATAATAATTATCTGTCTTGTTTCAGGTGAATTCGTGGAAAAACTACGATAATTCATTCAGTGGAAAAATTGATAATATTCCAAACATCGGTGTGGACAATTTCTATGGCGAGACTAAAAAAGCTTACTTCTTATCTCATTTTCATTCTGACCACACTGGAGGTTTACTTGGAACTGAACAAGGCAGCAAACGACGTAACTCACATAGATTAAAACGGCAGAAAGCAAATATTTATATGAGCAAAATTACTGCTGTGATTTTTAAACACACTTATAAAGAGGACTATGACATTCTGGAAAATCAAATTAAAACGTTAGACACTGGTAAGGATAACAAGTAATATGTTTAGTATGTAGGTAGCACAGTTTTACAATCCATACGCACACAGAGAAAGCAATGAGGATCAGTAACGATTTTTGTTTCGTTAGTTTTTATGATATCTCTTAAATCTGAGAAGTTATACGAGCTAATACACTGGTTTTAGGGGTCCTTATGACGTCATCGCGACGTACGCAAACCTTATGTAGTACATATTGCATTAAGCTTGGCATTTCCTTCAAACCCTTATAACCATTTCTTAACGGATTTCAAAAAATCTTTCACTAGGTTTCATAGCTATCAATAGTGTTATATTATATCAATAAAACTATAGAATTCAAGCCTGTTACTGATCCTCATTTCCTAAGGATATGAAAAATGCCTCCGATGACATTAGACTTCCATGACGCCACTCCCCTAGGATTTAGCCTTTTGACTTAAGCAAGTCACCTTAAACACAAAAACCAAACCTTCTTGAAAAACCTAAAAATAACCTAACAAAAAGAGTTTCAAATATAATTAGCTCTAAAAAGCAAGATATAAAATATTGAAACCTCGAAAGTTCGTACGCATATCTAATATTAAACAACGCCTTTTGAAGTCGGGTGGGACGACGACGATGTAGGAAGACCAGGGGCCGTAACGGCTAACTTAGGTACATGGCTATCGTAATTGCTTTCATTTGACAGATGGATGTAATGCATTGCTACTTCTTTTTGGCACAAATATAAACTTACAAACGATAGCCATGTAAATTAGCCGGTACGGCCCCAGTTTTAAACCCCACCTGACTTCATAAGACGTTGTTTAATATTAGATATGCGTACAAACTTTCGACTTAGTTATTATGCAGGTTTGAATATTTTATTTCTTGCTTTTTAGAGCCATTTACATTTGAAAATGTTTTTGTTAGGTTATTTTTAGGTTTTTGAAGGAGGTTTTATTTAAAAAAAACCTTTTTGTTTTTATACTTTTTTGTGGTAGGTATATTTATTGACGATGTTATCTAAGTTATAATAGTTTTATGTCAACGGCTCATCATCTATTACATAATACTGCTTTTCCCGACGCAGGGGCGTTAATTGTTGAGGAGTTCTCCTGGTACTTTACTATCAGCTCCACTTCATCATATATATTAAGATGAGCATAAATAGCCTTGCAATCATAATAAAGTAATCGTATCGTACCAGTGAAATACTTAGTATTGATTAGTTTTGAAGACCATCTATGCTGGTCTTCATCATCAGTACCACTTCCCCAAAATGGTATTTTTCGAAAGCAAATGCACAAGTTACTTAAGAAAATACCAAAATCGCTAATAGGTGTGCCTATATATTTGAAGAATTTCCTTGATTTCTCCAGGATCCCATCATCAGATCGCTACTTCATGACAATGGGACTAACTTGAAAGTATATACTTTCAAACGAAAAAGAATTTTTCAAATCGGTCTAGCCGGTTTTGAGTAATCGAGTAACATACATTAAAAAAAAAGATTCCGACGAACTGAGAACCTCCTCCTTTTTTTGAAGTCGGTTAAAGATAGAGAGAGAGAGTATAAAAGTTGAAGATCCCTCGTGTCCTTATGATCCATCGTCGCGCTAGGGTTGTTAACTCTGACTTATGTAAAAATTGTTTTAAAAAACAAAAAACCGACTTCAAAAGCCTACTCTACCTCTAAAAAGCAAGAATTAATATTCAAATCACTAGATACGCATTTTCATTGTAATAAAACTCGTCTATTGAAGTCGGGTGGGCTGTTAGAATAAAAGAAGGTGGGCTGTTAGAAAAAGTTGTCCACCAGCCCCATCTAGTGATTTGAATATTATTTCTTGCTTTTTAAAGGTAGAGTATAGGCTTTTGAAGTCGGTTTTTAGGTTTTTAAAACAATTTTTTCTGTTTTTCTTTTTAGTGTTAGTACCTTCTGTATTAAATATATTATCTAGTCTAAATCGGTTTGGCTAAACGTGAGATAATCGCGGACAAACATGCATACGGATCAAACTGAGAACAGAACCTCCTCTTTTGGAGACGGTTGTTCCGTACCGGAATATCTTAACTCATTTTACTGTAGATATTTTGTAATTATTTGTTAGTTTTGAGAAAACACAACTTGGAGGGTACTCCGAAATCTTTCGATGTAATTTTGTCATGCCTAATGTGGGTATCGCTTGGCTTTCTGTGAGAGCATCGAACAGTCTCGTTCGAATCGCTGCGCTGTGAACACGTCCCTCGTGAATGTTCTTCAGCCATATCAACCATATCTTCATTCATCAGCATCCTCGTCGTAGTGCTATCGACGTGTGTGATTGTCTTGTAGACTTTATCTATAGTAGAAAATACAACCGTGTGAAAATCAGTGCACATCAAAAACCTCGGAACCAGCGTTACAGTCGCCTATGGAAATATTTTGAAGAGGAGCTGAAGGCCTGTCGCGGCTCACCCTGGAAGCTGCATACGAGAAAGAGAAGGTGCGGCAGTAGTCAGGTACAAACCCACAGGCATAACTTCTTCTTCTTCGCAACATTTTTTGATCCTTCTAACCGGATCCATTTTGTTCGTTTGTAGGTACCGGATCGATCGCACATTGATCCGAAAGTTAATCCGTTCGAATCGGATTAATCGGTAATCAAATCCAGGTTGTGTTTTCTAAATTTGTCGTACTACGTACATATTGTCGTTTCGTAATCGTTTTTTAGTGTATTTTAAAGTAATTCGTACTTAAAATATACGTTCGTTTCGTGCATTCATTTACCTACGTCATTATTGACTCGCAATATGGCGGATGAACCGAATCTTGAACAAGACCTTTTCGAAAGGGATATCATTTTAGAAGAAATCAAACGAACATTGTTATTTGCTACAACTGATATTACTCAGTTTCGTTCGCGATCTACTGATTTAGCTGCTCAACAACGGAAGTTTAGCAAAATACAATCGAAAATCGAAAAAGCTTTGTTAAAATTAAAAACTTTTAATCGTGATGAACAACTTAAAATTCGTAATGATTTTAACGATTGTTATTATGCCATTTTAGTGCATGTTAATAAAATGAAAGAATCAGATCAGGAATGTAGACGTTTGAGCCGTGCCATTCTGCAGTCCTATCCTTGTGAAAATAATAATTCTAAAAATTTAACTAATTTACCTTTGCCAACTTTTAATGGAAATGCAACCGATTGGCCTACTTATTACGATCTTTATTGCGGGCAAATCCACAACAATAATGCCTACACACCGGCCGAGAAGTTTCGTTATCTTTTGCTTACGTTAAAAGACGAACCATTTAATTTAATTAAATCGATACCTATTCGCGATGAGAATTACACTATCGCCTTAGATATTCTTATTTCTAGATATGAAAACCGTAGAATTATTGCATCAAATCATTTAGATCGTATTTTGGATTTCGAACCATTTACTAAGGAAAATCATTTTAGTATTCGTAACTTGGTAAACATTTATACAGAAAATATCAAAGCCCTTGAAATGATGCATTTTCCAGTTCAAGAATGGAACTTTATTTTGTTAAATATTATGTTGCGTAAAATTCCCCAATCACTTCGTAGACGTTTTGAATTATCTTTAGCCAAACCTTCGGAAATACCCAACATAGATATTTTCATTACATTTTTACAGCAGGAAATCTCTGCATTCGAAATTATGTCGAGTCAAGAAAAATCTCTCGTACCTAATAGCAATCATAATTTAGTAAATCAAAATAATAAACAAAGCAAAACGTCAAATAATTTTCAATCGATTCCGCGTCGTTCATTAGCTGTCAGTACACTTCATTCTCAAGAGTTTTCTAATCAAAATCAACCTAATTGCAGTGGTAATAAAAGTCATAATAATTGTCTTTGTTGTAACAACGCACTACATTCGTTATCAAAATGTCCTGTGTTTTTAAGTAAATCTCCTAAAGATAGATATAATTTTGTTAAATCGCAAAACATCTGTTTGAATTGTTTGTCACTTGGACACAACGTTAAACAATGTAAAAGTAATTATTCTTGTCGTTCTTGTAATTCGAAATCGCATCACACGTTTCTTCATTTTGATAATAATATGCAATCGGATGTCGTCCCTCCCGCCGCGGAGAATCGTACTGTCGCCGCCGCCGTTGCACCTGACGGTGTCACTATGCAACCACCGAGCGTGAATCATGCGATGAACGGTAGTAATTGTCTCGCATCCAATGCGCCGTTTCCTCGTAGCCCGCGCGCTATGATGGTTATGTTATGTACCGCACTCGTCGATGTATGCGTAGCTGACGCGAAGTTTACGGTGCGCTGTTTGATTGATACAGGAAGTCAAGCTAGTTTCATGACGGCTACCTGTGCGCAAAGATTAGGTTTGGCGCGCAGGCACATAAATGTACCAGTGTTTGGTATTGGTGAATCGCAACCAATACAACCTAAAGGAATTGTATCGTGTAATATAACTCCGCGAAACCAATCAACACCTATTATTTCGGTAGATGCTTTGATTTTGCCAAAGATAGTTTCGCAAACACCTTGTGTGCCAGTACCTGTTCAGACTTGGCCGCATATCGTTAACTTGGACTTAGCCGATCCGACCTTTAATGCGGTTAACCCCCAACCTGTCGAACTGCTCCTAGGAGCCGATGTTTTGACGCAAGTCTTTTTGGGACAAATTGTTAAGGGCCCACCAGACTCGCCGGTCGCGATCAATAGTATTTTCGGTTTTTTGTTGATGGGGAAAATTTCGTACTTTGTTCCGTCTCCACTCCAAGTATGTCATAGCTCCTTCTTCGAGGACACCGACTTACAAAGATTTTGGGAGCTGGAGACAATCCCCGAAGAACGTACTCTTACACCTGATGAACAGTTATGTGAAGAGATCTATCAAACCACTTATGCACGTGACAAGGATGGTAGATATGTCGTATCTTTGCCGTTCAAACCCAATGCACCTACACTAGGTCAATCACGTGACATTGCTCTTGCTCGTTTTCGACAATTAGAATTTCGTCTTGATAAAAATCCTAAACTAAAACTAGAATATAATGCTTGTTTACAAGAATATCTCGACCTGAATCATATGGAGCAGTGTTCTCCACCCCTTGATAATAAACAACATTATTATATACCTTATTTCGCTATAATTAAACCGTCTAGTGAGACCACTAAAACTCGAGTCGTTTTTGATGCTGGTTGTAAAACCACAAATAATCATTCGTTAAATGATATTTTGCTACCCGGTCCTAAATTACAATCGGATATTGTCGATATTTTGCTTAATTTTCGTATTCACTTAGTAGTATTTACAAGTGACATAAAACAAATGTATAGAAACATATTACTCAGAGAAGAGGACCGAGACTATCAACGTATCGTGTGGCGGTCATCTCCCGACCAACCGACACGCGATTATCGTTTGCGTACTGTCACATTCGGTGTCAGCTCGTCGCCTTACCTTGCTCTTCGAACAATTCGCCAACTAGCACTCGATGAGGCTTCGCGCTATCCGCACGCATCTAAAGTTCTTTTACAACAAACCTTCGTTGATGACATTAGCGGGGGCGCAGACTCGATCGAGCAAGCTTTGAACTTGCAACAAGAACTTATAGCCATTTGTAAAACGGCTGGTTTCGAACTACGTAAGTGGCATAGTAACGCCCACGAAGTACTTGATGCGGTAAGCCCGCCAGATTCTCATGGTGAGCGGGTGCCCGATCGTATGTCATTTTCATCTTTGGAAAATGATAAACAAACAAAGGTTTTAGGGCTTCAATGGGACCCAAAATCTGATGTTTTTACATTCAGTGTACAAATATCAAATTTTAATAATTGTACTAAACGAAGTATCCTTTCGGAAATAGCCAAAATTTACGACCCTTTAGGTCTTTTATCGCCAGTCACATTGTATGCAAAACATTTGATCCAGTTATTGTGGATAGCAGGGACCAAGTGGGATGAACCACCCCCTATCGATATAGTTAACTCGTGGAACGCCTTTGTGCGTGAACTTCCACTTTTAGCTGAAATCTCGTTTCCACGTCATGTGTTTCTTCCCTCGGCAACCTTCGAATTGCACGGTTTCTCGGACGCCTCGGAGAAAGCATATGCCGCTTGTGTTTTTATTCGTTGTATTCAGGATAACAAACCTGTTAAAGTTTATCTTGTCTTAGCCAAAACTCGTGTTGCTCCGTTAAAGAAATTGTCAATACCACGTTTGGAATTAATGGCTTCCGTGATATTGTCGAAACTCATTAGTAAAACATTGCGCGCTTACGGCGACAAAATCGTTATAAATAATGTCTACGCATGGACTGATTCGTCCATTGTGTTAGCCTGGCTACGTTCATCACCTCATGAGTGGAAAACTTTCGTCTCGAATCGCACCAGTGAAATCTTGTCTCATGTGCCGGCCAGTTGTTGGCGGCACGTTCGTTCCCAGGATAACCCAAGTGACGCGGCATCTCGCGGAATGCTAGTTAGTTCGTTCGTTAATCATTCACTATGGTTTCAAGGTCCTCCTTGGCTCCAACTAGATGAGTCGCTTTGGCCAGAGTCGACGGGCGTCGTTAGTACTTGCGAGGAAAAACGTAATCTGGCGCTATCAGTAAACACATCGACTTCTAAACCTAGTGAAGATTTAGATTCAATCATAACTCGTTTCTCGTCATTAGGAAAACTTATTCGTGTAGTATCAATAATATTTCGTTTTTATTACAAGTGTAAAAAGGTGCAATCGTCCTTTCCTAATTATATTACCGTGTTCGAATATAATTTCACTTTAAATCGATTAATTTATTTAGTACAACATAACGTGTTTATCGATGATATAAACAATATTAGTAAAGGAAATCGTCCTTCAAATCAATTAAAACGTTTGACTCCATTTATTGATAAATCTGATTATTTACGTGTCGGTGGGCGGTTACATAATTCGCATATTTCATTTGAATCGAAACATCAACTTATTTTACCAAAAAAGCATCATTTAACAACATTGATTATTGTAGACACGCATGTCACACATATGCATGCCGGCGCGCAAACTATTCAATATATTTTAATGCAAAAATATTGGATCTTGTCAGCGCGCGACGTCATTAGGCAACACATTCACCGTTGTGTTCGTTGTTTTCGTGCTAGACCTACCCACACACAGCCATCGATGGCTAGTTTACCTGGCGTACGTATTCGATCAGCGCGAGCTTTTGTAAAAGTCGCCGTTGATTTTTGTGGATATTTCTATGTGCGTGCTAATAAAGTTCGTAATGCGAAAATAGTTAAATCATATGTTGCAGTTTTCGTTTGTATGAGCGTCAAAGCCATTCATTTGGAATTGGTCTCCGACCTTTCAACTGAAGCTTTTCACGCTGCGTTGCGACGCTTCACGTCCCGCAGAGGATTATGTACAGATATTTATTCCGATAACGGAAGTAATTTTGTGGGTTGCAATAATTATCTTAAAGAATTGTTTGCATTCTTACGTAGCGACTCGGTTCAAAATGATTTGAATAATAAATTGCTTAATCAAAACATAACTTGGCATTTCCACCCCCCGACCGGTAGTCACTTTTCTGGTTTAGTTGAGGCGGGTGTGAAAAGTTTCAAATCACATTTGTATCGCGTTATCGGTGCACGCACACAAACATACGATGAAATGCATACATTATTGTGCCAAATCGAGGCAGTGCTAAACTCGCGCCCTTTGTGCGTTTTGAGCGCGGACCCCAACGATCCCACACCTTTGACTCCGTCTCATTTTTTGATAGGAGAACCATTGACCGCGCTACCAGACACCTCGTTAATAGATTCAAATCCTAATCGCTTAACTCGTTGGCGTTGGATTCAGCAATCCATCCAGCACTTTTGGAAAAGATGGAGCCGTGAATATTTGCATGAGATCCAACAAACTAGTAAATGGTTTCACGAACGCGGTTCTCCAATTCGTGAAGGTATGATTGTTGTGGTTTGTGATGATAACCTTCCTCCGCTTCTGTGGAAACTCGCCCGCGTTCATGCGTTGCATCCCGGCTCTGATAACCAAACTCGCGTTGTTACGGTGCAAATTGGTAACCATTTTGCTAAGCGTCCGGTTGTTAAACTTTGCCCTCTTCCTTTAAATTAAATTATTGCATAAAACTATTATTTACTTAGTTTTTAGTTTGTTGTTTCGTACCAATTAGTTAAGCTTTTTTTGTAGTTATGCGTTAAAAGAAAATTGTTCTTTTAAGGTGAGCGGAATGTTCCGTACCGGAATATCTTAACTCATTTTACTGTAGATATTTTGTAATTATTTGTTAGTTTTGAGAAAACACAACTTGGAGGGTACTCCGAAATCTTTCGATGTAATTTTGTCATGCCTAATGTGGGTATCGCTTGGCTTTCTGTGAGAGCATCGAACAGTCTCGTTCGAATCGCTGCGCTGTGAACACGTCCCTCGTGAATGTTCTTCAGCCATATCATCAGCATCCTCGTCGTAGTGCTATCGACGTGTGTGATTGTCTTGTAGACTTTATCTATAAGTAGTAGAAAATACAACCGTGTGAAAATCAGTGCACATCAAAAACCTCGGAACCAGCGTTACAGTCGCCTATGGAAATATTTTGAAGAGGAGCTGAAGGCCTGTCGCGGCTCACCCTGGAAGCTGCATACGAGAAAGAGAAGGTGCGGCAGTAGTCAGGTACGAACCCACAGGCATAACTTCTTCTTCGCAACAACGGTTAAAAACCAAAACCTCCTAAATGTAACGAATACTTTTCTGAAAACCGCAACAAAATTGGTTCAGCTAAACGCGAGATAATCGCGGACATACATACATACATACGAGTAAAACTCAGAGCCTTCTTTTTTTGAAGTCGGTTTAAATACTAAAACCTTCTCCTAAGTGTTACAAATACTTTTCTGAAAACTGCATCAAAATCGGTTCAGCCAAACGCGAGATAATGGCGGACAAACACACATACATAAATACATAACTATATACATACATACATACAGGTCAAACTGAGGTCCTCCTTTTTTGTTTTTTTTGAAGTCGGTTAAAAATAGAATAATGTGTGATGCACAAGTCTGCTTATTTCTTTAATTAGGAACCCGACTGCAAGAGGGTTATTTTTCGCGCGTATCTTGTATGTGTGTTTGTTTGTAATATTCTTTATTACCTCGTATCTTTCAAACGGCTGAACGGATTTCTATGATTAAGATATCGTTAAATTTATCTTGTCAGCCCAAGTGTTCCATGTAAAAAAAACCAACATGGCGTCTGTACGGTGCTATTAAACGTAGAAGAAAAAAAATTTATATGGGTGTCAAATTAAAGGGCTTATTATAAGAATTTTAAAAATGTATATAATGATCGTAATATATGATAACTAAAAAGATTTAAATAAAAAAATATTAAATGTGTAATTTATCTTTGTAAAATTAATTATTAGCATGTGAGGTCAGGTGGGACAAGTAAAACTGTTCACCAAATGTTCACCAGCGTCGGTTTGGGCTGGGAGAATTCCGCCGTCACTCCCCTCATGCGATATTTCAGCGGCTTCTCCGAACCGGTGAACTGTTGCTCGAGATGGCCGCATCCACAAGTCCTAGCTCGTAGCGTCGATTGTCGTGATACGTCATTATCTCTTACACCTCGAAGAAAGGTTGGTCGCGGGTTCGATTTGAGGGATCAGCCTAATCATTGATAACATAGTCACTGCTAGTTATACGACTAATTGTTCGCAGCTACACGATTCAATACAGGTTTTACAAGGTTTTACATTAAGATGGCGGCGACGCTTTATCTCTTTACACAGGATTCACTGGTTATACGAACCGACTATAAGTATAACTTGTGCCTCACTAGCCTTGTGCCACACTCCGCGTTATTTTGTATTCACAATAGATTTTACTAGCATCAGTTTTCTTTACTTAATTTATTTACGGAGCGTCTCCTATTTTGCGTGCTTCACGGCAGCCATGCCAGGGCGGAAGTGTCGCGCTCGCCACGTCCGTTTAGTGAACGAGGGATGTGCAACAAAACTAGTGTTGCGTCACGTATCGATTTTGCATGAACATAAACATACTTTAGTTTTAACCGATTTCAAAACAAACAAAAAACCGGCCAAGTGCGTGTCGGGCCACGCACCGTAGGGTTCCGGAGTTACCTTATACCATACCATATTCAATACCACTATCATTTTTCGTCTGCAAACATAACTTTGTTTTTCACAGTTTTGGTATGAATGACAAAGTTATATAAATTTGCAGTTTTGGAAAATGTACTATATCTCAAAAAACCGGTCAAGAGCGAGTCGGACTCGCGCACCGAGGGTTCCGTACCATCATAATTGCACCATCAAACCACACTGCAGAGTAGAATAACAAAATTAGTATTGCAGTTTTAGGTCAGCGCCATCTCTTGACCGATAGTGGAACTAATGTTAACTTTTTTAGAAATTTGATAATTTCTAAAAAAGTATGCTATATCGAGACATCGTTTTATTTTTCCTGTAATCGTTATATAAACTGCTATCACAGAATTATTTCAGATTTTTCTCTTTGCAAACTTCGGGATAAGGGGGGGAACGGTATTTTTTTACATTTTTCACAATAAGTCGAAAACTATGCGGCCAAAAACAAAAAAAAAATTATTGAAAACGTGCAAACGGTGCTCTTTCATATGATGCCCCATATGCCCTAGTAGCTCCACTTCAAATTTTTAAGACCCCTTTTCAGTCCCTGTTGTAAAAAAGATATTTTTTTTTATTTACTTATTTTTTTCAAAATAGTTGGGCAAATGTCACCTTTAACTATTCCAAATTTCATGTTGATACCATTAGTAGTTCTCGAGATATCCAGCTGTGACAGACAGACAGACAGACTGAGTCACACACACCATAAGGGTTCCTTTTTTTACCATTTTGGTACGGAACCCTAAAAACTACAAAATGTATGTCGTTCAAACCAATTTTCGTTGAAAGTGTTTATTAAGATCTACAGCATACATTTTTTTTAGATTTTTCACTCTCTTATTTCAAAATTTAAAGGGTGGGGGGGGGGGTGGGGGGCACACATTTTACCACTATTTGGCGGTGTATATTTTTCAAATGGTTGACTTTGAGAAAAAATTGTCTTAAGAACCTCAATGTCATTTTTAAAGACTTATCTATAGACATCCCGCATGTATTGGTTTAAAGAAAAAATTTTTTTTCAGTATCAGTTCCATGTATGGGGAGCCCCCCTTAACCTTCTATTTTTTTATTTTTATGTTAAATCGTTAAGCGGTTAACAAAATACACCTACTTACCAAGTTTCAACTGTGTACTCTTAATACTTTCGGAATAAAATAGCTGTGACATACGGACAGACAGACAGACAGACATGACGAATCTATAAGGGTTCCGTTTTTTGTCATTTGGGCTACGGAACCCTAAAAAGGAGGTTCTTAGTTTGACCTGTATGTATGTTTGTCCGCGATTATCTCGCGTTTGGCTGAACCGATTTTGATGCGGTTTTTAGAAAAGTATTTGTTACATTTAGGAGAAGGTTTTGATATTTTGACCGACTTCATAGAGGTCGTTCTCTTCTCAGTTTGACTCGTACGCATTGTAGTCCGCGATTATTTCACGTTTGTCCAAATTGATTTTACTACCTAGATAATATATCTAATACAGAAGGTACTTACATAATAATAAAAAATAACAATTTTTTTTTAAACAAAAAGCCGACTTCAATAGCCTACGCTACCTTTAAAAAAACCTAAAAATAAAAACAAAAACAGATTCAAAATTAAAAAGCACTAAAAAGAAATAAATAATATTCAAATCACCACTACGCATATCAATTTTAATAAAAACCGTCTTTTGAAGTCGGGTGGGGCTGGAGGACAACTTTTTTTTAATTCTAAAAGCCCAACCCGACTTCATTAGACGGTTTTTATTAAAATTGATATGCGTAGTGGTGATTTGAATATTATTTATTTCTTTTTAGTGCTTTTTAATTTTGAATCTGTTTTTGTTTTTATTTTTAGGTTTTTGAAGGCGGTTTTTCTTTTTTTTTTAAAAAAGTTTTTTTATTTTCAACTTTTTTGTGGTATGTAAGCGTGTAATATTCTTTAACTTTATTTGTTTTCATAATGCCTATTACTCAATTTCCAAAGGAGTTCCGTTGTGCCTTCTTAGTCCAAGTATAGTCCAGAACGTAGCATACAGACCATAGCTCGGTTTGTTTTGGATTTTCATAAGCATACCAATATCTCAATCACAATTATATATCCTATTTGAGTTTGAGGAGTTCCCTTGGATATCTTCGAGGTCCAAGGTTTAATGTCAATGAAATTAAAATAACTACACTTAAGGTATCCCTTTTCCAACAAAAAATCAGCTAATTCGGTTCATAAATAACAAAGTCGTCAAGGTAATTAATGCAAAATCATAGTATTTTCAGGATTACTTGAAAACTACTGAGCCGATCTGAAAAAAAATCAAATGGGACCATTTTGCAAGAAAATTTAATCAAACAAAGAAATAATCATCAAAATCGGTCCATAAATAACGAAGATATGCGCGAACAACGATAAAAAGTCGTCAAGAAAATTAATGCAAAATCATAGTAATTTCAGGATTATTTAAAAACTACTGAACAGATATAAAAAAAAATTAAATGGGACCATCTCGCAACAAAACTCCATCAAACAAAAAAAGAATTTTCAAAATCTATGCATAAATGACGAATATATGCGCGAACAACGATAAAAAAAAACATACAATCGAATTGAGAACCTCCTCCTTTTTTTGAAGTCGGTTAAAAAGCAAGCCTCCTCAAAGTGGTTTGCAGCAACTCAAATGGCTTCCTATACGTGGGCGTAGGAACCTAGAGTTGCCTGTTTGCTCTTCATAACACACATATTTTTCGATCCACTAACCACAGAATACATTAAATCATGATTTCAGTTTCTGGGTGCCTCTCATCAACGTGACCTTCGCTTTAGTAGCAATCTTCTCTTACTAACACCTGCACATACTTCTGGCTTTGTCTCTGACTCTTTCACCCTTTCGGCTGTACGCCTTTGGAACGCTTTACCTCTAAATATTCGAAATGCACCTACCAAGTACCCATATTTAAGAAATTGGTCCGTGAGCACTATGTCCATCAGCCATTTTTGATGTCCCCACTGCTGGGGCACAGGCCTTCCTTATGGGTGGATAAGGAGGACGGGCCATAACCCACCACGCGGGCCCAATGCGGATTGGTGGGTATTAACGACTGCAAATGCAGCCGGGACCAACGGCTTAACGTGCCTTCCGAAGCACGGAGGAGTTCGCGATAGTAAATTTTTGGTCACCCATCCCATGACCGACCCTTGCGAACGTTGCTTAACTTACGCAATCGCTGGGCCAGGCGCTAAACCACTGCGCCACCGAGCTCCTCTACGCTCGTGCCGTGAGCACTATACTGCCCGGCATATATATTGGCAAGAAAATGAAAGAGACAAAAGATGCGCAGTTGCCATAAACTTAGTGTTTGTTTATGGCTACTGCGCATCTTTTGTCTCTTTCTTTCTCTTGCCAATATATATGCCGGCATCTGTACTTGAGTTCTTTACGCTAGTCTCAGCGTAAAGAACTACGAAAGAACGTTTCCAGAATATCACATCGCAAACTAGTTTACGCAATTTTTCATTTGGCAAAAAAACATTTGGCAAAACAACTTATCGCAAATTTTCAGTTAGCAAAACTCTTTTTGGCAAATTATTGTTTAGCAAATAAATATTTGGTCAAAGTTTCATTTTACCAAGTATCATTTAGTCAAATGTATCGTTTGGCAAAACATACTCTTCCCAAAATATTGCATGGCATACGATTTACATATCAATTTGAGTAGTGCATATGATACAAATCGACGATGAAGTACCAATACCTCCTACCTTAGTTTTTAGCTACTTTTAGTTTTTATGCCAATCGACATAAAATACAATTTCGCATGTACGGGCAAAATCTCCTAACACAATATTGTACTATTTAATCCATACCAATTTTGCTGCAAATATACCCTAACTTTATAGGGAATACCTTCTATGTAATTATCTAAAAACAAAATTGTTCGAAAACCTCCTATCTACTCCAAAAAAATTACAAAAACATTGCCAAAAAATGTGAAAATGTTTTTTAACTTTTTTTACTGGAAATAAAGTTATAGCCTTGAATTTTACATTATTTCATAATTGCTATACTAATCCTTAATAAATAAATTAATACCTAATCCTCACAATTTTCCAAAATTTTATTCACACGTTAAATTTCTAATGTGTACTGCAACCAATTTAAAAAAACCGGTCAAGAGCGAGTCGGACTCGCGCACCGAGGGTTCCGTACAATCATAAATATATTTGGATATGTTATTTTAGGACAGTCTTTAAAAAAGTAGGATAAACGGCAGACAGGTGGAAGGGCGAACAGGCGGACAGTTAATTTACAAATGCTGCTTATGGTGACTGAAAAACGTTTCAGCCACTCCACATTGCAAAATGTTTATATTACTAGTCCATCAGCCATTTTAATGTCCCCACTGCTGGGGCACAGGCCTTCCTTATGGATGGACCTTATGGATAAGGAGGACGGGCCATAACCCACCACGCGGGCCCAATGCGGATTGGTGGGTGTTAACGACTGCAAATGCAGCCGGGACCAGAGGCTTAACGTGCCTTCCGAAGCACGGAGGAGCTCGAGATAATAAATTTTTGGTCACCCATCCCATGACCGAACCTTGCGAACGTTGCTTAACCTCCGCAATCGCTGGTCCAGGCGCTAAACCACTGCGCCACCGAGCTCCTCGTTATTATTATATTACTAAGTAGGAACTTATTCTTCGTTTATTCGTACGGCAAATAGTAGGTAATTATATTAGAACCAGCCACCAATTTATTATTGTAGTGTTAGGTTGCGCCATCTCTTGACCGATAGTGGAACTATTTTTGTCCCTTAGGTTAGCATGCTTAGGACAGCGTTATCTGTTGACTGGTAGTGAAACTAAAAAAAATTGTTTATTTTTTGAATTTCTAAAAATTATATTGAGACATCGTTTTATTTTTCGTAATCTTTACATAAACTACTATTACATAGAATTATTTCAGATTTTTCTCTTTGCAAACTTCGGAGATAAGGGGGGGGAACGGTATTTTTTTTTACATTTTTCATCATAAGTCGAAAACTATGCGGCCTAAGAAAAAAAAAATTGTTTTAAAATGTGCAAACAGCGCTCTTTCATATGATACCCCACATGCCCTAGTCACCTCACTTAAAATTTTTAAGACCCCTTTTCAGTCCCTGTTGTAAAAAAAATATTAATTTTATTATTTCTTTCTTATTTGTAAAATAGTTGGGCAAATGTCTCTTAAACTATTCCAAATTTCAAGTTGATACCATTAGTAGTTCTCGAGATATCCAGCTGTGACAGACAGACAGACAGACAGACTGAGTCACACCATAAGGGTTCCTTTTTTACCATTTTGGTACGGAACCCTAAAAATTAAGTTTATAAAATACTAACTTATTCGGATTTAAAACAAAAACCATAGTAAATCGTTTTTAGTTTCTTATTTTTTAAAATAAATAAAATTTTACCATTATAATATCTGTATATAATATCCTGTTATAATTTATCAATAATATGTATTTCTGCCATTTATTCCTCTTATACTTGGAATTCCTGTATACTCCTGTCCTGTATTCCTGTTTCAGTAAAAAAAAAATATCATTGGCAAAGTTACGCTAGAAATAAGTGAAGTGACAATTGACCAAACATTTTTTTGGAATATAATATTTGTCAAAATAAAACGTTTGCTTAATAAACATTTGACTTAGTAAAACTTGACAAAGTAAAAATATGCCAAATGATAATTCGACCAAGTGAATAAAATGCGAAATGCAAATTTGCTAAAGATTCATTTGGGAAATGAAACTAGTTCGATACGTTTTTTGGGAAGTGAAATTTGACCAAAAATAATTTGGCCAAACGGCAGAACCCCCTCTTTCTTATACATATGTATGATTTATGTAGGTATTGTGATGCTCGATTGCATCTATTACAAACTTTTTAGTCGTTGCGCAAGTAGTAAGTCAAATAGAGAACATTTGTTTCTTTATTATCTTTGAAAGCTCATTCTGCTTTTGTTCCGGGAAAAACATGTCGGTTCAACGAAAAGTGTATTCGTGAAAAGATGGGAAAATACACAAGATCACACAAAATCGATGTTTAATTATAGTAGCTACGCCACCCATGTGTGACAGTATACAGGGTGGATTTCTGTGACGGTACCTTAAGGGCAGGTACCTTATCCGTTATAGTTACAGAAAAACGTTCCTTAGAGACCATCCATAACTTTTTAAGATATTATGAACTGCATTCACAGATTTTGGAAAAAAATACGGTTAGCAAAAAAAAATGCTAAAATACCAAAAAAAATTTTTATACCAATCCGATCCTATTTCATGTGGGGATCAAAATACTCTATGGGACCATTTAAGGTATGAGTACTCGAAACGGCAGAAATAGCCAAAAGATTTTCCCATACATTTTGTACTGAAAAACGAGAAATCAACTCGAAATATTTTTTATTGCCAAATGACCCTATTTTTTACTGTGATCAAAATGCTGTTTAAGGCCTACTGAAATTTGATTACGGGATATGGGATAAGTTTTTGGCGATTTCTGTCGTTTCTAGTACTCATACCTTAAATGGTCTCATAGAGTATTTTGATCCCCACACGAAATAAGATCGATTGGCATAAACAATTTTTTTTGGTATTTTAGCATTTTTTTTGCTAACCGTATTTTTTTTCCAAAATCTGTGAATGCAGTTCAGAATATATTAAAAAGCTATGGATGGTCCCCTAGGAACGTTTTCCTGTAACTATAACGGTTAAGGTACCTGCCCTTAATGTACCGTCTCAAAAATCCACCCCGTATATATGTATTTACTAGCGGCCGCCCGCGACTTCGTCTGCGTGGAAAGGTTTTTTGCTATCCCTCGGGAACAATACTTTTTTTTCGGGATGAAAGGTACCCTATGTCCTTCTCTGTACCCCTGACAACGTGTATGCAAAATTTCATGATGATCGGTTCAGTAGTTAAGACGTGAAGGCGTAACAAACAAACAAACAAACAAACAAACGGACTTTCGCATTTATAATATTAGTAAGGATTTATGTATTTATAAGGATTGAGATATATGTATAATTTTGTATTTTTTGAAGTGCAAACTTCTTTAGCGGCGTTGTACGCTTTTTTGTAATGGGGAAAAAATGCTAAATGTTCGCGTCAGTAAGAATCACGTGACCTTGATCGAAAATTCGTAAGACGGGTGGAGAGTAGACAGCGCGCGGCGGAAGCATCCCCCTCACTTTCTGCGGGGCGTTGTGAAAATGGCGGCGCGTCATTTCAAGACGTAAACACTTGTGTCACCATAGCAATGCGCTAATTTTTTAATTCAATGTCAAAACTCTAAATTTTCTGTCAAGCTATGGATAAGATTTTCGTACAATACTGTTCTGTATTCGTAAATTCAAATGCAGAGTAAATTCGTAAGACGGCAATTCGTGCAAAATTATTCCCTAACCATGCCAAAATATCAAAAATGCACAACGTTAATATTCAAGTTTTCACTTCTGCCGGCACTCCCGGAGTGCAACCCGATTTTTCTTTAAATTACTGTATCTATTTTTTTTGGTATATTTTCTGATTTAGTTTTTTAATAAGTTTTGTTTATTGCCGCCAAGATTTTTCTCCTTAACACATTACCGGTTGACTGGTAGAGAATGCATTAAGTCCGCCATTTGCTGTTTTGTTTTAAGCAATAAAGATTACATAAAATAAAATGAATAATAACTAGGAAACTATCATAGCTTTTCTCTATAGAGAAAATCTAAAAAAAGGCCGTAATTTTCAAGGTTTTTTGTCAACCCCTAAGTTTCCACAGGCTCCTCGAGAGTGAAAACTCAGATTCCACACCTCACACCATCCCCAAACATGTCATAAAATTTCACTAAATTGGAAATAGATTCCAGTTCACCTTTATATCTGCCGACTGGGCTATTAGTACGAGATCGTGGGGATCGATTTGTATTGGGGACCTTGCATTTACGAGACAAAGCAAACCGCTTGGAACAGATGTTCCTGGGGGTGATCTGAGCTGATTTAGCCTGGTTGCCACGCGGTTCCCCCAGCAGGTGGGCAGGGGAGGGGGGAGAACAGTGCGTCCGGCGGGCCTCACTCTAAGCTTCATATCTGCATACTTGTAGCGACTATATCATGTTTGGTATCTTTTTCTTATAATTCGAGGACGAGAAATTCATTTTTGGAACTAAATTTTCACTCACCTATACAAAAAGACCGCGAAATTCAAATATTAAATTTTTTTTCTACTATTTTTTTTCGTAAATCCTCTACAGAATTAAAAGTATGAAAATTTTCCCCAGACAAAAAATACTAGTAAATAGCCCAGTTATCCTACTATTTATTAAAATAAACTTGTGAAACATTTTTGTCTAAAAATTGTGCTAAAAAAATGTTTTATGTCGCGCGGCAGAATTGTCTCTGCCATTTATTTTTCGAATATTTTCTACTGAATTAAAACTATGAAGATTTACCCCAGGAAAAAAATCTTGTAAATAGCCCAGTTAATTAACTATATAAAATAATACATTTATTAAACATTATTGTCTAGTACCTGTGTTAAAAAAAAATTGTGTCGCACGGCGGAATTTTTTCTACTATTTTCTTTCGAGAATCTTCTACAGAATTATAACTATGTAGATTTAGCCCTGAAAAAAATTTAGTGAATAGCCCAGTTATTCTACTACATACATGTTTTGAGTCGCGCGGCGGAATTTTCTCCACATTTTTTTATTTTCTAATATTTTTTACAAAATTAAACCTATCTTAATTTGCACCTGAATAAAATATAGGTAAACATCCCAGTTATATTACTATATAGAATAATACATTTGTAAAACATTTTTATCTAGTAACTGTATTAAAAAAATGTTTTGTTTCGCGTGGCGGAAATGTCTCTACCATTTTTTTTTCGAAAACCCTGTACAGAATTAAAACTATGAAGATGATATGATAAGTTGTTATTTTTCTGGTTACATTGATAATTTACATTACATTGATAAATTACTTCTGGACGTGGCAAATATATGATACAAATTAAATATGTAAATAAAAATGTTGGGAAAACGTTCGCCATTAAAATTATTATAAGTGTGATAAAATTAACATAGATACGAGTAAAAATAAATCAATTTTATTGTTCGCAGTTGCCACTACATGCACGTAGGTCTGTGCATTTTAGATTTCTTTTAATGCAGTTGCACCTCCCTGCGCATTTTGTTTTGCAGCGACAAGGAATAAATTCTAAATAAGCAACAGATGCAACAGGTTGGCTTGTCCAAATAGGCTCCCAAATTCTCAATAGTCATTATGTTTGGACCAGCCTCAGTCAGCAGGGCATGGCAACTGTTGCTGAGGGGCTATAATTTATCCCCAAACATTATATATTATATCTACTTAGTAAACTGCACGGAGAATATGGTTACGAAATGCATCTTCCGTTGGAGGCAGATTTTCCAGCTGGAGATCTTTTTTTTGTAAATAGTACTTTTCGGCACTCATTTACACTCGAACTTGTGCCTGAACAAATAAGAATTCATAATGTTAAAATAATTTCTAGAAACCAATTTTCACATCTCATAATTCAAATCTCTTCCCTTCAGACTTAATATTGTAAGGTTACAGCAGTACGAGATAGATCATCTGAGCGATTATGGTCACGTTCTGCAAACTTTTTTAAATACATGTTTTTTTTTTACTGTTTTATTATATTTTAAAGGACCAGAAAAGACTGAAGTCTTGCCATTCTTCCGCACTTTTCAGGTTGCGACACTGTCTTTTTTGTATGGAATGGTTAAAAAAAGCGCATTTCAAGCTTGGAGCACATATCCTGCAGTAACTGATGCGTTTAAATACGCCAAACAAGGCAATATTGAGCAGACATTGCCTATATTGGAAAAAAATGTTTTTGTCTTGTATGTTAAGTAAGAACCTTATATTATTAAGTCTGAAGAGAATTGAATTACGAGATGTGAATTGGTTTCTAGACATTATTATTACATTATGAATTTTTACTTGTTACTGATTTCAGATCAGGCACAAGTTCGAGTGTAAATGACGAAAATGCCGAAAAGTACTCTTTACAATAAAAGATCTTCAGCTGGAAAATCTGCCTTCAACGGAAGATGCAATTCGTAACCATATCCTCCGTGCAGTTTACCAAGGAGGCTATTATGTTTGGGGACCGATTATAGCCCCTCAGCAACAGCTGCCATGCCCTGCTGACTGGGGCTGGTCCAAACAAAATGGCTATTAGGAGATTTGGGAGCCTTTTTGGAAAAGACTACCTGCTGCATCTGCTGCTTGTTTAGAATTAATTCGTTGCCGCTGCAAAATAAAATTGTACAGGGAGGTGCAGTTGCATTAAAAGAAATCTAAAATGCACAGACCTATGTGCATGAAGTGGCAACTGCGAACAATAAAATTGTTTTATTTTAACCTGCATCTATGTTAATTTTATCACACTTTTAATAATTCTAATGGCGAACGTTTTCCCAACATATTTATTTATTTATTTAATTTGTATCATATATTTGTCACGTCCTGAAGTAATTTATGAATGTAATATAATGTAAATTATCAATGTAACCAGCAAAATAACAACTTATCAGAATATATTCTTTGAAAAGTTATGACTTTGCAGGTCCGCCACGTGACACAAAACATTTTGTAACACAGTTACTAAACAAAAATGATTGTCAAGTTTATTATTCTATATAGTACAATATAGAATAATAAACTTACTATTCACTTCTATACTAGTCTATACTATTCACCAATATGTTTTTTTCTGGGCAAAATCTTCATGGCTTTAATTCTGTAGAAGATTTTCGAAAAAAAAATAGTAGAAAAAATTCCGCCGTGTGACACAATTTTTTTTTTAAACCGTTACTAGACAAAAATTAAAAAAAAATGTATTGTTTTAGATAGTTAATTAACTGGACTATTTACTAAAAATTTTTTTCTGGGGCATACTTTCATAGTTTTAATTCTGTAGAGGATTTTCAAAAAAAAATAGAGAAAAAATTTAATTTTTGAATTTCGTGGTCTTGTATGGTTGAGTGAAAATGTTGTTCCAAAAATAAATTCCTCGTCCTCGAATTATAAGAAAAAGACACCAAACTTGATATAGTCGCTACATGTATGCAGATATGAAGCTTAGAGTGGAAGCACTGTTCTCCCCCTCCCCTGCCCATCTACTGGAGGGAACCGCGTGGCAACCGGGCTAAATCAGCTCAGATCACCCCCAGGAGGTGTTCCTGGGTTCCAAGCGGTTTGCTTTGTCTCGAAAATGCAAGGTGATGTCTCCACGATCTCTCACTATATATGTATCTTAATGGTGTTTCTAATATAATTTAAATCTATAACATCAAACTATTTTACAGATACTGCTCACAAATTAGACATCAATGGTGTCAATTTGGAAGTGACCCTGGTCCCTGTTGACCACATGCCGGGAGCTGTGATGTTTCTCTTCAAGGTTGAGAAACACGAAGATACCGGCGGCGTCGTCACCAAATTTCATACTATTTTATACACCGGAGATTTCATGATTACAAACGATAACCTACCAGAAGCTTATCCATCGCTACATGATGGTGAAACACCGATAGATATAGATGAGTTGTACTGTGATGACACTCATAGACAAAAGTTTGGATGGCCTAAGGATGGACCTATTGATTTGCCAAGCAGGTCTACAGTCATAGGACGGGCCACCGAGAAGATTCAAGAGTGGCTGAATGAGAACATTAATAACGCAGTTGTTATCTGTACACGGTACAAGTATGCTTATGAAGAATTGTTTGAAGAGATCTTCAGGAAGACAGGGCAAAGCATTGGTCTTTCCGATTTCCGTAGACTGGATGTTTACAGGTACTTTTGTTAATTAGAGTAATGTCAGCGCTGCGCCACAGTATATTAATTTATACTGTGGCTGCGCTTTTGCATTACAAGTTCTTGTTTTAGAGCATTCTAAGGTTCTTGTAGTACGAAGTCTGTTTTGATATGAATGTTGTTGGTTACATATCATAATAACTACAACCACTATCCCAACCATTCTCGAGATAACTATGCTCGATTCACATATGTTCATAACGCCTATTATAGAATAGAATAGATCTTTATTGTGTATGGATTGAAGGTCACATAAACAGATATACATGTCTATAATAAAGTTTCACTTAATCCTGCCTTTTCAGACATATACACAAAAATACAAAGTTTCTTGTCACAAAATTCAATTTACAATGACATTATTATTATTAACTTACAGCTACTTATAATTTAAAAATTCCTGAATACTATAAAAACATTTGTTCGCAAGCCATTTTTTAACAGAGGATTTAAAATTGCAATATTTCAAATTCTTAAACTCTTCTGGTAATTTGTTATAAACTTTAATACACATCATAAAGGAATTATTAGATACAAGTGTTAGTTTTGCTGGAGGATTGTATAGTTTATTTTTATACATTGAGCGAAGGTTTCGGCTAGATACTTGACTACGTTCTTCAAATAAGCATTTATTTTGATATACAAATAAACAAATATCAAAAATATACAAACAGGGTAATGTAAGTAATCTGTAATCTCTGAAATATGGACGACACGAATCAATTTGTTTTATACCGAATATAGCTCGAACACATTTCTTTTGCATTACAAATGCCTTATCTCTATCAACAGAGTTACCCCAGATCATAACTCCATAGCGTAGTGTTGAGTTAACATAGCCATTATAGGCAGTTATAGCAGCCTCTATTGATACAATCTGACTAATACGACTTAGGGCAAACACAAACCTATTTAATTTTGAACAGATTTCATGTATTTGTTGTTTCCAATTACAAAAACTGTCTAAAGTTATACCTAAAAATTTAATGTATTTTGCTGATTCGATTAGTTCTCCATTAATATTTATATTAAGCTTTGGATTTTTACGTTTATAAGTTCCAAATTGAATATATTTAGTTTTATTAACATTAATTTTCAAGTTATTACTATTGAGCCATTCAATAATTGTATTTAAAGTTATATTAATATGGTTTTCGTATACTTTTACATCCTCATTTTTAACACCTTTAAAGATAATCGTGGTATCATCAGCAAACAAAACACATTCCTGAGATATGGAGCTAGGTAGATCATTAATATAGAGGAGAAACAACAGTGGACCCAAAACACTGCCCTGAGGAACTCCAAATTTATTCACAATGAAAGTAGATCTAACTTTTTCCAAGCATCTGCTTTCAGAACAGCACCTCTGAATTTCCACACATTGTTCCCTCCGCGACAAATAACTTTTAATCCAATCATAACATGGTCCACGTATACCATATTTCTGGAGCTTGTCAAGAAGACGTTCATGGCACACAAAATCGAAAGCCTTCGACATATCTAGGAAAAGAGCAGATACTGGAATGTTATCATTAAGACCGCTTGTAATAGATTTAATTAATTTGAATGTAGCTAAAGATGTACTTTTATTTTTTCTGAATCCGTTTTGTTCTTCTTTAATAACATTATGAATGTTCAAGAATTTATTCAATCTGCTATACATAATTTTTTCTAAAATTTTAGAGAAAATGGAAATTAAAGTAACTGGTCTGTAATTACTCAACAAAGTTTTATTACCTTTTTTAAAAAGCGGCTTAACTATAGATTTCTTCAGGACGTCGGGAAAAATACCTTGACATAAAAGCTTATTTATTGCAAATGCCAAGGGCTGTGCAATTGCACATATACTCATTTTTATGATATCAGTACGAATTTCGTCACAACCAACGGATTTGGAGTTTTTAAGAGATTGGACTATTTTAATTAATTCCATTTCAGTAACCGGATTCAGAAAAATTGAGGGAACAATAGAGTCTATATTGTCGACGCAATTGGAATTTTGAGAGCTATTGTCTGACACATTCCCAATAAAATATTTATTAAATAGTTCTGAAATGATATGTGGGTCACGAACGCTCTTTCCATCTTCACATACACTTTCTATGGAGTGACTATTGACATTTTTAGTGTATTTATTTATGACATTCCATACTGCTTTACATTTATTATCGAATTTGTTAATATAATTTAAGTTTTTATTCTTTTGCGAAAATTTAATACATTTTTTTAGGATACATGCATATTTTTTATAAAGATTATTGTATTTATTACGGTTTTTACGATTTTTAAGGTGTAGTTGGCGCTTCTTTAAACAACTTTTCTGAATACCTTTTGTTAACCAACTTGTCATATGTGATCTAGAACTTCTTTTAATTTTTATTACAGGAAAGCATAAATCATACAATAATTTGTAAAGACTGTAGAATTCGTTGAAAGATTCAGAAGCATCTAATTCCTTAACATATACATCTGAAAAAGATAAACATTTTAGATAATCAAGAAATTTCTTCTGATTCTCTTTGGAGTAATCTCTTTGAAACTCGTACCACCACTTCATACGTGGCTGCTTTCTTTCTTTTATTGGTATCTTGAGAAATTGTGATCTATGATCTGATAACCCCAACTCAATAACACCAGACGAAGTATTTTTTATGTTCGTTGCAAATTGATCGAGACAAGTCTTAGTAGTATTAGTAATTCTGGTTGGTTCTTTTATCTTCATTTCTAAGTTATAATTTTCAAGAATTTGTTGCAGTTCAATTGATATATTTGTTTCCTATAAAATATCTATATTCCAGTCGCCACATATAATAATCCTTTTTCTCTTCTTTCTGCACAATGTTTGTAATAAATCTGCCAATTTTTGAAAGAACAATGAAGTTGGAGATGTTGGCGCTTTATTTGTGTATATACATATTATAATAATCCCATATTCAGTCAGTTCCAACCCACAACATTCAAAAACAAATTTGGCCGGGATGTTCTGTAAATCTATGGATTTGTATTCAATATCATTTTTAATTAAGATTGCTACTCCTCCTCGATCTTTAGTACGCAATCTAGAACAACATGATGCGACTGTAAAGTTTTCTAGCTTTAGGTTCTTCTCGCTGCCAGTTTCCAGATTGGTTTCACAGAGACAAAACGTCTGCTTTTAATATTTTTTGTTTTTCTAAATGATTAATAGAAAATTGTAACTCCTAACTATTGCTCGAAACAACTACTGTTTAACTTACCTAATTTTGATTGAACTAAAATCAATTAAGATATTGGATGTTTGAACTATGTACGAAATGCCTATAATGGTCGACTCGCCTACGGTTTATCAATTATCAATAAGTTGAGGGTTACACGCCAGCAGGTCGGTTCTGGCACTTCGCCGGCCACTGTCGTGGCACGCTCGCTTCGCTCGCTCGGCTCGTGCGTTGTTGGTCGCAATGGAACATAACCTCCTGCTCGCTCGCTACGCTCGCTAGTCGTCGCACCTGATGGACTAATTATGTTAGGACCTTTGGTAAACAGACTATTAGGTGCAACGACGAGCAAGCGTAGCGAGCGAGGAGGAGGTTATGTTCCATTGCGACCAACAACGCACGAGCCGAGTGAGCGAAGCAAGCGTGCAGCGGCGACTTGCTGGACCCTCAACTTAACCCCAAATCAACAGTAAGTACCTAAATCGTTCGTTAGTTGAATTAACCGTAGGTTAGTCGTGCTTTATGCATTTCGTTCGTTAGTTATAACAAAAATATGTGAAACGATCTTTAATATTTAAACAATAGATCTTTTGGCCGTAGTTATCTCGAGAATAGTTGGAATAGGTTTAGTTATTATGATATTATGTTACCATGTTGTTAGGCGTGCACATGCACATTAATACAAGAGACGTAGTATAGCCCAGGACTTTTAGCAAAAAACCTAGGACTAATTCCGGTGGAAGGTTTTTTGTTTTTAATATGTATATTTCAGAGACTACAGCTCACATCGAAATGATTGAAATGTCGACCGGTTGGATATTTTGCAACAATTATATCATACGTTGACAACTTTCTTCTATCTTCCACCGTTTCTGAGATAAACAGAAAAAACTAAAATCAGGGAAACATTTGAGGTGTGGGGAGGGGGGAGCGTACATGGGATTCACGGGGAACTTTCCAGATATATTCAGGGAGACCTAAGGAACACTTTAAAAACAAAAAACCTTCCGCCTCAATTAGTCCTAGGTTTCTTTGAATTTTTTGCCAAAAGTCCTGGGCTAGTAATAACTATTCGGTAACGAGAGCTTGCAACAAGCCTAACAACATTCATAGCAAAACGGACTTAACGGAGAGATAAAAAAACTATGCGTCTACAATTTCATAAGCAATCTAGTCTTTTTGCGGCCTGAATAAAAATTCATGGTTACGTATTATTACAATGACATTTTCCTTTTCTCTATCGAGCAGGGTTGATGCCTACATAAACCATTAATAAAACTGTGTAAGGTTAAGTGACGAAAAAATACCTTACTTTGATATTTTATGTTATTTGTAAAATACCAACAACCTCGCAGGAGTAGATTATTTATTAACATCATAAACAATAACATTAATTTGTTCTACAACTTTTCCAAAACAGACAAAAAAAATCGACTGTTTTTCATACAAATGTCCGAACAGCTGATCGAGTTTTGTATGATAAGTCGGATTTTTTATGTCTGTTTTTGGAAAAGTTGTAGAACAAATGTTGTTTATGATGTTAGCAATCTACTCCTGCGAGGTTGTTGGTGTTTTACAAATAACCCTGTAAGTAGGTATAAATAAATAAACTATGCTAAACCTATTTATCACTATCAGCCCGTATGCATATTAATTATAATCTTTCAAAGTAATCAACTGCCTACTTGAATTTTCTAGAGAAATCTTCGAAATAAAAAGAAAGGAATACGATGAATCTGGAATACGACGAGTCAGGAACAAAAAACCAGAACAGATATACGTGACTAAGTCTACGGACGATAGAGGCCAGCCAATCAGAATACACGTGTATGTCGTTGAAAACGATCAGAAAATTTATGATATTATTAAACGCGATCGTTTTGCTAAAACCAAAGTTATGGGTTTTAATGTTCGGTGGTATAACAGACCAGAAGCTTTAAAACGTGAATCAGATGGCCCAAATCCGGTGTATTCCTTGGACTATCCGCCACACTGCAGCAGGACACAGGTGGATGAATTCGTTGAATATTTCAACAAGAAGAAACAACTTAAAATTATTAAATATTTTGCAGTGGACTCTATGGTTTGATGGTCCTAAGTATTCATATAATTATCTATTTCTTGAAAAATAAAAACAACAACGATCACATCTCATACAAGTGTTGACCTGTCAAATAGCTTTTTCAAAAAGTAGATTTTAGTTAGCAATTTATAAATAAAAATATAAATGCAAATGAGCTATATTACTACTCTATATCGGCTATCCGATAATTGATAAAATCTCAAGGAAATTATAAGTACTTCGTACAAAGTACTTATAATTTCCTTGTAAAATCTATACATTTTGACAGGTCAGCTGCATTCTTAACGCGTACGGACTATAGGCCCTCCGCACATGGCTCGTAAGCGTAGTCGTCTCACAAGCGTATCGTAAAGACGCGACGAGTACGATACGAGCAGAGTTCTACACACGAATCGTAGCGTAGCCGTAGATATTGTTCCAGAATATAAACTAGGCTTCACGTTGACGGAAATTCATTACCAAACATAACATATAGAAAGTATTATCTACGCTTGTTTTTTTACGCCACTACGCTACGACTATCGTATTGACAATAATATCTCATACGATACGCTTACGCTGCGACGACGCCGTGTGCGGACTTCTTTGAACATGTACGTGCTCGTATTGCTTTCGTACGACGCGCGTATTACGATACGCTTACGCTACGACGCCGTGTACGGAGGGGCTTAAGCGACTTTCATTGCTGATTGTATCTACAAAATAAGGAAACCAATAGTAAGCGTTGGTGATGATGGGTATGTGTTACAATGCCGAAGTAGAAAAGACCGAATTTTACAATACCTATAGACGAAATCCCGAAAATTAAAAAGCCGAATGGTTGTTTGGCCGTACGTTTAAAATCACGAAAGGACATTTTACCTAAAATACTAAATCCCGAAGCTTAAAATACCGAAGGTTAATAAACCTAAGTTCTACACCCCGAACTACTTCATACCGAATTGGCTGTGGAGGTGTCTTTGGGCTTCGCCTGAAATGCTTTATACTAAACGGGTTTCACCCACGTGGGCATGAACCCAGCGCGCGAGCCGAGCGAGCGAAGCGAGCGTGCCGCGGCAGCGGCCGGCGAAGCGCCAGAAAAAAACTATTTCAAACTGGATTGGTGGATTTTGTCAAAATAATGACCATTTTACAAGCATTTTTGAGTAAAACAAATTAACCGCAACGCCTACCTTCATAAATGTATGTGTAGGTGAAGTAAGTTTCGACATTTTAACTGTCGGGGTTTCGACCTTTAGGGATTTCAAACTTTCGCTCATTTAAAAATCGATCTTTCAAGTTTCGGTCTATCGGATATCGATATTTAGAATGTTCGGTATTTTGAAAATAAGTGTTTTATGTGTCGATATTTCGGTCGTATGTATTATGAATTGTCTGCATTGTAATGCATATAATGGTGATGATGGTGGTCGTGCTTGGATGAATTAACCACTGGATACGTAACGTAAGAAAAATGTATGAAATCACGATCAACCAATTTTTGCGGGGTGAGGGGGGATTACACTTGTCAAATAATGTCAATGTTATAGGGTGATTTAGCCGGTTTTCGGCCATAATTGCCGGCCAAATATTATGGATTGTGAAACTCGTACATTAGTTTTCGGCCAGGCGGCCAAAAAGCAAATGACCTCCCAAAAACGCATTTAGTTACCAGGCCATCAAAGGTGAATGCGCAGGCTACATACAAAATTACCCGAGCCCCGGCGCAAATTAAATCTATCTCAGGTTTAAGTACCTTTTATGTGTATAACAAAAAAATATGGGACCTCTGCGATCAGTGACTAACATAAAAAACTGCATTTTTTTTTTCAGGCGTTAATATTTTACGTAGCTAAAGGTATATTTTCAAAAAATATTAGGTAATAATCACGACGGACCAGCTAGATAGCGCAGTAAGTAAGCGCATCACCCAGTGATTGCGACAGTTAGGCAACTTTTCCAAAGGTTTGGTCATGGGATGGGTGACCAAAAATGACCTCAAGCTCCTCCGTGACTTTGAGAGGCACGCTAAGCCGTTATTTATGGCCTATGATATATCATTGTTTTTGGCTGCATTTTCAGTCGTTAACACCCCACCAATCCGCAATGGGGCCCCTTATTATTTATTATTATTATTAGTTAACGGAAGGCGCCCAATTACATAACTAACATAGTTAACTTACTTTAAGATAAACAGAAATGGGTAATAGCCGAACACCCTCTTGTAAAGGTAACTCAAGACCTTTTGTACTTTTTGACCATTACCTTATATTTCGCTTCGTGTGGATTCCGCACACATGAACTCGTTTCTAATTTTTATCTTAGTTATGGTCAGTCCTGTTTATCCATCCATAAGAAAAACCTGTGCCCCAGCAGCGGGGACATTATAAAATTATAAAAATAGCTGATGTGCAATCACGTCTGATAATAATATAATAAAAATAAAATTAGAATTAGATTATGCTATTTTTTTGCTACTTTTAACGACACACCTACCCTGTTCAATTTTCGCCCTTCTTCTCCACGACACTACCAAGGCGCACTACTGGTAGTGTCGTGGGTAATTTTGTTTGCCGTGGTAAACCACCTCAAATAACATACTTTACCAAGTTTATGTGTCGCCAATCTTTCATCACACTCGGCCTTGCTGACTGCTGGACACATTTCTAAAATATACAGTTGGTCTGTACTTAAATCATCACGGCTCTTCGTTATATCTGTGCAAACAATAGCTTACGGCAGTAAATGATTTGACTGGAAGACATTCAAAATTATTAAGTGCCTTCCCTATCGGACCACTAAAGCTTTTCGGCCCTGTAGTAGTAGTACTTAGTAGTAGTAGTAGTACTACTGTAGTTTAAGACATCATTTTGAATACTTAGACGGTAGCGTCTAAGTATTCAAAATGATGTCTTAAACTTCACTCATTTGCGTGCAGTTGACATATTAGCCATTGAAGAGGACGTTGCAGCTTGTTTTCAAGCAGTTTGATAATTCCGGCTCTATTACCAGTGTTAACAGCAGTTCTTCGCGCGAAATGACTTTTAAGACGAAAATTATGATTTTGAAAACGTTTTGTAAGAAAAATGTTGCTTTTTGTTGATTATTATTGGCTTTTGTGTATAGGTATCTCTTAATAATATTAACTATTAAAAAAAATGTGATATATTTTGTTTAAAATTATATTATGAAAATATTATTATTTAGAAAGTTTTTCGAAAACGTCAGCTCCTGGGGGCAGTACGTCTCGTAATTTGTTTCCAATTATATTTTGTATACGTAATAAATAAGTGTATTGGCAACTTTTAATAACAGCGCGAAAAAGAAATTTCACGAAAAATTTCTTTCATACATTCTTACATTTTCCGTAATGGCCGAAAACCAAAGGGGGCCGGCAAACCGGCTCAGTCACCCTACTTTGTTTACATACCAAATTTTATTTATTTTGCGAAAAATAGCTACTATAATAGGTTGAAATTGTGCTTACGCGTGAAAAGAAACATTTCTTGATTGCCCGCTATTTTTTTTGCTGAACAATACGAAGCATTTTGCCCATTTTTGTACCAATGTTTCGCCACGAGCTCTAGCATCACACTGACAACGCGATATCGTTTACTGAGGCTATCGGTCACAGTAAGTGGCAGAGGGGTAAAGGCGAATATGGCTTTCATTTCGCGTCCAGTGGTTGATTCGTCCAAGTGGTCGTGATCTGTACCCTTAACACAAACATCTATCGAGAAAAAAACGCTCGTGATAGAGTTATCTATGGGATTTCACTTTTTGGCGCTAGATGGCGCTGTATAAATTTCCCATACAAAATGCACTTTAGCATTTTTCACGTGCGTTTTTTTCTCTCGTCAATCACTGCGCGCTGTGTCGATGTCGGCCTCTCAGCTCGTCGTTGATACCGCGCAGTGGTTGCCGGGGCGCAAGACGCAGGATGGTGTTCTAAAATATATATATTGCATATAAGGTTAAACAATAGTACGTGACTCGCTATTTGTAGGCACATAACGCGGTATTCCAGGATTTTAGCTGTTACACAATATTAACATATTTTAGCGTGTTCCGACAAATAACGGCAATTGTTCACCATTAACTATGATAACAGAGCAAAATTATCTCATTAAATGCAATATGCAAGGGCGTCGCCAGGGGTGGGCGGGGGGAGGCCGCTGCCCCCCCCCCCCCCCCCCCCCTCTAGAGGTTAAAAAATGTAGCCATCTGCAAATAACCAAAGTCCTAAGGCCGTGCAATTGACTTGCTTTTCCGATAAATCCTGCCCCATCTCAAAACTTGAATAAATTCACTAGGTGCTCTTGACTGTACCTACAATTCATATGTTTCTCATCCTCTTTAATATTAACTTGCCCCCCCTCCCCCCCTGGGCCATGGGCTGGCGACGCCCTTGGCAATATGTTTGTAGTATTTGCCGAATACAACTTTGTACATATGCACTAATGTTTAACCTTAATGTCGATATCGTTTCGAAGGAAGTCGACAGGCACTATCGTCGAGCAATGGCATTCCATTAACTATAGGCCATTATGATTCCTATCTGTATGTTAGTAGATACTATACAAGGTATCCTAAAACTGCCACACGGACGGAAAGTACCTTAAATATTAAAGGTAGGCAATTTTACTAAAAAGACTTCATTTTGTTTTTAAAAAGAAATGGAACTGCATTCAAGGTTTTTTAATTGCACACGATTCAATACAAACTGATACAATCCGTAGGTAATAATTAAAATTAAAATGTTAAAGTTCATGGTCTTCTTTTTTTTAAGATGCTGTGTCACTTTAGAAAAAATAATCCGTGTGAATAGCCCTTTCGATTGGTATCGTAAAAATTTTTTTTTTTTCATTTTTGATGGGTTCGATTCCTTGTTAAGGCAGGCGATTTCTAAAAAAACTTTGAATGCAGTTCCAATTACTTTTAAAAACAAAATGAAGTCTTCTTTCAGTAAAATTTCCTATCTTCAATAATTAAGGTACTTCCTTCCTTGTGGCAAAGTTTGGGACACTCTGTATATATAAGTACATAATTTGTGAATCTAAGTAGCTTAAGCCTAAAGAGTCGGCGATTGGCTGTAGCCTAAAGTCAAGTGAAGTGGGTGGGGCAGAACTCTTAATTAAAATTATTCGCGCTAAGTACATAATGTATCGAAAATTAAAGTGCACAGAATGGTTCTATAGTTAATTTATATAACAAAATAAATAAAAGAGTTTAATTGTACCCATTACAAATTGTTACCCATTAAAGTTAAGTTAAGTTCAGAATTTAACATAAAAAAAAATTGTTTAAAAAAACAAAAAACCGACTTAAAAAAACCTACCTCTAAAAAGCAAGAAATAATATTCGTAATAATACAAACACGTCTATTGAAGTCGGGTGTGTCCAGACAAATTCCTTTTTTTTATTCTAAAAGCCACACCCGACTTCAATAGACGTGTTTGTATTATTACGAATATTATTTCTTGCTTTTTAGAGGTAGGTTTTTTGAAGTCGGTTTTTTGTTTTTTTAAACATTTTTTTATTTTTTTAATTTTTAGTGTAGGTACTAGGTACCTTTTGTATTAGGTAGTGAAGGTATATTATTTAGGTAGAAAAATCGGCTCAGCCAAACGAGTTAATCGCGGAGAAACATACATACATGCGGGTCAAACTGAGAACCTCTTTTTTTAAGTCGGTTAAAGAACTACTCTAAAGATATCCCTTTTCCAACAAAAAAAATAATCGAATTGAGTACCTCCCTCCTTTTGAAGTCGGTAAAAAATCAATTTATTTAACTATTAATTAATAGTTAAATAAATTGATTAATAATAATAATTATTATTATTAATAATTAAATAAATTAAGGAAGTATCTGGATACTTCCTTAATTTTGTCATGTTTTAGTAAATAAGTAGTTATAATTCTACAATTTATGCAATACTGTGTTAGATTTCAATAAAGTAGTGGAGTTTGTAACTACCCGCTGATATCCTATTGTTAATGATATGATATGTTATATTGAAGAGTTGAAGACTCGCTATCCTACTACCGATTTGCTAAGCTGTTTGATAATCTTTTAATCCTAGCTTTTATATAACCTAACGCATACCTAATTATAATTTCTACTTATGGTGATTAACCGCTAGTCATCCTTAAACCTAACAATGCCTATTTATGAATTGATTAAATGTTTAACCTAAATTCTGCTTGGTTTTACTTCCTATAACCCTATTCTAATAGTGTGACCGAATATGCTACCGATAATTGGCTTTTGTATGTGTGAAAGGGCTCGTGAATTCTAGCGTTAGGACCCGGTTGTAAGCGTAGACCCATGTTCTTGAGTACTGCTGTCTGATTGCTAATAAATACTAACTCTACACACTGAATTTAAATTATCTATGCTCTGTTAATTAATAACCTAGGAATCTATTACAAAATAATGAAAATTACTTCGCTTGATTTTAAATAAAATAGAATTTTATAATATTATTTTTCTACATTAACTAACCCGAACCCTATACTATTCTCTTAACTTTGTGAGGTATCTTTGTTTGCCTATCAGCTGAAATAAATGCCTATTCCATTATAAGGAGCGCTATGCCTACCAGCTCTATACCTACTGCTAGTAAAAATGTGAACTATACTAACCCTACTACCAATATGATAGTTATAATTAATTAGGAACTAAATTGAGATATGCAATTGGTTGCTATAAGTGATAAAGGGAAAGTGCGATGTGAACTGTGTGATTTCTAAAGAATTAGCTATAAAGGACCTTTTCCCGATGCCGAATATTTATTGCTTTCATTTCTGTGGTTATGCTTAACTTGTACTATTAGTCATTACTATATTATACGTTGGGTTAAACAACCCCTAAAAGGAATAGTCATTTACCTAGCTTCAGAATAAGATTATCAATAAATGGTTAATACTAGTGGTTCATTCTGATAGAATAAAACTCATCATTTCCTATTATAGTGTAAAACCCAGTACTGAAATTTCTATTATGGAACTTAATTCCTTATTTTTATGAGATATTATTATTGCTAAACCTTAACTTAATATGCGCACGTTATAAGAGTTAAGCAGGAGATATGAGAATGACTCTACAGTTTCATTGTGAGTATAAGTAAGTATCAAATGTTATATCAGTCGAATAATTAATCGGTTGTGGAAAATCATTTATTGCCATCAGATAGTATATCGGTTCGCTACCTTTCTTTAAGTTAAATATGTGGTTGAAATCAAGAAAGAAAGTAACCAGTGTGGTTTTCTGGCTAATGATGTCAGCCCCTCCCCGCTGCCATGATAGGTTTCGACTCCAGACTGGGACAACCTTCTCCCAGTTCAGCCAGTTACTTTCTTACAAGCTTTATTATGTATTAAATATATTAAAGTCCATAGTCCATGTTAGTTTGTAATATTTCCAACTAAAAAGAGGACAAAGCAAAATGCTTTCAAGCGATTTACCAAATTTTCACAATTGAAATATTTCCTTTTCAATGTGATGGCTGATATAAAATTAAATTTAAGTTATTTTTTTTTTCATATATTGAACCAATTCTAAAGTTGACTTACTTTATGTCTCACGAATTCAATCTTACAATCCATGAAAAAATTATGGGAATTGGTAAATGTTTGTTCTGAAGGAAAGATTTATTAGAAAAAGGGACAAGATGTATGTACTAAGCAATAAATAACCTTCCTATCCTACACTTTACTTCCACAAATTCTAAGTTTAGCTAAAATACCTCGACTCTGTGTTGTTAAAATGGCATTGAAGGATTTGTTTTAAAATGGAAATAATTTGATATTAGTTTCTTCCAAATTGAAATGATCACAAAACCTCCAGATCACACCTGTGTCGACGCATTAACTGAGCACCAAAAACAAGTATTTTCGCCTGTATTCACTATATTAAAACGGTACTGCTAGTGGTAAGAATTTGATGACATTCTCTTTCAGCCACTTCGTCACTTGTAAAATAAAATTTCATCTTAGTGGTTTTTGTATGATATCCACGAATCGACATGGGAGAAATCATACATACCGGCCCTTCCTAACGACCAAAGATTTATTTCACTTCACAAATTATTAAATAGCTGAGTTATCACAAAGACAAAATAAATCACTATTAATGCGGCTTCACACGACACTTGTGATTACTTGATTTCAAATCTGGTGGTTCATATGACCGACCCAATTCAGAAATTTACTTTTATCATACTTTTGTAATTTACTGATTTATTAAATTGTTGACTTGGCTGGCTTTAGCATAAAAATGATTAATTAACACACACTTGATTTTCACAATCGACGCCATTTTGTACAACCAAAACTCAACACAACACTGCAGATATTTTAAAAGGTTTACTGAGAATTAAATAGTATCGTGGATTTGCTAAAATATCTTAGTAGATCCATTGATCTGCCGATAATAACCCTGTCTGAGAGATTTAAAATCATGATTTTCTTTATTTAGGTGATTATCTTTGATCCGCCATTTTGAAAACCAAGCGTCCATTTCATCCATGACAAATTTAACATTTAATTCTTACATAAAAATACCTATTTCTAGCTCAAGTTACGGCAGCCATTTTGTGCACCCCGAATTGCACTTTCCCTAACTACAAAATATTTCGGCCATTTTGTCGAATCACGCCTAATCGTTACCCCTAGCCAGCTCGGAACGTCTAAACCAGCCCTTTTTTGTCGTCGAAACCCTATATGCTACACTTTTCTGTTTAGAAATTTCCAAAAGTCGTTCTCCTATATAAAATATGTTCTTGCCTAGGCTTTGACCTACCTAATCATATTTTTGTTTGTTCAACATGGGCGCCTAACCGTTTACACACCTATTTCGCTCTATTAACGTCAACTCGAACCACCTTTCATCACAAAAACCCACCCAATTTTTTGTGATGCCTACTTAAACTTCGCGATACTAACCTTTATCTATCCTACAAGATTTTACCTGCCTAACCCAGACTAAATGAGAACTTCCTATGCAAATTGTGTGACGCTTACCTCGTCATCCGAAGCCCCATTACCTCTAAAGCGTGAGCAAGCATGACTCGCCTAATATCCCTACAGCTTGACGTGGCCACATTTGATTGGGAGGGAACAAAAGGGCACCTACAGGCAGAATAAGTATACCAATTTCTCGGGACTTCAGCAAGCGAGCGGAATAAATTCTACAACGCCTCTACTTCGACAGAGGCTCTCGCAAACTGAGACACAATTGGTACACTTATGTGACTTAACTAGGCAATCTACAATAGATGCCCGCTTATGAAGTCACACTCATAAGCTCTCAGTTACCTAATTGCCCCCCAGAAAGTCCATTACGGATCGCCCCAATATGACACAAATTTTCTAGTAATCATTCTAAAGAAAATCTCCCTTCCCACATTTTATTTCATTTAAATTAACTTTAATTTAATCTGATTTTACTAATTCTGGAATTTACTTGGAACAGCTAGCATTAATTTGATGTAACCTTTGCAAATAGAATTATATATTTCAGTCAAGGCTTAATTTTTACCATTTTAAAACCCTGTTTGAAATATTTCCCCGAAGAAAACTTGCCCGGTGCAAGGCCTAAACAATGGACTTTCTATTTTCACTAATTTGCTGACTTCTTGCTATGTGCTTGAGTATAAAAAAAACTTGTTCTATGGCGTTTCTTACAGTGGGGAGGCAGAGATTCGTCTTCTTCTCGGCAGGTGGAAAAATGAGACAGAAATAAGCCTTGCCAATGCTTTTATAACGTAAACCCCACCATAATTTTTCAAAGCGTCCCCTAGCCACACATAATTCTTAGTATTCTATTGTTTGTATCCTTAATGTGCCCTGTCACAATCCGTCTCCCCAAAATGCTGAGAAATTTTCCACTAATTGACTTACAAAAATTGCCTAGTGCATTTAGTCCCCCTAAGTACAAGGTACCTGTAGGATAATTTAAATAAATAAATAAATATATGTATATGTTTTTTGACAATCACCCTAACATATTTAAATTACATGAATATTTTACGAATACACAGATTAGTAATTACCTCCGTACTTAATAATTAATTTTGTTTAATCTAGAATTTACAAAGATCCGCAAGTAAATATATATTATATGACACAAGCAATTTAATCTTTCCTGTATGTTCGAATAAATCTTTTGGTCTAATCAATTTCGCTAACCTTCAAAGAAGACCCCTTATAATCAATAAATCCACTATCAAACTACTTTTATTATTTAAGATTGATGCATGACTCTATTCATAATATTAATTACTCTTTGCGCCACCCATTTATTTATTCTATTTCCCAAAGAACGTTTCGTTATCGGCCAACTTATTTTTTTTCCATATGATTGCATTACTATGGGTATTTTATGATTTTATACTGGTATCATTTTTTTAAATCTTGGCGCCACCATTCTGAGCTGTTATTTGCTGACTCTAAAGTTAACCCCCCCCCCCCCAGATTCACGCGTTACGATTGGCTAAACATCAACTCAACTCATCTCCTTTTATGGTCACAAAACGCTTTGCAAGCTTACGATTGGCTACCACGAACCTCTCCTTTCATCTCTTGTTTATGGACAAAGAGAATGTAGAACATTCCGTTTCTCCATATCGACGCAAAAAAGCGGAAACGTTGTAACCCACAAAATGAGAAATGTTCACCAGAGCCGAAAAACTTTTGAGAATTCAGAAAAAAAATCATAACTCCTTTATTATTAAACCTACAAGTGCCATTTTTTGTACACAAATTTATTGCGTAATCTCCTATCAAGGCAAATGCCCAAAATCTACTAGATGTTACTTTTGGTCTATTCCTGTGGGTTACAGCAATCGCACTTTTATTTTTTGTTACGATAAAACGCTGTAAATGAGACGGATAAATGTATGGGCCACTCCAAATGAAGTGCTTTCCTATAAAGCCAAATTGCTGTAACTACTTATTAATTATATTCCAACTGCCTTGATTTTGACTTAAATGCAATATAACTACGTAACTAGGTGCACCGAAATGTCTTTACTGTTAAAAGTTAGAAAGGATAGTAAAATTAACACGATGTAAGTACTGAATGACAATCATTTATATCTTTTTAAAAAGTTTAGAATAAAAAAAAACTTCAAAATATCGTCATAAAGTAGAAATGAGATCAGAAATTAAAGCATAAAATACAACTCTAACAAAAGTGCCTTCGTAGCTATATTTGTTTTAATTAAAACATAAAATAAAATTAGCTTAAACAAAACAATTCTCATTTCTAAAATTCCAATTATTAACAATATTGAGTTGTACTCAAAATCTATTTAATTTTTATTAAAATTTTAAGTTTTTTTTCATTATTTAAATGTTCAATTATTTAATCACCCTTTTCATCATTATCTTGAATATCAGTCATAATTATCTTCTTTGTCTGTATCTACTAAAGAATCCTTATCTTTGTTATTAATTTTTTAAGTCTTGTATTCTGTGGCAGCATTCGTTCTGAACAAGCCGAGTTCCAAAAAGGCTTTAGCATCATATACCACATCCATACGTAAAGAAGACCGAGGAGTATAATCTGCCACTTTGATTGGTGTTCGTGGACTATGCGAAAGCCTTTTATACGATTGAAACCTGGGCGTTGCTGCAGTCTCTCCAGAGGTGCCAAGTAGACTACAGGTATATCGAGGTGTTGTAGTTACTTATACGAAAATGCCACCATGTAGATTCGAGTACAGAACCAGAGTACAAATCCTATCCAACTGCAGCGAGGTGTGAGACAGGGAGATGTTATTTCTCAAGATCACCCAGCGTACAATGGAGAGAGCAATGTTCGGCGTTTCCCTGCGTGATCGTCTCAGAAATGGGGAGATTCGCAGGAAAACTGAAGTAACCGACATCGCCCGAAGGATTGCTTAACTGAAGTGAAGTGGCAGTAGGCTGGACACATAGCAGAAAGAGAGAAGAACTGATGGCCGTTGTGGCGGGGTGGTTCTGGAATGGCGACCGCGCACCGGACTGGGCTCCGTGGGTAGGCCCCCGACAAGGTGGACCGATAATCTGGCGAATGTCACGGGAAGCCGCTGGATGCGGACAGCGCAGGACCGATCGTCGTGGAGATCTTTGATGGAGGCTTATACCCAGCAGTGGGTGTCGTGCGGCTGATATGATGATGATGATGATGATTCTGTGGCAAATCTTGAAAGAATAATTATTTTGTCTACAAGATTTTTTAAATCTTTGTATTTGTTATGCCTAACTGTGTGGGATATTTTTTTATCTTCTAATCTAACAAAAGCAAAGAAATCTCTAGCTTCAGTGTCAGGCTACTTTATTTTAGAGGTTGGCCTCTAAAATAAATTACAAAATTATTATAATAAATTGTCTACTAGTTGGTATAGTTAAGTACCAAACTAATCAAAAGAATATGATTTGGTGACGAGTCGAATTTCTTCTGGTACCTACCTATATGTATCATCATTTTACTCAAAACTATTTATTTCAAAAACATTCAATCTAATTTATTAGTAATAGCTTAGTTGCTTATGTTTCAAAACTATTCCACTCACGTGGAGAAATTCGGTTACTGCAAATACAACACACACTCTCGACTGTCGCGAAGTGACTGAGCGAGTGAAGCAACGCGGTAAGCCGCCAGCCAAGGAGGCGCGAGCGCGAGTTTTAAATGCGGTAAATGCGCATGATCAATATTTTTCAACTGAATTATTAAGGGCATAAATACCAAAATCTAAATTACCATGTTCGTGTGAACTGTAGTAAACCACAACGTTTTACAATTTATCATCTAATAAATTTAGTAAACGTGGTGCGTTTCTATTTTTTGATATGCAAAAACGCTGTAACCCGCACTGCTCAAAAGTTCAACAGCGCTGTAACTGCCGGGATTATTATTTTTGTAAAAGATTAATTGGTGTAAATGCATATTGATAATAAAAATGCCTTTTTTATGCTATTTACAGCAAAATTTCACGTGGTCCCTGTAACTACCCCTATGTTATGATGATATGATATGATTGAAGAGTTGAAGACTCGCTACCCTACTACCGATTTGCTAAGCTGTTTCATAATCTTTTAATCCTAGCTTTTATATAACCTAACACATACCTAACTATAATCTCTACTTATGGTGATTAACCGCTCGTCGGCTTTAAACCTAACAATGCCTATTTATGAATTGATTAAATGTTTGACCTAAGTTCTGCTTGGTTTTACTTCCTATAACCCTAATCTAATGGTGTGACCGAATATGCTACTGATTTGGCTTTTGTATGTGTGAAAGGGCTCGTGACTTCTAGCGATAGGACCCGGTTGTAAGCGTAGACCCATATTCTTGAGTACTGCTGTCTGATTACTAATAAATACTAACTCTACACGCTGAATTTACATTATCTATGCTCTGTTAATTAATAACCTAAGAATCTATAACAAAATAATGAGAATTACTTCGTTTGATTTTAAATAAAATAGAATTTTATAAAATTATTTTTCTACATTAACTAAACCGAACCCTATACAATTCTCTTAACTTTGTGAAGTATCTTTGTTTGCTTATCAGCTGAAATAAATGCCTATTCCATTATAAGGAGCGCTATGCCTACCAGCTCTATACCTACTGCTAGTAAAAGTGTGAACTATGCTAAACCTACTACCAATATGATAGTTAAAAATTAATTAGGAACTAAATTGAGATATGCAATTGGTTGCTATAAGTGATAAAGGGAAAGTGCGATGTGAACTGCGTGATTTCTAAAGATTTAGCTATAAAGGACCTTTTACCGATGCCGAATATTAATTGCTTTCATTTCTGTGGTTATGCTTAACTTGTACTATTATTCATTACTACATTATACGCTGGATTGAACGACCCCTAAAAAGAATAGTCATTTACCTAGCTTCAGAATAAGATTATCAATAAATAGTTAATACTAGTGGTTTATTCCGACAGAATTCCACTCATGATTTCCTATTATGGCGTAAAACCCAGTACTGAATTTTCTATTATGGAACTTAATTTCTTATTTTTATGAGATAATATTATTGCTAAACCTTAACTTGATATGCGGATGTTATAAGAGTTAAGCAGGAGATATGAGAACGACACTACAGTTTCATTGTGAGTATAAGTCAGTACCTATCAAACGTTATATCAGTTGAATAATTAATCAGTTGCGGAAAATCATTTATTGCCATCGGAAAGTATATCAGTTCATTATCTATCTTTAAGTTAAATATGTGGTTGAATGCAAGAAAGAAAGTAACCAGTGTGTTTTTCTGGCTAATGACGACAGCACCTCCCCGCTGCCATGATAGGCTTCGACTCCAGACTAGGACAACCTTCTCCCAGATCAGCCAGTTACTTTCTTACAAGCTTTATTATGTATTAAATATATTAAAGTCCATAGTCCATGTTAGTTTGTAATATTTCCAACTAAAAAGAGGACAAAGCAAAATGCTTTCAAGCGATTTACCAAATTTTCACAATTGAAATATTTCTTTTTCAATGTGATGGCTGATATAAAATTAAATTTAAGTTATTTTTTTTCATATATTGAACCAATTCTAAAGTTGACTTACTTTATGTCTCACGAATTCAATCTTACAATCCATGACAAAATTATGGGAATTGGTAAATCTTTTTTTGTTCTGAAGGAAAGATTTATTAGAAAAAGGGACAAAATGTATGTACTAAGCAATAATAACCCTCCTACACTTTACTTTCGCAAATTCTAAGTTTAGCTAAAATACTTCGACGCTGTGTTGTTAAAATGGCATCGAAGGATTTGCTTTAAGATGGAAACAATTTGATGTTAGTTTCTTCCAAATTGAAATGATCAGAAAACCTCCAGATCGCACCTGTGTCGACGCATCAACTGAGCACCAAAAACAAGTATTTTCGCCTGTATTCACTATATTATAACGGTACTGTTAGTGGTAAGAATTTAATGACATTTTCTTTCAGCCACTTCGTCACTTGTAAAATAAAATTTCATCTTAGTGGTTTTTATATGATCTCCACGAATCAACCTGGGAGAAATCATACATACCGGCCCTTCCTAACGACCAAAGATTTATTTCACTTCACAAATTATTAAATAGCTGAGTTATCACAAAGACAAAATAAATCACTATTAATGCGGCTTCACACGACACTTGTGATTATTTGATTTCAAATCTGGTGGTTCATATGACCAACCCAATTCAGAAATTTTACTATTATCATACTTTAGTAATTTACTGATTTATTAAATCGTTTACTTGGCTGGCTTTAGCATAAAAATAATTAATTAACACTCACTTGATTTTCACAATCGACGCCATTTTGTACAACCAAAACTCAACACAACACTGCAGATATTTTAAAAGGTTTACTGAGAATTAAATAGTATCATGGATTTGCTAAAATATCTTAGTAGATCTATTGATCTGCCGATAATAACCCTGTCTGAGAGATCTAAAATCATGATTTTCTTTATTTAGGTGATTATCTTTGATCCGCCATTTTGAAAACCAAGCGTCCATTTCATCCATGACAAATTTAACATTTAATTCTTACATAAAAATACCTATTTCTAGCTCAAGTTAGGGCAGCCATTTTGTGCGCCCCGAATTGAATTTTTCCTAACTACAAAATATTTCGGCCATTTTGTCGAATCACGCCTAATCGTTACCCCTAGCCAGCTCGCGACATCTAAACCAGCCTTTTGTCGTCGAAACAATACTAGCATATAGGCTACACTTTTCTGTTTAGAAATTTCCAAAAGTCGTTCTCCTATATAAAATATGTTCTTGCCTAGGTTTTGACCTAATCATATTTTCGTTTGATCAACATGGTCGCCTAACCGTTTACACACCTATTTCGCTCTATTAACGTCAACTCGAACCACCTTTCATCACAAAAACCCACCCAATTTTTGTGATGCCTACTTAACCTTCGCGATACTAACCTTCATCTATCCTACAAGATTTTACCTGCCTAACCCAGACTAAATGAGAACTTCCTATGCAAATTGTGTGACGCTTACCTCGTCATCCGAAGCCCCGTTACCTGGACAGTTTGAGCAAGCAATACTCCCTGACCACCTAGTGCTTGACCGTGCCGAAGATGGATGGGAAGGAGCCATCTTCGGTCCCTAGCATGAGGTATAGCATAATCATGTACTTAAGGACTTGACCAAGGACCAGAATTACATTCTAACGACCTCACTTCTACGACGTCTGTCATCAGCCACGTCACACATGATTACACTATGTGACTTAACTAGGCAATCAACGAGTTGATGCCCGCTTATGAAGTCACACTCATAAGCTCTCAGTTACCTCATTGCCCCCCCAGAAAGTCCATTACGGATCGCCCCAATATGACACAAATTTTCTAGTAATTATTCTAAAATAAAATTTCCCTTCCCACATTTTATTTCATTTAAATTGATAATAATTTAATCTGATTTTACTAATTCTGGAATTTACTTGGAACAGTTAGCGTTAATTTGATGTAACCTTTGCAAATAGAATTATATATTTCAGTCAAGGCTTAATTTTTACCATTTTAAAACCCTGCTTGAAATATTTCCCCAAAGAAAACTTGCCCCGATTGCAAGGCCTAAACAATGGACTTTCCTAAATTCACTAATTTGCTGACTTCTTCATATGTGCTTGAGTATAAAAAGAACTTGTTCTATGGCGCTTCTTACAGAGGGGAGGCAGAGATTCGTCTTCTTCTCGGCAGGTGGAAAAATGAGAGCGAGAATAAGCTCGTCGAAGCTTTTATAACCTAACCCCCACCCATTATTTTTCAAAGCGTCCCCTAGCTACACATAATTCCTAGTATTCTATTGTTTGTATCCTTAATGTGCCCTGTCACAATCTATCTCCCCAAAATACTGGGAAATTTTCCACTAATTGACTTACAAAAATTGCCTAGTGCATTTAGTCCCCCTAAGTACCTGTAAGATACTTTAAATAAATAAATAAATATATATGTTCTTTTTTTTGACAATCACCCTCAAATATTTAAATTACGTGAACATTTTACGAATACAAAGATTAGTAATTACCTCCGTATCCAATAACTAATTTTGGTTAATCTAGAATTTACAAAGATCCTCAAGTAAATATATATTATATGACACAAGCAATTTAATCTTTCCTGTATGTTTGAATAAATCTTTTGGTCTAATCAATTTCGCTAATCTTCAAAGAAGACCCCTTATAATCAATAAATCCGCTATCAGCCTACTTTTATTATTTACGATTGATGCATGACTCTATTCATAATATTAATTATTCTTTGCGCCACCCATTTATTTATTCTATTTGCCAAAGAACGTTTCGTTACTGGCCAACTTATTTTTTTTTCATATAATTGCATTACTATGGGTATTTTATGATTTTATACTGGTATCATTTTTTTAAATCTTGGCGCCACCATTCTGAGCTATTATTTGCTGACTCTAAAGTTAACTCCCCCCCAGATTCACGCGTTACGATTGGCTAAACACCAACTCAATTCATCTCCTTTTATGGTCACAAAACGCTTTGCAAGCTTACGATTGGCTACCACGAACCTCTCCCTTCATCTCTTGTTTATGGACAAAGAGAATGTAGAACGTTCCGTTTTTCCATATATATATTTTTTTGTCCAATTTTCTTACAACTTTTTACTAGTTATTGTTCTGATTTAATTATTTTCTTATTTCAAATATAATCATTCATATTCTTTCTTTACTTTTAATATTAAACTGATTTTACTTTATCTATAATCCAGAACTTAACCGAAAGATTTGCGTTCCGTTACACACTGGTATCACACACATTTATTTGCTCTAGCAAGTATGCTTACAAAACTTCCATTTTTCCAAATTTTAAATGTTATTCTACCTAAACAGTGATTAACTTTAATTATCATTTATTTATTTTGTAATTTTATAATCATTCGTCTCTTTTCTCTTAATTTATTAATGGTATAAATTTCCAAAGATTATTTCTTTTTTTTTTTATAGAGTAGACTTTCTCGATGGAATGTCAGTTTTTAGTTCCAAAAACGTCCACCAAATGTCAAATACATTTGTCTATACCAAGTGTCAGACGATCTGTTTATTATTGTTGAAACATATTTTCAAGTTATTGAATTACCATAAAATTATCTGTTTTTTATATAGAAATACGGATATTTTGTCAATGTTGAATTTGCATATTGCAATCATAAGCTTATAAAGTGCATATGAACAATGGATTTGTGTTATAAGAACATCGTTCTATCGTCAGTGCAACTATATTTTGAATGCAGGATGAAATGCAATATAACCTCACAAATTGCATAAACAACCATTCTTTTAGTAAAATGAGAATAACCACCCTCTTCATGGTAAGTTATTCAATGAATTTATTATTTGATTAATCGCATAACTTTACTTATTTGTGTTTACGACTATTTTTCCAACCCTGGATTTTTTGTACTTTTACAGACTTCTAACTAGCCATAAATTGTGGACCCTCTGGAATGTGATAAAGAAGGTATCCGACAAGGAATAAGACCTACAGAAATCATGAAAACTAACCCTATGCAGGAATACTTAAAGTTTGTATTTTGCCCGCTTCCGGATCAATATTTGAGATAAAAAACATGTTCAGTTTTGAACTGTTACATCCCTCTAAAAATTGGGTTGATTTAAAATGCTGTACAAATTTTTTTATTGGTCGTAGAACCATGGGAGTCGGACCTTTCGACGGAGATATTTTTTCTGATTCCGAATCTGCAAAAAAAATTTTTTGGCACGGGTGTGGGTTACAACGTTTCCGCTTTTTTGCGTCGATATATATATTTTTTTGTCCAATTTTCTTACAACTTTTTACTAGTTATTGTTCTTATTTAATTATTTTCTTATTACAAATATAATCATTCATATTCTTTCTTTACTTTTAATATTAAACTGATTTTACTTTATCTATAATCCAGAAATTAACTTACAGTTTGCGTTCCGTTACTCACTAGTATGACACACATTTATTTGCTCTAGCAAGTATGCTTACAAAACTTCAAATTTTCCGAATTTAAATGTTATTCTACCTAAACAGCGATTAACTATCATTTATTTATTTTATAATCATTCGTCCCTTTTCTCTTTATAATTTATTAATGGTATGAATTTCCAAAGATTATTTCTTTTTTTTTATAGAGTAGACTTTCTCGATGGAATGTCAGTTTTTAGTTCCAAAAACGTCCACCAAATGTCAAATACATTTGTCTATACCTTCGAGCAACAAAGACTTCGTTTCGTCACGAAGTGAGAAGCCTTAGCGATTATTACTCTATTCAAATTATTCTGGCATTTTTTGCGGGGGGAGGCAAATGCACACAAGTGCAGTTCCGCATACCCACATACAAAAACAACACTGTAATGACGACACTCACACATAAAAAATAAAACAAAATAGCAAAAATTTGTGTACGGATGAGTCACACATCAAAATATGACACGTTTTTGACATAAAGGGCTGGGCTCAACTGTCGATGCAGCAATATCGATACGGAAAAAGGAATAAAGGTTACAAACTCAACCATTTTACGATGGGGTGAATAACAACAAAGAGGTCATTTTTATACGCTCAAGCTTTAAACAAAAAGCTCGAGAGTGTAGGTGATTGGGTTGGGATTAATGTCTACCCAGGGAAGTTGGGCTCAGGCTGCTGACACTGAACATCGCTCCATGACAGTACTGCCATCGTCATACCCAACAATTTGAATTTTGATTTGGGCTGTGCGTTGATAGATCACTATATCAGTCTGTCACCTTTGAGTTTTATATATTTCGATTTTTCTAAGAAACTACATTCAATGTCTCAAAAATGGTTTCATCATCCCTGATTTATCATAATATGATACCTCATTCGAGGTGGTAGGTATATTGAAGGAGATTTGATTTTTTTCTGAAGTGCGGCGGCACGAAACTTTGAATGCCACCCCCCCTTACCTGCCAAGGGGGCAAGGCACGATAAGCCGTTGGTGCCGGCTGCGTTTGCAGTCGTTAACACCCATCAATCCGCATTGGGCCCGCGTCGTGGGTTATCGCCCATCCTCCCACCTATAAGGAAGGCCTGTGCCCCAGTAGTGGGGACATTAAAAATGGCTGATGGTCAACTATAAATACTAAGTATAAAGTACTGCTAAAATTTGTTTTCTCGCAGTCATTGGTAAAAAGTAGAGTACACAACTCGTGAAAAAAAAAATCATCTCGATTCTTTGTATCCCTCGAACTAAATTCCCTTTTTATTCACTTGTTGTATAATCTACTCTTTCGACATTTATTTCGCGATATCTGTCGCGTCACGCTCACATCAGTGCAGAGCAAATCATGCAAAAATCTCGCAAATGAATTTGACGCATAATCAGGCCCAGATTGACCAACACTTTATCGACAAACATTATTTAACGGTAAAATCACTAAGTTGCCCATCGGCGAGAACTCGGATTTATCTAGCGACAGATCTGAAATTTGTACGGACGAGCCATGAACTAGCAGACCCGATGTCACTGAACAAATTTGACAACTAATCAAGAATAAAATATACGAATTTAATGTTTAAATGTAAACAAATAGCAATAATACGATAAAAAAATACTTTTATGTGAAATGTAACACCGTCTTTTTGTATACTTGATGTTCAAGACCTCTTTTAACAGCAAAAAAACTCATAAATTCGACATTTTAAACACAGCAGCGTTCACATGCGCGACTGGACTCGGTCTAGAAAGAAATCCGGGCGCAACTGGTTTTACTAATGCGTATGCCCATTTGGGCTTGTACTTCGGCAGAGGGGAACGCTTCGTATGGCTTCTCTTTCTGTAGAAGTCCGTCTTACTCTAAAGAGCCGTTTACACGAGTCAAGCTGTTAAGTAGTAACTAAATGGGCAACTTAATTTTAAGTTAAAATTTAGTAAAAAGTCGTTCACACGGTTTAAATAGTAAGTAGTAAGTAGCCAGTGTGCCCATTTTTGGCGATTACAAAAGGCCATAATATCCGAATGCTGAGCTAGAAATAAGGTCTAAAATCACTTGCACCTGTTTTTTTAACTTCATTAGTTAAAAAAACGATGGAGATTGACAGCTGTCATCTGTTAAACTTAAAACAGCAATATCTCAAAAAGTACTCATCCTAGATTGATGGTGTCTTTGAAGAAATCAAAGGTCTTAGCAAGATCTTCATTTAAGGAAACAGCTGTCAAAAAGTTTGTCATCTAAAATAAAGATATCACCAAGACCTTTCATTTCTTCAAAAACACCATCAATCTAGAATGAGGACTTTTCGAGATATTGCTGTTTTAAGTTTGACAAATGACAGCTGTCAAACTTACAACAGCAATGTCTCGAAAAGTACTCATCCCTAAATTCATGGTGTCTTTAAAGAAATGAAAGGTCATAGTTGAGCTTCATTTTAGATGACAAACTTAAATTTGGCAGCAGCCATCTAAAATGAAGATCTAACTAAGACCTTTCATTTTTTCAGAGACACCATCAGTCTTCCTAGACTTTTTGAGATATTGCTGTTTTATATTTGACAGATGACAGCTGTCAAACTTACAACAGCGAAAAGTCTCGAATTAAGTCGATTCCCGATTTAATCCCGGCTACGGTCCATATTTCCCCAAATCGGGAGAAATGCCGAAAATCGTCAGCAAGTGGCAAGTACAGCGCGTGGCCACGCCCATAAGGGGGGCATGCGGTGCGGGCGGCGCGGTTACTTGTCCAAAAAATAGACTAGAATTTATTTACTTAATAACTTGCCCACTTAATGGCCAACTTACTACTTACTACTTAATTGGCTGTTTACACGCGAAAATTTAGTTGGTCGACAACTTAATTTTAACTAAATTACTTAATAGCTTGACTCGTGTAAACGGCTCATGGTCTATACCAAGTGTCAGACGACCTGTTTATTATTGTTGAAACATACTTTCAGTTTATTGAAATCTCATTAAATTATCTGTTTTTTATATAGAAATACGGATATTTTGTCAATGTAGTATTTGCATATTGCAATCATAGCTTACAAAGTGCATATGAACAATGGATTTGTGTTATAAGAACATCACATAGTGTAACTATGATATTTTGAATGCAGAATGAAATGCAATAAAACCTCACAAATTGCATAAACAACCATTCTTTTAGTAAAATGAGAATAACCACCCTCTTCATGGTAAGTTATTCAACAAATTTATTATTTGATTAATTACATAACTTTACTTATTTGTGTTTACAACTATTTTTCCAACCCTGGATTTTTTTGTACTTTTACAGACCTCTAACTAGCCATAAATTGTGGACCCTCTGGAATGTGATAAAGAAGGTATCCGACGAGGAATAAGACCTACAGAAATCATGAAAACTAACCCCTGCATAACTGGAATACTCAAAGTTTGTATTTTGTCCGCCTCCGGATCAATATTTGAGATAAAAGAAACATGTTCAATTTTGAACTGTTACAAGCTGGTGGATGAGCCTGCATATTAGGCTTCCACATGGGCTGAGCTGGCTGCCAGTTATTCCTAGGAATTGGTTGTGGAGGAAAATTGAACGGCCTAAAAGATGGCGAAGCAAACGGAGCCATTTGGAAGGGCTTCGGATTTGGAGCCTGTGGCTTTTTATCTGACCCTGGGTCAACGCGATTTTGAAGGTACATGACGTTCAATCCTTCCTGCACAAACTCTAATGCCCTTTCAACACTATCAGGACGCATGCATCGGATGCGGGAGCCTAAAGGCTCTTTTAAACCACGAACAAATGCCTGCATCGTTAATTTTTTATATAGAGAGCGTTTCGCTTCAATAGTAGTTTCAATAGTTTCATGAAGTCTGATGTAAGTCATGATAGTGCTGAATAGGTTAAGACAACGATCATAAAATTCCTGCGGCGAACTATTCCCTTGTGTAGCTAACATAAGATCGTTATAAAGAGCGGTCTCATCTCTTTGGTCGGAAAAATTATTTACAAGAGCTGTTTAAATGCAAGGCCAATTCTCAGTAATACCATTTGAATTTATTATTCGCGCGGCTGGTCCAGTAATCTTATTTAAGATACCGTTTATAAGACAAAGCTTATTTAATTCATTACCGGGATTAGAATCTATGTACTCGGTGACTATCTGATCACATATATTAATAAATCTAGGTAATATATGAGAATTCCTGTCGAAATCCGGCACTAGGCGCAAGGCCTTAAAAATTACGTCTACGTCAGTTATTCTGTGCCTACGGCGTGGGGGTTCAGGACTATCTGACCTAAACGAACCCTCGTCTTCGTACACGATTGGATCACCCAGCGTGTCACTTAAGTTTCTGTTTGAATCTAAACCTAATCTACGGGCTACCCTATTACGAGCAGGCCCTGAAGGGGTAGTTTGCCTAGGATAAAAAATGATTGCGACTAAAAATAGGACTAACAGGAAAAAGGAAGCAACATAGAAACGATTTAAGTGTACTTACATTAACTGCATTCTGGTATTTCTGGATCGATCGATGTCTTGATTTCACCCTCCAGCCGGGAACCTCAGGTTCTTCTTTCAGATACTCGGACGCCCGATCGCTCGCGACAACGGTAGCGATTTTCACGGAATTCGGGATTCGATGCGAGAAAAACCCTATCCAAACTACCTCGAGACGCCTCGAGTATCCTACCGACTGCGCCAATTACGGAGGTCACAGCCGGAGGATCCAAAAAAAACTAAAATTTATTTAAAGGAATTTAATAATTAAAGAAATTACAATGTAAAAACTTAGAACTATGTCTGACCGATGCTAGGATCAGAATGGGCGAGGGCGAACATGCAAATGGAATATTCCTACAAACTAGGTAAACGCGGGCCGCGTGGACGGCGTGGCTGCGAAGTCAGCGCTTTCGGTCACGTAGGCACCGCCGGACGATACGAGGCCACTGCATGCTTGCAATTTACATAGAAGGGAATATTATAACACATTAATAAATATTATTTTTGTTTATTACATATTATCATAATTATTAATCATTAGAATTTAAAATTAATAATTATTATTTTTATTGTTAATAGTTTTTTATTTAATAGAAAGATTAGTTACGAAATTATATTTTCTATGATTTCAGATAATTAAAACATTAAAAGGATTCATCCATCAGCCATTTTTAATGTCCCCACTGCTGGGGCACAAGCCTTCCTTATGGGTGGATAAGGAGGATGGGCCATAACCCACCACGCGGGCCCAATGCGGATTGGTGGGTGTTAACGACTGCAAATGCACCCGGGACCAACGGCTTAATGTGCCTTCCGAAGCACGGAGGAGCTCGAGATAATAAATTTTTGGTCACCCATCCCATGACCGACCCTTGCGAAAGTTGCTTAACTTCCGCAATCGCTGGGCCAAGCGCTACACCACTGCGCCATCGAGCTCCTCAATAAAAAGGATTAAATATCCTGAATATAAAATGGTAGTATTTAATCGGGTGACAATAAATTCCTAGTTTGGGTATCAAAAATACTGAATATAGCGTACTGAAATACTAAGTGGGCGACGAACTAAGGGCGAATACAAACGTTGAAAATGGGTGACTTTAAAATACAAATTGAGTATTTAATAATAATAATAAAAATCTTTTATTGTTCCAAAAAATATTACATAGCTTAAAATTATGACACTTAAGTACCTAAACTAGGTCGAACCTGTTCTTATAGGCCTTATGCTCTTTATTTAAAATGGTTTGTGTGCGCTATGAATGTGTGCGTTTTTATTTTGCATGACTGTGTGTTTGTGTGTGTGCATGTGTGTGTGTGTGTGTGTGCATGTGTGTGTGTGTGTGTGTGTGTGTGTGTGTGTGTGTGTGTGTGTGTGTGTGTGTGTGTGTGTGTGTGTGTGTATGATTGTGATTGTGTTTGTGTATGTGTATAAAAGTTACTTGCTTTTGATGAATATTATTTTACTATGGAGAGTAGTTCTTCCGTTAATTGATAGTCCAGTGTCAACAACCACTTTTTCAAAGTTTTCTTACATGTGTGTTGAGAATGGCCAAAGACATTATTTTATTTAATAATTTTGTCATACAATATTGGTCCTGCAACATAGGAAAACCGATGAGCGAAACAAGTATTACTAGGTAGTTATACAGAACGGGCGACCAAATTACTGTAGTCACCCGTTTAGTTATTTTGTCGCCTAAAAAATAAACCGCTGCCAGGTTTAGTATTTAAGTATCCCATTAACAGTCTCCTTTAATTATTTCCAGTGACCCAATTAATTAATTCCCAATATAAAACCGCGCTTTTCTGAGTTCTATGGAAAATAATGTTTCACTTCAGGTTTAAAATGATCAACGAAGTTATCCAACTGCCCCTTGCTACAGTGTGTCGGATAGTTCAATGAATAATCCGGATTTGGGCCATTCGAATCACATACTAGAGGTTCTTCTCTGTTATACATCTTTACAAGAATGCGCATATTATTATATCTTTTAACACTCATATTCATCTTCTTGTCTACTTCGAGTTGGGACTTTGGATACACGCGTATTCTGCTTTGGTAACCTGTATACACCTTTGCATCGGCTACGAAGATTTCACTAAAAAATCAAGTAGGAGTTTAATTACATTGCAGGGCCGTAGCTAGGGGTGGGCATTGTAGGGCAATGCCCTACCTTGAAATCACAATGCCCTACCTTAAAAATACCAAAACTAGGATAATATATTATAATTAAATTGTTTGGTCATAGTCTGAACTTGAGAGTAGTCTAAACAATGAGAGTGATTTGAAGTTCAACCATCTTGTTGATGGTGATTTGTCAATGAGAGTGATTTGGAAGTTCAACCATCTACTGACTAAAAATCGCGCTGCGCGGTCGTTTATTTTTACTATAAACAAGCAAAATTACAAGATTAGTAGATGAAACTGAATAAAAATCGCGCTGCGTGGCTGTTTTTTTTACTATAAACAAGCAAAGGTTACAAGATTAGTAGATGGAACTGACTAAAAATCGCGCTGCGCGGCCGTTTTTTTACCTATAAACAAGCAAGATTACAAGATTAGTAGGTGTAACTGACTAAAACTCGCGCTGCGCGGCCGTTTTTTAACTAACAGGCAAAATAGAAAATCTCAGAATCGCAGATAGGGGGCGCCCCGTAGAAATGTCGCATAGGGCGCTGGTAGTGCTAAAACCGGCACTGCTTTCGCCCTACGTGTAACCAATGCTGCCCTACCTCAAATTCGACTCTAGCTACAGCCCTGTTACATTGAAACATTATACAACGTTTTTTAAATTTGAGATTTTTGCATAAACAATGCTATTTTTACACAATACTAAATAATATACTAGAAAAAATACGACTCGCACCAGATCAGAGCATTGGACCGGATATTCAAAGGTCGCGGGTTCTATTCCCGTCCAAGAATTGATATGGTGCGAGTGGTATTTTTTCTAGTATATTATTTAGTATTATACAACGTGTTACAAATATAACCTCTATTGCCGAATATGGTAGATAGGGATCATGAAACTGAACAACTTTTACCATGGGACCAACTCTGAAATCGCGAAAAAGAAATCAGCTGTTTCGTACATTTTGATATTTAATGATAATAATAATAATAATAATAATAATAAAAACACTATATTTCACACTAAGACAGGACATCATCCATGAGCCATTTTAATGTCCCCACTGGCCTTCCTTATGGGTGGATAAGGAGGACGGGTCATAACTCATAACCCACCACGCGGGCCCAGTGCGGATTGGTGGGTGCTAACGACTGCAAATGCACCCGGGACCAACGGCTTAACGTGCTTTCCAAAGCACGGAGGAGCTCGAGATAAAAAAATTTTTGGTCACCGATCCCATGACCGACCCTTGCGAACGTTGCTTAACCTCCGCAATCGCTGGGCCAGGCGCTAAACCACTGCGCCACCGAGCTCCTCAAAAGACAGGACATATTACAAAGAAAAACAACAAACAGAGAAAGCACACAAAAGGCGGCCTTATTGCTAAATAGCAATTTTTTCCAGGCAACCTTGAGTAATAGAGTGAGAGAAGATGAGTATAGTGGGGAATGGGTGCAAATATGGGAAGGAGAACAGATTTAAATATACAATAATAAATAGAAAGTAATAAAGTTTTCTAGATAATAAAGAATAATAAGGAGACGAAAAATAAGTAAGATAGCAGAAAGGAAATGTCTTCTGACTTGCACGCGAAAGGAACTCAAAAAACAAGCCTTCCTGATACCCTCCGGGAGTAAATTCCACAAACGAACAGCATGCACAGAGAAAGAATATGAGAGGAAGTCAGTTGAGTGGCGTGGCATTTCTAAAGTGAGATATTTATTAATCTTTAAAGGCAAAGGAATATTTTTATATACCTTTATACTCTACTAAGCGTATACATGGGTTAAAGGGCGGTATGGTGTTCGGTAGGTAAAGTAGAGTGGACGCCGCGGAGTGGGGGGATGGAAAATGGTAGAGTAGCTTGCCCACGATTGTGCAAGAGTGCTACTTCACTCGTTCATATTTCAGTACTCTACTCTACCAATGCTGTCTAAAATAATATTGATAGTAAAATAGTTACATAGTAATACACCGTGCTACACTCTACCCGTGTTCAGCATGGTCTAGTACTAGGTACAAAAGCGCAGCCACAGTATATACACAGCGCGGATATTAAACTACTCGTATATATACCTGTAAACAGCCAGCCTTGTTTCATTGGAAAGAGCGATACGTTGACCTGTCACCCTGGAGATCTCTTTAAACAATTCTTCATAAGCATAGTCGTAATGTGTATAGATGGCAACAACGTCGTTATTCTCCAGCCACTCTTGAATCTTCTCTGTGGCCTCTCTTATGACTGTAGACCTGCTTGGCAAATCCATAAGTGGTTTTCCAAACTTCTGTCTATGAGTATTATCACAGTACATCTCATCTATTTGTATCGCTCTTCCATTCTTGTCATGTAGAGATGGATAAGCTTCTCGTAGGTTAGGATTTGTGATCACGAAATCGCCGGTGTATAAAATAGTACGAATCTCATCGTCACTATTGATAGGAACCTTGAAGAGAAACATCACAGCTCCCGGCATGTGGTCAACGGGAACCAGGGTCACTTGCAAAGTGACACCATTGATGTTTAATTCGTGAGCAGTATCTGTAAAATAGTTGGATGTTAACCTTTATTCCATCCAGTCCTACTATTAGTTCGATAGTCGAACTGTTTGGTCATTTTTTCCAAATTGTTAGACTGGCGGAGATGATCGAACTGTTTGGACAAATGTCAGATTTATGTGATCCTAGTAGCATATGAGTAGAAAAACGTAACTTCAGAGATGTTTTATAACGAAGGGAAATAAATTGATGTTACAGACTCGTGGACACTACGACAATAGGCGGGGTATCGAATGGATTGAAAAGTGACACGCCTTATGAAGTTGTGTTTTGTTGGAAAATATATTTATGGAATTTTTTAATGTCATTTTACGAACTCGCCACGTGATTCTCGCGTCCACGAAAGTGTTTTAACACTTATTTTGAGAAAATATTTTGGGAACACTAAGAGCACGATAGTTTAAGTTCTCAGTTAAGTTACAGTAGAGCTAGAAACTTAAAGTACCTAATAAAACTAGAGGCCTTGTGATCTGAACACCTAGCGTTTGTGACATTTTTGAAAAAATTTCGAATAAAATCGAAAAACTGAATCGACATAAAAATCCATATAAATATCGAACCTACTCACAAAATTTCACTAGAATCGGTTGAGAAATGCGCCCTGTAGAAGAGAACAGACGGATAGTGGGACAGCCGAAATCATTTTTGCTCAAGCTGATACGCTTAGCTCGGTCAATAACATCTACTTTGATGATTTATAGAGCAAAGTTTTTTAGAGTTTGATTCCCACCTAACCCACAAAATTATAAATATTGACATTTTTGTGTGTACACATCCAGTGTGAAGAACACTTAAATGTAATACATTTTTATCTGAGAATTAATTATAATAATATTAACATTTCTCCTCATCATCATCGGTCCACCTTGTCGGGGGCCTACCCACGGAGCGTCGTCCGGTGCGCGGTCGCCATTCCAGAACCTTTCCGCCCCAACGGCCATCAGTTCTTCTCGCTATGTGTCCCGCCCACTGCCACTTCAGCTGGGCGATCCTTCGAGCGATGTCGGTTACTTTAGTTCTCCTGGGTTACCTAATTTCTCCTCACCTGTCTGCAAAGTAATAATTTGATCCTCCAGAACGCCATAGTCCAATCCACCATAAGTGTGTCTAAATATCACAGCTGTCACACTGCTCATATAAATCTTTGCTCCTCCCTTTCTTAATTCTTTTGCGTGATATTCCCTTAAGCCTCCAGTGTGGTCGGAATGAAAATGTGATAAAAAATAAGCTTTTCTAGTCTTGTCATAGAAATTATCCACACCGATGTATGGAATATTATCAATGTTGCCACTGAACGAATTCTTGTGGTCTACCCACACAGACATCTGAAACGCGACAGGGAAGATAATTATATATGTTATTATTGAACTATTTTAAGGTGATCATTAAATCATCCATCTAAAATATGTGTTTTCTTTCATTAGTCAGATTAATTTTCAGAGTTTTCAGCCACCCACACTTCCGCAATAATAATGAATAAAGTTATCTAAATTGCTTAAGCTTACCTAAGCAAAAACTTTTAAAAAATAAGTTTGAGTAGATACTCGTACTTATACCCACTTAAACTTATTTTTGAAAAGTGAAAAGTTTAATAAAGCATATTAAAAACACAATTACTCTGTCAAAAACGGTCTAAAAAGTTAAATAACAAGTGTCATTGCATTTGGGGGACCGTTCTGCGGACCAACTTTTCAATCAAAGAGGTCCCCCCGACTGCAATGACTGTATTTTTAATATTTATTTGAATTATTTATTTTTATTTCATACATTTTAGTGACAAATTATTTGGCGCTTATTTAGTGTTATTATGTGTTTAACAAGACCTTTCATTTCATGTTATAATAATGGGGAATGTCCGAAAAAAATCAAATAGGCTAAATGTTATTATATATGTAGGTAGGAATAAGCTCCGTTATTATAAGAAAAAAGTTTCAGAATTTTCGGCTGCGTAAAAAAATTCTAAGAAAATAAAATAACTTCGTCTTCGAAAAAGTACGAGAGTAACAGCAGAATGGAAATGATCCCTTAGCCACAACTGCCACAACCACAACATGGTATTTAAAAAAAAGTTTCCATACAAAAGTCAAACCTTTTTTTAAATACATGTTGTGGTTATGGCCGGTGGTGGCTAAGGGATCAATTCCATTCTGCTGTTACTTCCGTACTTTTTCAAAGACGAAGTTATTTTATTTTCTTAGAATTTATTCACGCAACCGAAAATTCAGAAACTTTTTTCTATTAATAAGGGAGCTTATTCCTACGTATAAAAAAAATATTTAGCCAAATTGATTTTTTTTTTCGGACATTCCCCATTGAAGAAAATATTTTTTTACATTTCAAAATTGCGTCATACAATGCAGCCGACATAAATTGACTTTCGGTTGATGTAGGATTCGAACGATACATTGAATATAGGAGCTTTATGGTGGAATAAAGAAACTCACATACATACAAACTTACATATCGTCGGCGAAGAGTGAAAACCTCGTAAATCCTCTTTTTTGTCAAACACTTTTGCCGAGTTTTTCGTCACTCAATGACCTGTCTCAGTCATTGACCAGGTTTTCATAAAATGCAATAAGAAAGAAAGAAAGAAATACAAGCAAGAACCTTATATTCATATTAATACAAGCATTGACCTCTAGATATATTATTACACTGGACTGGATGCTGTCAAACTGCTCTTGTGCCTATTTGATTTCCGCCATTTTGGCGCTGTAGGACGTAGCGTGAACTTAGCGTGAGGGACATGGTACTAAAGTCTGAAGTCTGGAGAGACCATCACAGCAACCATTTTCATTGTACACGTCAAAATTAGTTCTTTAGACTCACGCTAGTGGCGTTTCAAATAGGCACAAGAACTTTGCCGTCAAATCATACAGACAGCCAGTCCAGTTAATAAGAAAAAAAAATACATGCCAGTGAATACAAGTGAGATATAATCGTGAGATAAGAGGTTTTCTGTAAAAACTGCATAAAAGTGTTTTAGACAAAATAGGATTAACGAGGTTTTCACTCTTCGCCGACGATATATAGACCCTGAACATAATACCCTCATATTTTTTGGGCAGTCATGTAAAAAAGTAGGTCTGTAACTGAACTCTCTATTTTAAAATTATTAAAGATAATAAAATGAATGCCTTTTTTACCTTTTTATTTAATCTCGTTTCTGCTGCAAACTTTAGATCAGTTGTCGAGATTCACTTTAGATAAGTATACCTTATTAAATATTTATTTATTTGTAATATTATGCTATATTATTTTAAATATTATTTAATGTAATGTACTATGCGAATGTGTGGTCTCAAAGTGCAATGAATATGACAATCAAATGGGTGCAATATTTATATTCAATAAATTACCCGTTATCTTGGTGACAAATAAAGATGGGCATAGGGAACGCCGGGTAAGAAGGATATACTGGGCAATAAGGATATCCGATTTACTAAAACTACCTACACAAAACAATACAGACATTAGGTAGATCGGTTAAGTTTTTTAAATTCAAAAAATAATAAGCGGACTTGTTGTGGAGAGAAAACAAAAGACTTTGGTAATTACGTGTGTCAACTTTTTGTATTACGAATCTAGTAGTTAGGTTTGACCGAATGTCTGATAGATACAAACTAGTAGAAAAGAAGTTAGATTAGAAACGAACACTCTAACTTGTGACTATAATTCTAATGATCCAAAAAAATATGGGTGGACCTGTTGTGGAGAAAAATACAAAAGACTTTCGTAACTACGTGTCTCAACTTTTTGTATTACTAATCTAGTAGTTATGTTTGATCGAATACCTGATAGATAGATACAAACTAAATAGAACGAAGATAGATTAGAAACTTAAGTTTAGCTTGATGTGACTAAAATCAATAATATTGCATAACCAAAAATTTGGTTGGAAGTTTCGTTTAAAAAACTTAGTACTTTCTAAACATTATCTGATTCTATCGTTTTGTTTTTTATCAAATCCCTTAACTTATCTTTCTTCCCGAGCTGCCCCTATATTGTTTGACGCAATTATGAAGTACTTAAGCTACATTTGTATTCAGTGTTGTTTAACATTATCGGAACCTAACCGTCGAAGCAATTAGCAATGTCCTTATCAAACCCTTGCGGTTATTGTTATTCAAATGATTCGTAATTATTTGCATTATAATTATTGGATGATTCATCATATTTCAGTCCCACCCAAGTGTAGCCTGTGCAGAGGACGGTGCATGCAGTGAAGTTCTTTCAACATCAGATATTATTAATGTACCATTGCTGGGGCACAGGCCTTCCATAAGAAACCACCACAATCCACCCATAAGGGTGGATAAGGATGAGCCATAACCCCCACGTAGACCAAATGCGGATTGGTGGGTGTTAATGACTACAAATGCAGCTAGGACCAACGTTTTAACGTGCCTTCCGAAGCAAAGAGGAACTCGAGATAATACATTTTTGGTCACCATCCCATGACGGACCCTTGCGAAAGGTTCTTAACCTCCGCACGCAATGGCAGGGCCAGGCGTTAAACCACTGCGCCACCGAGCTCTTCAAGTCTTTAACAGGGAGTCAGTGCTGGATTTAGAGTCTTGGCCACCCTAGGCCGCGTAGTAGGTACCAGCCGCCCCTTTGTCAGCTCACGTCATTTAGGTCAGTGCTTTGGTCGGCAAAATTTTTAGCTAAGTATAGCCAAATATCAACACATTTATGACTTAGATTTCTTTTGAAAGCCAAACTTAATTTTAACTCTTCTCCGCTTATTTTTTCTTAATTCTACACAAGTGGATGGTTTCTCGAAAGATGGTCATAGATCATTGTGCCCTTCAGTCCTGCCTGTCGATTCTGAAACAAACTCGCAACTCACTTCAAACCTCACTTCACTTAGCGGAAATTTTAAATCATAAAAGAGATAAAGATAGGCTGTCATTAATATACGAAAGGTGGCTCCTCAATCCATACGGACATGTTTTTCTAATCACAAAAGATTTTAGATAGCTACGGTAGCTACCTTAACTTTTTGCAATCTGTAAAATAGCTTATATTCAGCTAATTTTTAATAATACAAATTCAAGCGAAGTGAAGTGAGGTTCAAAGTGAGATGCGAGTTTGGTTACAGAATCGACAGGCTGGATTTGTCAATAGGGCGGTGGGACGGCGGGCGACTGCGGTCACACTATGGTGTCGTGCACATTCATCGTCTCGTCAGCCAAGCAATGCAAGCACATGTCGTCGGCGTTCCTGGTCTGTCGAGTCGCTCGGGCGGGCGGATGAATGGTGTCCCGCCCCCCTAGGTCTTTGCCGCCCCTAAGCCGCGGCCTATACGGCCTATTGACAAATCCGGCACTGCAGGGAGGGTCATTATTTCGGACACGTTTTTCAAGCGCCATTGCTTAAAAATAATGGAAATCTAAAAGGCAGCAAGCCAGTTTTTTTTCTGCGCAAACCTCAAAACCTCTTTTAACTGGGTTACTGATTATTATTTAATTATCGTTATAATTAATATCATTAAAAAAATAAAATACCTCCATTCTTTGATTTTCGTGGAGTGTCCCCAGCTCCGATCTGGTCACTTTGTAAATTATATACTTTAAACTAAACGCTACATGCTTTCTTAAAAAAAAACCACTAAGTCCTAAAAAGTTTACAATGCTATGAAAAATTTGACTATAGTTCTAAAAGAACTACATTTCCTGAAAAAAAATTAAATGTAACTGTCCCCTGGTAGTTGGTGATTTGCGTGGATCATTGTAAATTCACTAGTACACCTTTAAATTCGTGGCCCAATGTTGCGTCATCCATATTCAAGTTACAACTAGCCGCGCTTCGGCGGCTGGGCTTGTGTGATGGTGCGTCAAGTTTCCGAAAAATAGAGATAAGAACCCCGTTGCGTGGATTTGGTTTCTCTTGATTCGGTTTGATTTGAGTGGTTCAATTTTCTATGGACTCTGTGAATTTATTTATTTAATAATATATTGTAGTGAACAAATATGTTAGAGGAGAGGCCAGGCCTTCAAAATTGAAATCCCGTCGGACAAGCGAGTGCTCTACCGACAACTGGTATCATTGTCTTCAACATGATCTCCTGAACAATAATATAGCGGTTGTCGCATTATAAAGTGGTGGAGGGGGGAGGGGGGGAGGGAAAAGGTGCAAAATTCAGTTATCAGAGTTTGGCTAATTTCTCAATAACCACTTGTTCGATTTAAACAAATAAACTGTCATATGGTAGGTAATATTCTTAACAACAGATTTTATCAAACAATGGTTTTTGTAGATACTATAGTTTATGAAATAATTAGATATAATATGAATTTCAAATAAAGATTTTTTTTGTTTTGTAGAATTGAAGCAGTAAATTGAAATAAACTACTATGTAATTAAAACTATGAAGATTTGCTCCAGAAAAAAAATATCGGTGAATAGCCCAGTCATTCCCCTATATAGAATAATAAACTTGTTAAACATTTTTGTCTAGTAACTCACAAAAACATTTTTTTTTGTGTCGCGTGGCGAAATTTTTTCATCCATTTTTTTTTTCTTAAATCCTCTACAGAATTAAAAGTATGAAGATTTGCCTCAGGAAAAAAATAACGGTAAATAGCCCAGTTATTCCATTATATAGAATGATAAACTTATCACTCTATATAAAAAAAACTTATCTTTTTTTTCTTAAATCCTCTACAGAATTAAGACTATCAAAATTTGCCCCATAAAAAATATAATAGTGAATAGTCTAGTTATTTTTTTATATAGAATAATAAATTTGTAAAACATTTTTGTCTAATAACTGTGTTACAAAATGTTTTGTGGTGCGTGGCGAAATTTTCTTTACAATTTTTTTTTTCGAAAATCCTCTACAAAATTAAAACAATGATGATTTGCCTCAGAAAAAAATGCTGGTGAATAGCTTAGTTATTGCACTATATAGAAAAATAAACTTATTAAACATTTTTGACTAGAAATTATGTTAAAAAAATGATTTCTGTCACGCAGCGAAATTTTCTCTAACATATCATTTTTCCAAAAATCTTCTACAGAATTAAAACTATGAGGATTTTCTCCAGAAAAAAATAATAGTAAATAGATCAATTATCCCACTATATAGATTAATAAACTTATCAAACATTTTGGTCTAGTAACTGTGTTAAAAATTGTTTTGTGTCACATAACACGGTGGACCTGCAAAATTATGTTTAAATGAGTTTGCACGGCACAAAATATTTTTTAACACAGTTACAAGACAAAAATATTTGACAAGTTTATTATTCTATATAGTGAAATAACTGGGCTATTCACTATAATTTTTTTTCTGGGGCAAATCGTCATACTTTTAATTCTGTAGAGGATTGTCGAAAAAAATGGTAGAAAACATTTCGCCACGCGACCCAATAATTTTTTTAAGCATAGTTGCTAGATAAAAATGTTTAACAAGTTTATTACTCCATATAGTGGAACAACTGTGCTATGTACAAATATTTTTTTTCTGGGGTAAATCCTCATAGTTTTAATTTCATAGTACTTTCTTTCAATTTACTGCTTCAATTCTACAAAACTAAAAAAGCCTTTGTTTGAAATTCACCTTTTTTCTATTTTTGTAATAAACTTTAGTATTTAAAAAAACCATTGTTAGGTAAAATTTGTTGTTACGGGTATTATCTACCATATGACACCTTATTTGTTTTAATCGGACAAGCGGTTACTGAGAAATTATCCAAACCCTGATACCCGATTTCCGCATCTTTTCCCTCCCTTCCCTCCCCCCTCAACCACTTTATAATGCGACAACCGCTATATTCTTGTTCAAGAGATCATGCTGAAGACAATGATACCTGTTGTCGGTAGAGAACTCTCCGGTTCGACGGGAATCGTCATTAGACGACTTTCGTTAAAGCGGTTTCCATATTATTCGGATAGTGACCTCCCGCACTATATCGATGATAATTTTGTTGTCTTCCAGCCGAATTTCAAAACTTAAAAACAAACAGCAAGCCAATAACTGTGGCAATTTCACGTAGTACTTTATACTATATGTACTTCTGTACTTTATTTTAATTTACTGCTTCAAATCTACAAAACTAAAAATGATTTTGTTTGAAATTCGACTTTTTTCTAATTATTTAATAAACTATAGTATTTACAAAAACCATTGCAAAATAAAATATGTTGTCAAGGATATTACCTACCCTAAAACACCTTATTTGTTTAAATCGGACAAGTGGTTGTTGAGAAAATTAACCAATTTCCGATACTCGACTTCGGCATCTTTTCCCTTCCCCCCTCCCCCCTCCACCACTTTATAATGCGACAACCGCTGTATTCTTGTTCAGGAGATCATGCTGAAGACAATGATACCGGTTGTCGGTGGAGCACTCTCTTGTCCAGCCGGAATCGTAATTAGACGACTTTCGTAAATGTGGCATCTCCTCTATGTATAAGGTAACGTAACCTATATTCAAAACACAGTTTATTTGCTTAATTTTGTATATTTTTAGCACAAAGGATTTATTTTGATTTACATGGTCGTGATTTGCGTGGTTTACGTGGTAGTTTTGACCCACGCAAATCAATTTTAGACCATGCAAATGAAATAACTTTGAGTTTTGTACTAGTTTATGGATATTATTTATTTAAACGAATTTGCATTCAACTAATAAATGCAAATTCGTTTAAATCAAACTTAAAATATCACATTCAATAGGATTCTGACTTTATAAGTGATAACAAATATTTTTGGACTGATTCTGATAAAAAACGATTTCTGCCTTAGTAATCTACCTATTTTTTTTATCTTATAATAGCACAATAACTTTTTTAAATATGAAGTAACGTTAAGTAACTCATTTGAATAAGTTACATTACAATTTTCATTTTCGTTGAAGTATTTTCTGATTTGCGGGGCCTCCATTTCTGAACCTTGGTTATCTCGTAAGTATGTAGCCTAACCGTAGTCATATGGACTACGGTTAGGCTACGGCTTTATTGGGCCAATCTAAAAATGCCTAATTTGGCTACGAGGAAATTTAATTCCTCGCAGTCAAACCGTCGACTGTTGATGTCTTTCCGATTCCGGAACAATATATTTTGATAACATAATAATATTATATGTATTATAAGTGGTTATAGTATGCTGCATAAACCCTGCTGCGACATCTATCTTTAAGTACTACAAAAGCGCAGCAACAGTTTAAACTAAATGTGGCACAGCGCAGACATTACTATGGTATAATGTCTGCGAACGGATCTTCCATTCTGCGTAATGGAAAGGAAGGTGCACCCTCACAGTAAATCCTCAGTAGATGAAACTACAGTATGATAAAGTATCATAAATGATACACATTTTTTAGGGTTCCGTACCCAAAGGGTAAAAACGGGACCCTATTACTAAGACTCCGCTGTCCGTCTGTCTGTCTGTCACCGGCTGTATCTCACGAACCGTGATAGCTAAACAGGGTTACCTCTATCTGGCAGAAACTTGATGCTCCGAAATTTATTTAGCAGAACACACTTGGCAGAATCTTCTTTAAACGAATATTTTTAAGGCATAAATTTTTTTTAATATAATTATTGTTTGGCAGAATGTTAACATGTCCGAATTTACAATGGCATACTATTCAGATGGCAGAATTTCATTAGGCATAACGTTTATTTAGTCGACAATTATGTGGTATAATTTTCGCAGGGTATAATACAAATATGGCAGAATTTCATTAAGAATAATGTCATTAGGCATATTGTAATTTCTAAAAAAAAATGCATTTTAACCTTAAATTGAATTAAATATTTGTCTTTAAAAGTCAATATGTTGAATTTTTGTAAATGTTGTGCTACAAAAGTCAACAACAGAACGAATCGCTGCAAAACCGACATGCATGCTGCTTGCTTGCTTGCATGCATGCATGCTTGAATGCTTGTTTGCATGCATGATGCTTACATGCTTGCCGGGGGCGCAAGGGGGCTGGCCCCTCTGCTTGCCTGAGGCCCCCCGCTATAAAGAAAAACTTTTAATGCACCTACCAGTAGGTTAGGTTAGGTTTGTGTTTAGACCACTCGCAGCGGAGCGAGCGAAGCGAGCGGAGCTCCACAATGCCTGCATGCATGCTGCATGCTGCTTGCTTGCTTGCATGTTGCATGCTTGATTGCATGCTGCATGCTTGCTTGCATGCTACATGGTTGCATGCATGTTTATTTGCCTGCATGTAAGGATGCATGCAGCATGAATCATGCGTGTAAGAAATACAGATGATTCTGACTATAAACTGTCTGCGATATTATAGTTCTGCCTTTTAATGACTATAGATTATGAAATGTATGCCAAAACATGATTCTGACTATAAACTGTCTGCGTTATGATAGTTCTGACTGTGAACTTTCTGCGATGTGATGGTTCTAGTATTTAATTATTATGGATATGAAATTTATGCCAAAAGATGATTCTGGCTTACAAAATTATGCGTTTTAAGTGTATGATAAATGAGTGTATGCCAAACGACTTTCTGCGACATGAAGTTTGTGCCATTAGTTGTTATGCATAATAAAATTATGATATAAAAAGTTCTGCCATAAAGGGTAGACTCAGCTAAACAGTTGAAATTTTCATAGATGATGTATTTCTGTTGCCGCTATAACAAAAAATACTAAAAACAGAATAAAATAAATATTTAAGGGGCTCCCATACAACAAACGTGATTTTTTGCCGTTTTTTGCTCGATGTTAATACGGCCAACAGGTAGACAGTTGAAATTTTCACAAATGATGTATTTCTGTTGCCAATATAATAACAAATACTAATAAAACAGGTCACGAGCGAGTCGGACTCGCGCACCAAGGGTTCCGTACAATCATAAATATATTTGGATATATTACTTTAGTACAGTCTTTAAAAAAGTAGGATAAACGGCAGACAGGTGGAAGGGCGAATAGGCGGACAGTTAATTTACAAATCTTAACCACAGCTGCTTATGGTGACTGAAAAACGTTTCAGCCACTCCACATTGCAAACTGTTTATATTACTAAAAGGAACTTTTTCTTTGTTTATTCGTACGGCAAATAAAGTAGTAGGTAATTATATTAGAACCAGCCAACAATTTATTATTGTAGTATTAGGTTGCGCCATCTCTTGACCGATAGTGGAACTATATTTTTTTCTTAGGTAAGCATTCTTAGGACAGCGCCATCTGTTGACTGGTAGTGAAACTAAAGAATTTTTGTTTGTTTTTTGAATTTCTAAAAAAGTGTGTTATATTGAGATATCGTTTTATTTTTCCTGTAATCTTTACATAAACTACTATCACATAGAATTATTTCAGATTATTCTCTTTGCAAACTTCGGAGATAAGGGAGGGAACGGTATTTTTTTTACATTTTTCATCATAAGTCGAAAACTATGCGGCCTAAGAAAAAAAGGAAAAAATGATTTAAAATGTGCAAACAGCGCTCTTTCATATGATACCCCACATTCCCTAGTCACCTCACTTCAAATTTTTAAGACCCCTTTTCAGGCCCTGTTGTAAAAAATCTTATTTTTTTTATTTCTTTCTTATTTGCAAAATAGTTGGGCAAATGTCATCTTAAACTATTTCAAATTTCAAGTTGATGCCATTAGCAGTTCTCGAGATATCCAGCTGTGACAGACAGACAGACAGACTGAGTCACACCATAAGGGTTCCTTTTTTACCATTTTGGTACGGAACCCTAAAAACAGAATAAAATAAAATTTTAAGGGGGGCTCCCATACAACAAACGTGCTTTTTTTGTCGTTTTTTGGTACGAAACCCTTGGTGCGCAAGTCCGACTCGCACTTGGCCGGTTTTTTTTTCCTTTAGACTACGGAACCCTAAACACTCACGGATCTTGAGCAGTTCTGAGAACGTCGATTTTCAACGGTAAGATAAGACGGGAGAACAAAACATGGAAAAGGAGGACATGTCCTCCTTTTGGATACCCAAGTAACATTTTAAACTATATTAAAGCTGTTTAGACTATTTGTTTACTACAGGCTGTAAACGTTGCTGTATAAAGACTGTATAGCAAGCTATACAGCCCTTGTAACTCTGAAATGGGCCCCAAAATCATAAAGCTTTAAGTGTAGATTTAGCTGTATAACAGCTGCATAATAGCTGTACTATTTGGCTGGCTAAGATACTATTTAGATACTTTTATACAGCTTTCATTCTCTAATTTCCCTTTTTATTCTTTTATACAAATTCAGGCTTGTTAAAATCTTAATAGAAGAATAAATATATTATAATTGTGTTCGTGGTTGAATTCGTTCTCCATTTTATTTCTTAATTTACTATGTGCCAAGGCAGAGACCATATGTGAAGTATAAGTGAAAAAAATATTGAATAACTAAGCGGTAAGTACTCTTTCCTGTTTATCGTTGTTGTTTTGCTTGCGACTGATACTTTTATGTGAATATGTATACTTGTTTTAAGCTCAAAACTCTCGCCCCTTCGAAATAAGGAATATACATAATTTTTTTCTATAACAACAAATATGTGATCAAATCTGACAACAGTTTTAAGAGTAACCCGGACTGTTCTATTGATAGTAAACGTAATTGTGTGTACTATACAGTTAAAATCCTTTGTAAATTTGTAACGAAATTTCAAAAACAAACAAAAAAATATCGCGTAAAATTTATGATAAAATGGCGTTCTTAGTTTATACAGCTCTTGCTATTCCAATACCCCTTAATGCAGCTTTTTGCATAACAGAGTCATTATTTAAGAACGTATCTCAGCCTAAAGAGTAACATTGTCTGTACATTAGTATTTAAGTACTGTAGAAGCTGTCTTAAAGTCTTATTGATATTCATTAATACAGTTAATTAGGGTAGAAATACTAAAAATAAAAGTCTATTTTTAATTCTAATATAAGCATAACAACAACGATAAACAGGAAAGGTACTTACCGCTTAGTTATTAAATATCTTTTTCACTTATACTTTACATATGGTGAATGAATTCAACCACGACCACAATTATAACATATTTATTCTTCTATTAAAGGTATGGAAATTAGGTATGGAATTATATGAAGGTATTAAAATTATGTATATTCCTTATTTCGAAGGGGCGTGAGTTTTGAGCTTAAAACAAGTATACATATTCACATAAAAGTATCAGTCGCAAGCAAAACAACAACGATAAACAGGAAAGAGTACTTACCGCTTAGTTATTCAATATTTTTTTCACTTATACTTCACATATGGTCTCTGCCTTGGCACATAGTAAATTAAGAAATAAAATGGAGAACGAATTCAACCACGACCACAATTATAACATATTTATTCTTCTATTAAGATTTTCACAAGCCTGAGTCTGTATAAAAGAATAAAAAGGAGAATTAGAGAATGGAAGCTGTATAAAAGTATCTAAATAGTATCTTAGCCTGATAAAAACTGTAAAAAGGGAAAAATGTACGCCAAACGCATAAGGCTTAAAAAGGAGTAAATCTAAACTCTTCTACATGAGATAAAGTTGTATTACACTATTATAAAGGGAATTGCTTGCTAAGAGTATCCTAGATTTCCGTTGTACAGCTATTATCAAGCTTAACTTGAAGGCTGAACAATAGAGTAATTTTACACCAATATTCAGGCTATAACAATATTAAATGCCCTTGTACAGAAGTAGGTTATACAAAAGTATAATTTGAGAGCAATATACAGTTATTGTCGTTTATAGTTGCTGAACGCAGTTTTTTACGCCGTGGTCTGTATTTTAGCGTTTTCTAATGCTATTTAAAAGCTAAAGGTAAAAATTTAGGCTCTATACAGCCGTTAATCAGCTATACTGTATATAGTTGTACAGTTATACTTTAGTACAGTCCTAAACATATTTTTACACTCTTGTACATCATTTATTAAGCTTATAGCTGGTAATGCGCTGGTAAATATAATATTTTTCAGCTTAAATGTTACTTGGGTAGTACCGTATCTTGCAACCCTGTGCAAAGCTGAGCTTACGCCTCGCGAACTGTAATTTGGTTTAGACATGGCAGGAGCTTTCCTACCGTGTCCTAGTTTTCGGGGCGTTCTGTCTAGAACAGTAAAGTTATTCTGTTTGAACTCTATAAAGGAGCAAAGAAGTTAAACTTTCTTAACGAAAATGGTGTTCGACCGAGTTCATTAGGCAGTGTAGGTACGGTACGTTCATACACCTATACTTACTTTACTGCTCATGGTGCTTAAAATCTATACATTCTCATATGACAGGTAATTTACACACGCAAGTACCCGGACGGGCTCAAGATTACAGTTTTCTGTTACAGTTTTATTAACCTACAGTTAAGTATAGTTTTCTGTTTAAAGGTGTAGGCCCTACACCGTTAAACAGAAAACTCAGTCGGGCTGCCACGGCCGGCGTCGCGCACGCGCGTTTGAATGTATGTGCGTTCCGTAGTTCCGTACGATCTTGGGAACAAATTACAATGGCGTCAAGTTATTGTGGTGTGTTTGACGTACAACAACAACAACAAACAATTCAAAAACGATGCCACACATAATTGTTTTAGTTTGCCCAAAGATGATGAGAGGTAAGTAATATTTCTTTCTAAATATTATTTCGTTTTCGTACCTAATTTATCAAATGGACATGAACAGTTCTTTTTGTGTAGCCAATTGTTTCACCCAATAGGTAGTAAAATTTAGTTAAAGTAGGTACCTACAGCATTTTTTTACTTGTCGTCAAATCTTTTTCAATAGACCTGCCATATCGGTCGTTGATCTCATATTTTGTAAAACTAGAATAAAATAATGATTTCGAAGCAAAAAAAAAATTATATTTTAGCAATATTATCTTTAGACGTACCAAAGCAATATTTAACAGTAAGCAACCCTGGCAACACGCCTGGACGACAGCGGGGCGTACGTAGCGACGTGAAGGGTAGGTATACAGTGCCTTTGGTCTTGAATTAGCGATAATTTAAAGGCGTGAAATACACCTAATTACTTGTATCGAATAAAACTCCCACATGTTGGGGTCTATCCCTACTCCTGCTGGAATGGCCGCCATTTTAAATTTGACTTTTTATTTTAGATAACCCTGCTGAAAAATATTAATTTCTCCGGATTTAGAAGTCCAACAGTTTATAACAAAACACTGTTCGAAAGCTAATAATATGACCTATCAATTTAAAAATAATGTGTAAACTTTCAACTAAAATACGTCATAAAAAATTACAGAAGTCAATTTTTTTACGAAATGTGTGTGCATTTTTGAGTTTACATTGTTACATTTCTCAAAAACTAGGACATTAATGTCCATTTCTTTGCATTATTCAAATACATAGGGATATTATCTACAAAACGACTTCAAAAATTATTGCTCTATGTTGCATATTTCGAGAGTTATTTTTGATTGAATTATGACCCTTACGTAACCAAAAAAAATTTATTTTCTAAAATGGACATAGTTATACACATCAACTTTGTCTAGGGATACAGGTGTAATTTTCATACAAACGAGACGAGGTAACTTTGAAGCCTTGATGTACCGTGCTGTAATCTGATAATGGCCATCAAGGGAGTGAATGGAGTAGATTCAGATCGCTATACACACCCAACTGATCTGATCAGCATTCTAAAAGATTAATGGGTCAGAGTTCTCAGTTTGAGGATTTCCATACATTTTCATGCTATTTTCGCGGTTTTTTTAAACATGTCCATTACGTTTTTAGAATGCTGGTCAGATCAGTTGGGTGTGTATAGCGATCAGAATCTCCTCCATTCACTCCCTAGATAGCCGTCATCAGATCACAGCACAGTACATCCCTGGCAAGAAACCAAGGCTTCAAAGTTACCTCGTTTGTATGAAAATAGCACCTGTATTCCTAGACAAAGTTGATGTGTGTAGTTACAAGGATTTTGAACATAATTTTATCTGAATACAAATTTCATCAAATGATAAGTCTTTTGGAGTTTTGATTTTTTTCATTTTTAAAAATAACCATTTAGTCCTTGTAAAGACCTAGACCTTTGAATATTACCTAGGTCATATAATCCCGCCATTTTGATATCTAGATGCCGGGATAACTAGCTATACTGAATATCTTTGAAACTCCTTGATAAACTATAAGAGCAATAAAATTATATAATTAGCACATTGCTGTTTTCTTATGCAGGAGATTCCGAAGCTTTCCTTTTATTTATTTATTTATTAAACTTAAGGAAGACCAACAACTAGTAACAAACAAATAGCACTCGTAACGGTCCGCCAAGACGAGCAAGCGAAGCGCAAGGGCACTTCGCTTGTGACCTACCTTTTCTCGAAGGGCTTCGTCGTTTTTTTAAACCCTCATATAGTACGAGGCACGTATCTTGAATTATTTTCGACGGAGTGGGGATAAGTTCGCGCATGTGCTCTTGTGAGCGACCAATAACGCACGCCCGCGCACGCATCTCCCGCCGCCCGCGCCCCTCACCGCTACGCATACCCGAAATTCACGTTTCGCGCAATTCCCACCCGATTTCAAGATACGCGCCTCGTACTGTATCTTGGGTTTGGAATATATAACAGTGGGAAGTCATTTACAGGTCCTCGCATATACGAGTATATAACATTTTTTCCTCTAGGCACTACGTAGTCTCTCACATACAGACTCATTATCTTCTATGATGTATAAAGATGCTCCAGTTGCTTGGTATTATTTCGAAATACGATCATGTCGACTAACTATCAGTTAATGAAAATAATTCAGATTTTCTTTAATAGTTACATTTAAAATTACTCCCATTTTTTTGTCAGAAATTAGCTAAACAAGCTACATTTATCTCTCCTAAACGAAGACGGTCAAACTTTTGGTTCTTAGCGCAAAAACTCGATCAAACTGGCATAGTTAAAATCTATTTCCAACTTTTTTGTGGCTTAGAAGTCACAAAAAATGGGTAAAAAAATGGGAATCGAACTCACCAACCATTCCAGGCAGAATTTTTTTCTGCCTGGAATGGTTCTGCGACAATCTATATTTCAATAATAAATTTGCAATTAAAATGAAAAATAATCAAAATATATGAAACAGCTGATTTTTTTTCGTGATTTCAGAGTTGGACCCATAGTAAAAGTTATTCAGTTTGATGGTCCCTATCTGCCATATTCAGCATTAGAGGTTTTTTGTCACATGTTGTATAATTTTGGACAAAATAAAAGGCACAAATCACAAAACAATTTCTTTATTACTCGCACCAACTATATGGCCCTGTGATTAGGAATGTATTGCAAAATCCATGATTTCATCAACATAAAATAAGTCATACAATCAATGGCAGGATGACAGAAAAGTCCCGCTTGGTGAAGGTACTGTAGATGGAAACCTTTTGTAAGTATGCATATTATGGGTAATTTTCCCGATTATTTTTCAATTATATCTTAAATGGCTGATAATAATATTTATTATTTATTATGGAATTTGGATTAAAAAAAGAAAACCAAAATGTGTTGTAAGAAAAGCTGATATTTATGAAAATTCGCTTCGTTTCGCTGTAAACAACAAAATAACAGGTCTATATGTACACTAGCGCCAAGTTAGCAGTAGTGCGCCGACTGGTGGACGATTTGTGAATCAGCAAAATTATCCTACCATTGAGAACTTTTTAGACAAAATGCATAATTGTATAATAAGAATAAATTAAAAAAAGTTCAGAACTTAGTCAAATAATTATTAAAATAAATTAACTAACTACTACACATCTTTCTTCCGCGCCCGTAATAACTATATAAAACCAAAAGTACCATTCGGAAGTGAAACTGACAATATGAACCTTAAGACGTATCCATAAAATCGAAAATTAATGCCACTTAAGAAACACTTGGGCAGACAACAGACAAAACGTCCAAATAGAATACTTCCAAATGGATTACGTCCAGATTTAAGCTATGAAAGTGACGGTGTTGTCGCGCCCAAATTGGAAGTATAGTCAACGATGCCTTGAGTGCTTCCATTTGGAAGTATTTGCCAAATGGAAGTCTCGTCAGTAACTAGTTTAACAAAACATTGTTCTATAAGCGTCAGTTCACACTGATAATAAAACTCTTACATTGCATGTCTGAAAGTTAAACTTAAAGGACAGCAGGCAGAGTCCCATAGAAAAAACCAAAGAATGTATAACGTTTCTGTATTTTTCAAAATGTAGGGATGTAATTAGTAATTCATTGAAAATATTCAGATTTTTACGAAGATTTATGTTTTGAGAGTTATTTATGTTTCAAAGTTTTTTTTTTTTGGTAACCCCGACACTAAATAGCAACACCAGTTTCACGACAATACGTTTCGTTAGCAGCGTTAGTGATACAGATTAGCACCACAATGTACGAGTTGGAACCAGATCAAACAGAAAATCTGTGCATATGTCGCACGTAACAAAACGCTTTTGACAGTTGAGTTGACTGAAATCCGACAAACATTTTTTTTTAATGCGCAATAACTTTTGCCACAGAACAAATATACTTAGGGGAGACTTGTGAAATCGCTAACAAAGATATCCGTTTCATTGATATGCTTTTGTTTTGTTCAATAATTAATTAAAGCTAAATAAAGGAGTTAAAAAATAATGTTGGTACTATTTTATGATTCTAGTAACACAAAGTGTTTATAGATAACAGAATTATGTTGATACACTTTTGGGTCTCATGTGCCTGATGTCCTTTTATTAACACAATTTGAGCAATAAAGTGGGGGGTTAATGTTGACGATCAAAATCGAGTCACGTCAAAAATCATCGGTAACCAGCCTAACTATTGTCTAATTTTCAAAATCTATCGCAATCGCTTTCATTTGACAGATGGATGTGACACATTGCTTTGGTAAGTTTTTTATTTTAACTAAAAAGAAGCATCAATGTGTCATATTCTGAAAGCGATTGCGATATATTTTGAAATTAGACAATTAGCGCTCTGGTTGGTTCTCAGAAAAATCGAGTCAACGTCAAAAACCGATTGTCAATCGATTCTGGCGCCAATAGAATAGTGGTCGAATTGTGAACTATTTGAAGTCGAAAACCACCCCGTAAGCCTTTGCCACCGATCACATCGCGTTCGATTGAGTTCACAAGTACCGTTTTAATATCGAGTTAAGATTTTGACGAGTTCGATTCGCGATCGAACTTTGAGTTCGTATCAAATTCAAGTACGCATCGCGTCGCGTATCTAAAGCAGACACTACGCACTTTTCAACATCTCAAATCAATATAGAACCCATCAAAAAATTACAAAGTGCAATGAAAGCTCAAAAATGTAGTAGCGGAATGTGTGAACTGACCTTAATTCTCAAACAGAAGTATGAAGTTACACGGTGTCATTCCAATTTCGACCATACTACTCTAGTATTAAGGATTAAATAAGTGCCTTCTCGTTGTAATTACCACACCACGACATAATTTCTATTTTGTGACACTATTCTCAACAATTTAGTGCAATATTTTTTATTATAAAACTCTTTTAACATGGAAAAAATGCCAGTCAAAGAATTTTATTACAAAAATATCTAAATACAAACATCAATTTGTGAGACTATTATATAAAAAATAGAAGTGCTTTCTCTACTATTACATAAATATATTTTTTGCTGTGACAACATTTATACATTTTTCTACATTTTGCAATAAGGCGGGTATCACACACTGCCATGCTGCATCAGTATGAATTTTACAGTTTTTAGCTAAATTACAGCATTCGAGACAATTATTTTATCCTGACCAAAATGTTCAGTAGAAAACAATATGAATTGAACAGAACAACCGTTTAGAACAAATTGTTTTTCACCTAAAATCTGAATATTACGTGTTGCATGGCAATGTATTATACCTAGGGATGGTTTACTCCCGGAAATTTTCCAAAGTTCCGGAATATTTCCAACCGACTGGGAAAAAACCCGGGAATATTCCCGGTGGCCGGGAAAATACTCATTTGACAATATTTGATTAAATTAATTGATAAACGACTACATATTTGTTGATTTATGTCGATATTTAATTCAAGTGAAATGACTTTTTATAAAGGAAAACCACATTACGTTGAATTTTTACCTTAGAAGTTAATTTTAATAGTAGTTCCTAGGCTAGCGGCGCGGCCCGGTGGCACGTTTTTTCTATGAACATGTAGGTAACTGTAAAAACCAGCAGTAATATTCTGTAGTTACCTTATACCATACCATATTAATACCACTATCGTTTTTCCTCTACAAAAATAACTTTGTTTTTCATAGTATTTGTATAAATGACAAAGTTGTATTTGCGGTTTATCTCTAAAACTGCTAACCATATCTCGTACAAACCTATTTTCGTTGAAAATGTTTATTTTTCGTTGAAAAGATCTAAGTAAAGCATATTTTTGTTTTTCACCATTTCATTTTAAAAGGTAGAGGTAAGGTAGAGGTAGAGTACACATTTTACCACTTTGGAAGTGTATATATTTGAAACTACCTTCTATGTCATTTTTCAAGACCTATCTTTAAACACTCCGCACGATTAGATGAAAAAAATTCAGTTTCAGTTATATGTATGTATTAGGAGCCATGCTTTATATTTATTTTTTATTTTTGTGTAAAAAAATCGTACAGTGGTTTACAGAATACATCTATCTACCTACCAAGTTTCAATTGTGTAATCCTAATAGTTTCGAAATAAAGTGGCTGTGACATACGGACGGACAGATAGACAGCCAAACATGATGCTACCGGAACTAAACATTAGGCTACCGGAACCCTAAAAAAGTGCGAGGAAGTCGCGCGGCCACCCGGCGCGCCGGACGAGCACCGCTTTGTATGTCTGGATATTAGACTTCATTAGGAATCTATCGATTCGAGTTATCATTGATAGCCATCAACTCGTCCGACCAGTTGGCTATCAATGCTAGCGTCCCTTAGGCCTGGTTTACATTAGTCAAGTAGACGACCGAGTCGAGTAGCGAGTAGAAATACATTTCTTGGCATGTTCGTCGATTTTAAAAGAACGTCAAACACACCACGTAATGAACTTCTACTCTCCTAAAGATTAAGATAATGTAAACCAGCCTTTAGGGATCGGTACTCTCTGAAACGCTATTCCTGCTGCATATTAGTGACCTGCTAATGCCTGGAATTTTGGGGTATGCTGATGACAGCATTGTTGTAGAGAGCTACATATCTGATGCTCGAGCCGGTGCAGAACAGGTCCAATGGGAGGCGATATGGTCAGACGCATGAACCTATCGTTGTAGGCAGTTTCGACTGGAGCGATGCCAACTCGTCAGGTTCAATCCGTCAAGAACCCAGGCGTGTCTGTTATGTGCTGAACGGAGTCATTTCGATCTAACTCCAACTTTCTGACGTATATCCGAGCCGATTACTAAACAACTAGAGCTTTTCGGCATGTCATTGACTCCAACATTAAATTTTTGCTCTTTAATTGAAAGTAAATCACAATTGGGTTCTGGCAAAGTACCTACTTCACGCTGGAACAGCTGCTTAATCTATATCTACCAAATGCAAGTTTGATCGTGTATGGAGTACCTACTGCTCTCATATTTTTGGAATGGCCCTGCCAAACACCAGCTCCAGCTCCAGATGCTTGAGTCCATTGAGCGGAGGGCCAGGTAGTTCATCGGAAATGATAATCTTTTCTGTCTTCTTCTTAGTCGTACACTCCTGATGGAGTTGTCGTGGTCGGTCTTGGATTGTCTGTAAGGTTTGTTGCCGCTCTTGAGATACTCCTCCATCTCTGAGTATTCGTGGCACTGCGTGTACATTCAGTAAGGGATAATTTTGTAGACGATTTGATTAAGTCTGTCACCGCCAGATCTCAAAGGCGTCAATCTTTTTATGATATTTTTGGTGGACTGTCCATGTTTTAGCTCCATGTAGGAAGATAGGAAAATATTAAGCATCTCATCAAGCGAACTTTGGTGTTTTAGTTATGCGGTGATCTTTCCATATCTTCGTGAGTTTTTTCATGGCTGATCGTGTAATGGCACACCATCTTTTGATCTCTTTATAACATCTTCCGGTATTTGTGATTGTGGATCCCAGGTAACTCTGGACAACTTCACAATTAGCTATTTCACGTTAGTCAGGTCGATTGTTACGTATTCTTACGATCCAACATCTTTTGTTTTATCCTGGTTCATAGTGAGACCAAAATCAACACTGGTTTTTTTCCAGAAGCGCAAGAAACCGTTCTATGTCTGCTTGAGATATCGCAAGAAAACAAACCAGCACCACTGTTTTTAGTAAATATAAATATTTAAAAACTTGCACTAAGCATTTTGTTTCTATCATCCGTACCGCTAGAGAGTGGAACTCCTTGCCCGAGTCTGTGTTACCCGATAAGTACAATCTGTGTGCCTTCAAGTTGCGAATAAATAGGTATCTTTAGGCAAGCGCGTTTCATCATAGATCGCATCATCGTTTACCATCAGGCGTAAGGGAGCCTGCATAAAGAAAGCAGGTTACAGGTTGGTACTGGTCGGTACACGTCTGTACCGTTCGGTAAAGGTAAAGTAGCCCATACTTTTCTATGGGAGGCCGCATATACAAAACAGGTTGTCGGTACCGGTTTGCGCATACATCCGCCTGTACTGACCTGTAACCTGCTATCTTTATGCGGGCACCCTAATAGCGGCCAAGCGCTTGTCTATCTATCTCTTTTTGATTAAACTCGACAGCTTTTGTTATTGTTTATTAATATTTTTTATTTCTTTATACTTTAATTGACAGAAGATACAATTATAACTACTTAAATAAATGTGGCTGATAAGATGATGATGAAATAAATGCTATTAATCAGATGCAAGTACAAGTGTTTGAATTTATTAAGTTGTTTTTGATTGCTAATTAAAAAAATATGTTTGGATCATACATATTATAGTATAATATCACTAAAAACACGTTCCAAAGAAAAGTATCGGTACCATAAGTAACTGAATTCATAGCAAAGAGTATTTTCCCGCGTTTTTGGAATTTTACCGTATTTTCCCGTATTATTCCGTATTTTCCCATATTTTTCTTTCCCCATATTTTTCTTTTCTTTCCCTGCCCATCCCTAATTATACCCCTTAGTCTTAAGACAATAACCACATATAAATAGACCAAAAATCGCGTGTTATATGGCAGTGTTATTATCCGCCTTATATATTATTAACCACATATAAATAGTATGTAAATAGCCTAAAGTGAAAAGTACATTATAACATGTAACAGTGTTTAGCTCTACTGTTTTTGTTCATATACAGGATGTTATTATTTGCCATAGCTCAAGGGTAGGGAATCTCAATAAAGGAAAGAAAAAATATCTTTCTAATATAGCAGTTTTTTTTATTTGTTTCATTTTTTTCATAATTATTTTAGATTAATATCAAACAAAACATGGTTTTTAATAGTTAAATTTTTAAGCACAATTAATGTATTATTGAACTGTAGTATTTTTATATAGTAGTAATGAAATCACCTGTGGACTATGGTACGCATTTAAAAACATCCTGTATTTTTCAAAATTTTCTTATTAAAAATGTAAGCGATCGCAGAGACACATCAAGTACATTACCAAATATACGAATATTATTGCTTAAGCATTTGTCAAAGCTACGTTTTGTTCAGTTGCGAAGATTTTAAGACCTACAATTTTATGTTTTGAGGCTACAAAAGCATTTTGCGGATCTAAAAATACTTCAAAAAACGTGATAGTGCCTTAGAAACCGCTTAAAATAATTATTAAGTATTTACCATCGATCACAAATACCCAATTTCGAAATTAATCAACAACAGAGAGGTATTTTTAGTTTATATAACTTTTTAATTACTTGAATATGTTACAGACATATTTTTAAGAAGTATTCGCAACCGATCTTTTTTGTACTTTTTACTAACACATGCAGAAAAGTCGTCAGTCAGAAACAGTAAAACCAGTGGAGTAGACACATACTGAAAATTCTTGTCAATCAGAAATATACATTATGCTGTAGGTACTTAAGATCATTTTATATTGACAAACAGCTCTTTCACCCAACGTTTGTTCATTACTTACGCTTAAATAATTATTTACTACATAACACCGCCAAAAAGAATGCAGAGGAAATTGTATGTCAATTCAAATTACTATTTTAACAATACAATATAATATACTAGAGAAAATAAAACTGATCGAAAACATTTATATTTTTCAAGACAGACCAAAACTTGTTATTAATTATTTGACAAACTTTTTCCAATACACCTTTGTATAAAAAAAAATTGAAATATACATAACATCTTCACATAAAGTCCCATTAATAATGTACTACTTAAATGACATAATTATATACCGATGGTGTGTTCAAAGCGAGAATTATTTGAAGAAGATTTATTCATGGTAAATTGACCAAAGTATTTTGGCAAGTCATTTTTAAACAGGCATTTTAATTTTACGAACGTGAATAAAGAAAAAGCATTTTATAAATTGAATAAAAATTTTATTAATATAACTTTTTAAATGCATGACATATCAGTCGATTGTCACTTGTCAGCATAAAATACTCGTTCAAAGAAAATTCAGCCCTAAGTTATAAGTAATAAAAATCAAGCCGCAGAAGTTGAATGTGAAAAATAATTTTACTAAAGAGCTTTGAAACCTGTAGCACACCCCGGGCACTCCATACAAGCGCCGCGTTTCAACTACCTATTACACAGACGCTACACAGTGACGTTTTTGCACACGCGCAACTGTGTGCGAGCTATTGATTGAGCACATGGATCGGCACACGGAACTCGCGCGGTGGGCGCCGGTGGGGTGTGGTAATTGATTGTGGGGCGGGGCGGAGAGTGTCCTTTCTGTACTTTATCACAACGACAAAAAACTGAAATCTGCTACGTAAGTAAGTAGTACGGTAGTACTTATATCTATTCTGTGCCTGTAGCACCGTAAAACCGTACCAGCGGCAACGCGGTAGTTCCGCTATGAGTTGTCTTCTATCGACGACGATATATGAGGATCACATCTACGTACATGCGCGAACTTATCCCCACTCCGTCGAAAAAATTTCAAGATGTTTGCCTCGTACTGTACAGGGCTTGAAACCGGTTAAAGAAATACCGGTTAATACGGTAAACGGTTGTCGGTCAAATTAAATTAGGACAAGTAAATTTCGGACAAGTAATCGGTTTCCCCCGGGACCTTTCTCAAATATCAAATTCCAAGCGTAAAATATTGTTGCAAAATTTTTCATTTGTAGGTACTTTTTAAATGAATATTGTAAAAATATATTTAAGCTTTTCGACGTCATAATATTAAACTAATCTTAAATTACCCTTAATATCATAACTACACTACTTTCTCCCCACTAAATTATAAACTTACTACCGCCTATTTATTTAAACTTATAATTTAAACTTTAAACTTACTTTTGACATCACATGTATTTCTTATAGTTAAAAATTAATCTTTTATTATATATTTTTTATTACTAACATTAGCGCCCTTACACACTCACATTCATAACTTTATAAGTCCCTGTGACTCAATAATATTTAAAACAAATGTATATTTAAATAATTGATAAATAAACTTTTTTAGAATTTCAGAAAATATAAATAAATACTTCGTATTTCACTAATAAATGTAACCTTTACTATATTGTACGTAGATAAGACGTCATAAAAGCATAAACATATATGTTTATTTCACTAACAGAATTATTTTCTAAACGCGAAGCACACAGCATATTACTAAATATGGATGTTGGAAAATATTTACATGTAAGATAATATTACTGAGACAACCGATGTTCGGGAGGAAAAATATATTAAATATTTTTAAATAAATTGTTTGGAATTAAGTTAATATTTTAAAAAAGTCACGGGCCCACCAGTTTCCGTTGTTGTAGGAAAAAAATTGCTGGCCGTAATTTGTAGAGTTTAGAAACCCTGATTTTCTCACTTTTTTATCATTTCGTTTGGTTATTCTTCTTCTTCTTATTTTTCTTTTGGCAATCTACTTTCCTCTTGGAAGTAATTTTTGCCAGTGTCAAGTGTTGAATAGTTCAGTGGTAGATTGTTTCAGTTTACATTAAAATGCGGGTGCATCACATTCCAATGCTGCTTGGAGCATTTGGCAGCAAGTATATCAAGACAGTTTACTCGGTAAGTTCTGCCGAGGTAGCGACCACTACAATAAAAGTCTCAGCTTCACACAACCAAGATCGCGCCTATTTCCATTATCCCACATATTGTTCAGTTGCGTAGACACTGTACCACAAAACTGCACCAATTTTAAGACACAATATCCACTATGAATCAATTTGCGAATAATTAAAATAGTCACCGAACTGAACTCGACAAAATCCCGCCAAAACTCCCTGGTTATTCTTCATTTTATTTTCGTGTGCTCTAGTTAGTAACATGGTTTTTATTACTTAGACATTTAGTTACAATTTCCGTATGTTTTTTTCTATGCGAACAAGTTCAACTTTAAGCTCTCAATAATTGAACTACCTCAGCTCTAAGTCGGTTATATACTACCCATTTTAAATTATAGCAAACATACATAAATTAAATTTAATAATAATCATATATATCTCGCGTCAAACACACCATCGAACAAGGCGACAGTTTACATACAATAAGAAATAGAAATATTTAATTATAATATTTATATTATTGTAGTTATTATGATTACATTAAGTCAAACTTTTAGTCTATTAGCTTTTAAAATGGAGACACTATACATAACAAATTTTTCATAATCCACAGACAAAATAACTTAGGTTTGAGAGTCTCACTCCGCGCTTAAACTTTTATATTAGCCTACTGCTCGCGGCTGACTCAGTCGAGTCAGCGCACGAGGGGTGTCGCGTGTCGGTTGAGACAGAGCTACGCGACAGAAAGAGAAGCGCTTCGGAGGCGCTTATAATAATAGGCACGCAGCGCTGTGCGATTTGAAATTGTACTTTATTGCCGAGCGGCGAGAATAGCTTATTATTTGATTGTCCTCGCGCGGATGGACTTCTGTACGTTAGTACTATTATAATATATTCTGTGCGGGCCAGCTGTCGTTTGTTGTAGGGAAATAATTAGCGGGCAGCAATTTACAGTAACTTTAGAATGAGAGCTTTTCAAAATTACAAAAAACTGTAGGCTCGATAGATGGCGTTGATAAAAATGTATGTGTCAATGTGATTTTTTACTCAGGTAGGCAGGCAGATGTAACCCTAAAATGTTTCTCTTTGGGCAGATGTCAGCCAGCGAGCGCTTACTTGCCTCTATGGTACAAGCAGTTTATTTTTTAAAGCCAATTTTGACACTTCTCTTTCCATCAACGCCATCTTATGAGGCAAATAGTTACTATTTTTATTTTTTAAATGTCACTTTTAAAAAGCCCGCATTAGAAGCCCTGATTTTTACTTTTTTTATCAAATCTTCAGAACAAATTTAAGATATTAACAATGATGGTCAGGTAAAGAGGTTTTAAACAGTCTATTATGGTTATTTTATCTGTGGTCAATTAAAAAAAAACATGTCAAACAATAAAAAAGCTGTCACCTTGTATCCTATTCACAATTCGATTCTCAATATATACTTACAAAATAATCGCTACGAAATTAACAACATAAAAAATATCCGGACAAAATTATAACCGGATCAAAATTAAGGCAACGGCGACATATAAGTAATGTCATCCCAAGGATGACGGTATAAAGGTTGCTTCATACGCTTCTGATCCAAATAATGTCCCACAAGACCTATAGTCCTACCCAAAACGAACAAGGCATTTATAGAACCCATATTAATATAAGAATTACCTTCTTCCTGTGTGAAGAGTTGGCAATGCCTAAACATGTCTACCATCGCAGCGGCGACAATTCCGTCTACGTTTAGGATCAGGTTGGGTTTCTTGCGTGTTGTTATTGCTTCGACATCTAAAGCGTACCGGGTTACAGGCCAAGCGGGCCAGCGAGCTGTCACGAACGCTTTTAGCTCACGAACTCTGCTATCTGGGTTGTTTATTGACTTTACCCTGTAAATAAATAATCAAATTAATTTTCTAAACAGACATATTTGGACAAATAGAATTGTAGACAGGCATATTTTGCGATTATTCACGATGCTATTTTTATATTAAGATAATTAAGAGGCATATTACGTTTCGACTGTGATTTTTGCGTAAAATGGCAAATTTTGGGGTTCTCGATCTCAGAAACAAAAATACATTAACAGTTTTGACTTATTGAATAGTGTAGAATAGCTATTGGAATAGATCATAGCGGCCTCGCTTTTTTGAAAATTTGCTTAACTTTATAATTAAACCCGAAATTGCAGAGAAAGATTTTAATAAAATGCGCGAAGGCACTTTTTTGGGGTCATGGATTGAACTACTGTGCTAAACAAATGAATAAAAAAAAATGAAAATTATCTCTTATATAGTCGAATAGTTCATAGCGGCCTCGGAATTTTGAAATTATGTATGGAATATGTGAAAAAAAATCCCTATCAAAAACCATAAAACTACTAAAAACGCTCAGAATTAACTGTGAATTTCTCCTAGATACATAATTATTATTACGTAAAATTTATATCAGAATAATCTTTACTTCATAAGAAAATCAAATTTCATACTTTTATTTGTTGTTTGTACTTGTTTTTCTTTCTGTGTATGGTCAAAGTTGACTCTAAGAAATCGTTCACCAACTTTAATTTTCCTTTCTAACCCTTTAACTTTCCAGTGTATTATCATATTACTTTTTGTCGCGAACACATATAAATGTATTTAGTAGACCCAAAGGTTTCTCTAGGTTGTAGCGCTAAAATCCGTCAAAATCGAAATTTCGACGAAAAAATGTGATAGGGCCCTTAAGAAAAAATTCTAGAATAAATCGACTCACCCGTAGCACCTTGGACGTGACTTGAACCCGCACCCTTGGGATTCCGGCCCAATGCACTTACCACTGACTCGATAGCATAATCGGTCAGTGCATTTGGCCGGAATCCCAGGGGTGCGGGTTCGAGTCCCGTCTGAGATGCAACGGGTAAGTCGATTTTATTTATTAGGTATTTTTTCTAAATTAATTATCTTAATATAAAAATAGAATTGTAGTCAGACATATTTTGACAAATAGGAGTCTAGACAGGCATATTTTGTCAAATAGAATTCTAGACAGGTATATTTTGACTAATAATATTTTAAACAAGCATATTTTGACAAATATAATTCTAGACAGGCATATTTTGACAAACAGAATTCTGAACAGGCATATTTTGACAAGTAGAATTCGAGACAGGCATATTTTGACAAACAGAATTCTGAACAGGCATATTTTGACAAGTAGAATTCGAGACAGGCATATTTTGACAAATAGAATTCTAGAAAGGTTTTTTTAGACAAATAGATTTGTGACAGGCATATTTTGACAAATAGAAATCCTCTATTTTTGTAGCTGGCCGTAGCCAAGACTGTAATAACGACATCAGGGGCATGTCGTTAATAAGAACAGTAAAAACAAGAGCTATTGAACAGTAGGACCACGGTACTCGAGCAGACAACTAGTTCGACGGAAGTACTTCCCTGTTTCCTTAGTTTTTTTTATAATTATGTTATTTGTCAAAAAAAATTTTTTTTTAATACTTTTTTCTCTTTTACATTACCTTTGGCCGATGCCCATGATGAGCTCCCCCGTGGCTCGCTTCTCTGTTCTGCTCTGCAGGTGCTGCCCGCGGTCGTACGCCGCGCAGAAGTCTGCCTCTATCAGTCTAACGCGTCGCCGAATCGGTCACGCTGTTCACAACACAGTAAGTATTACCTGTGTCCGATGCCCATGATGAGCTCTCCTTTAGCTCTCTTCTCGTTGACGAACTCCTGCGGGTGCTGCCCGCGGTCGTACGCCGCGCAGAAGTCTGCCGCCGCGCGATCTAACGCGCCACCGAATCTGTCGCCCTGTTCACAACACAGTAAGTATTACCTGTGTCCGATGCCCATGATGAGCTCTCCTTTAGCCCGCTTCTCGTTGACGAACTCCTGCGGGTGCTGCCCGCGGTCGTACGCCGCGCAGAAGTCTGTCCCTATCGGTCTAACGCGCCCCCGAATCTGTCGCCCTGTGCACAACACAGTAAGTATTACCTGTGTCCGATGCCCATCATGAGCTCTCCTTTAGCCCTCTTCTCGTTGACGAACTCCTGCGGGTGCTGCCCGCGGTCGTACGCCGCGCAGAAGTCTGTCCCTATCGGTCTAACGCGCCCCCGAATCTGTCGCCCTGTGCACAACACAGTAAGTATTACCTGTGTCCGATGCCCATCATGAGCTCTCCTTTAGCCCTCTTCTCGTTGACGAACTCCTGCGGGTGCTGCCCGCGGTCGTACGCCGCGCAGAAGTCTGTCCCTATCGGTCTAACGCGCCCCCGAATCTGTCGCCCTGTGCACAACACAGTAAGTATTACCTGTGTCCGATGCCCATGATGAGCTCTCCTTTAGCCCTCTTCTCGTTGACGAACTCCTGCGGGTGCTGCCCGCGGTCGTACGCCGCGCAGAAGTCTGTCCCTATCGGTCTAACGCGCCCCCGAATCTGTCGCCCTGTTCACAACACAGTAAGTATTACCTGTGTCCGATTCCCATGATGAGCTCTCCTTTAGCTCTCTTCTCGTTGACGAACTCCTGCGGGTGCTGCCCGCGGTCGTACGCCGCGCAGAAGTCTGTCCCTATCGGTCTAACGCGCCCCCGAATCTGTCGCCCTGTTCACAACACAGTAAGTATTACCTGTGTCCGATGCCCATGATGAGCTCTCCTTTAGCTCTCTTCTCGTTGACGAACTCCTGCGGGTGCTGCCCGCGGTCGTACGCCGCGCAGAAGTCTGCCGCCGCGCGATCTAACGCGCCACCGAATCTGTCGCCCTGTTCACAACACAGTAAGTATTACCTGTGTCCGATGCCCATGATGAGCTCTCCTTTAGCCCGCTTCTCGTTGACGAACTCCTGCGGGTGCTGCCCGCGGTCGTACGCCGCGCAGAAGTCTGTCCCTATCGGTCTAACGCGCCCCCGAATCTGTCGCCCTGTGCACAACACAGTAAGTATTACCTGTGTCCGATGCCCATCATGAGCTCTCCTTTAGCCCTCTTCTCGTTGACGAACTCCTGCGGGTGCTGCCCGCGGTCGTACGCCGCGCAGAAGTCTGTCCCTATCGGTCTAACGCGCCCCCGAATCTGTCGCCCTGTGCACAACACAGTAAGTATTACCTGTGTCCGATGCCCATCATGAGCTCTCCTTTAGCCCTCTTCTCGTTGACGAACTCCTGCGGGTGCTGCCCGCGGTCGTACGCCGCGCAGAAGTCTGTCCCTATCGGTCTAACGCGCCCCCGAATCTGTCGCCCTGTGCACAACACAGTAAGTATTACCTGTGTCCGATGCCCATGATGAGCTCTCCTTTAGCCCTCTTCTCGTTGACGAACTCCTGCGGGTGCTGCCCGCGGTCGTACGCCGCGCAGAAGTCTGTCCCTATCGGTCTAACGCGCCCCCGAATCTGTCGCCCTGTTCACAACACAGTAAGTATTACCTGTGTCCGATTCCCATGATGAGCTCTCCTTTAGCTCTCTTCTCGTTGACGAACTCCTGCGGGTGCTGCCCGCGGTCGTACGCCGCGCAGAAGTCTGTCCCTATCGGTCTAACGCGCCCCCGAATCTGTCGCCCTGTTCACAACACAGTAAGTATTACCTGTGTCCGATTCCCATGATGAGCTCTCCTTTAGCTCTCTTCTCGTTGACGAACTCCTGCGGGTGCTGCCCGCGGTCGTACGCCGCGCAGAAGTCTGTCCCTATCGGTCTAACGCGCCCCCGAATCTGTCGCCCTGTTCACAACACAGTAAGTATTACCTGTGTCCGATTCCCATGATGAGCTCTCCTTTAGCTCTCTTCTCGTTGACGAACTCCTGCGGGTGCTGCCCGCGGTCGTACGCCGCGCAGAAGTCTGCCGCCGCGCGGTCTAACGCGCCACCGAATCTGTCGCCCTGTTCACAACACAATCAGTAAGCATTACCACAGAATAGATAATTAATAGTACTAGCTTACAGAACGTACAAAATCGTTTAGTAGTTTATGATACAAGGCAGCGAACTAAAATCTATGGAAATGTAATTGCAAACAAATATTGTTTAAAAATGGCACCACGGGGCCGAAAAAGTACAACCCGCTCAGCTTTAGTCGGACCAGCAGCGCACCCGGTGACTAATGTTAGCGTTCTTTACAATAATTGCAGTTTGTATTGTAGAGAAAAGAGAGAAAGAGAAAGTTTATTAGAAATTATGTATGTATGTATGTATGTATATTATTCCTGTGTAGTGAAATGGTGTAAAAGACGCAAAGAAGGCAGTAAAAATATCTATGTGTATACAAATTATGGTCGGTAATAAGCAACCAGTGCTCAGACGCTTTGTGCTGCATAATTAAATGCCAGCATTTTTAGCTCCATCCACTTAGTTGTACTTTTCGTGTGGTGCCATTTTTTTAGCGCAATGCTTGTTCCATAGATTTTAGTTCGCTGATACAATTTAAAACGAGTTGACGTTTTATAATTGTCACGAGTTTTAAAAACCTTAACAAACGTGTGCCATACTACGTTTCTCAATACATTTGCGAGAAAAAAATATAGGTGCCTACTGAAATAAAAATATTTTTACAAATTCTGCACAATATTTGCACAAATTCTGCACAAATTTTGCACAAATGCGGCACAATTTGTGGAAAATTTTAAATACTTATTATTATTTTGAAAAAGTCTTATTTTTTCACAGCCTTATTATTATAATCTACTTACGATAGTGAGCAGTCCGCTAACTACACTGGATATGAGGTCTTTCCCAGCCCTAGCGGTGACCATAGTGTTGTGCGCGCCGGAGACTGCGGGCCCGTGGTCCGCAGTCACTATCAGCACTAACTCGAAGAATTTGCACGCCCATTCCGGAAGCTCGCGTTGGAACCTGGATAAATATATAAAAAAATTAGAAAATAATATTTAAGAAAAAACAGACTTAATATTTATAGTACAACGTATTACAAAAATACAGATGCCGAATATTTTAGACAGGCACCATCAAACTGATTTCTTTTGAAGTGAAAACTTATTTAGGGGCTTTGTACGCTTTTTTGTAATGGGGAAAAAATGCTAAACTCGCGTCAGTAAGACTCACATGACCCTGATCGAAAATTCGTAAGACGGATGTGACGGATGGAGAGTAGACACCCGGCGGCGGAAGTATCCCCCTTCTACAGGGCGCGGTGAAAATGGCGGCGCGTCATTTCAAGACGTAAACACTTGTGTCAACATAGCAATACGCTAATTTTTTAATTCAATGTCAAAACTCTAGATTTTCTGTCAAGCTATGGATAAGACTTAATTCAAATGCAGAGTAAATTCGTAAGACGGCAATTCATGCAAAATTATTCCCTAACCATTCCAAAATATCAAAAATGCACAACGTTAATATTCAAGTTTTCACTTCTGCCAGCACTCCCGGAGTGCAACCCGTTTTTTTTTTACTACAGGACCAACTCTAAAATCGCGAAAAAAAATCAGCTGTTTCAAACAAAAAATAATAACGAAAATATGAAATTGTATGAAACAGATGATTCTTTTTTCGCGATTTCAGTGTTGGTCCATACTATGGAACATGGTCCCATAGAAAAAGTTGTTCAGTTTGATGGTCCGAAGAAACGGTTTTTCCATTTTTGGTTTATTCATTAACACGTTGTATATTACTGATGAAATTAGAACCAGCCCCCGTAGCATGACCACCGAAACATGATATACATCGCGTGATATAGCGTTTTACCTACATTTAAGCACACGGCGCACAGTGTATAATATGGACAATCTAGCGGAATTTAATTATTTATGTGTTTTATAGCAGATTTTATGAGTTTTAAGCTTCCTATTTCACAAACTAAGACTGTGGTGTTGATAGTATTCATAACGATTACCTAAGGTTTTTTCAAAGATTTTAATTATATTAAACAAAAAAAAAATTAAATATGTAGTTCTAATATAATTTAAGATTATTGCAACAAAATAGTTTTATAGTTTGATTTGATAACTAATTTACTATTCATAATAATTTTAATTGTACAAACCACCAATTAATCCCTTTTCTTCATTTTAATCAGTCCTATCGAAAATTAAAAAAAAATGTATGAGAGGGGCAAACGAGGGCAGCCAAATTTCACTTATTTTGATTAACGAATACCTACTCCACATTATAAAGACAATTATTAAACTAATACATCATTATACATATTTAAAACTCAAATTATAAACTGAATTCTAAAAATACACGCATAGCTAAGTTGGGCGTATGTAAATACCACTTGTATGGACACTGTCTATGGACCCCGTCTGCTTGCGAAAACTAAAAAATTAATTCAACGAGTGCAGAATGCCTGCGCACGTTTTTGCTTCGATATTCCGTTAAGGGCCCATGTTACTCCATTCTTAAATAGGCATGCTATGTTAAAAATGCATCACCGCCGGAAACTGCATTTGGCTTGCCTCATGTTTGGTGTAATTAAACATGGTGCACCTGTTTATTTGCACGACAAGCTGTCCTGGTTCTCTAGCCGCAAGCCGCGAAAATGTGCACCACAGCTTGCAACTGCTAGACATGCATCCGCCGCCTTCCGGGGCAGTTTCCGCTACGCAGCTTCCAAGTGTTGGAACAATATTCCCCCACCTATTAGGGACGCGCTAAGTATTTACAGCTTCAGAAACAAACTAAAATCGTTCCTTATTAATCATCAAGGAATGCAGGAAACTCTCAGGCAGGACATGAGTGTCATATAATGATAAAATTGAAACTTACCAAAATTTTCTGTTCCAATCATGCATTTAGGTGTAAGTTATTGTTTTCTACGCTGGCTGAAGTTTTGGGTGGATTGTATTGTAAACTATTAGCTTGTTTGTTTGAATATTTAGTAACCTTGTCGTCAGAAGCACTCTTTGTTAATATGTAATATGTTTATTAATTTGAACTTCACTTGCAGCGTTGTCTAGATTGTTGTTATTTACTTCTCGCTTTCTTTTCTGATAACATTTTCTTTTCGCTGTCATTTTCCATTTTCCAACCATCCACAGACAAATTGAAAGATAAAAATGACAGAGTACTAACTATTTGACATTTATAGTAACCACAGTGCAGAGTAAATATTTTTTTTTTTTTGTGTTTTTGTTCCCCATTTGGCAAGGCAAAGGTATCGTATTTGCTATGTCGGTTTAATTTTTTTTTTTTTCTCTTTTTCTCGTGTTAGCTATAAAAGTCTATTTTACTGTTATCATCGCAGCGTCAACAAACCGGTCCCGACGGAAGACCAGCGCTGGTCGCAGACCATGCATTATGCTGAGTCGGGACCGTTTTGGGACAATGTGTGTAAGCCTGTTTTTATTTTTGTATTTGTTTTGTGTCTCAAATAAATCTTATTTCTTTCTTTCTTTCTTTCTTGTACCACAAAAATATTTTCAACTCCTTACCTTGAAGTACAACCCACAACCAATTTTTTACGAAATTTTCACCAATTTCTGCCGAGTATCCTTTGATATACACTTATTATCGTAATTTACTAATTTATAGCACATTTAACAAACAACTATAACGACGCGAATGACAGTACGATTTTCATAAAATCGTATGTCATTCGCGTTTTAATGTGATTAGTTAAAAAATTTGAACTGAATGTTCTACTTTGGTTTATAAGGAGTAGTGTTGCTAGCTTAAATCATATTATTTACGATTCGTAAATAACGTCGTTTATTTATAAATATTTATTAATAACTTCGTAAATATTATTTATAATTATTTATAAATTAATAAATTCGTAATAATCGTACGATTCGTAATTATAAAATTAGTTTTTCGAATTAAATACCGCTAGATTTCCCATATTAAACAGTGTGCGGCGTCTTGGCGTAAGCATAGTACTTAGCTAATAATTTAATTGATGTTAATTTGTTATTATTAAATGACTTACCATAGTAAACTGATAGTTCCGCCTACGCCCAGCTGCCGTTCTAGCACTTGCGTTATAGGAACACCGCAGTAACTCAACTCCTGCCCTCGCTCGTCGCATATCGTGCTTATGAAGGCAGCTGGTTTGCGGATCAGACCTAATTTCTGTGAAAACAATCACATCACATTACTATGCGAATAAAATAACAATGTTTGATGGGATCCTGCCAAACTTCAGTACAATTAATATGGAAAATTGAGATGGGTATTTTTTATTTTTTATTTAATAGAACCCTAGACAAATACTGTCTTAATAAAATACCACAAGAAGAGTTAATTATGCACAAATTGCAAATCATTTTGGTATTAGTGTCTAATCTAGTTTGTTATTTGTATATTAATTATAAATAAAAATATTTGCTTTTATGCATTGTGAATGCTAGAATCTCAAAATAAAATATATTTATTAAGATTTTAAGTTTTAGTTACACTAACTAAAGTATTAGTACTTTTTCCTCTCCTTTTTTTAAACTTATTCTTGTTTTAATTCGGGGAGCCCCCCTTAAATTGCTGTGTCCGAAAAGGGTGACTATTTCTATGTTTAATACCTGTGTACACTTAAGTTTGCAATATAAGTTTTGTATTTGTATTACGTTTGTATGGTAAGTTCACTGTTCACTGGTCTCTTTTACACAGGACAGACCTAGTCTTTGAAAATGAAATATTAAAGAGTGTTATTTTGCTATTTACTTATTATTGGAGATAATTATTATTAATTTCATTCCCAACGTTTTCTTGACCACGATGTAGACACATACTATCCCCGCCAATTGCTAATGCGCAGGAACCTTGTCACATTAACATCCAAGTTGACTTAATCCGCAACTAAAAATGACATGAAACAAGAAACTTCTAATAGGTAATTTAATCCGCCAGGCGTATTACCAATGAGGGCTAACGCGTATGAATTCGCCGCTAGAGGCACTGGTGTTGCGTGAGGTCTTCGAAACGTCAAATGTCATACTTTGTGTGCGAGCTACGCGCGTTTATATCTAAAATAAATAAAATGTTGTGATTATTTTGCGATACGAGATTAAAAAAGGCTAATATGAATTACGAGTCAATGAGCGGCAGTGCTTTAAAAGCATAGCTAAGAAAAAGTGTTTTTTCTGAACAAAACGGGACTGCACAACCTTGAGGCATGCTGGATATTTTTAATAAGTTGGTATTATGTGAGATTTATTTAGTTTCACACCCGTAGGGCCGTAGGGGCCGTAGTAATCAGACTTTTACAAGACCTCTCGCGACTGTGGCGCCAACTGGTGAGTTAAAAAACGGTAGCCCTCATTGGCGGGGATAGTACAAGAAAATGTCAAATTCATACATCTTTCGATAGTTAAATTAATTATAGCTGTGGGATCTAAATTATATTGTTGTTTTGGGGATTTTTGGTTTATTATGTATATTTGAATAATATAATTATTTATTTAGACTACATATATGAAAATTCGTATGTATTTTTGTATGTATGTGTGACACTTACCCTCGCCCAGTCGTAGTCCATCGGCACCTTAGGAGGCTCAACTTCTTCCTTCACTATGATACGACCTTCTTTCACCAATTTTTGGAACACCTGGGGTGAAAAATATTAAGTTAAGCTACATAATAAATAAATAAAAAATTCGATATAATTTATATATATATAAATTATCTATCTAATAAATCGGCTGCCTATAAAATAAATAAATTATTAATATTATACACTCGGCGTCAGAAAAATCGCACCTTTTAAAACATTTGTTCAAAGTTAATTTAATATTATCTAATTTAATGGTAAGTGTTGTTATATAAAGTCTATCCATCCTTACTTGTCTTATATGGTAAACAATCTTCACCCAACTCTTTATTAAAATAATAATTTATAAAATACAACAAATGGTTTTCCACACATATATTACGAAATAAATTGTTAATAAATTAATAACAATTTCATAAAGTTACTAACATATTTTTAAATAACGATTTAAGTATAAAAGACGTATGACAACTGTCAAAAACTGTTTACTAAATAAGACAAGTAAGGATGGACAGACTTTACTTTTTCCCCTTCGGACATAGCCAACAGTCTCTAGAAACCGTTGGAATACTCGTCGAACGGAATCAATTACTGAGATTCAGTTCCGAGCAACATTGCATTGCCTCATTTTTGCAATATTTGAGCAACCTCATGGGCAATAGTATCCATCTTGGGTATTCTCTTTTTAAATTTAACTGTTGAACTTCAACAGTTAAATTTAAAAAGAGATGATGGAGAAAACACACTTCAACAGTTGAAGTGTGTTTTCTCCATCATCTCGATAGCAAATTTACCCGCATTTCCTGAATTGACCCCTTTTATGGCGGCGCAAGCAATAACGCTTGAAGCGTTTAATTATGGTAACTGTTATGTTAAATAAATAAAACAATTATAAATAGAAAGCTCATTAAATGTACTTTCAATAGATATCAACATTTACACAATAAAAAGTTTGCTAGAAATAGCAGGTGGCCAAGTCTTTTCGAAGAGGTGCGATTTTTCTGACGTCGAGTGTATTTACCTCTTTGACAGCCGTGCCCAAGCTGTCAAAAGACACCGGAACGGTGACGCCGTACGACTTCAGTCCGGCGTTTTTGGCCGCTGCCTTTTCTAGCGCCGATCCGGCGAGCGAGCCGGCGTGACCGAACTGCACTTCAGATGTGAACATGTCTGTGGGAAAATACACGAAATTAACAACAATAAACACGAAAATAAGGAAACAAAAATGTATACTCAGAAAGATATTTTTCATCTCTCCAGCACGAAAAGGGTGCTTCTGGCGCGTAAAAACTCGCAGCAAAATCAATATTTGCTGCGAGCGTGAGGCAAAATGCTTTTTAATTTTTAATACCAACTTTTAAAATAATTAAAAAAAAAAGAAATAAAGTGACAAGGACGAGACTTGTAAAATTGATATGTGAGAAAAGAATAGATAGAGTGCTTTATGGTGTCATACATGGATTTAAAAGTAAAAAAAATATGCACGCATATACCAAGGAGTTTTAAATAAGGATTATTAAAAAAGAAGGTTGATAATTCGAAATGAAGAGTATGGACGAAATGAGGTCGCATGTATGAAATAAATATAAAATAAGAAAAATTTATGAAATTTATTAACAAATTAGTGTTTTATGATTATAAATAAATAAATAAGATGGGATATTAATAAATAAGAGAAAAGCACAACGTAATAATGTAAAACAAAACGGCGGGAATCTACTATATGAATGAAATTTTTCAGCATAGGTTTGATCGAACTATTTTTGTGATAAATTACAAAAAACGAGTGCGTCCAACGATGAAGATAGTTGTCTAACTCCAAGAATTGAGTGAACAAGTTTCTAATGCTGAACTTTAGCTTTTTGCTAGGAAACTCACGTAAAAAATTTCTCGCTGGTAGAGGTGAAAAGTTGTATGTTTTACACGAGACCAAAATGTTGTTCTGCCTCGTGACTTTAAATCACTTACTGTGCTCAGTAGTCTATATTAGAATCACTCGCTACGCTCGTGATTCAATTCGAGACTACTTCGCTAGTGCGTGATTTAAAGTCGGCACTCGCAGCACAAATTGATTTTGGTCACTTGTATAACAAATAACTATTTTATTAAGATAATGAAATAGAAAAAATACTTGAAAAAATCGACTCACCCGTAGCAGCTCAGACGGGACTCGAACCCGCACCCTTGGGATTCCGGCCCAATGCACTGACCAATTATGCTACCGAGTCCCTAGTGGGAGTGGCGAAATTTTCTAGTACTTTTTACGTTTTCGCTGTAAGCCAGTGTCATTTCATCAATGTGAAGAATACAGGGTAATTATTGGACCTCTTTTCAAATTTTGTCAGGTCATTCTATAACAGCAGTACAATCATTTATGAAGTAAAAAAAACTTTTTTTTTTCATTTTTACTTCAAACTTTTCCCTACACAAATTGAACGTGGTACTCTATAGTATCATTTAGGAGTCCCTCAAGGAAGTCACTTGGCCCAATATTATATTGTTACCTGAGCAAGTCCCGATGCACCAGGCCACCATCGGCTTCTTGATGAGGCCATCTCTGATGGCTTTACACACGTGGTACTCTTCAACGCCACCAACTTCGCCCAATAACACTAACATTTTCACGTTCGGGTCTGCTTCGAACCTAAAATGAAATTAATTTCTTAGTTTTATTTTATTTTATACAGAAGCAAGCAAGTAAAATAAAATACATTTCGTAAACATCTATTGAAGTGCAAGATTATTGCTTTGGTAAAAATCTTTGATATTGTCTAAGTGTTTATGTAAGTACCATTTTTAGTAGCCTTCAGTGTTAGTGTTTACAGTGTTTCACCACTAATTTTTGGGTGCTAAAGTACCAAGTTAAGTGCCTGGGTGCTATAAAGTACCAATTTTAGTGTCCGAGTGTTAAAGCACCAATTTTAATAACACAAGTATCAATTTTTGTGTTTGGGTGTTAAAGTACCAATTTCAGTTGCCGAATGCTGAAATACCAGTTTTAGTGAGTACACGTTAACACAAGTAAGTATAAAAGTACCAATTTTAGTGTTTGGGTGTTAAAGTACCAATTTCATTTTCAGAGTGCTAAAATACCAATTTTAGTGACCGAGTCTTAAAGTACCAATTTTAGTGTCTGGGTGTTAAAGTGTAAATTTGTGCTAAAGTACCAATTTAAATGACTAGGTGTTTAAGTGTCAATTTAAGTGTTTAGGTGTTAAAGTACCACGTGCCCGAGTGTTAAAGTACTGATTTGAATGCCTAAGTATTTTTAAGTACCAAATGTCGTGTCCAAATGTTTAACTTAACTACTAATGTTAGTGTCTGGGTGTTAAAGTACCTGAGCAGGTGGTCGATGAAAGTAGTTCCGGGGTACCGATCGCCCCCTATAGCCACTCCCTCGCACACGCCGTCCGCGTGTTTCGCCAAAATGTTGTTCAGTTCGTTACTCATACCGCCAGAGCGAGATACGTATGCCACGCTGTGAATAAATAAAAAAGTTAGAAAAAACAAAGGAGAACGCACAACATGTATGGAAATAACCACCTATAAGCAGTTTTTATTAGGCTGGGTTGCACCATCTTGACTTAACCATAACTTTAACAGATACAAACTTATCTGACTCGGTGATGGCGTCGCTGTGGTCTATGGCGTAACCTAGGTAACAATATGTAATAACACCTTAGTTCCACTTTTGCCCACTGGCTCAGATAAGCTTGTCTCATGTACTGTTAAAGTTAAATCAAGATTGTGCAACCGAGCCGAGACATAAATGACAACTTTAATTGTCAAATTGCAAAATGAGTTTTTGATTTTGATTATGACAAATAAAGTTATAATTTTTCTGCAAGAAAAAGGAATTATTTTCAATAATTATAAAGTTGTAACAATAAGGAACCAAAAATAATTATCATAATATTACTGATAGTTGGTTGCTATGATCATCATTTGAATAAAATAAAGCAATTGATGCGTTTTCAAAATCATACACACTACGAGGCTTTTTGTTTAGAAATAATCTATATTTAAACCCTTGATATTAATAAATATTATACTGCTTTTTTTACGAAAAAACCGACGACACTTTAATTAAACCCATTCCATTTAAGATATGAGTCTTGTGCGAATAAAAACAGGCTATCCGTCTTTTTTTTTATCAAAAATTACCCCTTGTTCCTCGGAGATAACCATGGCCAGATAACTGGTTATCTGTGTAGATTTTTTTCTACCCATATAACCGGTTATCTCTTAGGAATATAATTTCCTCGCAGATAACTGTTAAAATAATAAGTTATCCGTGAGGAAAATTGTGGTTATATGGGAGGAAAACAATTCTTCACAGATAACCAGTTATCTGGCCTAGTTATCTCCGAGGAATAAGTGAAAATTACTTATTGATACAGCAGCATCGCAAATTTCAAACGTCATCGACTGTTCAACCGATTAACAATCAAAGGCAAATCTCATGTTAGAGTCAAGACGGTTTTAAAATATTTAATACAAAATCCACAAAATTCCGCCATCTTGATTTTGACTCTTTCGTTTCACTACAAATTAGTAAAGTGATAGGTTTTGATTTTATACGACTCATATTACAGTCGAAATAGGTCTTAAATTCAACGCAATAAAGCTATCGCTCCCCTGCCAGGCCTGTACAATTTGCTGTCTACTATTGGCTCCGTGCACGCTTATAGCGCCACCTAGCGTGTTGCAACTTTGTTGGCTCTGACCTGACCGTTTTGACGTTTTGATATGTAATGGCGGCATTGTGGCAAAATGTAAAAAAATACTATACATATTGTGTTATTAATATAAATTTTAAAATTACTATGATTTGGGTGGACAAAGTGTTGTGAAATCATTTTTGGTCATTTAAATTAAATATGGCAAGTAAGATCTATTCAAAAAGAGTGTTTTATTTTGGTTATATCAGGGTTTGTTTACTTCTTTTTTAGCTGTAGATTTTGTAAAACAAGTGGCAAGGGGTGGTTTGTAATAAAGCTACTTTAACAATTTTACTAAGTGATAATTAACATATATAATTATTCCTGTATCGCTAGTAATAAATTAAATATCGTTTTCAAGCAGATTACAGAGCCTTCTTTATTTCTACTTTTTGCCACCATGAGCGCTGCGATCGATTATTACACCTTCGCACCCTTCCAATATTGTCGATCATACCCGCCGTGTTGCCTATTTAGAAGAGATATTATATACGAAATTGGTATTAAACCCGTCGCAATAAACCCGTCGACGATATTGTCGATCATACCCGACGTGTTGCCTATTTTGAAAAGATATTACAGACGAAATTGGTCTTAAATCCGTGGAAATAAAGCTCAATATCGCTCACCTGCCAGGCCTGTACAGTTTGCTGTCCACTATGTTGTCAATCATTCCCGCAGTGTTGCCTATTTTGAAGCAGCCCGGTTTGATACCGCCTACTGTCGCTGGACCGATTATGTTCACCTGTTGAAGTAAATAATAATAAAATCTTGGACAATTTCACACAGCGCCATCTAGCCCTAAACTAAGCAAAGCTTGTAATATGGGTGCTAGACAACTGATATACTAATTATATATTTTTTTAAATATATACTCATTATACATAGTAACACCCAGACCCGTCACAGAAATTAAAATTCATCATTTCAATTTGTTTCTGGGAATCGAACCCGGGACCTCTAATGTGGTAGATGTTGACCACTGCACCACTCAAGTCGTCATCAAGTGAAATAAAATAATGATTATTGTGATTAATTGTGAAAAAAATCCAATCAGCTGAATATTTTAAATTCGGTTTTTTTTTTTCTTTAAAGAAGCTTTCCCTTAAAGAAAAAAAAAACAGAATTTTTAGTTGTGTGAAAATGTAAAAAAATTAAAATCACTTTTTCTGCGCAAATGTACGAATTCACGATACGATTTTTCGATTGTGAAACAGTCCATAAGTACTTATACTAAACTTACCCCTCGAGTGTCAGCCACTTTGATGATCTTTCTGGTCATGTTCTCAGGGATTCCTTCCGCAATGATCACTACAGTGTTGATTTGGGGATGCTGCATAGCCTATGGGTGACAAAAATAAGAATAAATCAACAAAAATATTGGAAATATCAAGTCTTACCCCTGGTTTCTGAGGTACTATATCGAAAGAGTCCACATTATCTGAGCCCTATTTCACCTAGTAGACATTTGTTATAGTTCGTTCGCGTTGAGAATGCAGTGAGTTATACTTGTCCGCCGGCCTAGCCACGCCCCTTAGGGCTGATTTTTGAATGCCTAGATAAAGCTTTATCTGTCGGATAGCGTATTATACCGCCAAATTGAAAGTATTTGTCATTCATTTGACTGTCACATTTCAAGAATGACATTTATTATATTTGGTTAATATTTAAAACTGACTGATATCCGTTAACTGAGGATTAAAAAATCCGCCCTTAACCAATCAAATCGTTCAAAATTATAAAGTTAAGTTCACAGTGCCCAGTTGAACGCATAATTTCGAACGCAACGGTCGCGTCCTGTGCTTTGTGCACGGAGTACTGTTTTTATTTATTATTTATTAATAACAAAATTTGGCGTTGAAAATCTCGGCCTACCTCCGTACCATTGAAAAATTAACCCAACTGATTTGGTGTGGGCTCAAGTAAAAAAATATATTGCTGCCAATAACTACACTTTTAAGATGACTGACGTAAAAATATTATTTTATGATGTAATACAGTTAGTAGACGCTGATCGATGGAATAAATGCCGTGATCACGTGATAAAAGAAGAAAATACCATGTGGAATTTAGATGACGTCATGGAACTTGCCGAACAAAATCCTTTTATAATTAATACTAACGAAGATACCAGTGATAGTGATCAAAATTTATTGTATATTTAAATGTTATTATATATTAATGACTTTATTTTGATTTTAGACAGTTGTGTTTTTTTATAAATCCATTAAAATTCTCTACGTAAAAATCTATAAACATATAATTTGTTTGTATTATGAACACCACTGTGAATACACCTTTACCCTGCAGTTGCACTGATGACTCATTGCATTCTTAACGCGAACAGACTATAGTGACATATTATGTCGGTTAATTTTACAATTGTCGTTACTTTAATTAGGGACAAGTATGTTGTGAAACAGGGTCATTTTTCACAAGTCGACATATTTGTAGATTTGTCAGTGATTCTTGACCTGAGATTGACTGAGTAAAGTTTGCGTGACAATTGTCGCTTGTAAAAATTATTTGTAATAATTGTCCTTTATTAAAGTAAAAAAGACTGTAAAAATTGCCGACTTATATCACTGACAAATGTCAATTTGGTGAAATAGGGGCCTGGTTTTAAGTAATAAAATGAACTATAAACCAGATAATGTAGAGCACTTGTCAAGACGAATCAAACGAGCCCAAACTTGATGGGGTTGCATGGTTTTATTATAGAGTTCCTGTGGCCTTCTTCCGGCTCCATCATCAGATCAGCTCAATGACACCATAATATTGCATTGTCTTCCAGTTCTGACCTACGTTCAAAGTTTCAAGTCTCTAGCACATCGGAAAGATAGTACAAGATCGTTTGCAAAAGGAGGTCGCTAATCGCTCATACATTTCAGCCCATTTTTTGTACCTGAGGTACATGTATACCAAAATGTAGGGAAAAATACGAGGATTCCGAAAATAATGTTATTTTACTTCAATCTTTACTCAAAACTTAGAAATATATCATTAAAAGTGTGAACTACCTACTTGTAACACAATTAAATTATATGGCAATACTGGATATTCACTTTTAGTTTAATACTTTGAGTAGGGAAGAAACGTCAAAAGAACTGTCAAACAAAACGTCATGAGAGAAATGTCATTCCGAGTTCTGAGTTTATAAGCTTCTTGAATAAAATCAACTTCAACTGACAATGACAACTGTCAACTTGACAGTTGATTCAAGTATGAGCTGAATATGATATAATCTGTGTAATAGGTTCTTATTATATGGAGTGGATTTTTTTTTTCTTGTTTCCAAATAACCAGAAAAAAAAAATTAATGGTATATTACTCAGGATATTATAGGGTATTTTTTTCCGAAGAGTGTACCTCGGTACATCATTTGGGCCATTTTTGGTGACATCCTTTGTGGACAAAGTAACAAGAAAGAAACTTAATAAAACGTGTTAAAATACCTGCATAGTGCTGTCATAGGCGGACCTAAGTGAGGCGAAGTTGACCAGAACGCTGGCTTCTTGATGTTTGCGCATTGCCACGTCCATATCAGAGAACACTGCAACAAAACGAACCATTTTAATTTAAGAAATACAAACAATAAATGATATACTAGAAAAAAAACGACTAGTTACCAGATAATTTTCTCAGACGGGAATCGAACCAGCGACCTTTGGAAGTCCGATTACTAATCTCGTAGCAATAATATGAAACGTCACTGTCAAATTGTCAAACTGACCTTCATAGCATGGGGTATTAAGAAAGTTATTTCTGTTGTCTGTTAAAAAAAAATAACCTCGAAATTTATTATTATGTAAATAACCTCGAAATATATTTATTATGTAAAAACACGTAATTTTATGAAATAAAACAATTTTTAACGGATACTAGCGCGGTTTTATTGAAAGCACTTTGGTAATTAGTTGGTATTTGGTTTGATTTTTGGTTTTCGGGAAAAAAAATGGAAAAAAAATTGTTTTATTAATTGTTTTATTTATCGCGACATTCTGCGAAAGCGACATTCTGTGAAAGAGACATTATGCGAAAGCGACTTTTTGCGAAAGAGGCGTTATGAGAAAGCGACATTTTGCGACGAGCGACATTTTGCGAAGTAGAAATTTTGCGAATAAGCCAGCTACTCTACTACTCGTATTAAATATTATAAATTTTATAAAATTAACCAAAGGTACAATTCACTTCTCAAGCTTACGCGCTCACTAGACATGAAATAAAACAATTTTTAAAGGATACTAGCGCGGTAAGATCTAATGATACGGTTAGTTCCTTTTGCAAATAAATAAATTAATATAAAAGACGGAGGTCTGTTTTCCTCTCCAAGTTTTCTTTCGCCATTTCTTTCTTGGAGGGGCCTCCCAAATTTTATGAAATGGTGGTAGTTTCAGTAGATTCTCTCTCTTTTTAGCACTACATAATTCATAAAATTAAATTATAAATCAACATAAAACAATTAAAAAAAATTTTGTTACTTTATAATTTCTGAACGTCAAAAAAAATTCTTCGCTAGAGGGTAGACTCACAGGCAGCTTCAGTCCCCCGTGACCACGGCAGCTGCAAAGTTGCCGAAACGTCGGGAAAACCAAAAATCAAACCAAATACCAACTAATTACCAAAGTGCTTTCAATAAAACCGCGCTAGTATCCGTTAAAAAAAATTGTTTTATTTCAAAGGTACAATGTTGATGAGTCCTACGGTTTGCAGTTAATGTGTGCACAGCACCATAAAAATGGTTTTTCTACTACAAAACTGTTATCATGAAATGTTTAAGTATATTACTGTTTTTTCCGCAAAACTCATGATTTAGAATATTTATCTAATATATTTTTATTAGGTTTGTGGTGAAATAATATGTAAGTATGTTTATTTTTTGATTTAGCTATACAAGGTCCAGTTGTAACCACTCTCCAAATTTTAAGGATGTGTTCAGTCAACATAGGGTCAAATATGTAAAATAAAAATTGATTTTTCATACAAAACAAAGAGATCACGTGATCAGTTTAGTATGGGATGACACATAGTATTTCGACACATGTTTCATGGAGAAAGTTGTTCATTTTCATGGACTGAACACATCCTTAAAATTTGGAGAGTGGTTACAAATGCACCTTGTATATTATTTCCTTTTGTTATATTTTGTTCTGGCAACACCTTTGTTCACATTTTTGCTACGAGATTAATAATCGGACTTTAGTGGCATCATTGATTTTTTTTTAGTATATGCTATTCTTTTATTTATTTATTTTTCTAGGGTATTGATTTATTTATTCACTTCTCAAGCTTACGCGCTCACTAGACATGAAATAAAACACTTTTTAACGGATACTAGCGCGGTTTTATTGAATGTACTTTGGTATTTAGTTGGTATTTGGTTTGATTTTTGGTTTTTCCCGACGTTTCGGCACCTTTGCAGCTGCCGTGGTCACGGGGGACTGAAGCTACCCGTGAGCCTACCCTCAAGCGATGAATTTTTTTATACGTTCAGAAATTAAAATTTAACAAAATTTTTAATTATTTTATGTTGATTTATAATTTAATTTTATGAATTATTTAATGCTAAAAAGAGAGAGAAATCTACTGAAACTACCACCATTTCATAAAATTGGGAGGCCCCTCCAAGAAAGAAATGGCGAAAGAAAACTTGGAGAGGGAGCCGACCTCCGTCTTTTGTATTAATTTATTTATTTGCAAAAGGAACTAACCGTATCATTAGATCTTACAGTGTGTGTGAGGGGCTTTAGCTTGTGAATGATGGGGTCCCAAGCTGGTGGAATTTTCCAACCATCATCTCTATTGAAATTAGGATATTTATTTATTTCGATAGCCTCGCGGAGCATTCTAGGGATAAATCTACGTTCCCTAGCAAGGATTTGGGGTTTGTCAAATCTAATATAATGGTTGGGCCCCTCAAAGGCGTGTTCACTCACTGCAGACTTGTTATCGCGCCTATGTTTCATGTCAGCTACATGCTCTTTGACGCGGGTCCCTATGCTTCTCTTTGTTTGCCCGATGTAGGAGAGTCCACAGTCACAATCTAGTTTGTAGACGCCTGCAGCTTGAAGGGGGATATTACACTTGACAGGTCGTAAGAATTGGTTGATCTTCTTCGGCGGCTTGAAGTAAGTTTTGATTGACGCTCGCTTCAGAATGTTTCCAATCTTGTCAGTGACACCCTTCAAGTATGGTAGGATGGCAGGTTGACGCTCTACTGTGGCTGGTTTGGCGCGTTTTCTGTGATTGAGGTGTGGTACTTGCAACTTGTTGTTACGCAGTACTTGTTGGACGTGCTGAAGCTCAGCAGTCAGGTGTTGTTTGTCACAGATTCCGCCAATTGAACATGCCAAACATGCCAATTGAATATGCAGAACTACTAGAATTATGCCTAACATCTGGCTATCTGTTATGGAACGAGGAGTTCTACGTGCAAGTGGACGGCGTAGCAATGGGCTCTCCTGTATCCCCCATCGTTGCTGACATTTTCATGGAGGATTTTGAGGAGAAAGCACTAGCCACAGCACCAGTGACTCCCCGGTTCTACAAACGGTACGTAGATGACACTTTCACAATACTACCTAGAGACAGTGTCCCTGCATTTCTTAACCATCTTAACTCCATAAACCCCAACATACAATTTACTATGGAGTTAGAGGCAGACAATAAACTAGCTTTCCTAGACATTCTCATTATCAGGAATCCGAACCAAACCTTGAGCCACACAGTGTATCGTAAAGCAACCCATACAGACAGATACCTTAATGGTGACTCTCACCATCATCCTATACAGTTAGCTACCGTAGGGAAATCTTTGTTTCAGAGAGCCCGCGGAATCTGTGACAAACAACACCTGACTGCTGAGCTTCAGCACGTCCAACAAGTACTGCGTAACAACAAGTTGCAAGTACCACACCTCAATCACAGAAAACGCGCCAAACCAGCCACAGTAGAGCGTCAACCTGCCATCCTACCATACTCGAAGGGTGTCACTGACAAGATTGGAAACATTCTGAAGCGAGCGTCAATCAAAACTTACTTCAAGCCGCCGAAGAAGATCAACCAATTCTTACGACCTGTCAAGTGTAATATCCCCCTTCAAGCTGCAGGCGTCTACAAACTAGATTGTGACTGTGGACTCTCCTACATCGGGCAAACAAAGAGAAGCATAGGGACCCGCGTCAAAGAGCATGTAGCTGACATGAAACATAGGCGCGATAACAAGTCTGCAGTGAGTGAACACGCCTTTGAGGGGCCCAACCATTATATTAGATTTGACAAACCCCAAATCCTTGCTAGGGAACGTAGATTTATCCCTAGAATGCTCCGCGAGGCTATCGAAATAAATAAATATCCTAATTTCAATAGAGATGATGGTTGGAAAATTCCACCAGCTTGGGACCCCATCATTCACAAGCTAAAGCCCCTCACACACACTGTAAGATCTAATGATACGGTTAGTTCCTTTTGCAAATAAATAAATTAATACAAAAGACGGAGGTCGGCTCCCTCTCCAAGTTTTCTTTCGCCATTTCTTTCTTGGAGGGGCCTCCCAATTTTATGAAATGGTGGTAGTTTCAGTAGATTTCTCTCTCTTTTTAGCATTAAATAATTCATAAAATTAAATTATAAATCAACATAAAATAATTAAAAATTTTGTTAAATTTTAATTTCTGAACGTATAAAAAAATTCATCGCTTGAGGGTAGGCTCACGGGTAGCTTCAGTCCCCCGTGACCACGGCAGCTGCAAAGGTGCCGAAACGTCGGGAAAAACCAAAAATCAAACCAAATACCAACTAAATACCAAAGTACATTCAATAAAACCGCGCTAGTATCCGTTAAAAAGTGTTTTATTTCATATTGATTTATTTATTAATTTTACACATACCCGGTATAAAGACTTCCTTGTTGCCAAAATAGTACTTCTGTTTGTGGTCCGCGGTGAAGGGGTACACTATGGCGACGACGGACGGCTCCGCGCGCCTGCATATATAGTCGAAATCCAACATGCCCTGAGGGAAAACATACATTACATTACATAATACATACAAGATAGGTAATGGGGAGTGCCTGAAAAAAAAACCAATGGGGAATGTCCGAAAAAAAATCAAATCGGCTAAATATGTTTTTATAGGTAGGAATAAAGTCCCTTAGTAATAGAAAAAAGTTTCAGACCAGATCTAGCAGCTTGTTCGTCAGGTCGGGGAGGTCCAGTGCATACGATCAATGACTCAGCGATTGGTCTGCTGGAATACAATCATCGACTCACCTGTATGGCCTGATTTTGAATGCCCCATATGATGGCCTTGGTGGGGTCGCTTAACAGTGGTTTGACCATCAACTGCTGGCCCAAGTCGAATATGGTGGGCGCTTCGGAGCAGACCCGATCTAGCAGCTTTTGGTCAGGTCGGGGAGCTCCAGTTTACATACTGTAGCGATCGATGAATCAGCGATTGGTCTGCTGGAATACAATCATCGACTCACCTGTATGACCCGGTTTTGCATGCCCCATATGATGGCCTTGGTGCGGTCGCTTAACAGTGGTTTGACCATCAACTGCTGGCCCAAGTCGAACCTCGTGGGTGCTTCGGAGCAGACCAGGGGGCTAATTGTCTAATTTTAAAATCTATCGCAATCGTCTTTCGTTTGACAGATGGATGTGAAGTGACATATTGCTACATTTCTATGGTAAGTTTTTATTTGTGCCAAAAAGAAGCTTCAATGTGTTATATCCTGAAAGCGATTGCGATAGATTTTGAAATTAGACAAAAGAAAGGCTGATCTAGGAGCTTGTTGGTCAGATCGATATGTCCAGTTTATATACTGTGGTGATCGATGACTCGGCGATTGGTCTGCTGGAATGCCCTCATAGACTCACCTGTATGGCCCTGTTCTGTATGCCCCATATGATGGCCTTGGTGAGGTCGCTGAACAGGGGTTTGACTATCAACTGCTGGCCCAAGTCTAATATGGTGGGTGCTTCGGAGCAGACAAGATCTAGGAGCTTGTTGGTCAGGTCGGGGAAGTCCAGTTACTGTAGCGATCAATGACACATAGATTCATCTGCCGGAATGCACTCATCGACTCACCTGTATGGCCCTGATTTGCATGCCCTATATGATGGTTGGTCAGATCGGGAGGTCCAGTTTATATACCGTGGCGATCGATGACTCAGCGATTAGTCTGCTGGAATGGACTCATCAACTCACCTGTATGGCCCTGTTTTGCATGCCCCATATGATGGCCTTGGTGCGATCGCTGAAGAGAGGTTTGACGGTTAGCTGCTGGCCCAAGTCGAACCTCGTGGGGGATTCGGAGCAGACCAGATCTAGAAGCTTGTTGGTCAGATCGGGGAGGTCCAGTTTGGGTTTTGGCTAGAAACAAAATAATACTTTTAGTCGATTACTTTAATTTTTAGGGTTCTGTACCTCAAAAAGAAAAAACGAAATCCTTATAGGGTTACTTCGTTGTCCGTCTGTCTGTCAAAACCCTTCTCGGGAAGATATCGTGTTGAAATCAAAATCATATACTCAGGTCTACAGACCCTTGAAGCTGTGAAAAAATCAAACTTCTAAGTTAACGTAAAAAAAAGTTTAGTCAGTCACCCATGGCGTCTCAGCGGTTGGTGCAAGAGAGATGGACTTACGAGTTTTTTAATCCATTTCAATCGCAATGTCACTACTGTTATTTTAAAATTACAGTATTTAGTAGTTCAATAATACAAGCATGCTTTTATTTTGACGAAATGATAAATAGTTTTTGCCAAAAGCGGTATCTTTTTATCGGTAATAGTTTTAGGCAAAAGTGGTATTTTTATATCGGTATTTCGACTGTTAGGATATTAGACCAACAAGTTGGTAAAATGATTGAAAAAATATCTCACCGGTGTCTGTGGTTTAGACAGCTGTTTTGTCACGTAGTCCAGGCGATGTTAGTGTTTAGGCAAAAGCGGTATTTTTATATCGTTATTTCGACTGTTAAGATTTTAATCTAGTCTTACAAGTTGGTAAAATGAAGAATATAATAACTTTGAAGTTTCTAAAATGATAAAAAAAATCTTCACCGGTGTTTGTGGCTTGGGCAGTTGTTTGGGCGCGTAGTCCAGGCGGTGCTCCTGCGGGATGGGCTCATGTCCCAGCGCGAGGCCAACTATGGCGGTCATATCCGCTTCCGGCCCGAACACGTACAGTGGGATGCGGAGACGGTGGCCCACTTCACGCATTTGTCTACATAATGAAATGAAATCTATACAACATGTAACAGAAAGGGGGTATCAACCCGAAAGGAGGTCAATGTACTCGTGAAATTGAATACATTCCAGCAGAAAAAAAATCAAATAAAATAAAAAATTTTGAACTCTCCATACAAAATGTTGGCGGCAAATTCAATTTTTTCTATGGAGAGACCAAATTTTTTTTTCGATTTTTTTTTTCTGTTGAAAGGTGTTCAGATTCATGAGTACATTGACCTCCTTTCGGGTTGATACCCCCTTTTTGTTACACGTTGTATATATAATGTGGAACCAAAGTAAGTGCCAATACTTCAAGGGAAAATCAGGTTTAGTGTTAAATTAGGAACACATTGGCAGGGAGCTCACTCCGCGCTTAAATTTTTATATTAGCCTACTGCTCGCGGCTGACTCAGTCGAGCCAGCGCACGAGGGGTGTCGCGTGTCGATTGAGACAGAGCTACGCGACAGAAAGAGAAGCGCTTCGGAGGCGCTTATAATAATAGGCACGCAGCGCTGTGCAATTTGAAATTGTACTTTATTGCCGTGCGGCGAGAATAGCTTATTATTTGATTGTCCTCGCACGGATTGGCTTCTGTACATTTAGCACTATTATGTATTTTGTGATATTGGTGATGATTTTTTTTCTAATTTAAGTTTAATTTTTATGGTTCCGCACCCGAAGGAGCCAAACAGAGCTCTATTGTTGTCACCCTGTCACTCATGTGTCCGTCTGTCTGTCCGTTGTCTGTCGCGAAGCTCTAGCAGCTAAAACGTTGAAGTTACAATCTTCATATTCGCACCAAAAGTGTATCATGCTGACCCAAGGCCAGGTAAAGTGAAAAAAAAATATTAAAATATTTTCGAGGGGCGGTCCCATACATATGAATTAAATTAGTTTTTAAGGCAATTTCAAAGAAATTAGCGTGTAAAGAATGAAAGCATTACTATTCTTCTATCTTTTATTTAACTAACATAGCTTTAAGATTATTGTTACTAACCCGATGGACTGACTTATGGGGATGCAAACTGAGGAACTAATGGCGCCACAAGCGTTTGTACTAAAATCATTTGATTGGTTGTTTCAAATATCAAATGTCATTCGTGACATATTTTAACCAATCAAAGTATTGATAGCGGTAAGTTCGCCGCTGGCGCCACCTGCGATTAGCTTTGCGTTGCCAACCCCATTGTCTGAAATAAATGAAATAATAATAATAGTATAATTTACCTCAATCCTTCCTGATAGTTCGGACCTCCTCGCCTCACGAAGATAGTCACGTTGTATTGTACTAAGGCGTCCTTGTATGTCTCTATGGCGGTGATGATTCCGCGGAATGTGTCCGCTACGTTCGTGAAATTGGCTATTCCACCGCCGATGATCAGCACCTGGTGATGAATGATTAACATTATAACCACAGAATATACAACGTGTTACAAAAAAAGTCCTAATGCCGAATATGGTAGATAGGGACCATCAAACTGAACAACTTTTACTATGGGACCAACTCTGAAATCGCGAAAATAAATCAGCTGTATCAGTAGAATAGCACTATACATACGTACAGAAGTCCATCCGCACGAGGACAATCAAACAATAAGCTACTCTAGCCGCACGGCAATAAAGTACAATTTCAAATTGCACAGCGCTACGTGCCTATTATTGTATGCACCTTCTCTTTCTGTCGCGTAGCTCTGTCTCACACATGTCACCCCTCGTGCGCTGGCTCGACTGAGTCAGTCACGAGCAGTAGGCTAATATAAAAGATTAAGCGCGGAGTGCGACCTCCCTGTTATAATGTTATTTTTTGTTAGGAGCGTTGATATAGAAATATATACAAACTTTAAAGTCCTTATATTTTTAAATGGAACCGATTATAATGAAACTTCATACACATAAGCAGAATAAATGGTCTAAAAAGTTAATTAAGCGTTAATTATACAGTAAATTCGAGAGTAAAGTCCACAAGTTGACTGTTACAGCTTTCGAACAATATCAAAAATAAAATCAGATTGAATTTATATGAAAAAACCTTTCAGAAATAAGCTCGTTTGTATCGAATACCATATAGAATTCTTTCGAGAGAATACTTCCCATAGTTGGCCAATTCTCCCGCCCCTAATTCACAAATATCTGTCTCAAACTAAGTATGACTTACCTTCCCATTAGGGTGTTTCTCCCTGCACATCAGGCTGAATATGGTCTTCGCGTAGTCCGCAGTCTGTCCCTCAGTGGGAGCCCCAGAATACTCCCCATAGTTGGCCAACTCTCCCGCCCCCCCTAATTCACATATAGTGTCTGTGTACACTACTGAAGCACCGCCGCCGGCTACCATCGTCCAGATACGACCGGATTTGTTTAGGACTGTTAGCTGGGGGATAAAAAATACCGTTTAAAAACCATGTTCTTTCAGATAAAAAAAGAATTATTAAAATCGTTTGACAACTGACGAAGTTATGGTAAAACATTCATAAAAAAAAACGTCGACTTGAGAACCTCCTCCTTTTTGAAATCGGTTTAAGTTTTTTTTATTAGTCAAAGTCAAAGTCAAAAATAGCTTTATTCAAATAAACTTAATTATTGAGTACTTTTGAATCGTCTATATTTTCCTACCACCCGTTCAAGACATTTTTAACTGACAAGAAGAACGGGCGCAAGAAACTTATCAGTTTTAATAGCAATAAGTAACGATATTTACAAACTTAAATATATCATTACCAGATAATTACAACAGGGTGACAGGATTATTGGCAACAAACATAGACTTATTATATTGGCAACAAAGTACTTATAGTAGTTATGTGTTACATCATTTCCACGCATTTTGATCTTTAAGATAATCGTCTACTTTATAATAACCTTTACCCATGAGCGTTTTTTTAACATGGTTTTTAAATTCATGCAAAGGAAGATCAACAACTTGTTGCGGAACTTTATTAATAAAGGCTATGCCTTTCCCCATAAATGAACCTCTAGTTTTTGCAAGCCTAAATCTTGGAACGGCAAGTTTATCTTTATTTCTTGTATTAAACTGGTGATTATTGCTGTTCTTAGCAAATGAATCAAATTCAAATCAAAACTTGACAAATGAGTAATGATTAACCATATTTTTTTTTACTTATTAACTTCAAAAAAAATATACCGAGTATATTGTTGTTTTTTTTTGCAAAAGCAGTTTAAGGATCCGAACAAGATTATAAATGCTCTGCTTATATTTTAAAAAATGATTTCTTGTTTTTCAAATTAAGGTGTAAGTGGCAGATATTCTTTCAAAATACAGACAATTGGAAATACGAGAAAAAGTGTAGGTATTTTAAAAGTAAAACAATGAAATTGCCAACAATTTCAACCTTAAGGGTTTACAAAATTGAGTCCAAATTTAACTATAAGACAAGTTCGATTTCTCACATTTCAACCCCGAATACTTATTTCAACTACTAACAGACTAAACTTATAATTCCAAACCCAACTAACCTTAAAACTAGCAACATTTTTAGACTATGTCAACCCTTGAGGGTTGACATAGTCTAACACACCTATTCTGACACCTATTCCAACCCCTACTTGAAACACACCTATTCTGACACCTATTCCAACCCCTACTTGAAACAGAATAAACTCATTAACTCCAACTCGACTAACTTTAAAATACACATTTCAACCCCTTCTACAAACAAAATATACAACCCGCGCAGATAACGAATGGCGGTTTTCCACAATGAGTGGGAGTGAGAGAACGATAGGTGTGGCGTTTAGTGCGAGCGAGAAGTAAATATGAACGACGTCATTTTCAATACCATTCTTTATATGCACTTCAAATTATACTAACCTTAAGACTAGCTCCACTCTTCGCATCCAGATCAGCTATATGTGCTTCTTCAGGGTAAGCATCCCTCCCAAAAGGAGGGGGGAAAGTTACTTCCCCCCACGCTTTAGCACAGATAAAGTCAGCCGTTTGATCCAATTTAGCTGCTAAATCAAGAAGGTATATACGTTCGTTTGTGATCACTATGGGGTTGATTTCCATATAAGTGAAGTATAGATCTACGTATACACGGTATAGGGATACGATGAATGTAGTCAGGATTCTGTAACAAAGGTATTGAATTAAAAGGAGATGTCGCAATATGCAAGATGTTTTGTTTATGTTTTCTATGAACTTTTATAAATAATACCGAAACACAACAAAATAAAACCGGTCAAGAGCGGACTCGCGCACCGAGGGTTCCGTACCATCATAATTGCACCATTAAACCACACTGCAGAGTAGAATAATAAAATTAGTAATGCAGTTTTCGGTCAGCGCCATCTCTTGACCATAGTGGCACTAATGTTAACTTTTTTAGAAATTTGATAATTTCTAAAAAAGTGTGCTATATTGAGAAATCGTTTAATTTTTCCTGTAATCTTTATATAAACTGCTATCACATAGAATTATTTCAGATTTTTCTCTTTGCAAACTTCGGAGATAAGAGGGGGAATGGTTTTTTTTTTACATTTTTCATCATAAGTCGAAAACTATGCGGTCTAGAAAAAAAAGAAAAGATGATTGAAAACGTGCAAATGGCGCTATTTCATAAGATACCCCACATGTCCTAGTAGCCCCACTTAAATTTTTAAGACCCCTTTTCACGCCCAGAGGCCGTATTACAAGCTCTTAAAACCTGCCAGGTTTATAAATTGCTGTAGTGACATCTCTTTCTCGCTATATAGCAAATAAAAGAGATAGATTGATGACCAGTCAGAAAACTGCCTGGAAATAAGAGGTCATAATACGGCCCCTGTTGTAAAAAAGATTTTTTTATTATTTATTTCTTATTTGCAAAATAGTTGGGCAAATGTCATCTAAAACTATTCCAAATTTCAAGTTGATACCATTAGTAGTTCTCGAGATATCCAGCTGTCAGACAGACAGACTGAGTCACACCAAAGGGGTTCCTTTTTTACCTATTAGGTACGGAACCCTAAAAACACCATGATGAGGGAGGATGTCATTTTGCTGCTATTTTCTGTCACTGCCAATCAGTTATCTTTTGAGATAATGTACATAGACCTGAGTGGGCCACAACAGCGCTTTGCGAACAATAAAACCAAAACCATTACGTTGTCATTTAGGTTATAATAACCTAAAAAATCTTTGGTTTAGCTTTACAATTCTTATTTAAATGGTCCAATATTGACATCCTAGGCTCCCTAGACAAAACTTTCAACAATTTTAACAAAATTAAATTGAGTAATTTTCTGTAAACGAAACTACACTGGCCTGCAAAAGTAAGTACTACAGAGGCCTATTTTCATACAAACGAGGTAACTTTGATGCTTTGGTTCTCCGTCCAGGATTAAACGGGGTGTGATTTGATAATGGCCATTCAAAGAGTAAATGGAGAAGGCCCAGATCGCTAAAAAAACCCAACGGATTAGAAGAGTCGTTTAGGTCAGGGTTGAACTTAAAAGAATAACAAGTTAAAATTACATCAAAAGTATGGAAAATGTAACACTAAAAAGTCCGTTCGGTCTCTGGTGTAAACGACTCTTCTAATCCGTTGGGTTTCTTTAGCGATCTGGGCCTCCTCCATTTACTCTTTGAATGGCCATTATCAAATCACACCCCGTTTAATCCTGGACGGAGAACCAAAGCATCAAAGTTACCTCGTTTGTATGAAAATAGGCCTCTGTAGTACTTACTTTTGCAGGCCAGTATATTACGGATTAAAACATATTATGATACTTTTTATCCCGATCAAAGGTTTCCTACAGATTATTTTGAAATATCCACGCGGACGAAGTCGCAGGCGGAAGCTAGTCATTTATAATATTTAAAATTACCTTTTAGTTGAAGCAGACTTGATGTTTTTTAGCAATACCCTCTCAATATCTTCGCCGGTAGGGAAAGTATCCACAGGTATCTAGAAATAAAAAATTGAAATGAAGTTAATTTTTTAATTCATGAATAATCACTCTGTCAACTGTCAAAATCGTCTGTTAGAGCGACAGTTAGAGCGATATATCGTTACATATCGCATTACAGTGGTCTTGCCAGCATATAGATTGTTGGTTTATATAAAAATTTATATAATGTTTATTGAATATCTCTTCAATACTTTAAAAATATTCTATTAGTTTTAAAGTGATTTTGAATAATTTTCCAGAATACCTATATCTTAAAGTAATCAACCTATTAAGATAATTAATATATTCTCTGAGCTGTTAAGGCTGGTTTACATTATCTTAGTCTTTAGTAGAGTGCTTTAGGCGAGTGCTTTAGTGGAAACATGTAAACGGTTGTCTTATGACTAAAGAGAGTAACGTTCTAGTAGCCTTTCTACTCGCTTTCCAGTAGCACCCCTGCGCGCCCGCTCACCCCCCGCGCGATATTTTACTCGCACTCGCACTGGAAGCATGTAAATCGACATTTTAGTAGCGTCTTTACTAGAGTGCATTTGCCGGTGAACGCGTGACGTGTAATTGAATTAAATAATAGGTATTAGGTATGGCGAAAATGACACTCTACTGGAAGCGTGTAAACGGTCACTGGAAAGGCACCAAAACTACTAAAGCACTCGCATTCGAATCTACTCGCACGCTACTAAGCACTCTACTAAATACTAAGATAATTTAAACCAGCCTTTACGGATGAGTCGTATTTTTTCGTGTATTTTTTCTAATACATTAATTTTCTTAATATAAATATAGCATCGTGAATGCCTATTATTTTAATTTGGGTACAGTCAACAACGAAATTAGTTTAACACTTTAATACTTTGTTATTGCAACTTATCTGACAGATACACAAAAAAGCGAAAAGAGAACCTCCTCCTATTTCAAAGTCAGTCTTCTTTTTCTTATCGAATGAGGATTAGTGGCCACTTCTGGTGTTGGAGTTTATCAAGCCGCCTGTAAGGCTTTCGACTTGGCTTAACGACTGTTATCAGATGACAACAGCCGGGACCGACGGTTTAACGTGCCCTCCGAAGCACGGAAGCGCTCGGTTGTAATACCACTTTAACGGTCACCCACCCGATACCTGGCCGGACCGAGCGTTGCTTAACAAACGTGATCGAGTACGATCAGTCTGCCAAGATTCGCCATGAGCGCTTCGATTTTGACAATAAAATTGATTAAAATGAAATAGCAATATATTTTTTAAATATAATTTAGAAAAAATACACAATCAAGGGTCGCGGGTTCGATTACCGTCCGAGAATGGGTATTTTTTATAGGTAGGAATAAGCTCTCTTAGTAATAAAAGAAAAAAATCAGAATTTTCGGTTACGTGAAAAAAATTAAAAAAATTAAAGTCTGTTCGTCTTCACAAATATAGGAAAATAACAGCAGAATGGAGATTATACCTTTGCCATCACCTGCCACAACCACAACATAGTATTAAAAAAAAAACAACTTAAAATGTCAAATTTTTTTGTTTTTAATATAAAATATTCAGCCAATTTGATATTTTTCGGACATTCCCCATTGATTGATCGCCCCCCTAGCATGACCGACGAAACACGATATACAGGGTGTCCCAAAACTTTGCCACACGGAGGGAAAGTACCTTAAATATTGAAGATACAAAAATTTCACTGAAAGACTTCATTTTGTTTTTAAAAAGAAACGGAACTGCATTCAAAGATATTTTTTTAAATCACATAAGATTCCATACAAATTACTTACTACAATCCGTAATAATTAAAATTTAAATGTTAAGTTTCATGGTCTTCCTTTTGTTTAAGATGCTCACTTAAGAAAAAAATATTCTTATGAGTAACCCTCTCGATTGTTATCATAAAATTTGAAAAAAAAATTTTCGTTTTTGGTGGGTTCGGTTCCTGGTTAAGGCAGGCGACAATCTTTGAATGCAGTTTCAATTATTTTTAAAAATAAAATGAAATCTTCTTTTAGTAAAATTTCCCATCTATAATATTTAAGGTACTTTCCCTCCGTGTGGCAAAGTTTTGGACCACTCCGTATATCGCGTGATATGGCATTTTATCGACACTCAACTGTCAAAATCCATTATCTTTTGACAGTTAAACGTAATAAAATATCGTGTTTTGATGGTCATGCTAGGCCTACATGTGTGAATCGTATTTTTCTAGTATATTATTTAGTATTGTCTCAGCTGCTTTTTTGCAGACCGTACCTCTAGCCTCAATGCGAGTGCATCCACATCACCCACATCCACTCCTCCCTGGTGGTGGAATAAGATAGTATCCGATCTTCTTCCAGATTGGATGCATATGTACATCTCTTCATTCTGTAACAATTTACATACAGGGTCATTTTATATTAACCATCCATTGTTCAGTTTCATGGACTGAACACATCCGTGTTCAGTCCATGAAACTGAACAACTTTCTAAGAGAGTCTAAGGAACACATGGCCAAATATGTAAAAAATCGACTATCCATATAAATCAAAGAGATCACGTGATTAGTTTAGTATGGGAAGAACAAATTTTGTGGCGAAATTCGACACATATTTCTTAGGGAAAGTTGTTTAGTTTCATGGACTGGACTCATCCTTAAAATTTGGATGGTAAGTTCAGAATGACCCGATATAATTATACATATACAACGTGTACAAAATGCCGAATATGGTAGATAGGGACCATCAAACTGAACAACTTTTACTATGGGGCCAACTCTGAACTCACGAAAAAAATTCAGCTGTTTCATACATTTGATATGGTTTTATTTGAAACAGCAGATTTTTTTTTCTCAATTTCAGAGTTGGTCCCATAGTAAAAGTTGTTCGGTTTGATGGTCCCTATCATATTCGGCATTAGGGGTTAGAAATGATAATGAAATAGTAGTTTATGAAACTGATGCATAATGAGGGGTATGAAAACATGAGTGTGAGTTTAAAAACCGAGCCGTAGGCGAGGTTTTTAATAGTATCACACGAGTGTTTTAATACCTAGTTATGCACAGTTTCATACACTACTTTATCTACTCTCATACAATTTGTGATTGAACCTACAAAATAATTTAACAATGATAAAAAAGTAGGTAAGTAGTTTCTCGACTTTTTACGACTAGGTAGGTACTTACTTACTTAGGTTAAGTAAGACTTTTTCCGTCGCCGCATTTAAAATATCGGGTGGAGTCCACACTCACTACTATCAGACATTTTTAAGCAAAAGTAAAAATTAAAATCAAAACATGGCGCGTATTCTATTAGAAAAAAATAAAAATGAGGTAGTGCATTCCAGCAGACTAAATGTTACGCTAAGTCATCGATCACCATAGAGCACATTTTAAATATGGAAAGTATGTGGAAATAACATTGTTTTTTTTTAATTTCGCGGCACTGCCTTCTTCTTGGATTTGTCCTGTATCGTAATGAGAAAAAAAGTTATTTTATAGCATACTTCAGTTAGCGAAGGTATGTTATAAAATAACTTTTTAATTTTTTTTCGGTATTGCGTGTATAAAGTATGTCAATAAAAATTCGGTTTGAAATTCATAATTCGAATTTTACGATATGAGAGTAGATAAAACTATTTATTCAAATAAGCTCACATAATAAGCATTTTTAAATCGTTATTTTGTAACACGTTGTATAGTTACACAACATAAAGTGTATACCTCGATATAGTGTAACCCTAAGGAGTGAAAATGACCATAAATGTGATTCGCAGGTAAGACGCAAGGGTCCCGGGTTCGATTCCCAGGGTGGTACAATTTGTCCCGGTTTGGTTGGTAGTAGGGCTTAGGGGTCATCCATAAATTACGTCACACGTTAAGGGGGAGGGAGGGGGTCGACGAAATGTGACAATGTGTGACAAGGGGGTGGGAGGGGTCCTTAATGTCGTGACGTCACATTTCAAAATCATTGAAATTGAAATAAAACAAATTTTTGAACTGGTTTTTAATTTAATAATTATTTTTAGATGCATAATTGTAAAATATGTGACGTCACACCAGGGAGGGGGGGTCTCACAAATGTGACCAGTGGCCCTACCATGAGTTGTTGCAAACTGTTTACGTTACAGTAAACTATCGTTTTCTCTCTTTCACTCGTATTGACTGTGAGCAGTATATCCGACAGTTTACTGTAACGTAAACAGTTTGCGTCAACTCATGGTAGGGCCACAGCTGTGACAAGGACGGGGGAGGGGGTCAAAAACCATGAAATTCGTGTGACGTAATTTATGGATGGCCCCTTGCTTATTTCAAGTCCGCCTGGCTAGCTACCACCATCTTACCTTTTTTTTGTGTGAGGAATCGCGGTTTTATCGCCTTTCGACCCACCCCATCAAAATCGTTACCTGATCCGACAGGAGGGGGCCGGCGAGTTCTGAGCTCTCCATTGCGTGTCACTTCAACGAGCAGAGTCGCTCAAGTCGAAGTGTCACCCAATGGCATATCAGTTAAAAACCTCCTAATGCCCCGCTGTAACAAGGCTTTCGGGACCGGGGTGTCAAGCACCGTGCAGCCCTGGTGTTTTGCTCACAGAGCCCGGCAGCTAGGGGATGACCGGGGCATTTGGCCATTCCCTTACAACACCACCATCTTACCTAAGTCTGACGCCATATAACAACAATTTAAAAATTGTCGTGTTCCGGCAGTTAGAGGTAAGATAGCCAGTTCCTCAGTGATGAGGATTCCGGGTGTAGTGCGCTTCCTTCGGCCTTATCGTCACTTAACATCAGGTGAGGTGAAGGCCAAGCACTATATCGTCATGAATAGAAAATAACGTGTTGTCGTGTGTACTTACGGCCTCATGCTTCACAAAAGGCTCGATGATGAAATGCCTTAGTTTGCCCGTCGCCGCTCCGACCTGTACAATGAAACGAAATTACCAATTAGTTCATGACTTTAAATCTTCTAGAGGGCGCCACATTCAATTTAATGTGACGTCACATATCCTATAACAAGAAGATGATTAAAACGCTTTTAACGATACCTCATTTTGTCAAATTATGATAAATAGTTTATAAGTTATGAGGTACCAGATGAACAGACATACATACCCGGTCAAAATCATATACCATCCGTTTTTTGGCTTCACCGTAGTCGGGTATAAAATACATCGTCTTATTCATAACAAGTTTCTCACTTCGGTGGCCGTCTTGTTTAGACTGTCCATGCCCAACTTATAACCATGTCAATATTATTCATTACCTGTTGCTCCTTGCCCATATGTCCACCCAGTCATCTTCTCACTCGGTGGCCGTCTTGTACACGCCAACTATGCTTAACTTATAACCATGTCAATATCGTTATTCATTACCTGTTGCTCCTTGCCCATTATATCCACCCAGCACTGGCCAACAAGCCGATTCCCATCCGCTTACCTTTTGGAAATCCCACCTCAATGATCCACTATGCAGATCACAACATTTTGCATCATTTTTATAGAGCGGCTTACCTTCGCCATAATTTCACCCCTCGCCAAGTCGCCACTGCCACCCAGCCATCTTCTCATTTCGATGGCCGTCTGTTTTAGACCCACTATGCCCAACTTATAATCATATCAATATTATTAATTACCTGTTGTTCCTTGCCCATATGTTCGCCGAGCCATCTTCTCACTTCGGTGGCGGTCTTGTTGACGCCCACTAAGCCCAGCTTCCCACGGCGCTTGATCAACTGATCAGGTTTGACCACTAATTGCTGGAAAAAAGCATTATGATGATTAATATACGTAAAAAGCAGGTTTTCATTATACAGGATGTGTCATTATTACTTGTTTGTTCTTCGAGTTACAAAATTGTACTGGTCTTATCCATATAATTCCATTAATAGCTACTACAAATCCACTCCCTACTATTTTTTTTTATTGAAAATAAGTGAGCATTTGTCCACAATCACCCCTGGTGTTAAGTGATGATGCGGACTACGATGGAGCATGCTTAAATAAATAGCCTATTCACTGTAGCCTTGAAAAGGCCAAAGTTGTAACTATTGGGAAACACATCGGCATGCAGCCTGTTTCACTGCTGAGCTCTTCGCATTATAAAAGTACTAGCGGCCGCCCACGGTTTCACACGCGTGGTTTCCGTTCCCGTGGGAATATCGGGATTAAAAGTATCCTATGTTTTAGTCTAGGCTATCTACTGTCTGTGGGCCAAATTTCAACCAAATCCGTTCGGTAGTTTTTAGGAAAATGCTTTGTGCGGATGGTTGGAATATCAACAACATAAGGGTGGGACGCCAATCTGAGTCTTGTGCGACGATGGTGGAATGGGGCTGGAGGAATTAATTTAGCCCCATCTTACACGGCGCGACTGAAAAGAAACTGGTTGAAAACTCTAATCACCATTGAGTTACTAAACAGTCACAGCACTAGTATTTCAATACATTATACTTTGAGAACGTACCTCTTTGGAGAGCCATGGGTTACGTCCCAATTCGTCCTCCCAAACTGTTCCCTGTTCAAAAGTGGCAAACCTGCATGGCGCCAACGCAGTGCCCGACGCAATGTGCCTGCAAACGGGGAAAGAAATTACTATACGAGTATTAATCCAACAATGGTGTCCTCAACAACTTCACTCGAGAATGTATACTGCGCACAGATTAAAATACACCGCATTGTACCACCACAAGCGCTCTGAAGTTGGTTATCGTGCACATTGTGAGATAAATCGCATTATAGAAGTTGGATTTTTGAGGTACATCAAGAGCAGGTACCTTAACCGTTACAGTTACAGGAAAACGTTCCTAGGAGACCATCCCTAACTTTTTAAGATATTCTGTACTGCATTCACGGATTTTGGAAAAAGTTTACAGTCATCAAAAAGACTGCTAAAATACTTAAAATTTATGCCAATCGATCCTATTTCATGTGGGAATCAAAAGACTCTATGGATTATGTATAGGTATGAGTACTAGAAATATCATTAACGATATATCATTTCGGTGGTCATGGTGGCTTCGCGGAACACTTCGGTGTCTTTCAGGGGCCACCAGTGGTCCGCGGACCACCGGTTTACACTATGATAATGGTCTCTAATGATGATTGGCACATACCTGTTGATCAGGTCTTTCCCTGTGGCTTCGTAAATCGCTTTCGAGGACATCTTGAGCTGGTTGTGTGTTCAGTGCCAGGAGCTACTGCGCGTCATAGGGCTATTGGACGTACCTGGAAAGAAAAATAAACATCATTAGAGTTTTAATTTTACAAGTAATACACTTATAAAATTGTCAACTTTTAATATGGTTAATCTGAGATCAAATCTTTAAGGACATCGGCACAGATAATTAACTAATATCGGACTTACGAATCAATTTACCTAAAGATATGAATGTCACTGCACTATAGATAGTAACAATAGGCATGACGAATAAGTATTATTGAAGTGAAAACTTCTTTAGCGGCGTTGTACGCTTTTTTGTAATTGGGAAAAAATGGATCTAAAAATTTAAAAATATTAAAAACACGACTGCCCTGCCAAAAGCCAACTAAAAAGTTAAATGACAAGTGTCATTCCAGTCGGGGGACCGTTTTGTGGACTTGTACTATTATGTATTCTGTGTTTGTGGTACAATTTTTGATCAGAGGTCCCCCGACTGCAATGACAACACTTGTCATTTAACTTTTTAGTTGGTTTTTGGCAGGGCAGTCGTGTTTTTAATATTTTTTTAATTTACTTATTTTTATTTCACACATTTTAGTGACAAATTATATAGTTTTGAAATGTGCTCATTAAGGCCCTGGGCATCAAATGAAAGATGCCCATATTGTAAAAAAATACAGCCTGTGTCACTCGGAACGATGTAAGAATTCTAGCGATACCTCATATATCCAAATCTGTTGAGCCATTTAGAGGGTGGAATAAACAAACTCACATACCCACAAACATACATGAACCCTGAACACATATACACTCCTTTTTTGGGCAGTCGTGTAAAAAATGCTAAACTCGCGTCAGTAAGAATCACGTGACCCTGATCGAAAATTCGTAAGACGGATGTGATAGATAATTAACTAATATAGGACTTACGAATCAATTTCCTTAAAGATATGAATGTCATTGCCCTATAGATACTAACAATAGGCATGACGAATATTTTTGAAGTGAAAACTTCTTTAGCGCCGTTGTACGCTTTTTTGTAATGGGGAAAAAATGCTAAACTCGCGTCAGTGAGAATTACGTGACCTTAACGAAAATCCGTAAGACGGATGTGACGGATGGAGAGTAGACAGCCGGCGGCAGAAGTGTCCCCCTCTCTTTCTACGGGGCGTGGTGAAAATGGCGGCGCGTCATTTGAAGACGTAAACACTTGTGTCACCATAGCAACGCGCTAATTTTTTAATTCAATATCAAAATTCTAGATTTTCTGTCAAGCTATGGATAAGACCTTCGTACAGTACTGTTCTGTATTCGTAAATTCAAATGCAGAGTAAATTCGTAAGACGGCAATTCGTGCAATATTATTCCTTAACCATTCCAAAATATCAAAACTTCTGCCGGCCGTGGAGGTAATTATTCAATGTTGACGACTCTGTATGAAATATACAGGGAGAAAAAAGCAGCCCTTGACGAGTCTCTTGCCGGTTCTTCTCGTTACAAGGTCTCCCGCTTAGGGTTTGCGAACCGATGGCGTAACTTCTATGACATTCACAATTCACAAGTGCTTGTAACAGCCTAGGCTGACTAAATTAATTTGAATTTTGAATAAGTTTAGGACTTATTGCAATTTTGATTACGAGAAATTACTGATTTGCAGATTTAATTCCAACAATTAGCTATTATCTTTCAACCGGTGTCCTTGAGATATTTAAAATCTGATACAAATAAATTGATAATAGTTCGTGCCCGATAAACGTGCATAAACGGTCATTGTCCTCTCTGTACCATGAATTCTTGAAATTTAGCGATAAATATATGATAAGATAAATATATCGGGTCATTTTGAACATACCATCCAAGGATGAGTCCAGTCCATGAAACTAAACAACTTTCTCTAAGAAACATGTGTCAAATTTCGCCAGAAAATTTTGGTCATCCCATACTAAATTGATCACATGATCTCTTTGATTTGTATGGAAAGTCGATTTTTATTTTACATATTTGACCATGTGTTCCTTAGAGAAAGTTGTTTAGTTTTGTGGTTTTGTTACAATTTGGATGGTAAGTTCAAAATGACCCTGTATATATATAGGTATGATAAATATGTATATGATAAGTCGCACAAATTATTTTAAGCTATATTTGCTATTATTCAAACTAGTGGTTCTGTTGAGCTGTAGACTTCACGTTTGTAACATTTTTAAATATTTTTTGAAATTGTTGAAATATATTTTTGCCCCATCTATCTCCGCCATTTAGAAAAAAATCTAAAGACTGAAACGACAAAAAAACCCCTACAAAATTTCATGAGAATCGGTTGAGAAATGCGACATATAATCGAAAATATAATATACAGTATTCCAATAAAACTAGCTTTATCTGGACATAATTAATAAACTCGTTGTTTTTATTAGTTTATCGGATATTGATATTAAGTGTCAAATATTAATTAGATATGTGATGTAAGAAATCCGAGGTGGTAACCGTTTCATATAAAAATCATGAGATTTTGTACATTACCTAGCTTTTTCCTAAAAGCAAAATAGTTAACCAAATACCTTGTTAGTATAATTTTATGGTGCATTAAAATGCTATCACCTAATAGCAAAATTAAACTGAATCCAAATTCGCATGTTCGTTTTTTTTCACAGTATTCATCTGATCTCAATGTCTAGATAAGCCAAAATGGTAACTATGATGCTTGTATTTAAGCTATGATGCGTATTTTCAGACATTTTAGACAAAAATTAAACATTTAACTTTTGCGTTTTAATAATAATGTATTTCTCAGTAGTTATTTTTTTTTCAGTTTTATGCGAAGTTTCTAAATGTATAATTCCTTTTATTTTAACTATAACTAACACTAATTTATGCCATAAAAGAAGAAAATTTCAGTTATCTTATATGTCCCGATAAAGCTAGTTTTATTGGACTACAGGGTTATTTGTAAAACACCAACAACCTCGCAGGAGTAGACTACTAACATCATAAACAACGACATTTGTTCTACAAAATTTCTAAAAACAGACAAAAAAAATCAGATTTTTCATACAAAACTCGATCAGCTGTTCGAACATTTGTATGGAAAGTCGATTTTTCTTAGTCTGTTTTCGGAAAAGTCGTAGAACAAAATTTTTGTTTTTTTCAGACTTTTCCGAAAACAGAATTTTATTTCGATGCTTCGATCAAATAGATATCCGGACGGACACACGAAAGAATTTTTGCCAAAGCTGAAACGAAGACGCTTCGCTCGCACTTAGCCGGCCAATAAATTGCTTTTTAGCAAAAAAAAGTTTTTATTCGACATCATTCGTTCTTCAATGTTCATGGTTTTTGTTCGTCGCGCCTAAAACCGTTTGGCATGTCAGAAAGCGCACAGATTAAATTCCACCTTGCGAGATTTGAGTTTATCCCACGATTAGCGAGTTGCGCTCGCGCCACCACAGACAGATCACGCGATACCACACCATCATCCTTGACCAACCACAACGTGGGCACGAAGCCACGCGCCAATCGAATGGCATTACGTCACGTCATTTTCCCGCAACAAAGTGACAGCTCAATGAACTTTTTAATTTGGTCCTCAAAAGAGAATTTTGTTGGGTATGCAAACGTAGTAGTACATTTCGATGTATGCAAAAAGATCTTTGGTTTTTTAACTTTATTATTTTTTGACTTGCAGACAAGTGTTGGAAAAAAAATAATTACGAGAAGTGTATTTATTTGAAAGATTACCGGCCGATTGCTCAAAGGCTTATTAGCTAAAATTTTAAATTAAGGTGCTTAACTTTGAGGAAGCTGTGAGTTACCTACATAGAGTTACTGTCAAATCTTACAACTTTTTTAAAGGTGGGCCTTGACTTTAAGATTCGTTTGAGTATTCGGCCGTAAACATAAAAACCTTTAATGTATTTGTGATTAAATATCAAATATGTTTTACGGAATAAGTACTGAAAAATCAGTTCCTTAATTTGATGTGATTTAAAGCAACAAAAACACTAGGTATCAACGTATCTGTTTATAAGACGATTTTTCTTCAGTAAGTATGAAATCAGCGCCCCAAAAATATAATCAAAGACACAAACGATATAGGTAAAGAAAATAAATAAAAACATTACTTACGTAGTTATATGACGTGTGTTAATACAAATATCCGTAATTGCGTCAGCAATGAACATAAGAAACCTCATAGATATCTTAAGGCCCCTATATACCTTAAAATAATCATAATAAAATTAATTGCTTGTAAAGTACCAAAAATTTACATGTACAGATTGAAGCTAAGATTCTATAGTTTATTTACAAACAATAACCTCTGTAAAATATAGTTCGTTGTAGTAGTAGAAAAAAGCAAACTAATAAAAACGTGTCAAAAAGAGCAAAAATCACAAATGATGGTAATGATACTGAAATAGGTGATAGCACAGAATAACTAAGCGCTATCGCACACGGGCAACTTTTGTCTCCGCAACTTTTTTGTCTCTCACGTGATTACGACCGTGTCGCTTCGTGTGCGCGCTTCCATATAAACCCGTGGACTTGATGTGAGAGACAAAACAGTTGCTGGGAGACTAAGTTGCCTGTGTGCGATAGCGGTAACAGCACAAGTACAGAAGCAGCACTCCGCAAAGTCATTTAAATAAATAACGACTTTAGCTCCATCACAATAAAATGCAATTCAGGTCGCGCGTGCTAATGGCCTACAGTTATATTCACCTAGTAGTTGCCTCCCTTTCTATCGCGTGCTCTTACCTTTTCTGACGACGCAACGTTAGGGTCGACTTCTTTTAAATGCACTGCGTAGCATATATCATAATGTGAAAAACGACAATTGTTTATTGGTTTTTTGGTTTAGACACCCGTACACGGCACGTACCTAATGTCGATTCGACATTGTTACTATTATAAAGAGGCAATACCTACGCAGGCAGTAAGATGCCGCGCGACTACACAGGCGGGCGCGTGGCGGCCCTTTGCTCACTTGTTCGTTCGAACGAACGGCTAGCGGTAGGTGCTTATCGCGCGACCTTGAGCGAGTGATGGAGGCCTGGGCCCTATTTCACCAAGTCGACATTTGTCAGTGACATATATGTCGGTTAATTTTACAATTGTCATTACTTTAATTAGGGACAAGTATGTTGTGAAACAGCGATATTTTTTACAAGACGACATATTTGTAGATTTGTCAGTAATTCTTGATATGAGATTGGAGCTGAGTCAAGTTTGCGTGACAATTGTCGACTTGTAAAAAATATCCCCTGTTTCACAACACAAATTGTCCCCTATTAAAATAAGGAAAGTACTGTAAAAATTGCCGACATATGTCACTGACAAATGTCAATTTGGTGAAATAGGGGCCTGGTGATAGTGTTACTAAAACTGAACAACTTTCTCCAAGGAACATCTATACCAAGGGCGGCCAACCTTTTCGACACTTGGGCCAAAATTCGGAAGTAGAATTTTACCCCGGGCCGCACTAACAAATTTTATGCATAGTGTGCGTATATCAGTACGTTAGTTTAAAGTCAGCAAAAAAATGTGCTCGACTCCGCGGGCCACAAGGTAACAGACGGCGGGCCGCAAGTGGCTCGCGTGCCGCGGGTTGGCCTGGCCACCCTTGATCTAAACCATTGGTTCCTAACCTGGGGGTAATTACCCCCGCAGGGGTAAAACAAGCAATTTAATGGGGGTAACAGAGGTGGTACTAGTAAGAATGAATAGAATAGAGAGATGGCTCTATGGTTCATTATGTCAAATAACATTTCTTTACCCCTCAAGCTCACGGGGGGGGGTAAAGTCTGCTTCCCTACTAGGTGTTGCCGACCAGCACCAGCCACAGCCTTTTTAGATTTCTCTTTGGTCTGCCTTCTAAATTCTAAATTTCTGTGACGTCCTTTTTGTAAAACAAATGTTTGTAATGTTGTCAATAAACTTCTTTCGGAAAAGATCGTGTTTGTGAGTTTTCGTGCCCTATCCTCAACACTAGGTGATATGGGTAACAATATCGAAAAGGTTAGGAACCACTGATCTAAACGAATTTATTTTTCGCCTTTCCATAGTAAGCCGATTAGCTGACCACATTTGTATGGGAGTGTGATTTTTTTTTCGTTTTCGATCTATGTTCCATGGAGAAAGTTGTTTAGTTTAAGCAGCACTGTCACCTGTTTCAGTCTGTATCATTATATAATTTGGTTCCACCTTATACAAAGTGTTACTAAAAACACTTAATACCGAATATGGTAAATAGGGACCATCAAACTGAACAACTTTTACTACAGGACCAACTCTGAAATCGCAAAACAAATCAGCTGTTTCAAACATTTGGATATGTCAGGGGTCGAAACTTGTTGCAGTGTCAAAAATACTGATTTTACTGACTGTAGGACTCAAAAATACTCACCAATTACTGACTTTATTTCTATGTTAAAATGTGTATTAGTGAGTATAAAAAACCGGCCAAGTGCGAGTCGGACTCGCGCACGAAGGGTTCCGTACCAAAAAACAGCAAAAAATACATTAGTTGTATGGGAGCCCCCCTTAAATATTAATTTTATTCTGTTTTTAGTATTTGTTGTTATAGCGGCAACAGAAATACATCATCTGTGAAAATTTCAACTTTCTAGCTATCATGGTTCATGAGATACAGCCTGGTGACAGACAGACAGACAGACAGACAGACGGACAGACAGACAGACAGACGGACAGCGAAGTCTTAGTAATAGGGTCCCGTTTTTACCCTTTGGGTACGGAACCCTAAAAAATGGTTCACAATTTTTTATTGAGATTTTTAGCATTTACAATGCTATTTTCATATATAATCCTAAAGTACTAGAAAAAATCGACCTGCCATTAAATGGTCCTCTTATACAGGCAATAAATAGCCTTATAAAGCTGAATATGTTAGATGAGGTACAATGCATACAACACACAACTCCGAAAAATTATTAAAAACCGAGAAAATCACTACTTTTCTGGAAAAAAAAAGTTTTTTCTTTATGATAAATACACTGAATAGTGGCTAGACCTTAGATCAAAATTTTTAGTCAGTTTCATACATTAATCTTGTAATCTCGCCTGCCTTTTGTAATAAAAGGGCCGCGCAGCGCGATTTTTAGTGAGTTTCATCCACTTATCTTGTAATTTTGCCTGTTTACAGTAATAATAAGAAAGTGTATAAAAATTAACGTAGGTAGCTAAAAAACTGAATTTACTGACAATTTTTTGAAAAAACTGACTTTTACTGACCGAAGCCAAAAAAACTGACTTTCACTGACTTTACTGATCAGTTTCGACTCCTGTTTTCGTTATTAATTTTTGTATGAAACAGCTGATTTTTTTCGCAATTCAGTCAGAGATGGTCCCGTAGTAAAAAAAATCAGTTTCATGGTCACTATCTACCATATTCAGAATAGAATATTAAAAAAAACCTATTACAAAAACGTTTAATTACGCCTATGTACAATCACGTACAATAAATTGTACGCTGAAATATAACGAGTGAATGACCGAACCACAATACAAGCAAAATGCAGAAAGTTGGCTTTCATTCACAGCATAAGAGTACCGAAAAATAAGGTTTTTTTTTTATTACAAATGGAACATAAACCAAGAGAAATATGAAACCACAATCACGATAATATAAACGTCATTTCGGTTTGTTATAAAATGGAATTCATTCATTATTCATATAGCTAGTTATAGTTGATTGAAATTACGGGCAAGCTCCTAAACAATAATATAGAACTTACCTATAAAATCTACAATGATTTAAGTAATTTCAAGAGGGTGTTCTTTCTACCAATCAAAGAACGACCACATCCCATAGTCCAATACAAATTCCAATTAAGTAAATTAAATTGGCAGAAAAACATGAAATCGTAAAATCAATAACTTCTAGTTTAATTTAATAATTGAAATTATTGTTATTTTCTCTATTTCTGTACTACCGATTTTTATTTTAGTAAGCAATTTATAAATTACATTTTAATGCAATTTTTGATAAAATTAACTTTTTGACAGGTCAGAATTGGGTATTTTTCATTATTTATTTCCCAGAGAGAGATGGGTCTCCCATATTAAACTCACACATGACTGTCTTTTATGTTTCGCGATCCTTCCACTAAAAACCGAGTCTTAATTCGCAACAATTCTCGTACCTGACTTAATTTTCTGAAGTTATCGCTTTACTGTGGTCACATAGGTCACGGCCTTGTTCAAGTTTAACCGATACGGAGCAATGTTATACATTTTTATACTGAAGAATTTCAACCTAATTATGTAAGCAATAAAGTCTTTAATTCAGCTCTATTTTTTTGGAAGCAAAGGAATTATTTCGCCAGCATTTTATTTTACAGATTATGTAACCTGCTGATATGCAGAGCTGATTCTTTGAGATGTATTTATATTTGAATTTGGGAATTAATTGGTTGACTGGAAATAATTAAAGACGACTGTTAATGGGATACTTAAATACTAAACCCGGCAGCGGTTTATTTTGTTGGCGACAAAATAACTGAACGAGCGACTAACTGTGGATTACAAAAAATATGTAAAATTAGCAACTACAATTGGGAGATGAATAATTTAAATGAGTGATAAAAATACTGAGTGGGCGACTATTATACCAAATAGGCATTAACTGATTTAAGCTGCCCAACATAGTATTTTTGTCACCTCGATTAGGTTAATAGTCGCCTTTTTAGGGTTCCGTGCCAAAATGGTAAAAAAGGAACCCTTATGGTGTGACTCAGTCTGTCTGTCTGTCTGTCTGTCTGTCTGTTACAGCTGGATATTTCGAGAACTACTAATGGTATCAACTTGAAATTTGGAGTGGTTTAGATGACATTTGCCCAAGTATTTTGCAAATAAGAAATAAATAAAAAAATCAATATATTTTTTACAACGGGGACTGAAAAGGGGTCTTAAAAATTTGAAGTGGCGCTACTAGGGCTTGTGGGGTATCATATGATAGAGCGCCGTTTGCACGTTTTTTATCATTTTTTTCTTTTTTTTAAGCCGCATAGTTTTCGACTTATGATGAATAATGTAAAAAAATACCGTTCCCCCCGAGAAAAATCTGAAATAATTCTATGTGATGGCAGTTTATATAAAGATTACAGGAAAATATAACAATGTCTCAATATAGCACACTTTTTTAGAAATCATCAAATTTCTAAAAAAGTTAACATTAGTTCCACTATCGGTCAAGAGATGGCGCTGATCTAAAACTGCAATACTCATATCATTATTCTCAGCAGTGTGAGTTTAATGGTGCAAATATGATGGTACGGAACCCTCGGTGTGCGAGTCCGTCTCGCTCTTGATCGGTTTTATTTAAATAAAATATATGCCAAATTTTAAATGTTTTGTGTGCCCTAAGGTTATCGTCCAAATAAAAACTTGGTCGCCCGTTTTGAATAACTAGTTTGTTCAATTTGTATTTTAAAGTCATCCATTTTCAACATTTGTAGTCTCCCTCAGTCCGTCGTCCACTTAGTATTTCAGTACGCTATATTCAGTACTTTTGATACCCAACATTTTAATGATATTTATTATTAAACAACCGGGCTGTTTCTACACCATACCTACTTAACTCTACAATATTAGCTGAAATTTTATAATATACACAGCCCACACATACATGCTATGCTAAGTTATATTGTCAACATAAAAGACCTTGATTGGTTAAATATTCGCTATCAAGTATTAGCAAGTAATTAACATTTTTTTTTCACATCTCATCACTTGTAGTATTGTTATATTGTAAAATTATAGGTATTTATGTTAAATAATATAAGAAAACAAATACTTGTCACCAGCTAGCTTCTTAAAGTGAAAGTGGCGCCGCGGTGAATTTTATTTAATATTATAATTCTAATACACAATTTTAATCATGTTTATCGTGGAGATTTTAGGGCCCACAGTCTAGTATTTTTAGACGGTATCGTTACATTCTCTAGTAGTCACTGCTAGAAGTAGATAAAAAAACTGCTAAAAGTGGCCGTTTTTGACACATTAGCTATCTACTTCTACGAATGACTACGAGGGCATGTAGTGATACCTTCTAAAAATACTAGACTATGGGCCCTAAAATCTCCACGATAAACATTTTTTTTTCTATTAAATAAAAACCTCTGAGGGTGCCACTTTCGGTCATACAACCGCCTTAAGTGGGGTTTAAAATAATAATTATAGAAAATAGCATTATGAAAAATAAAAATAAGTATTCTGTTGGTTTGGTTGAAAATAGTACATTACTGCCGCGGTATATAATGACTGCGTTGCTGGCAGCGATTATGATGGCCGAGAGCGGAGCTTAGCGCAGGTCCAGGCCGTCGCAGCGCGGTCAGCATTGCAGCCCTTGATGGCCAAGCTGGAATAAAGGCCGAGACCGGAGGTCGAGGCCTTTATAGCGCGGACAGCAAGGGCTGCAATGATGACCAAGCTTGAAGGCCGAGAGCGTAGTTAAGCTTAGCTCGAGGCCATCATAACGTGGCCAGCAGTGCAGTCATTGTGGACCAAGGCTTGTATAGTGCTTTACTCAAAAATGCGAGTACTACATAGTACTATAGTGGGTACTTATAACCTAATTTCGAAAAAAATACTAAAATGCAAATATCTCAGAAACGGTGCGTCGGAGCCAAAAAATAAGGTTTTTTTCGACCCCCTAAGGTACCCCGGAAGTGGTCAAAAGGTATTTAATGAAAGGTCAAAAAACGGTCAAGTGCGAGTTTTTTATATTTTTCCATACAAATTTTACATAAAAATACTAACATCACCTGTGTAATAGGGTTTTCTCCCCTCAATGTACAACACCCGCGCAGATAAAGAATGGGATTGAAAATGGCGGCTCACCGCGCTTACCACAACGAGTGTGACCGAGAGAGCGATAGGTGTGGCGTTCTATGTTTGAAACAAAACTCGACAATAATGGATTCTCAAAGGAAATTGCTGGTGGCTAAAACAAGACAATAATGAAATCTCATACAACTTTGCCGCGTCACCATCGGAGGAGCGCGGCAACCCCGACTTTGCTCAAAGAAGGTTGTCAAAATAATGACCATATTACAAGCATTTCTGAGTAAAAAAAATTTTTCTTCTTTTAAGACTCCATATTTTTTACCACAAAATCCATAGTTTTTTTACACTACATGAGTTTAGTTTAGTTACACTTTTATCTCCTAAATTAAACTAGTGAAACTTTTTTTCTGTGCTCTTCCGTAGAAAAGTATTTAAAAATCATTTTAAAACATCATCGCCGTATCATCGTACAAAACCAGTTACATACCAAACATATTCGCAGTAATACCTACCGTTATATTGGAACTGGTATTTCGATCCAAATTAACTTTTGTATGATCACAGAATACATTGATCACTTATTGTATCTAAACATACCCGTAAAGTGAAATTAATCTCTTATATAAAAGTGAAGGGGTGACTGACATATTAACGCCCAGCCCAAACCACTAAACCCAGAGACTTGAAATTTAGTACATAGATACTTTATACAATTAGGCCTCCACTAATAAAGGATTTTTGGGGGGTTCAAAGTTTGTATGGAAAAAATAAAATAGACATTTCGACTTGAAACTTCGTAGGAGTACTTTTAAAAACTTATAAGCAAACACCTGTTTCGTGGTTTTCCGAAAATCAACCCTTAGGTGGTAAATGGGACAAAAAAAGCCCAAATTGACTGACAAATCAGCTAATCGGACAGGTGCGAGTCGGACTCGCCCATCGAAGGTTCCGTTCTTAAATAAAGAGATACACCGTGTTATTAGAAAATATTTTTAAGCACTTATTTAACTTAGACACTGTTTAAATGTGATGATGTCACTTTTTCGATAATATTGTTTGAAAGAGACACCACATTTGAAGTGTCTATGTTAGACAGGTGTTTAAAAATCTTTTGTAATAACACTGTATACTTGTAGTATAAGACGATATTACTTGCCAAATTGCATAGTTTTAAGTCAACGGAATGTGCCCTATAAATGTTGATTCTCTTGAGTGTCGAAATGTGCGTTTTTTGCTGCATAAACGGCCGTATGTTTTATTTTCCGAGAGCTTAAAAGATTGATTTTTTCACAGTTTCAAGGAACTGTGGACCTGAATATATGGTTTTAATCTTAATTCTTAACTCGATACCTTCACGTGTTCTCGAGATCGTGTTGACATTGACAGACAGACAGGGGGTCAAGTCTGCTATGTTCAAAATCGTGTTTCAATGATGTTTGAATGGTAATGCCATTTTTTTGACCCAGTTCTTGTTTCTTAAACCCAAATCCGAAACACATTAAACACATTTGTGTCTCGATTTTAATTTTAAGAAACAAGAACTGTGTCAAAAAGCATTACTATTAAAACACCATTGAAACACGATTTTCACGATAACATTAGCAGACTTGTCCCCCAGATGGACAACAAAGTGATCCTATAAGGGTTCCGTTTTTCCTTTTGAGTTTCGGAACCCTAAAAAGGAAGCGCCAAGCAATGCCTCGTTTTTTTACATTTAATGGGCTTACTCTTGGCCACATTCGACAACCATGAGGCTAAGAAGAGGCCGAAGATGAAGCGAGCTTGCCCAGAAGAAGCCTATTCACTAGGGCTTTAAATATCGCTGGGTTATATGCTTGCGGGAATACAGACGCAGGCAGGGAATTCCACTCCTTGGCTGTGCGTTTCAAATAATATACAAATCCATTATAATGCAATGCGTGAATATTACCTAGACCTTCGTACGCAAGCACTACGTCACACACAACAGTGATGAACAGTGTCAAAGGTTATACCGACGACAAGCTGACAGCGGTAGCGTACACGGTAAACTTTTTAACACTTCTGTCTTCTGAATTTTACATAACTGTCATGGTCATCATGAAGATACGAGAGGTACCCGCGAGTCCGTAACGTCATTCGCATGGACTTTGTTTCAATAATATTTTCATTTCTATTTTTATTACGTAATTACTTTAATAGTTTTCTTATTAGACAAGTATATCGCATAGCCACAGAAACAGAATACATGGCATAGCCACTAAGTTGTGACGTCACAATACACTATCATCATCATATCAGCCGCACGACACCCACTGCTGGGTATATAGGCCCCCAAGGATCTCCACGACGATCGGTCCTGCACTGCTCGCATTCGACCGCTTCCCGCGACCTTCACCCTCACGTCGGTCCACCTTGTCGGGGGGATACCCACGGAGCGTCATCGGTGCATCGGTTCTTCTCGCTATGTGTCCCGCCCACTGCTACCTCAGCTGAGCAATCCTTCGAGCGACGTCGGTTACTTTAGTTCTCCTACGAATCTCCTCATTTCTGATCGATCACGCAGGAAAACGCCGAGCATGGGTCTCTCTGTGACTTTGAGCCTTCTTATGAGGCCAATAGTGTTCGTATTTGAGATTTTAGCATTCACAATGCTATTTTTATATCTTCTTCTTTAGACTGAATTTGTTAGCTGGTTTATTAGGTTTTCACGTCGTAACTACTCAACTGACCATCATAGGGATACAGAAAAGGACATAGGTTCTGTGCCCGAAAGATAGAAAAAAAAACTGTACACATAAGACACATTTTAAAAACCTCAATCAAGATCAAACTAAATAAAGTGATTGTACATAACTTCTAGTTATTTCAAGGGTTTCAAGTAACAATACGTTACAGGCGTAAACAGTGGTTAATTTATCTGTCTCTCTCCCTCCAATACAAAAGAACGTTGAGTGATAAGGACAACAATAACAAGGGGTCTAGAATGGAACAGATAATTAGAAAGGTGACATTCAGTAAGGTCGAATGTAACTTGATCTAGGTTATCAATAAAGCTATCTAATAATATAAATTAATATAAGAATACTTTCAACACACTTGCTCGTAAAGTGAGACCTAATACATCACTTTTAGGACCATAAACCGAGCTATAACAAACGCGTGCAATAATGTATAAAACACTAGGTTGTTATAAAACTATCCCTACAAAAGTTAAATAAGTATATTACTGCAAGTTCTATGCGAGTAAACAGAGCATTCCCAATTTAACCGGGTAATACAGTTATTAATACAAAATTCATATTCATTTTTGAAATAAATAAATGTGTAAGTCCTTAATTAAGTCAAACAAATATCAATTATTATCAAATTATTCATAATATTTTGTTATAAAATATTAAAATATTTGCATTTTATCACTTAAAATTATAATTTTGAAGTAGGCTGTATGCTCACTCGCCCCTTTGTTCGCAAAATATTCTTGCATTGGGCGTGTGAAAAAACCAAAAAAAACCTACGCGTCTTTTCCCATAATTGTCATATTTTGTTTTTGTCGTATTTGTTGCTGTGTGGTATATAATTTCTATATTCCTCCCAAATGTGTTGAAAAACGTCGTATGAACCTCGTTAACTCTTGCTCATTGCACACTTGTCTCATAATGTACTATAGCAAAACTAGAGTTAATAAGGAGTTATAATAACACTTTAGTTTAACGAATAATAATGATATTACGGTTGGTTTTGTTATTTACTACAATTTTAATAAAAATCATTGATTCATACTAACTGAGACGAAGTTATATGTTAGCGGTTTCGTTTAGACATACAATAGGCATATCAACGACCTATTTCACAATAACTATGACTTCCTTTTGAACTAACATAGCACTGATATATGCGAAATATTATATCGGGTCATTTTGAACTTACCATCCAAATTTTGAGGATGTGTTCGGTCCATGAAACTGAACAACTTTCTCTAAGGAACACATGGTCAAATGTGTAAAATAAAAATCGAATTTCCATACAAATCAAAGAGATTTCGTGATCAATTTAGTATGGGATGACCAAATCTTTTTGGCGAAATTTGACACATGTCTCTTAGAGAATGTTATTTAGTTTCATGGACTGGACACATCCTTAAAATTTGGATGGTAAGTTCGAAATGACCCGATATAAGGTTTATGAAATTTTCAATTTGTATGGAGAATTTTCAAGAAGTTGCATTTTTCATACTATCATTTTCTTTGTTTTAACAACCGTGAACACTCATATAACAAAACTTTTATGTGCTAATATTTGAACACTATGCAAAATTGCTAACTTATTCCATTTACGATACTTACAAATAAGTTTTGGCTAAGTTACAACCCCCTCCGGTCACTCTTTTTTGCTCACAAAAAGAGTCACTTTCAAGATTTTTTTTATGCTATGAAAGCTAAAATAAGGACTTTATTTTTTACTGATAGTTGACTATCTAGTCATAATTTGATATAATATCAAGATATTGTTAAATATTTAAAATCATAGAAGTTATTTTTTTCTCTGTATGTGACAAAATATTGTCAATTTCATAGGTAAAGACAATATTTCAAATCTCTTCGATCAGATGATCGAACGTTTCAACGGGTATTCACTTCCCACGGTGGTCTAAGCGTTACAGTGGTGACTAGACTAGTATTGCCGCAGCAATGGATATAACTGCAAATCTTTTTGAAAGCGATAGCAATTTGCAATAGATTTTGAGTTAGACATAGGCTCCTGAATCATAAATAGATCGACTTGTAGTAATTATAGTGCTTGGCCTTTACCTCACCTGATGTTAAGTGACGATAAGGCCGAAGGTGGAAGCGCATTACACCCGGAATCCTCACCACTGAGGAACTGGCTATCTTACCTCTAACTGCCGGAACACAACAATTATTAAATTGTTGTTTTGACGTCAGACTTAAGTAAGATGGTGGTAGCTAGCCAGGCGGACTTGAAATAAGCCCTACCACCAACTAAATCGAGTACAAATTGTACCCCCCTGGGAATGGATCCCGGGACCCCTGCGTCTTACACGGGTTGGCGAACCACTACACCACAGAGGCGGTTAAAGTTCTATAAATCTTAGAGCTGAAAATTTCATCAACTCTTTTATGAACAAATGCAATTCCGACAAAATTAAAATTCTCAAATGGCGAAACGGCACATAATGAAATCTTCAATATTTTGCGTGTGTTCAATAATTAGTAACAAGTTCTTGCGAACGTTTCCGATTAAGTCCATTAAGTACTTACAATCTTTGTGGCACTTACTTTGTTTGATATCAGTTTAATTAAATCATCATTGTAGATGATTATGAAAATTACATTTATTGATGAAAAATTTTAGGTCAATAAGTGTAAGTAAGTTTCATTTCAGGCTGTTAAATGACATAGGAATAGGTAATTCAGTTATATGTGGATAATTGTAAAAAAAATGGATTGAATGTAAAATTAAAAAAAAAACATTAATATCGTCGTAGCGCAAACCAGCTTATTTGATAAAACTGCAAGTTTTTTCTGAACCCTATTTAATAACGTGACAAACCGACAATTTTGACAGTTTTTAACAAATAGGTCGAATTGTCGGGACAGGCGTAGGCGCGCCGTTCAATTAAGATGACAATAATATCCAAATGTTACATGTAAATAGGGACAAAATAGTCTTACCACCTTTAATTAAGTGTCTATTCAGTTACAATTGTAGAGTATCTAAGAAAATTGTCACTGATTTTTAATTTGTCATGGCTATATGGCAAAAAAATTTTAGTTTTAATTTAACTGACAAAGTCGCAACATAAAGATATGAACTTAAGTGTAATTTATGAAAAAATATTACGATTTTACTATATATTTTAATAGGCCCTATGAAAATAAAGATGTGTTTTTCAGCAAATTAAATTAAAGGTGTCAGACGGTTTGTAAATATTCCTCTACTAATATTATTATCCTTCGACGAAGTTAACAACATATATTTTGTTACTATTCTTAAGGCTCGGTTATGCAAAATCATTTGTCTCTTGTCTTTTTCTTTACGTGTAAAGAGTATGCAAAATAACCTCACTTCTGCACTTTTTCTATATTTTTCGTCGTTTTTTCATCATTATCTTTAGCACAATTATCTTTCTTGAAAAAAATTATTGGAGCAACTGCACAGTACGTTAAAGTATATTTTGATGTAGAATTTAATCCGTTTCCGCTATTATTTACGCCAAAAATATGGCCCGCGACAAGCGCTTTTGATGATATTCTGATTTATTTTTACAATCATCTGTGAGGTTTATACGCAAATTAATACTTGTAGCAACTAGATAATCTCTTTAACTTATCGTATGTTTTTTCTTGTGCCTACAACTTTACGTTTTCTATATAAAAATATGGCCCGCGCAAACCATGTTATCCTATTATGGACCCTTAATAAGAATTAACTAACGGAACTGCCTTGACATTGTGTGAGGTGAGGATACCTGTGGCAATTTAACAAATATCTATCATATCAATTTAGTGTTAAACTAAGTTTGACAAGTTTTTCCCGACAACTGCTTACCTGTCGCCTGTCACGAGAAAAAAAATATTAAACAGAATAACAGAAATATGTCAATTTGTCACGACAAATCGACATATTTGTAGATTTTTCCCCGCGACTGTCAGGTGAAATCTTTAAACAAAAAACAACAATCTTTATCTTAAAAATTGTCGGATTGTCACCTGTAATTGTCACGTTCGTCTTAGTAAATTACAAAATAATTATTAATGAATTAAAAAATATAATGAAAACACCAATTACTTATTTTAAAAAAATCAAATACGTAGGTAAATACGTATTTTACAGTTTAAAATTCAAAGCCTAGTTTTTAATGTAAAGATTTTTTTTGAAATATGTAAATCTGATGGACCAGAAGAAATAAAAAAAAATCTAATCGATTACCCAGGAATGCGAGTCCGCTACCTAATTGTCATTCCAATAGGGAATCGCATATTTTAAAAGCGAATAAAATAGACAATTCTTCACAAATTCTATTGTTTACTCGCGCAAGTATACACTTTGTAATATTGAACTTTGTAGTTTAATATTATGCTAATTTATGAACGTCAAACAGCACACGTAAAACATGGAAACAAGTTTTCAACTCTTGCTAATAAACGCAAAAACATTTTTGACACTCAAATGTCAGCATGAAATAACTAGTTAAATAAATAAATATTTATTGACGAAAAGGTAACATCATCGTTGCCAGCCAACGCGTTAACGCGGCCACTTTCGCTGGTATACGGTTAACGAATTTGCATAATAGAAATATGTTTAAAAAAAATAACACTCACTTAGGAAAGCGTTTGCAGTGATTTGCGGTTATTCCAGTCCTGGTTTTATGGACGGGGATTTTTACACGCGCGATTTGACCACACACGATAGAGACACGCTTAAAACACGTCCACCCCGCACTGATGCCGGCGACCTACTGAGTGATACGGTGAAGAGTGGCGTGCGCGCGCGCCGCTGTTCACGTCAAGTGAATTCCGTTTCGTGTGATAGGTGTATGAACCGTTATCACTGCAAATTATGTAAAAAAAAAATGTTGCCGCTTGGAACGTGATTGAGCGGGGTGATTTCAAAATACCTCAAAGTGGCGCCCTCATCTTTATTAAATTTATTGCTTGTACCTTGCTCGTACCTACATTGTATCGAAAATTCACATGTACAGATTGAAGCTAATATAAGGTTGTATAGTTTATTTACAAAGTCGAAGTTTACCTCAGTAAAATATAGTTCGTTTTAGTAGCACTAGCAGTTAGTAGTGTTAGTACGCAAAAGAGGAAAAACTGGTCACTTAGTGGCAGTTAGAGATAAGATAGCCAGTTCCTCAGTGATGAGGATTCCGGGTGTAGTGCGCTTCCACCTTCGGCCTTATCGTCACTTAACATCAGCACGCGTAGCATGACCAACATCGAGATAAGATTCGACTCACAGAACAATGGCTTGTCTACACCGAAATGTCACTTTTGTCGGGTTGAGATCGAGATACTCATGCTCGCATTTAACAACTAGTAGACTCGTATTGTTCTTTGTCGTGGTCTAATGTCAAAAGTCGACAAACACGAGCTTTTCTCTTCAACTGACATTAATTTGACAGTTGAATCAGAGAAACTTGTCTACCACCCTTTGAGTAGTCGAGAAGGTCGAGAGAGAGTTCACAGACTAATAAGAAGATTCGAAATAGTTTTCTACGTATTTTATTTTATATGAATCTAAATTTCCCAATAAAAATAAATCTAAATTGTCCGTGCTTATATTTTATCCTTAAAAACAAAATTAAAATTATTTTCATACGTTGATTTCAATATTTCGTAATTTTCTCGTCATTTTACACAGACTACTAAATTAACAATTTCGTTAGTAGTCTGTGTTATCTTTTCAAAATATTCTCAATAAAAGAAAGGCAAACGAATTTATATCCATACAGCTATATTTAATTAGTTTTTGGAGTTTAGCGTTGTGAAATCTATAGAAAGGAACGGTGCTTTATGAGAAATAAAGTAATTATTTTCTATTGGCAATATTATTCTTCTCGAGCTCGAGAGAGCTTGTCTACGGAAGAGAACGCTTTCTTGAGTGCCTCTTTATCTTAGAACTTATAAAAAAATGAGAATCATGTTTAAACTAAATTATTTCGGATCATTTTAGATAATTTTGACGTTTATTGGTGTTGAAATAAAAAGATTACCTTTAAAATTCACTTTTTTTATTAAAAGACATTAAAAGGTCTCGAAACTCTGAGAACGAGTCCCACCTGTCTGTCAAACTGTGCTCAGCAATCGAGAAGGTCGAGACGACAAGTCTTCGTAGACAAGAGTCCCGTTTGCTCATGCTACGCGTGCAGGTGAGATGAAGGCCAAGCACTATCCCGTTGTACATAAAAAAGCAATAATCACCCATTTTTAGGGTTCCGTAGCCTAAACGGTAAATAACGGAACCCTTATAGATTCGTCATGTCTGTCTGTCTGTCCGTCCGTATGTCACAGCCACTTTATTCCAAAAGTATTAAAACTACACATTTGAAACTTGGTAGGTAGATGAATTCTGTTAACCGCTTAACGATTTCAATACAAAAATAAAAACAAAAAAAGATAAAGGGGGGCTCCCCATATATGTAACCGACACTAAAATTTTTCTTTCTTCAAACCAATACGTGCGGGGTGTCTATTGGTAGGTCTTTAAAAATGATATTGAGGTTCCTAAGACAATTTTTCTCAAAGTCAACCGTTTGAAAGATATTCACCGCCAAAGTGGTAAAATGTGTCCCCCCCCCCCTCCCCCCCTTTAACTTTTGAAATAAGAGAGCGAAAAATCTAAAAAAAATATATGCTGTAGATCTTAATAAACTCTTTCAATGAAAATTGGTTTGAACGACATTTATTTTGTAGTTTTTGAGATATATGACATTTTCCAAAACCGCAATTATATAACTTTGTCATTCATACCAAGACCAACACTAAAAAACAAAGTTATTTTTGCAGACGAAAAATGATAGTGGTTGTTATGGTATAAGGTAACTACGGAACCCTACGGTACGTGGCCCGACATGCACTTGGCCGGTTTTTAGGCATAGGATAGGCCTCCCGTGACCTCGAGGGTCTCCCAGACTATGATATCGATCCAGCGCTGCCAGCATCCAGCGGCTTTTTGCGACCTTCGCCAAATTGTCCGTCCATATTGTCGGGGACGTACTAAACGGAACGGAAGAACAATAATATATCAAAACTTTTTTTGATATATATCATTAGAAGAGAATCGTCCGTTGCAAAAATGACATTTTTTATCCACAACGAGATAGTACTTGGCCTTCACCTCACCTGATGTTAAGTGACGATAAGGCCGAAGGTGGAAGCGCACTACACCCGGAATCCTCACCACTGAGGAACTGGCTATCTTACCTCTACCTGCCGGAACACAATAATTTTAAATTGTCGTTATGGCGTCAGACTTAAGTAAGATGGTGGTAGCTAGCCAGGCGGACTTGAAATATGCCCTACCACCAAACAAACCGAGTACAAATTGTCCTAGGAATTGAATCCGGGACCCCTGCGTCTTACAACACGTGTGGGCGAGCCACTAGACCACAGAGGCGGTTAAACATGACATGACATGTTAATAAAATAGTTTTTACGCAACGCTACTTGTGTGTAGAGAGATCATATTATACATATTAATATTTAGGTATTAACAATCACCTTCAAACGACATTCCTGAAACAATGTAGAAGACTTGTTAAAAATTAGTAGGTAATTAAAAAACAGCAAACATCAAGACTTTTTAACTCCGTAAGTGTGGCCTTCACTGCTTGCTATGTTAGAGTGAGATTAAATCGCCTCTTTGCGATGACAACGTGACATTTCCAAAACTGCAACCTTCCAGGAGACTACTTCCTTCCATATAATAAAAAAACGTTTTCAACGAGATGTCACGTTGTCATCGCATAGAAGCGACGCCTCTTTGCAATGACATTGTGACTAGGGATTGCAAAATCCGGATTTTTTTCAAATCCGGATTTAAGAGTTTTCGTCACTTACAAATCCGGATTATCCGGATTTTTCGAAGTTTTAATTTAAATTTTCAATTTTTTTCTTTTCCTCTTATGTCATGCTAAATGATAAGATAATAATAAGATTGAAGGCACGTGTTTTATTTAATGAGTTCGCAACGACTAAAAATAAAAAAATACAGTGTAGATTGTTTGTAATCTGTGTTTCTTAATCCATTGTAATACTTATTAAGTTATCACATGCATAATCGGTCAGATCAAAAGCAATATTTGCGTAGTAATTAATAATTTAAATAAATGAAATAAAAAACTATAGAGGTGCTGATATAGACAGCAACCACCATATGGCTGTCGCGGAATTGCATCTCAAGGTCGCGGTAGCATGGTCAGCCGGAAGACCTGGCAAGCTTGGAAGAAGGTATGACGTATCTAAACCCAGTGACACGAACACCTGCAACGAGTTTAAAATCGTACTTCGTAATCGTTTCTCTTAACTCAGAACAGATGGCAACTCTCTAAATGAGGAGTGAAACCAAATTAAAGTGGCTTATACAGAAGCCAGCTCCATGGTTTTAGGGTACAAATCTCGCAACCTAGAAGACTGGATATTGACTTCAACTTGGGAGCTCATCAACAACAAAAGAGCGCTTCAATTAAAACTGCTAGAGTAGATCCACCCAAAGAATCACTCCGATTTTACATCAGACAGCAGTAATGGCAGACTCGCAAGTAAATCTATTGCAGCACGCGAAAAGATAAGAGAATGTGGGCTGACGGTATTGCCGATGTTTCATTACATTATTATCAGGGTTAAAAATCAACACCCGAAAGACCCAAGAGATGAGATCTGGATCAGGAAACAGCGCACAGGATGTGTGGAACGCGTCCACAAATTCACATATCTCGGAAGTGTCATGTCAAACATAAATTATATATCGGGTCATTTTGAACTTACCATCCAAATTTTAAGGATGTGTCCAGTCCATAAAACTAAACAACTTTCTCTTAGAAACATGTGTCAAATACAGCCAAAAAATTTTGATCATCCCATACTAAATTGATCACATGATCTCTTTGATTTGTGTGGAAAGTCGATTTTTGTTTTACATATTTGACCATGTGTTTCTTAGAGAAAGTTGTTCAGTTTCATGGACTGAACACATCCTCAAAATTTGGATGGTGAATACAAAATGACCCTGTATATATTGAAGAAAAGTTGAGGACTCACATTAATTGTCATGTGTACGATACGGATCGGTGCAGACGCAAAGTAAAAAAATAGAGAACGCGTAACGCGGCCAAGCGCCGCTGTTTACATAGAGCCACGAGCGACAAACTTGTGGCAAATGAACTCCTGGCGTTCCTACAACAAAATCTGGACGTCATGGATGAGGTGAGCGCACTGCAAATTTGCTAGTCCAACTTCAGTGAGGACGATGTGGCTACGGTAAATAAAACTATTGTACGAATCTCTCGGCAAGAGCAAGCAGATGGTGTCCCGGAGGCGTGAGGCGACACAGAATAGCCTGCAGGAGATCATCACCCTGTTCAAGGAAACCGACCCCGATAACATGCCGACGTTCGTGGCGAGGGACCTCAACAAGCTGCCTCCTGTCACCTTTGATCACGTCGATGTGACTTGCCTCCTGAAGGATATCGTGCCCCTAAAGGCGAGTTTGGCTGAAGTGATGCTGAAATTCCAAGCATCCAAAACGCTCGCCTGAGAGGCGTGCGCCCGTCAGCTGTCAACGGAATTTCGCTGCTGTTGCTGCCAACAACTCAAGGCCGCAGTCGCAGCAGACAGCTCTCGTCGAGCTCCTTCACAGAATGTCGTTCGACCGGGACAAGATGAAGACGGTTTCCTCGAGGTTCTGAACAAAAAGCTACAGCGTCAGCGTTGTCAGCGAACGTGGCAGAATCACCATGGCACTGCACCGACAGGGCCGAACTTCCTGCTCTGAGCTGCCATACCGACCACGGCCGTGTATCTGTCCGGCCTGCACCACACCAGACACCACCACTACGCAGGAAATGATAGAGTACATTAAGAATAAAAGCAACTTTTGTTTGAGAGTTCAGCCTCTGGAGTCGCGCCATAATACCAATTTCAAAGCGTTGTGGTGCGTGGTGCGCCCAACAGGAAAGTTAGACGTTTTCATGAAGGAAGACTTTTGGCCGCAGGGCGTAGTGTACAGGCAGTTCGAAAGACAATCACTGCCCTGTGCCCCCGATTTGACACAGAAAATAGTGTCAAATTAATTCTGTACTAACATTGCTATTAATTTATTAACGAACAATATTGTTTTATATATTTTAATAGATGTTTAGTTTTTAAAATATATATCTATGGGCCATTGTTGCCTGATTATAAATAAATAAAATAAAAATAAATTAACTGTAGTCAAAATCCGAAAAAACCGGATTTGAATGTTAAAATCCGGATTTATCAGAAATTCGAAAATCCGGATTTTTCAGTCATTTTCGAATTTCGAAGTATCCGGATTGCAATCCCTAATTGTGACATCTCGTTGAAAATGTTTTTTTATTTAGGAAGTAACCTCCTGGAAAGTTGCGATTTTGGAAATGTCACGTTGTCATCGAAAAGAGGCGACATGATCAGTCTGGCATCAGTCCATTTCATCTAGGGTTACCAGACGTCAGGATTTGTTCTGAGTTGTCAGGCTTTTTGGGTCCCTGTCACTCACAGTGTCGTGTCGTCGGTCGGTGGGACCTGTCTATCTTGTGTGTATGAGTTACGCGCGCGATAGCTTGACTTCTGTTTTCTCTCTATTTTGTGTTAACACCCACCAATCCGTATTGGTCCCGCGTGGTGGGTTATGGCCCGTCCTCCTTATCCACCCTTACGCCTTTATTTAGCACACCTTCGCCGCGAAACCGTACCAGCGGCACCGCTGTAGTTCCACTATGAGTTTGTAGGAATGTAGTAGGGTATGGATGTATGGAGAGAAGTGTGGCCACTAGTAGGAAGGCCAAAGTGGAAGATCTTTCTCCGGGCTGGGTGATCTTAGCCCGGGGACCGCGGTCCAACCGATGATGGTTGGAAGTTGTATATTATATAGTTTGGTGGCTGAGAAAACTTCGATAGCGGGATGTAGGTTTCTCCATATATTCTTCATACTACGAGGTGCTATTCCTTACTAATCTTAGTGTTTATTCGACACCTTAGATTATTTATATGTCAAGATGGACAGTCGAAGTACGAACGCGTCAAAAAAATGGTCACCCAACTGTTGGGTGATGCGCTGTCAGTGTCAATTGTGCCATCATTGTTTACGTACGTGCAGCGTGAGAAAATTTTATTGTTAAAAATGAGGACTTGTGCAGTAAAAGTGTGCAGAAATTATCAAGGACGATTTAGAACAATAAATAAAGTCACCTACCATCGGTAAATACCTCAATTTCGTACCAATTCATGTTTTATAAATAAAATAATTTCTAGTACAAATTTTTATTGTGTTGTCAGCTTACTCACCTAAAAGTCCCTAGTCAACTTAAAAGGCCTGGTAAAAGGCCTCAACAAAGCCTCAGCCTTGTACCAGGTGTACTCTGACATTCAAAAACAAAAACGTCGTGGAAAAAAATTTTGTTGTTAGATCAATTTGTTATAGTACCTACTACGTTTGATTTCACGTAATATTACTACGTTATACTGCTTATTACCTACTAGCTTTAGGGATGTCGAAAGTGAAAAAAATATCGATATATAGATATTTTCAAAAATATCTAAAATAATTTCGATACCGGGAAAAAATATCGATATATCGGAAATATTTTCAAGAAAATATTAACGTTTTAAATTTCTAGTGTTTTAGGTCAATAACATCTCTGCCTATCTTACAATTTCAATTCAAAATCAAAAATATTGATATTTACTTGTTATTCAAATATTGAAATTATTTATTACTAGCTTTCGCCCGCGACTTTGTCTGCGTGGAAAGTTTTTTGGCTATCCCTCGGGAACAGTACGTTTTTCGGGATTAAATGTACCCTATGTCTTTCTCTGTACCCTCGGCAAAGTGTATGTAAAATTACATGAGGATCGGTTCAGTAGTTAAGACGTGAAGGCGTAACAAACAAACAAACAAACGGACTTTCGCATCCTTACTAATATTATAAATGCGAAAGTACGTTTGTTTGTTTATTTGTTTGTTGTATTAGTGACTATTATAATATTAGTGAGGATGAGGATGAGGATAATTTAAAAATTACTGATAATAAAAAAAAATCATACGTTTTCGATACTTGACATTTTATTTCGATGATACACCTTTGTTTCAAACCTTTTATTTTAAACAAACCTGTACCACGTGCAAGTTTTGAATATTTTAATTACACCAGGTTGAAAAGATTTCATTAGTTTACATATTATACAACGTGTAACTAAAAGGGGGTATCAACCCGAAAGGAGGTCAATGTACTCGTGAATCTGACCACTTTCCACGAGAAAAAAAAATTAAAATCGAAAAAAAATTCTGGTCCCTCCATAGAAAATTTGAATTTGCCGCCAACATTTTGTATGGAGAGTTCAAATTTTTTTATTTTATTTTAATTTTTTTTTCTGCTGGAATGTATTCAATTTTACGAGTACATTGACCTCCTTTCGGGTTGATACCCTCTTTCTGTTACACGTTGTATAGTATAAGTAACTATTTTATGTTGATTTAAACTTTTTGTGTTTCAATATTATTTTTAAGGAGAGCATTTCTGTTATTATTTTTTTACATAAATTTCCATGAATGTCTTTGATTTCGGGTTGGCTGTCACTTCGACTGAGATTTCGATACCACCTAAAAACTCGTAAACGATAAAAGCTACAGCGTTGAAGTCTTAGAGATCTTGTCTAATAGATCTTGGTAGATTCTTTTGCGTTACATATTATGGACTTACCCGGTTAACATTTGCAATGGTGATGTCGGGCTTTCGTCGGGAGCACCTATAGTAAAATCTGTAACTTCAAAGTAATAGACCGATTTGTGTGATTTAAACTTTAACTTCTGAGTAATGTTAGATGAGTGTACTGTGTCTGTGTAATAACTATGAAGTTTAATCTGTTTATTCGTAAAATAAATAAAATATATTTTTGACATTATGTTTGATTATAGTCGAGTAGAGTTAATTTATCGATAAACCAAAATAACAACCAAAAATTTACCCCATCTCTAAGAACATCTGCTCTCAAAATGTACCTCCGATAACGTAGTCTATTTACTACATAGGTATCCTTATAATAAGGATAGCTAGGTATGTTAGTATCAATTATATTTCTTACAAAGACCATAGGATAGGTAAGACACATTTACGTAGTATTTTTCGTAGATTGTAAATAGACTCGATAGTCCTTGCTAAATTTCCCCACATTTTTAGGAAACCTTTCAACACCTGGTATCATTATGAACGCACACATGGTTGAGTAGAATGACGCGGCGCGAGTGTAGCTACGTAGCTATAACGCACACCAGCCAAAAAAAGTTGGCTCGTTTTATTTGTACGTAAAAAGCGGCAGCACTCTATCTTGACATATAAATAATCTAAGTTCGACACTAGCGCCATCTAGTAACATGGTGATGAATCTTGTTGCAACCATGTGTTGGTATGTGCGGCGTAAGGTAGATGCCGCTACATCACTCCCCCCCTGAGACCGGAGGTCGATAGTCCAAGGGTTGTCCAAGCTCAGCTGTCAGTGCGTCAGAGCTTTGCAAGTGCCAGAATAGAGTGCTGCAGGAGATGCCCCAGTATGCGGTGAGTCGAGACAGTCTAGGGTGAGTCGAGACAATGTGGGGTGAAGAAAGGCGCGTCCGCCAGTGCTGCAGGTAGATCCGTGTCCACGGTGAGTCGGGACCTGTCCACGGTGAGTCGGGACAGTGGAAGGTGACGGTAAGTCCGAGCTGCTGGTGAGGTGCGCAGAGCTGCCACGCCGGAGTAAGGGCCCAGTGATGCTCCAGTCGTGGGCTTCGAAGACCATTTTTTGCGATGACAATTTGCGATAATGACGATCTGCGTCAAAACTCGAGGAACGCCTGTGCCCCAACAGTGAGGACAAAAAAAACGGCTGATGTGCATGGCTGATGTGAAAGTACCCCCTCATTCGCTTGACCGCAACGCACTTGACCTATAAGCTCAGCTCTGACCTCCGAGTCGCGAGATAACTACTGTGTGTAACAGCATTATGTAACTGTGTACGCAACATTGCGAGCGATAAATAAGTTTACGATCGGAAACGATATCGATTTTATTAAAGTACGCTCTCAGACCAAATAAAAAAGGGAAGACGTAGTCCTCTGAACAATGCAGTGAAGCCAATAAAACTACGCCTTGGCGTGTACACACACAGTTACACGCACACACATGTAACGAAACTACGCCTTTTGTTAACAGCCAGCGTGCGAAGCGGACGTACCAGGACGTACTAATAAATTATGAATTTCACCAAAGAAAATGCCGAATTGTGTAGTGAAAAGGTGTAAAAACACATAAAAAGCAGGATGGAGTCACATTTCACACGAAAGTAAAATTGGAAACTAATATTTTCACTAATTCAAAATAAACGTTAAGGTATTACTTGAAACACAAAACGTCAACACAAGTGTTGCCATGCCAAACGTTCTTTTTTAAACCTGTTATTGGGTAACATGGAAAGTAACGTAACGTTATTTGTTTCTTGTTAAAAATAACGCGTTAATTATTTCTGTTTCTGGACTGTTTTTACCCACGACGAACGGAACGGAATGGAGGTGGTATATGCGTTTGGGGTTAGAATACTGTGATCCATCAGTATTTAATTAGGGGCCTATTTCATAAAATATTAGTAACTTTACTATAACAATTTACCATTGTTGTTATTGGGGTAGAACTGTTTCTTAATAATTATAAAACATAATCTCTACCCCAATAAACTACTACAATGGTAAATTACTGTACTTTTTCATACTTTTATGAAATGGACCTCTGATTAAATACTGATGATCTCAGTATTTACCACGCGTGTAGCCGTCGCCTCAGAGGTTGTTTGTTTGTTTGTCTATGTCTGTTACCATTTTCTTCGGAAACTACCTTCTGGGCCGATTTCAATGCAGTTTTTGTCGTTTTTCAAAAATTACTAAACCGATTTCGCTACGGCTTTCTGTAATGGTTTTCGGCGATGCTTCTTAGATAAGTGTTATAGTATTTAGCCGCTAGGGAGTGCTGCAGCATCATGTTTTCATTTATCTCCATAACGGTTTGACCGATTTAGATGCTGTTTTTACCTGACTGCAAGAGGGTTATGTTTTTCGCGCGTATCTTCTATCTTGTATGTATGTAATATTCTTTATTACCTCATATCTTTTAAACGACTGAACGGATTTCTATGATTAAGATATCGTTAGATTCGTCTTGTCAGCCCAATTGTTCTTAAGAAGATGGCGTTCTAAAAAACTTCTTAAGAAGGTGGCGTTCTAAAAAACCAACATGGCGGCTATACGGTGCTATTATACGTAGAGGAAAAAAAATTTTTTTTTTTTTTGCGGGTTTTTTTAAAACTAGATAAAGTATGAATTCTTTAAAAAAATTAAAATGAAAAGCAACATTTAAAACTTTGAAAAAACCTACGTCACCTAAAATAGTTATTTTTAATCCTGCAATCCCTGATGGAAATGGAATATTTTGTCTCATTTTCCGGGCTTAAAGGATTAAGTGAAAAAAATAGGTGTTCCTAACAAAGGTAAAATAAGTGGTTTTACGAAAATATCTCCCAATTTAAATTAATTTAGGTAGGGTACTATACATACATATTGAAGGAAGGATGTTATGAGTTTGACTGATTGACTGATGGAAAGAACAAATCACATCATGCAACCATCAGTCACTACATTACACGGTAGGTTAATCATCAGTCACAGCCCGTGACTGTGGTTAAACTGACAGCAAAACCTACCGTGTAATGGATGCCTAACATGTCAGAACAAACATCTTGCCTTAAATACACGAAACTTTAGTATTCGTTAGTTTTTTTTTTTACATTTTTCCTATTTCCTTCCTACTTCCGCCACTACTTTTAAAGCGAGCTACTCACAGCCCTGCATGCAGGGCTTTGAGAAGCTCACTTTTTCTATCTATCATTAGGCGACGGCTACACGTGTGGTAAATACTGTGATCCATCAATATTATTTATCAGGGATCTATTTAATAAAAGAATAAAAAAGTAAAGTAATTTACCATAGTAATAGTTTATTGGGATAGAATTATGTTTTATAATTAATAAGAAACATAATTCTACCCCAATAATAACTGTGGTAAATTATTATAGTAAATTCACTAATCTTTTATGAAATAGGCCCCTGATTAAATACTGATGGATCACAGTACCAGGCGTGTAGCCGTCGCCTCACACCCGAGTCAGAATAGCTGAATGCCTATCATAGTCTGCGTCTCTTTCATCAGTAATAAATAAAAGAGACGCTTTGATAGCCATTCAGAAAACTGACAAGTTTTAAGAGCTTGTAATACCCCCCTTGGGACCGTATTATGATCTCTTGAATCCAGGCAGTTTTTTGTATTGATTCTGATATGTGATAAATAACGTTATTATTTCATAACGCGTTATTTTTATAACATTGGGGTAATATGAATTACTATGGCAACACCGGCTCACACACTAATGCATGAAAAAATTGGCTTCAGTCCCTTGCTTGGAAGACTCCGTCTTCCCTTTTTATTTGGTCTGAGAGTACGCTACCTACTGATGTAAAGACAAATAAGGAGCATCCTTACTTATACCACAGAATATAAAATAGTACCAAACATCTAATACCACAAAATAATTTAGTACTAAACGTCTAATGCTACGGCTCCACCTGCGTCTTAACGCATAGCTTAAAGCGTTAATCTAGGCGTTACGCAGATGTGGCCAAGAGTTTAACGTGTTAATTTACAAATGACAGTACTAAATACACCTAACGCCTTAAGCCGCGTTCCCACGATCGGCGCTACCACGCACCGCACTGACCGCACCGAGCCGCACGCAGCACGCACGAGGACGAGCAGCGCACCGATCTTTTGAAGTTACCGGCGAACGCGTCGTTTCCCACGGTGCGGTGTGTCGGTCTTGTCTGGTGCGCTCTCGTGCGTCTACTCTACAGACGCACCGTGGGAAAGCACCTTTAGCTAAAGCGTAGTTGGACATTACCACTTACGTTAACGCAGGTGGAGCAGTAGCATAATACGATAGAATATTATAATAGTACCAAATGTCTAATACTACAGAATAATAGTAAAATAATAAACATATAATTCTAAAACCACAGAATATACAACGTGTTAATGAATGAACCCAAAATAAAATGAGAAAAACCGTTTCTTTGGACCAACAAACTAAACAACTTTTACTATGGGACCAACTCTGAAATCGCGAACAATAAAAATAACATTTGTATGAAACACAAAAACCAATTCAAACAGTTATTTTCTTTCGGTAATCCTAAATAGGTACTTAGGTACTGATAAATTATCATACTCTCAGACGGAAAATATTGGAAAGAGTCAATGAAATTCATCGCATTTTGATGAAAATTAAATAGACCAGCTAAATAAACACAAACTAAATATTTTTTGCATTGTACAAAAATAGCATTGTGATTACGAATGCTGATTAATTATTTTAGTTAAAATAAGCATTTTACTTACACCATACATTTGTTTAAAATTAGTTTATTTTTTATTTTTGGGTAAGAATTTTGTAGGTAGATTTGCATAATACAAGCAAATATTGCAAACTTAGCTAGTTCTAGGCTTAGAAAAGTCAAAAGAGGTTAAAGTAACCTGTTTCACTGGTAGGTATCCGTGTTTCACTAAATTTAAGTCATACTTGTTTTAGGGTTCCGTACCCATCACGTATTTTAAGGGGGGGGGGGGGCCTCCCACACAATACAAGTGATGGAGGGGAGTGAAACGCAACGGAAAATTCTGAAACTTTTTTCTATGACTAAGGGAGCTTATTCCTACCTATAAAAAAAAAATCAGCCAATTTGTTTTTTTTTTTCAGACATTCCTCATTACTATTTTTTCATGGAATCCATACAGATCATGCTACAATACAAGGGCTGGATACTGACGCGCCCCGACAGCTTAACTGACATGTGCTGGAGTGAAGGAAGTGACCATCAGCCATTTTTAATGTCCCCACTGTTGGGGCACAGGCCCTCCTTATGGGTGGATAAGTAGGATGGGCCCACCACGCGGGCATAATGTGGATAAATGCAGCCGGGACCAACGGCTTAGCACGCCTTCCGAAGCACTCGAGATAATTGGTCACCCTTCCCATGACTGACTCTTGCGGAAGTAGCTTAACCTCCGCAATTGCTGGGCCAGGCGCTAAACCATAGAGCTCATCGAGTGAAGAAATGCTTGTACATAAAGCCTTTCTCCCCGCCTTTATGGTCTTGTTGTTTGCCCACTCGTGTAAGACGCAGGGGTCCCGGATTGGTACAATTTGTACCCGTTTAGGTTGGTGGTAGGGCTTATTTCAAGTCCGCCTGGCTGGCTACCACTATCTTACCTAAGTCTGATTCCATAACAACAATTTAAAAATTGACGCGTTCCGGCAGTTAGAGGTAAAATAGCCAGTTCCTCAGTGGTAAGGATTCGGGTCGTAGTGCACATCCTTCGGTCATAGCGTCCCCGCAGACTACAGACCAAACTGTCGGCTGATAGTTGGCCAATAGTTGATTTTGTATGAAGAATCGGCCGACACCGAATCGTTCTACTGTGCGCACTTGCATACACCTTCATACTGATTGAGAGCCCGACTAAACTGTCGGCCGATAGAAAGTCTGCGGGCACGCTTATCGTCACATAACGTCAGGTAAAATGAAGGCCAAAAAAGACGTGCGAAATTCATAAAGAAAACGTACGTTTGCGTGCCCATTTCCTGATAGGAGTGCTCGGGGCACGTGAAAGATAGCCTTTGACGGGGCAATGTCGCGTGAATGTCGCGCTGTCCTCTACGGCGACCCTGTAAACCAATTCCGATTCCCGATCAATCGACATGGAGTTAAGCGCTGTCTTCACGATCCATCTTGCTTAAGGCTAAGAGACGGTGCCATAGAAAGGTGCAATGCGCATATTCAACCGCGGTGATTGGCGCTCTGCCATGCCACTTTGCAAACAAAATGTTCTGAATGTTTTTCGCGTTCGTTTCGTCCCCCCCACTCCCACAAAAATCTGACGTGAGATTTTTTAAAACGCGTATTTTTAATGTAATTACGTTAATGTATGCTTGCTTGCTTTGCATTTATTTTAATAAACATTATTGTTTAGGATTTAGTCATATTTTAGTAAGAAAAATGATTAACTTAGTTTAACCCAGTTTTTTCGCGATGCTGTTTCTGCAGAAAAAAAATTACGTGATATTTGCCAAGACACCCTCTCTCCCCCACGTAATATTGGGTGAGCTTCGGCTCGACACCATCCCCCTCCCCCTTAATGCCTCACGTAAATTAATTACATTATATATCGACGTAGGGGGGCCATCGTTAGCGCAAGCAATTTCCACCTAGGGTGGCAGAGCGCCGTCCTTGCGACTGTATAGCGTTTACCGGTTCTTCTTTTAAGAAGGACACTCACTTGGTCTAAAATCTATGCTCCATCGCGCCTCACGCCTTTAAAACTTTTTTTTCTTCTAACTAACCCTACCTTCCGAAAATCACAATATCGTCATAATAAAATAGGGAATGGTTTTACACGAATTGCCGTCTTACAAATTTACTCTGCATTTGAATTTACGAATACATAACAGTATTGTAAGAAAGTCTTATCCATAGCTTGACAGAAAATCTAGAGCTTGACATTGAATTAAAAAATTAGCGCGTTTACGTCTTGAAATGACGCGCCGCCATTTTCGCCGCGCCCCCTAGAAAGAGAAGAGGATACTTCCGCCGCCAGCTGTCTACTCTCCATCCGTCATATCTGTCTTAGGAATTTTCGATCAGGGTCACGTGACCCTGACTGACTGACGCGAGTTTTACATTTTTTCCCTGTTACAAAAAAGCGTACAATGCCGCTAAAGAAGTTTTCACTTCAAATATGGTATCAAATTGATCCACCAACTCTGGTCGGCTAACTCGAGTTGAAACCAAGTTACGGGAATTATGCAACAGGTTGAATCGAGTTGGAAATAAACCGAGTTGGCCCATCGCTAGTCATGGCTGTCTCATCTTTGAAATCACTAAAGCTTTTGTTTATGGCCCACGGGACACATTTATAGGTACACAAACAACAGATGAACTATTAAAACTATGGTATGGAAGGGACTAGTTCGGAAGAGAAGTGTTGGCCAACCTACACAATGCTGGTGTGATGACATAAAAGAAATCACAGGAAAAGGCTGGATACAGAAAGCTAAGAGTCGAACAGAATGGATGCAGATGGAGGAGGCTTATACCCAAGAAGGGATTGAAAATTTATTAATATTGTTTGCGAACCAAATGTACATTTATATAATGTATGAGCTTAATTCATCAATGTCACCAGCATCCAGACAACAATAGAAAATCTATTGTGTCTCATGAAATTTATAAATATGGCCCTATGCCCTAAAGAGGGCCATTACAAGTATTAAATACGTTAAGGGGTTGTGTATTCAAAAAGGTTGAAAAACTGATATAGAAAATGTAAGGGTTATGTACTGTGATGCTCGATTGCATCTATTACAAACTTTTTAGTCGTTGCGCAAGTAGTAAGTCAAATAGAGAACATTTGTTTCTTTATTATCTTTGAAAGCTCATTCTGCTTTTGTTCCGGAAAAACATGTCGGTTCAACGAAAAGTATATTCGTGAAAAAGATTGAAAAATACACAAGATCACACAAAATCGGTGTTTAATTATAGTAGCTACGCCACCCATGTGTGACAGTACTATAAGATTCAAACTTTATGACTTCTGTGAACTTCACGCGAGACGTTGCAAAGAACACAAATTTGAAGTGTGTGAAAGAGACGTAGGGCACAGCTAGGCAAAGTAGCTAACTTCACACATGTCATAAAGATTGAATCGTATAATACCTGTGGTTTTGGAGTCATCAACAACTGGAAAGATAGGTTTTGTTCTACTATGCGCGCCAAATAAGAATAGTATCGACAACTTCACGGCACTGGACAATTTTGTTATTGCTTGGTAGAATTGATAACTTCATAATGTATACGATGTGCATAAAAAGAAACTAAATATATAAAAATATTATTTTTATTATTGCTGGCATCAATCAGCATGGCAAACGATCATTGGATTTTTTGCTAGCAGTACAAAATTGTCCAGTGCCGTGAAGTTGTCGATACTATTCTTATTTGGTGCGCATAGTACTAGTTCTACCATTTAAAAATTTTAGGTTAGGTAAGTAGGTACTGTAAAAAATATGTTTCAGCACGAAAAACAGTGTTAAACTTATTCAATGCGTTGTACGGTAACAACAACAATCGATAAATACGATATAAAAATGAGGAAAACATGAAAACGTATGAAAAATCTTTAGCCACCAACATTTCTGACGAAATAAAAAAAATATGATAAAAGTAAAATTACCCAATGTAAATGATGCGTTATCCACAATTCGCAATCAGTGATAATTACTGAATAAGTAAACAACCGAATCAACTAGCTTAAGCGATTAACTTGTCTAAAAATCTACTCATAAATTATACAATTGATTGAAAAATCTTGATAACACCCCGATTGATCGCTTATTTATTCATTTGTGGCGTACAATAAAGGTATTTTGCAACAAAACTTACTGTTATCTGCTACTCGTTGTGCCGTAAATCAATAATAACACTTAAATGCACTGATAAAATTATATTGATAGGTAATAATCGCTCATTTAAATAAATTACAGTTCGCTAGCAGCCAAGCCGTCACACACGCACACAAACAATGACATTGACATGAACAAGAATGACATGACATACATGAAGGGTTGCCAGATGTCTAAGTCAGTAAATCGCAAAAAAAGGCCCTCAGGTAGCCCAAAATCCCGCAAATCCATTTCTGATTTAAGTAGCCCAAAATCGCAAACATTTTTATCTAAGTAGCCCAAAAATATACCAGTCATGATCAAAATATCGATTTAAATCTCACTCATTTACTAGGAATATTTTGAATTTCCAAGAAAATAAAACAAAAATATTTCAATAAGTATTTTTTTTATTTGAAGAATGGGTTGCCATTTCCATGAGTATTTTTTTATTTGAAACATGGGCTGCCGTACTGAAGAAATAAAACTACCATAATATTTCAACAATAAAAAAAATATAATATGGCCTAAAGTGAGGAATTTTCGTGGTTTTTGCACTCACGTTTTCTTAATTGGATGTTGCCATTGCCAGCGAAGTGAAGTAGCCCAAAAATCGCGCAAAAAAATGTGTGAAGTAGCCCAATTTGAGACAGTCGCAAAATACGAAAAACCAGTCGCAATTTCGGTCGTGAGGTAGCCCAAATCGCGACATATCGCCCAATATAGCAACCCTGCATACATGTCTTCTTCTTCTTATTTTTGTTTTGGCAATCTACTTTCCTCTTGGAGGTAATTTTTGCCAGTGTCGAGTGTTGAATAGTTCAGTGGTAGAATGTTTCATCGCATGTGCATCGCAGGTGCATCGCATTCCAATGCTGCTTGGAGCATTTGGCACCAAGTATATCAAGACAGTTTACTTGGTAAGTTCTGCCGAGGTACTACAGTAAAAGTCTCGGCTTCACACAACCAAGATCGCGCCTATTTCAATTATCCCACATATTGTTCAGTTGCGTAGACACTTGTACAACAAAACTGCACCAATTTTAAGACACAATATCCACTATGAATCAATTTGCAAATAATTAAAATAGACACCAAACCGAACTTGACAAATGGCGCCAAAAAACTCCGACATACATGTCAGTGGTCTCGAATCGCACGTCAAAATGCGAAATCGGTAGAGTTGCCAATAATTATCGGTAGTTTCGTACTCAAAATCGGTATATTAGGATTAAAATCATATATTTATACCAAGGACCACCATAGGGTTTTCTTTTCAAATTCAAACGACACTGACCTGCATATATTTACACTGGACAGGCTTATGTCAAACTGTTTTTGTGCCTATTTGATTTCCGCCATTTTAGCACTGTAGGAAGTAGCGTGAGCATAGCGTGAGGGACATGGTACTAAAGTTTGAAGTCTGGAGAGACCATCACGGCAACCATTTTCATATTGTACGTCAAAATTAGTTCTTCAGACGCACGCTAGTGGCATTTCAAATAGGCACAAAAACTTAGCTGTCAAATCATACAGACAGCCAGTCCAGTTAAATAAAAAAAAATGTCAGTGACAAACGAGCTAAGTTCTGAATGGTTTTTTATCGGTAGAAATACCGAAAAACGATTTTTAATATTACGATATCAGTAGAAATACCGAATAATATCGGTAGGTTCGAGACCACTGTACAGTGTTGCCAGACTTGCTAAGTGATTGCGTAAAGTCAATCATATTGTAACACTAAAGAAAGAGGTAGCAATAAGCCGTCACGTCACTTAAGGACCTTTTTCCAATCTTCACTATGACACTGGCCGTGCAATCTCCATTGGAGTATAAGCTTCTTGATTCCACCCTTTTAAAAAACCTAAATTGCCCATGGCGTGGGCAATTGTCTACGGTCTGGCAGCACTTCGACATATGACCACAGATCAAGGAGGTTTATAATGGGGAGTGAGTACTCTACAGGAGTTTTTTGGCGCCATTTGTCAAGTTTCGGTGTCTATTTTAATTATTTGCAAATTGATTCATAGTGGATATTGTGTCTTAAAATTGGTGCAGTTTTGTGGTACAAGTGTCTACGCAACTGAACAATATGTGGGATAATTGAAATAGGAGCGATCTTGGTTGTGTGAAGCCGAGACTTTTACTGTAGTGGTGGCTACCTCGGCAGAACTTACTTACCAAGTAAACTGTCTTGATATACTTGGTGCCAAATGCTCCAAGCAGCATTGGAATGCGATGCACCCGCATTTTAATGTAACTGAAACAATCTATCACTGAAATATTCAACACTTGACACTGGCAAAAATTACTTCCAAGAGGAAAGTAGATTGCCAAAACAAAAATAAGAAGAAGAGTACTCTACAAAAATTTTCACTTAACGTTAAAAAGAAATTCAACTTTATTGCATTTGTGATAGAGTTGAAATTCTATCGACGACATTGACTGAAGGCACTACTGTGTGAATGAGACAACACCAGCACGCGTAGCATGACCAACATCGAGATAGGAGAGAACAATGGCTTGTCTACACCGAAATGTCACTTTTGTCGGGTTGAGATCGAGATACTCATGCTCGCATTTACAACTAGTAGACTCGTATTGTTCTTTGTCGTGGCCTAATGTCAAAAGTCGACAAACATGAGCTTTTCTCTTCAACTGACATTAATTTGACAGTTGAATCAGAGAAACTTGTCTACCACCGTTTGAGTAGTCGAGAAGGTCGAGAGAGAATCACAGACTAATAAGAAGATTCGAAATAGTTTTCCACGTATTTTATTTTATATGAAACTAAATTTCGCAATAAAAATAAATCTAAATTATCCGTGCTTATATCTTATTCATTAAAAACTTAAAATTAAAATTATTTTCATACGTTGATTTCAATATTTCGTAATTTTCTCGTCATTTTACACAGATTACTAAATTAACAATTTCGTTAGTAGTCTGTGTTATCTTTTCAAAATACTCTCAATAAAAGAAAGGCAAACGAATTTATATCCATACCATACAGCTATATTTAATTAGTTTTAAGAGTTTAGCGTTGTGAAATCTATAGAAAGGAACGGTGCTTTATGAGAAATAAAGTAATTTTTTTCTACTGGCAATATTATTCTTCTCGAGCTCGAGAGAGCTTGTCTACGGAAGAGAACGCTTTCTTGAGTGCCTCTTTATCTTAGAACATATAAAAAAAATGAGAATCATGTTTAAACTAAATTATACTTCGGTGGTCGTCCTCAATATTAGTAATATTCACACTTGTAGTATCGCTCGTATGTGTTACCACTTAGCACAGTAGTTTAGATAATTAGAAAGAAAACTGGCCTTCCGGTTGCGTCATTTTCTGTCAACTGTCAGATCTATTACCGATTTCATTTTCCCGCCAACAAACCCCGCGCCTCATGTGACGTTTAGTGCAAAGTCGTCATTCGCTTTTTGTGCTTCGCCACTAGTGCACATCTTTTTTCCAAGTGAAAGTTATATTTGTTACAAATGACAAAGCGTAAGTGTGAAGAAGATTCCTTAAATTATATTGTTAAATAACTTCAGTATTTAGAAGAAGTCAAGCGTAAACGTCATCGTTCGCGCCATCATCGTCGACGAGTTTCTTCACCATCCATTAAGTGATTCATCGTCAAGGATGTCAAGTTTGTCCGATTCAAGATCGTCGTCGCAAGGAAATGTTAATGGTTAGTACACTGAATTTTAAGAAATAAAGCTTAATGCGTTCCGAATAGTCTGTACGACTATGTCGCCGCATTAGTTAGCTTTCTATTGCAATCGATTTAGTCTGAAGGGCTGTTTCGTTGCATAGATGGAATATAAAGTTTATGCATTTAGAATAGTCTGTAGGACTATGTCTCCGCATGAACTTTGCTCTATTGCACTAGATTAAGTCTGTACGACTATTTCAGTGCATAGATATTTTCCTTACCAAAACAATAAAGTTTAATACATTCTGAATAGTCTGTAAGATTATGTCGTTGCATAGACTTTGTACAAGTCTATATTCATGTTACATTATTGTTAAAGTCAGCAAGGCAGTTTAATACATTCTGAATAGTCTGTAGGACTATGTCATTGCATGGACTTTGTACAAGTCTATATTCATATTACAATTTTGTTAAAGTCAGCAAGGCTATTTCATTGCAAAAATCTACGAACTTTTGTAAAACTCAAATTTTAATACATGCCATTTAGAATAGTCACTAAGACTATGTGGCCACATGAACTTTGTTCAAAATTCATAATTATTTTGTTATAACCAGCAGGGTTATGACATCGTATAGACGATTGGTATTGTAATATACTTATTACAGACCTAGCCTTAACCGAACATGAGGAAACTCCAATACAACTTCAACGAAGGTTTTTGCGCTGCAATAGACCGGCATCGCCACAACCTAAAACGTCTCTGGCTTTTCCCGTGGCTGTAACGCAGATGCAGAGAGATCAAGGAGCTTCGACGCAAGTTAAAGATGTTACCCAGATTGTCCCATACCAGGTTTGAGTTATTTAAATAGCTAAGGTGTTGATCTCACTGTAATAGTGGTATATGGTCCGGCCACGTCCGGCAATAGCTAATAATAAGACCTAATACTAATAGCAAGATCGGTACTAATAAGTACCGATCTTGCTATTAGGTTACACTACAGTATATTGTAACTTCCGGGTTTAAATAAGAAGATCGCAAATAATTAGAAAAACGAGTTCTAATTCCGGAAAATTGACAACTGATAGCAGCACCTTAATAATCTAAGAGCAGCACCCATTATGAATGCTAAAGTAAAATTCATCAAAAGAGTGTTGTAATAGTTATATCTTGTCTTATAGTAAGGCTATCACTACTCAAATAAATTCAACTGAATAGCTTTATCTTGTGTTAAAAAAGAGCTTAATGAACAAATATCTAACAAAAAGATTGTAAAACTCCTCTTTTGTTGATAATTTTACCGAAACGATCAAAAACGTGATCAAAAACGATCAAAGACCTTAGCAAATTCAGTGCTGAATTAAAGATCTAGTCGAAAAAACCTGATTCTAGCTCTAAGAATTTAAACTGTAAGACGATGAATGGGACACTGGTACCCGTTCAGACGGCGTCTCATCGCCAGCCGCCTTAGATGCTCTAAGCCAGCCGCCACCACAAACGCTGCCTCCAAACGCGAGCAACTTCCAGCATTGGCAACACCCGCCGCCGCCGCCTAGGTAAGATTCGAGCGGGTCATCGTTGCATCGGCCGCACACTTGCGGACGACAGCTGCTAATTTAACGGTGAGGTGAGCTACGCAGAACGAAGTCACTTTAGTGAACAATGGTCTATGATCGCCAAAGATAATTATGGTCTTATCATGGCTGCATGCTACAAAATTCAGTCTGACAAACCATGTGATGTGACAAGTCACATCCTAATATTATCGGAAATTAAACAGAATCATTTTGATATCAATATACTTACGACAGTTGTTGTCGATAGGTGCAAAGCAGATCGTTGTCCTGCAGGCTTATTTTGTAACTTTGACAGCTTCGGTGAACAATTTCGGTATTGCGTAAACCACTCAGATCAATTTGTATTACGAGATTTTTCTCATGATTACGATGGTGCAATGAGATTTATTTTAAACTTAGAAGATTTAAATTTATAAATACAGTAAACACCTATTAGCCATTTTAAAATGGAAGACTGTTGAACAGTCGTGGATATTGATTTCGAGATACAGTTTCATAGCAACTTTAGAATTAAAAGATGCTTATGTAAGTTAATTTAATATGGATTCTGCTTCTTCAACAACGATCCCAAAAGATGTATGTACTGCTCTATACATTTGATGAAACCAGATGAAGAACCTGTGGTTGTATATATTCTTATTATTTAGATCTCATTTTTCTAACGAGTGAGACATATGAAAAATGTACCCTTCATGTTAAAGCAACAGAACAAGTAGGTACATAAATCTTTGGGAGTTTAATAAAATACTGATTTAAGTTGTGTGACACCATCACAGAATTGCAAATAGGTATTAGGTTTATTTTACTGTCGATTCTGAATTTTGGCATTTAAGCCTACCACAAAACAAACAAATTCATATTAAATAGACAAAAAAAAAAAAACAAGTAGTCAACTTTTTATTTAACCTTAAGAAGAAGTAAAATTAGAAGATTCGCTTAACTCGTTAGCTTACTAGTGTCTGCATGTCCAGCTATGTCCAGCATGAGTGTGGATACGAAAGTTTTTAAAGGTGTAAAAATAATTTGAAAAATAATTCTGATGATTATGACAGTTACATGAACATACTAGACAATGAATTGCCATATGTATATTCGATGATGGTTTGTTTGTTATGAGTCATTTATAATTCTGTGTACAGAATTAAAGATGATTTATATTGTCGAAAGATTTTTTCTGACGCCTCAACAACGGGGTGGGGCGCGGCTTGTGGAGGTCAATCAACAAGCGGTAAATGGTCTGACGTAGGAAAACAAATGCATTAATAAATTATTCAGATGTGTTATTTAGTTCCATATTTTTCTTTAAAACTCTTTGCTAAGGATTGTTACATACAATTATCAGATTCTTTTGCGGGTAGATAACACAACTGCAGTAAGTTATATTAACCGTGTGGTTAGATAACAATTTCTCCATCTTACTCATATAACTCGATAATTTAGAGAACTAGGAATAGGAAATATTAGATGTTGGATACCAAAAAAAAAAAAAAAGTTTCATTTTATTTTAGTAAAGTTCTTTTTGGTTTACTTACCCAAGATAAATTTGTCTGCGGACCGTATAAACTAAAAATACAATAAATATGCATCATGGTATTGGATCCTGAAGCATTTGTGGTAGAGGCATTTAGAATAAATTGTTTTGATTGTTACTTTTATGCTTTTCCACCACCAGTTTCATGTGTATAATGATAGTACTAGTATGGCCATCACAGCCATGCTACGCTTTGTTTTTACACATTACATTCTGTTCTGATAGTCTATCTAAACCCGTCAACGCCTGGAAAATGAGATATTTAATAGATTTTCTATTGTTGTCCGGACGCCTAGCGCCTGGCAACCGCGCGGTCGTTGATGAATTAATAGAATAAGTACTTGATTCAATTATTGATATTTTTCTTAGACCTATTTGTTTCTCTAAACATCTACAAGTGTGAATATTACTAATATTGAGGACGACCACCGAAGTATAATTGATGATCAAACGAACTTACCTGTACGTGAAGTTCGATCATAATTATACGAGGTGGTCGTCCGAAGATATTAGTACGTAGTCCCACCCACCCTAGAATCATTGTTTACCTTGGCAACAATAATCTAATCACCCATGCGAAAAATATCAATAATTATTATTTTATTATATTAATGTTGTCTCTAAACTAAATGACGACTTTGCACTAAACGTCACATGAGGCGCGGGGTTTGTTGGCGGGAAAATGAAATCGGTAATAGATCTGACAGTTGACAGAAAATGACGCAACCGGAAGGCCAGTTTTCTTTCTAATTATCTAAACTACTGTGCTAAGTGGTAACACATACGAGCGATACTACAAGTGTGAATATTACTAATATCTTCGGACGACCACCTCGTATAATTGATGATCAAACGAACTTACCTGTACGTGAAGTTCGATCATAATTATACTTCGGTGGTCGTCCTCAATATTAGTAATATTCACACTTGTAGTATCGCTCGTATGTGTTACCACTTAGCACAGTAGTTTAGATAATTAGAAAGAAAACTGGCCTTCCGGTTGCGTCATTTTCTGTCAACTGTCAGATCTATTACCGATTTCATTTTCCCGCCAACAAACCCCGCGCCTCATGTGACGTTTAGTGCAAAGTCGTCATTCGCTTTTTGTGCTTCGCCACTAGTGCACATCTTTTTTCCAAGTGAAAGTTATATTTGTTACAAATGACAAAGCGTAAGTGTGAAGAAGATTCCTTAAATTATATTGTTAAATAACTTCAGTATTTAGAAGAAGTCAAGCGTAAACGTCATCGTTCGCGCCATCATCGTCGACGAGTTTCTTCACCATCCATTAAGTGATTCATCGTCAAGGATGTCAAGTTTGTCCGATTCAAGATCGTCGTCGCAAGGAAATGTTAATGGTTAGTACACTGAATTTTAAGAAATAAAGCTTAATGCGTTCCGAATAGTCTGTACGACTATGTCGCCGCATTAGTTAGCTTTCTATTGCAATCGATTTAGTCTGAAGGGCTGTTTCGTTGCATAGATGGAATATAAAGTTTATGCATTTAGAATAGTCTGTAGGACTATGTCTCCGCATGAACTTTGCTCTATTGCACTAGATTAAGTCTGTACGACTATTTCAGTGCATAGATATTTTCCTTACCAAAACAATAAAGTTTAATACATTCTGAATAGTCTGTAAGATTATGTCGTTGCATAGACTTTGTACAAGTCTATATTCATGTTACATTATTGTTAAAGTCAGCAAGGCAGTTTAATACATTCTGAATAGTCTGTAGGACTATGTCATTGCATGGACTTTGTACAAGTCTATATTCATATTACAATTTTGTTAAAGTCAGCAAGGCTATTTCATTGCAAAAATCTACGAACTTTTGTAAAACTCAAATTTTAATACATGCCATTTAGAATAGTCACTAAGACTATGTGGCCACATGAACTTTGTTCAAAATTCATAATTATTTTGTTATAACCAGCAGGGTTATGACATCGTATAGACGATTGGTATTGTAATATACTTATTACAGACCTAGCCTTAACCGAACATGAGGAAACTCCAATACAACTTCAACGAAGGTTTTTGCGCTGCAATAGACCGGCATCGCCACAACCTAAAACGTCTCTGGCTTTTCCCGTGGCTGTAACGCAGATGCAGAGAGATCAAGGAGCTTCGACGCAAGTTAAAGATGTTACCCAGATTGTCCCATACCAGGTTTGAGTTATTTAAATAGCTAAGGTGTTGATCTCACTGTAATAGTGGTATATGGTCCGGCCACGTCCGGCAATAGCTAATAATAAGACCTAATACTAATAGCAAGATCGGTACTAATAAGTACCGATCTTGCTATTAGGTTACACTACAGTATATTGTAACTTCCGGGTTTAAATAAGAAGATCGCAAATAATTAGAAAAACGAGTTCTAATTCCGGAAAATTGACAACTGATAGCAGCACCTTAATAATCTAAGAGCAGCACCCATTATGAATGCTAAAGTAAAATTCATCAAAAGAGTGTTGTAATAGTTATATCTTGTCTTATAGTAAGGCTATCACTACTCAAATAAATTCAACTGAATAGCTTTATCTTGTGTTAAAAAAGAGCTTAATGAACAAATATCTAACAAAAAGATTGTAAAACTCCTCTTTTGTTGATAATTTTACCGAAACGATCAAAAACGATCAAAGACCTTAGCAAATTCAGTGCTGAATTAAAGATCTAGTCGAAAAAACCTGATTCTAGCTCTAAGAATTTAAACTGTAAGACGATGAATGGGACACTGGTACCCGTTCAGCCGGCGTCTCATCGCCAGCCGCCTTAGATGCTCTAAGCCAGCCGCCACCACAAACGCTGCCTCCAAACGCAAGCAACTTCCAGCATTGGCAACACCCGCCGCCGCCGCCTAGGTAAGATTCGAGCGGGTCATCGTTGCATCGGCCGCACACTTGCGGACGACAGCTGCTAATTTAACGGTGAGGTGAGCTACGCAGAACGAAGTCACTTTAGTGAACAATGGTCTATGATCGCCAAAGATAATTATGGTCTTATCATGGCTGCATGCTACAAAATTCAGTCTGACAAACCATGTGATGTGACAAGTCACATCCTAATATTATCGGAAATTAAACAGAATCATTTTGATATCAATATACTTACGACAGTTGTTGTCGATAGGTGCAAAGCAGATCGTTGTCCTGCAGGCTTATTTTGTAACTTTGACAGCTTCGGTGAACAATTTCGGTATTGCGTAAACCACTCAGATCAATTTGTATTACGAGATTTTTCTCATGATTACGATGGTGCAATGAGATTTATTTTAAACTTAGAAGATTTAAATTTATAAATACAGTAAACACCTATTAGCCATTTTAAAATGGAAGACTGTTGAACAGTCGTGGATATTGATTTCGAGATACAGTTTCATAGCAACTTTAGAATTAAAAGATGCTTATGTAAGTTAATTTAATATGGATTCTGCTTCTTCAACAACGATCCCAAAAGATGTATGTACTGCTCTATACATTTGATGAAACCAGATGAAGAACCTGTGGTTGTATATATTCTTATTATTTAGATCTCATTTTTCTAACGAGTGAGACATATGAAAAATGTACCCTTCATGTTAAAGCAACAGAACAAGTAGGTACATAAATCTTTGGGAGTTTAATAAAATACTGATTTAAGTTGTGTGACACCATCACAGAATTGCAAATAGGTATTAGGTTTATTTTACTGTCGATTCTGAATTTTGGCATTTAAGCCTACCACAAAACAAACAAATTCATATTAAATAGACAAAAAAAAAAAAACAAGTAGTCAACTTTTTATTTAACCTTAAGAAGAAGTAAAATTAGAAGATTCGCTTAACTCGTTAGCTTACTAGTGTCTGCATGTCCAGCTATGTCCAGCATGAGTGTGGATACGAAAGTTTTTAAAGGTGTAAAAATAATTTGAAAAATAATTCTGATGATTATGACAGTTACATGAACATACTAGACAATGAATTGCCATATGTATATTCGATGATGGTTTGTTTGTTATGAGTCATTTATAATTCTGTGTACAGAATTAAAGATGATTTATATTGTCGAAAGATTTTTTCTGACGCCTCAACAACGGGGTGGGGCGCGGCTTGTGGAGGTCAATCAACAAGCGGTAAATGGTCTGACGTAGGAAAACAAATGCATTAATAAATTATTCAGATGTGTTATTTAGTTCCATATTTTTCTTTAAAACTCTTTGCTAAGGATTGTTACATACAATTATCAGATTCTTTTGCGGGTAGATAACACAACTGCAGTAAGTTATATTAACCGTGTGGTTAGATAACAATTTCTCCATCTTACTCATATAACTCGATAATTTAGAGAACTAGGAATAGGAAATATTAGATGTTGGATACCAAAAAAAAAAAAAAAAGTTTCATTTTATTTTAGTAAAGTTCTTTTTGGTTTACTTACCCAAGATAAATTTGTCTGCGGACCGTATAAACTAAAAATACAATAAATATGCATCATGGTATTGGATCCTGAAGCATTTGTGGTAGAGGCATTTAGAATAAATTGTTTTGATTGTTACTTTTATGCTTTTCCACCACCAGTTTCATGTGTATAATGATAGTACTAGTATGGCCATCACAGCCATGCTACGCTTTGTTTTTAAGACTGATGTATTTGTATTCATGTGAATTCATTATTACCCATTCTAGCTAGCGGCAGATCCACTCCTCAACTACCCTGGATGCTGCATTATTATCCGCACAGCGATGATAAATAAAATTTTATTTTACTGACAGCAATTGATATTATTATAGATTTCCTCTCTGATAATACGATTAGACAGTATGTAAGCTTACAGAAATGATTTTAACTTTAATTTTGAATTATTATTATTTTTAACTGAAGTTTTTGATAGTGGTATGAAATATTGTACAATTAACAGCTGCATTATCATTGATAATTGGTCATAATATTATAAACAATGACTTATTTAATATCAAGGTTGTACAAGAGAGTTTATGGACTCAGCTCAGGACTTCATTACCAAAGTATTAGACATGAGAGTTTTGGACTATTTGAGTTCATTATTTCCTAATGAGTATAATATATCATTAGAACATTATCCTTTGGTCCATGGAACCATTAACAAAAAAGTGCTCCACCTTAATTTCTTTTGTAACTGCACATAGAGTCCAAACATATGTATACCTATCCAAAAAATTTAAAGTATAATAATTTATGATAATCACGTTTTAATTAAAATCACCGATCTTATTAAAGCCTCTCGACTCAGTTTTGCACAACAGTTGTAAGATTTGCCATTTTGAAAAACCAGAAATATGCCCCGCTAAAGCGTTAAACGATAGTGAGGTAGATGTGTCCGTCCGTATTCACCGGCCACAGCACTCGCCACGCGGTGACCTCTCGAGCTTATAGCCGGGGTGCCAATGTGGATCTCATTCGTAATACCTACAGCAGGAAGGTCTGGTAACTCCAGAATTTTGCGAATTATTGTAATAGGCTGTAGTTGACAGCTTGACAGTAACAATATTGTTCTAGTTTTGCTAGATCAACCTGTAAGTATAACTTACAAAGAATTGTAATGATCGTTTTAATTTATGTTAATTACATGACTAATTGTAATTATGTATTATTAAGCTCCTTACTAATTGATTAGTTACTTATTATAGTACAAATAGTACATTCTGTTCTGATAGTCTATCTAAACCCGTCAACGCCTGGAAAATGAGATATTTAATAGATTTTCTATTGTTGTCCGGACGCCTAGCGCCTGGCAACCGCGCGGTCGTTGATGAATTAATAGAATAAGTACTTGATTCAATTATTGATATTTTTCTTAGACCTATTTGTTTCTCTAAACATCTACAAGTGTGAATATTACTAATATTGAGGACGACCACCGAAGTATAATTGATGATCAAACGAACTTACCTGTACGTGAAGTTCGATCATAATTATACGAGGTGGTCGTCCGAAGATATTAGTACGTAGTCCCACCCACCCTAGAATCATTGTTTACCTTGGCAACAATAATCTAATCACCCATGCGAAAAATATCAATAATTATTATTTTATTATATTAATGTTGTCTCTAAACTAAATGACGACTTTGCACTAAACGTCACATGAGGCGCGGGGTTTGTTGGCGGGAAAATGAAATCGGTAATAGATCTGACAGTTGACAGAAAATGACGCAACCGGAAGGCCAGTTTTCTTTCTAATTATCTAAACTACTGTGCTAAGTGGTAACACATACGAGCGATACTACAAGTGTGAATATTACTAATATCTTCGGACGACCACCTCGTATAATTATGATCGAACTTCACGTACAGGTAAGTTCGTTTGATCATCAATTATACGAGGTGGTCGTCCGAAGATATTAGTACGTAGTCCCACCCACCCTAGAATCATTGTTTACCTTGGCAACAATAATCTAATCACCCATGCGAAAAATATCAATAATTATTATTTTATTATATTAATATTGTCTCTAAACTAAATGACGACTTTGCACTAAACGTCACATGAGGCGCGGGGTTTGTTGGCGGGAAAATGAAATCGGTAATAGATCTGACAGTTGACAGAAAATGACGCAACCGGAAGGCCAGTTTTCTTTCTAATTATCTAAACTACTGTGCTAAGTGGTAACACATACGAGCGATACTACAAGTGTGAATATTACTAATATTGAGGACGACCACCGAAGTATAATTATGATCGAACTTCACGTACAGGTAAGTTCGTTTGATCATCAATTATTTCGGATCATTTTAGATAATTTTGACGTTTATTGGTGTTGAAATAAGATTATTACCTTTAAAATTCACTTTTTTTATTAAAAGACATTAAAAGGTTTCGAAATTCTGAGAACGAGTCCCACCTGTCTGTCAAACTGTGCTCAGCAATCGAGAAGGTCGAGACGACAAGTCTTCGTAGACAAGAGTCCCGTGTGCTCATGCTACGCGTGCAGGTGGAGGTCGGTGTCTCGTTCGCACAATTGCCATTACTAAACAATAATACCACGATAGTAGGACTAAAAATATGTACGTTACCAATCAAGTAGTGTATCAAAATTAAGGATTCGGAATGGGAAGTCGAATATATACTATTTAAATATTAATTTAGAATGACACATAATAATTGTAACATAAAACAGAACTTACTCTTTTGATTTAATTAGATATCTAAAATAATGCTAATCAGCTATCATCGGTGAGGTGGTAATAAATAGAAGTGTCAATCTTGGCAACTCCGATTTTGACCTTGGCGCCGAATTTCAATTTAAGAATTTCAATCTTTAAGAAATGTTACTTTACAAAACTAGTGTGACCATAAATACTGCACCATTTCAGATTTCCAAAAAAACGAAAATGTTCTATTGATATGGCTAGAGGTCGCAGGCGAGACGGTAAAATTAATAATAATAATCAAATTCATGTTTGTGCGCCTCTTTCGATGAAACTCGGTTTTTGGTACTATTTCAACATGAAAATAACAACGCAATGTTGAAAATTAAAAAAATCCAAGATGGCAGCCAACTTTTTTGTTTTTGGGCCGATTTCGATGAAACTTGGTTTTCGGAACTATTTTGACAAGAAAATAACAATGCAATTTTTAAAAAACTAAAAATCCAAGATGGCGACAAACTTTTTTGTTTTTGGGCCGATTTCGATGAAACTTGGTTTTTGGAACTATTTTGACAAGAAAATAACAACGCAATTTTTAAAAAACTAAAAATCCAAAATGGCGGCCAACTTTTTTGTTTTTGGGCCGATTTTGATGAAACTCGGTTTTTGGTAAGATTTTGACAAGAAAATAACAACGCAATGTTGAAAATTTAAAAAATCCAAGATGACGGTCAACTTTTTTGTTTTTGGGCCGATTTCGATGAAACTTGGTTTTTGGTACGATTTTGACAAGAAAATAACAACGCAATTTTTAAAAAACTGAAAATCCAAGATGGCGGCCAACTTTTTTGTTTTTGGGCCGATTTTGATGAAACTCGGTTTTTGGTACGATTTTGAAAAGAAAATAACAACGCAATGTTGAAAATTTAAAAAATTCAAGTTGGCGGTCAACTTTTTTGTCTTTGGGCCGATTTCGATGAAACTTGGTTTTTGGTACGATTTTGACAAGAAAATAACAACGCAATGTTGAAAATTTAAAAAATCCAAGATGGCGGCCAACTTTTTTGTTTTTGGGCCGATTTCGATGAAACTTGGTTTTTAGTACGATTTTGACAAGAAAATAACAACACAATGTTGAAAATTTAATAAATCCAAGATGGCGATCAACTTTTTAGTTTTTGGGTCGATTTCGATGAAACTTGGTTTTTGGTACGATTTTGACAAGAAAATAACAACGCAATGTTGAAAATTTTAAAAATTCAAGATGGCGGCCAACTTTTTTGTTTTTGGGCCGATTTCGATGAAACTTGGTGTTTGGTACGATTTTGACAAGAAAATAACAACGCAATTTTTAAAAAACTAATAATCCAAGATGGCGGCCTACTTTCATGTTTTTGGGCCGATTTTGATGAAACTCGGTTTTTGGTACGATTTTGACAAGAAAATAACAACGCAATGTTGAAAATTTAAAAAAATCTAAGATGGCGGTCAACTTTTTTGTTTTTGGGCCGATTTCGATGAAACTTGGTTTTTGGTACGATTTTAACAAGAAAATGTTGATAATTTAAAAAATCCAAGATGGCGGCCAACTTTTTTGTTTTTGGGCAGATTTCGATGAAACTTGGTTTTTGGTACGATTTTGACAAGAAAATAACAACGCAATGTTGAAAATTTAAAAAAATCCAAGATGGCAGCCAACTTTTTTGTTTTTGGGCCGATTTCGATGAAACTTGGTTTTTGGTACGATTTTGACAAGAAAATAACAACGCAATGTTGAAAATTTAAAAAATCCAAGATGGCGGCCAACTTTTTTGTTTTTGGGCCGATTTCGATGAAACTTGGTTTTTGGTACTATTTTGACAAGAAAATAACAATGCAATTTTATAAATACAAAAAATCCAAGATGGCGGCCAACTGTTTTGCTTGTGGGCTGATTTTGATGAAACTCGGGTTTTGGTACTATTTTGACAAGAAAACAGCAAAAACATCAAAATCAACCCAAAAACAAATTAGCAGCCATTTTGATCTTTTTGATTTTTCCATCAGTTTACATTGAGTTGTTATTTTCTTGTCTAATTAGTACCAAAAACCGAGTTTCATCGAAATCGGCCCAAAAAACATAAAAGTTGGCCGCCACCTTAGATTTTCAGTATTTTTAAAAATTGCGTTGTTATTTTTTGTCAAAATATTACCAAAAACCGAGTTTCATCGAAATCGGCCCAAAAACAAACAAGTTGGCTGCCATCTTGGATTTTTTAATTTTTTCAATACATATTGTGTCATTATTTTCTTGTCAATTTAGTACTAAAAACCGAGTTTCATTCAAATCAGCCCACAAATAAAAGAGTTGGCTGCCATTTTTTTTTATATTTTAAACATTGTGTAGTCGTAAATCTCTTGCACCCATTTTATTAACTTCACAAGTAAAGAAATTGGTGCAAGTATTTTAGACCTTATTGACATCTTTACCAAAATAACAGTTTTTAATGAAACAGCAAAGTAAATGTAGAAGTATAATTATGGGAAAAAGCAATCGAATTTCAAACGTCAATAAAGTCGAAAATCGTTTGCATCTTTTTTTAACTACAGATCACTAGACAATGTTTTCCTACTTTTACTTGTTTTCCCAACATTTATTTGTTTTTCCGAAGTTCACGCACATTGCATTTTTATTAAAAATTGGAATAAACTTTAAAGTTGCGTAATTATTTACACTTGAAATTAAATTGAATTGAATAAACTAGATTTTAATTGGTTGAATTACCATATTTAAAAAATAAAAACAAAAAAGCAACTTAATAAAAAAGGGGTAAATAATTTGTTCTTAAAAAATATTTTTTTAAATAAATATTAATTTTCTTTTTTTTAGTTAACGAGCTAAACTAAAAATATTCCACCGCCTATCAGAGTACTCGTCAAGACCATTCAAACGAGTCCAAACTCGATGGGGTTGAAAGATTTTATTGCAGAGTTCCTGTGGCCTTCTTCCGGCTCCATCATCAGACTCTTGGATACTATTACCCAACAGAGCACTCGTCAAGACGATTCAAACGAGCCCAAACTCGATGGGGTTGCATGATTTCAATATTGAGTTCCTATGGCATGGAATCCAGACTTCATCATCCGACCCTGAACCTCGTCTCCCGTCAGAGTACTTGTCAAGACAATTCTAATAATCCCAAACACGATGGGGTTGTATAGTTTCATTCATCATAGAGTTCCTGTGGCGTTCTTCCGGCTCCATTATCAGATCACCTCAATGACACTGTAATATTGCATTTCCTTCCATTTCTGACCTGTGTTCAAAGTTTCAAGTCTCTAGCTCCTCGGGAATTTAGTATAAAATCGTTTGCAAAATTTGTGCTCAAACAAACAAAAGAGCAAGCAACCTAATAAAAACGCGGTAATAAGTGTTAATTATAAATAAAGAACTACCTAGTTATTTAAGTTTATATTAAACAGTTTAAAGTATTATGTATGTCTCCGGCCAACCATACGGTTTGGTCACCCTAATGAAGAAAAGGGCACATACATCTACTTGACCTCTCTGTCGGCTCGTTTTGGGGCGAAGCGCTCAATCCGGTTTATAGTACTATTTCCATGCCACAGATCACTAATGATTGAATATGCATTCCATTCCAGCAGACTAATCGCTAAGTCATTGGTCGCCAAAGTATACATTTTAACTATGGCATGGACGAAATTATAAGGACCGACAATCACATACTTCAAAATGTAAACTGTTGTTTAGTTCCAAAAGTTGTGACAGATGTCCCTACGTGTTCCGTTTGGAACAAATTCGTGACTTTTTTACCGCACGCAAGCATACCCTTGCAGCACAAACCGAGCATGCTATTCGAACGTAAACCGCTCTACAAGTATTCCACTAGATGGCGCTGTGTAATGAATGAATGATAGCTTTTTTTAAATTTTGATATTAATTTAGTAAATGATAACAAAATGAAATAAAAAAAGTACGTAGGTACTACGTTAGAAAATAATAAAATGTATTAAAAAGTGGTTTTACAGTAATAAAAAATAAAAAATGCTGACACTTGGAAATTTTAATATTTAGTAAATGATAACAAAATGAAATACCTTACACAAAAGTAGTAAGTACCTACCTACCTATACTAATACGTCAAAAAATATTGATCAAAAATATGAATTAAAAACCGGCCAAGTGCGTGTCGGGCCACGCGCCATAGGGTTCCGTAGTTACCTTATACCATACCATATTTAATACACCTATAATTTTTCGTCTGTAAAAATAACTTTGTTTTTCAGTGTTGGTATGAATGACAAAGTTATATTTGCGGTTTTGGAAAATGTGCTATATCTCAAAAACTAATTACTATATCTCGTTCAAACCAATTTTGGTTGAAAGTGTTTATTAAGATCTACAGTATATATTATTTTTAGATTTTTCACTCTCTTATTTCAAAAGTTAAAGGGGGGGGGACACACATTTTACCACTTTGGCGGTGAATATCTTTCAAACGGTTGACTTTGAGAAAAAGTTGTCTTAGGAACCTTAATGTCATTTTTAAAGACCTATCTATAGACACCCAACACGTGTTGGTTTGAGAAAAAAATTTTTTTTCAGTTTCAGTTCCATGTATGGGGAGCCCTCCCTTTATCTTTTATTTTTCTTATTTTTGTATTAAATTCGTTAAGCGGTTAACAGAATACATCTACCTACCAAGTTTCAACTGTGTAGTCTTAATACTTTCGGAATAAAGTGGCTGTGACATACGGACAGACAGACAGACAGACAGACATGACGAATCTATAAGGGTTCCGTTTTTTGCCATTTAGGCTACGGAACCCTAAAAATGGGTCTAGCTAGACTAGAGCTAGACTTGAGTACCTACAAACATGGACGAATTTTATGAAGACTTGTTGGTAGGTAACCTTGTTAGGTATGTAGGACCTATCTGCCTATAAGTTGGTAGGTACCTATTATTTTACTGTACCTACCTACGTAAGTTACCTAGGTACCTAAATGTTGTAATTTTGTTGTAAGTAGGTAGGTATTTAAGTATATTTTTTTGTATAAGAAGGTACCTAGGTAACTACTTCCCTATGTGAAATATATTACAGAAAACATAACTAGGTATAGGTACGTATTTGATTTACCTACCTACATAAAACTCACATCATAAAATAGTAGGTAGGTAGGTACTTATTTATAATAAAAACCGGCCAAGTGCGTGTCAGGCCACGCGCCATAGGGTTCCGTAGTTACCTTATACCATACCATATTTAATACCACCTATCATTTTTCGTTTGCAAAAATAACTTTGTTTTTCACAGTGTTGGTATGAATGACAAAGTTATATTTGCGGTTTTGGAAAATGTGCTATATCTCAAAAACTAATTACTATATCTCGTTCAAACCAATTTTGGTTGAAAGTGTTTATTATGATCTACAGCATATATTTTTTTTTAGATTTTTCACTCTCTTATTTCAAAAGTTAAAGGTGGGGGGACACACATTTTACCACTTTGGCGGTGAATATCTTTCAAACGGTTGACTTTGAGAAAAAGTTGTCTTAAAAACCTCAATGTCATTTTTAAAGACCTATATGTAGACACCCAACACGTGTTGGTTTGAAGAAAAAAAAAATTTTCAGTTTCAGTTCCATGTATGGGGAGCCCCCCCTTAATCTTTTATTTTTCTTATTTTTGTATTAAATTCGTTAAGCGGTTAACAGAATACATCTACCTACCAAGTTTCAACTGTGTAGTCTTAATACTTTCGGAATAAAGTGGCTGTGACATACGGACAGACAGACAGACAGACAGACAGACAGACAGACAGACAGACAGACAGACATGACGAATCTATAAGGGTTCCGTTTTTTGCCATTTAGGCTACGGAACCCTAAAAATGGTAAGTAGGTTCCTAATATATTTTTTTATAATTAAGTATGTAAGTAAGTTTAATAATATTATACAGGTATTTGCGACTAGCGAGCCAATCAATCAGCACTAAATCACTCTCAAGCCTCAATTACACTATTTCAAGACTGTCTTGAAATCGAAGAAGACCGCGCATTTACACCACACAATTTATCACACGTTCGACCGCGCTTACTGTCACAGTAAAAGAAAAGGAAGTAAGTCTCTAAAAAGTATATTTTTCAACGTAGTAAAACTGTGGTAGTATTGTATTGGAGTTATTTACAGTGTTAATTTATACAAATTGATTGATTATGAGAAGATAATTATAATATCTCGTTTTATACAACGTGTTACAAAAAAACCCTAATGCCGAATATAGTAGATAGAGACCATTAAACTGAACAACTTTTACTATTGGCCCAACTCCGAAATCACGAAAAAAAAACTGCTGTTACTTACAAAACTTAATAACAAAAATATTAAAGTGTATGAAACAGCTGATTTTATTTTCGCGATCTCTATCCTTACTTCACTACATAGTATAAAACCTACGAACAAAAGATACTTTGTTCGTAGTATAAAACAAAGTCGCTTTCTCTGTCCCTTTATTTATCCCTATGTATGCTTAAATCTTTAAAACTACGCAACGGATTTTGATGCGGTTTTTTTTAATAGATAGAGTGATTCAAGAGGAAGGTTTATATGTATAATACATGGTGTCAAATTCCACACTACACCGAAGCGAAGCGAGGGCGGGTCGCTAGTAAAATTATAAATGCGAAAGTCCATTTGTTTGTTTGTCACGTCTTAACTACTCAACCGATAATCGTGAAATTTTCTGGGTCCACTGGTATAGAAAAAAATATATATTCAGTATTCAAAGTCGAGTTTAAGCAATTGCTTATTGAACAATTATAGTAGGTTTTACTTTTGCCTTCCAATTTCCATGTTTACTAACTTCAGTCCCGCAACGCGTACGAACTACGAATGAACATCGCGCGGGTCAAGTGCGTCACGTGGAGTGGCACTCGCGCTTGAAGTGTTTTGAGCGTAGCAGAGATCCCATGTAGGTGAGAGCTCTCTATGAATGATAATCCATTTGTTTTAAATCAAACGATTGACGGTATGCACTCACGGTCAAACGGTTTTGGATGTGGGCCGTGGTTTTACGGAATCCGTGATTGGAAATTTGGATGATAGATTCGACACTCACGCACGACCTAATTTTGGACGTAGGTACATACATCCATTTTGCGCGATGGAGTTACCGTGTGTGTCCACCTTAAGCTTAACTACTGTACGTACTCTATATTGTGAGGGCGCGGCGCGCGGCGGCGGGCGGCGGAGCCGTCAAAGAGTTTATGTCCGTCTCGCTCGTCCCCCGAAAAAAATACTTCTGCGCATGTGCGACTGATGCGACTTGCTCAAGATCTGTGACGCTCCGGTACCGTACAGTATAAACGATTGAGGTCGTGGTGGATGTATGTTTGTTTGTTTGACTTGAATTCCTTTGTGCCTTTTCTATTATTGTTATATGTATATTGAAGATGTCATACAAAAAGTGCGCGTATTACAACTGCAATAAAACAAGTCGAGACACTGCAATGTTTCATTTTCCTGTAAAGGACCCGGATCGTTTGCTTTTGTGGATTCGTAACTCTGGTAAGTAAATTGTTTTCTACTTGCTAAAAATAATGTCCCAGTGATGTAGTAGGGGCGCGTTCCATTTAGATAAATATTATTACTCTGTGCAAAATCACAATGTTCCAAAATCAAACCAAGTGAAACCGCCGCTGCCGCCCCCCCCGTTTTTACTCGACAAAATAGGAAGTGTCTCCGCTGCCGGCGCGGCGCCCGCACCCCGGTCGCTGATTCGATAGCCGGTGACCAAAATCTGGCGCTTTGTCGCCGCTCGCCGCCGGGTAGGGTTCTTAGGTTTTGCCGCCGGCATTTTTGAAGCACCAGATTTTCAATAAAACGAAACGGGGTGCTTCCACCACAGGGGCTACCGGCTACACACACCGGGGGCGGGGGCATAACCCACGAACGAACCCGCCCGCCCGCCGCCGGCGCCGGCTGCTGCCATATTCCGCTCGCTCGGCTCGCGTGTATTCTTTGGTCGCAATTCTAATCTACCTAACCTAATCAAATAAACTCTACTTTTTTATGGAAGAGGCTATGACCCTCGAGCACCCCCAAAATTGTCGGGGTGACACCAAATTTTTCCGGGTTAGGAAACCCTTGGTTTTACCCGGCTCGGCTCGGTTTCGGAACAATAGTGAATTTGACATTGACAAGAGTTAAGAGGCCGTCTCCAGGAGCGAGAGAATCTCAACGATGTTATCGTCTCGTACCACGTATTTCTCTTGTATTTCTATAGGTACCACTATCGCCGCAATAATATCGCCGTGTGTAGTGGACAGACACGCAGAGTGTGGCACGCACGACGATAATAATTGTCGGCGATTCTCGCTCGTGAAGACGGCTCCTAATTTTTAGGGTTCCGTACCCAAAGGGTAAAAACGGGACCCTATTACTAAGACTTAGCTGTCCGTCTGTCTGTCTGTCTGTCACCAGGCTGTATCTCATGAACCGTGATAGCTAGAAAGTTGAAATTTTCACAGAAGATGTATTTTTGTTGCCGCTATAACAACAAATACTAAAAACAAAATAAAATTAATATTTAAGGGGGGCTCCCATACAACAAACGTCATTTTTTTGCCGTTTTTTGCTCGTTATTAATAACGACAACAGGCAGACAGTTGAAATTTTCACAGATGATGTATCTCTGTTGCCGCTATAACAACAAATACTAAAACCAGAATAAAATTAATATTTAAGGGGGGCTCCCATACAACAAACTTTTTTATCTAAATCGGAACAAACCCTCCGTACACCAATACCTACTTGTTACTTAGCTAATTCTGAATAGTTTAATATAGGTACTATGGGCAACAGCGTCGCTTAACCAGTTTGCAACAAAATTCGTGTGCGCGCGTATCGCTCCTACACGAACTAAACGTATGGTTGTGACGGCGCGGCGTGCAAGCGATTTTAACCTTAGCAGTGGTTAAGCGACGCTGTTGCCCATGGTACCTACCTACCTACTTATTTTTTTAATAGAGACATTACCTACGAATGAGTTGTTTATTAATAATGTAAAATTTATCTAAAATAAGTAAACATTTTAATAACGATTTCACTTTTAGTTTAAAAGACGAGTAGGTACAATTGTCAAAAACTGTTTAACATATGACGAGTTAGGATAAACAGACAATGCATCTGGTTATTTATGTGCAGAGGGTTTCCTTTACATACCATATCAATATTAGGAAAGTCTTGATAAAAACCCAGATATTTCAATAAAAGTCCGGACATTATAGTCACAAAATTCGAGCACCAGGTACCTACTTACTGCTATAGGTAGGTATGTCACCTGTGATTGACTGATTGTGAATATAAAATATAACTGTAGTCCGTTCGCTTAGATAGTGTCGCCCTTTTATGCCGCCTTTGCACGTGCGACTTCTTGTCAAAGATGCCGCCGCATAAACAAAGAATACCGCATGCGGCGTACACCCGCAAGTCAATTTGGATTTTGGCAGTTTACATAGAAGTGCCGTAGTGAATGGTTGTTTTTGTTACCGGTATTCCTGTCTCTGAACACAAGTGCTTGCGGGTGTACCGATACTATCTAAGTAAACGGACTATACCTAGTATTACATAATACCGCCCAATCTAAAAAAACCGGATAAATGACTAAGAGTTACTGAATTTCGGACAAAATAATTTCGGACACTGTCCGGAATGTCACTTTTTCATTTTTTTCCACTGACATTTCGGACACTTTTATAGTTAAAGCATTTTTGTACAGTTAAAAGTCTAACAAAAATGATTTAACAATAGTGTTCAAAATGTCAATGAAAAAATAATAAAATCAAAAATTAACATTTCGGACAAAGTGTCCGAAATAGTCTGGTCCGAGATGTTAGTAACTCAATTACAAAGGCGGAAAAATTACGGACAAAAGCCTAAAAGTCCGGACATGTCTGGACAAATCCGGACGGATGGTAACCCTTTGTGCATCTGCATTTTACATAATAATACAATAACAAAAAATTCACAGTAAATTCGACAGTATTTTTTTTACCTTTCTTTACTTATGCAGTAAACTGCGCAAGTTGGCTAAAACAGCAACGCGGCTTCCCTAGCCACGTTTTGCTCTAAGTAATTAAAAAAAACTAAAAATAACACCATAACATTTTTTTTTCAATAGGAAATATTCAATTGGATTCGTTGACAAATGAGGAACTCGGACATCGATTTATATGTGTTCACCATTTTCCGCCATCAAGTATTCATCAAGGACAAATCAGAGATCGGTTACTTGGACCAGCAGTTCCAGTTTGTTTTAAATCACATGCAGTTGGAGAAGGAATTTCAGGTATATCTTAAGAAATATATAAATTAGAATGCCTACTTATTTGGAAAAGTATGGTATAGGCTTAGATTATATAGGTTAGGTATTCTAATTGGAAATATCTGATAAAAATTAAATTGGCTGAAACATATTTTTATAGGTAATAAATAATACTAGAGAAATGTTTCAGAATTTTTGAATAATTGAATAGTCTCCATTCTGCGGTTACTTCCATACTTTTGCAAAGATGAAGTTATTTTTTTTACGCCATACAAAAAAAAGAGCCTATTCTTTACTATAAAAATGTTTCAGCTAATTTTTTTTCAGACATTCCCCATTATAAAAGAAAAAATAAGTACTTGTATTTGTTTGTATGATATATAGAGTAAAATTGAATTGCTCGGTGTGTTCACTCATTCTAAACTAGCTTTCAGAAGTGTTGAGTTCACAAAGCAAAGCAATACACGTCTACACTGCCATTTTTTTTATAATGAGTACGTTACTTATAAAATGAAACAAAAAATAATGACCCAAATTAAATAAAATTACATGATTGTCTTCCTTTTTTTTTATTTAATACACTTGTTATTTTTAGGTGACTCGCCATCACCAGAGGTTTTAAAAGTTAAAACACCAAAAAAATTTTATAGCCGCAAAAAGAAAAGTCCAGTTTGTGAAACTAGGCATTCTACGCCAGCAAGCTCAAAATCATTTGAGCAACAGCTCCCAACCTCAGCAACAACAAGACAGTCACGGAAACGCTTATCTAGAAGATGTTTATTTCAAGAAAAAGATGACACACCCAGGACCAAACGGCTGAAATTTTCAGCCTCCAGTTTAGTAAGACAAAACAAAGCTTTAAAAGCTCAAATACGCCGGTTTCGTACACGTCCAAAAACATCATCCATTATAACAATCAATACAAAAAAAGCCTTTAGAAGTAAGGCATCAAAAACGTTGGCCTTGATGCAACTCAGGAAACGTAATACTAAGAAAAAATGGACTACAGAAGAAAAAAAATTGTGCCTTTCTTTATTCTACAAATCACCTTCCAATTATTTTCACATGCGAAGACAAGGTATAGTGCTGGCTGCACCCTCTACAATTAGGAAATGGCTTTCAAATTCCAGTTGTTTGCCTGGCTTGTGCTCTGAAGTATTCGGGCATTTAAAAAAGCTATTTGCTGATTCAAGTATAAAAGACAGAGCCTGTGTTTTGTGTTTTGATGAAATGTCCATCATGCACAACTTGGAATATTCAAAAAAATTTGATTTGATAGAAGGATTCGAAGATTTAGGAAAAGATAAAAGATGCGGTAAAGTGGCGAAATATGCATTAGTTTTCCTTATAAGAGGTTTATACAAAAATTGGAAAATTCCTGTGTCATACTTTTTGTCATCCTCAAATGTAAAGGCCGACACCCTAAAAGTACTCATAGAAGACGTAATAAATAAATGTTTTGATGTTGGGCTTTTACCAAAAGCTATTGTATGTGACCAAATGACTACTAATCAAAAAGTTTATAGGGAGCTGGGTGTGACATCTGAAAGCCCATTTTTTTTCTGTGGTGGCAGAAAAATTTTTGCTATTTTCGATGTGCCCCATTTAATAAAAAACATAAGGAATAATATTTTAAACAATAATTTTGAATACAAAAATCAAGAAATTTCATTTTCAGACATCATAAAAACTTACGAAATAGACAAAAAATCCGAAAAGAGCAGATCCTTAACAAAAATAACTGATCGACACATAAATCCCAATAACTTTCAAAAAATGAATGTTCGATTAGCAACACAAGTTTTTAGTACATCAGTATATGCAGCAATTCGCACAGCTCAAAGTTCTGGTGAGCTAAAAAGCAATACCGCTGATGCCACAGCCAAATTTGTCATTGCAGTTAATAACATGTTTGATGGACTTAACAGCAAAAACAGATTTGAAAAAAATCCATATAAATGTGCATTAGCAGAAGATAAACCCATAGTGAGCCAAGCAATAGAAGAAGGTCAAACATTATTTAAAGATTTAAAAAAAATTACAGTCAAATTAGGTAAAAATGGGCAATTACACAAAAAATATTCCAGACCTCCTTGCTTTGATGGTATTGTACAATCATGCGAAGCAATTTTGCAATTATATAAAGAAGAGACAACGGATGACAATATTAGTTTTCTACTTACAAATAAATTAAATCAAGATATACTTGAAAACTTATTTGCCCGTTTTCGACAAAAAGGGGGTTCAAATAGAAACCCTACAGCAAAATTGCTTCGCATGATCTTCCGAAGTAATGTAGTTAATTCAATTATAAAACTTCCCAACGATAAAAACTGTGAAGATGATGATAATGAATTTATTTCCGCAGAGGTTTTGCCTTCAATATCCCCTTCTCAGGAGGATAGGTCTGAACAACAAGCGTGTGAAGAAAGTTTTGTTGAAAGTGTGAACCAAGGTCATGATTGGTTAACCGATCATAGCCTTGATCCACAGAACCAGCCTTCGACATCAAGAGAAATAGAACAATCTTCTAAAGTTTCCATTGAAGAGACAATGCCAACATTAGAAGAATGTTCTATTTCTTACTTTGCTGGATATCTAGCTAGGTCCTGCCTCAAAAAATTTGATGAGTGCGAAATATGCACCAATAAATTAATTATAAAAGAAATCGATTTAAATAATGAAAAACAATTATTAATTTTAAATAAATCTTATAGTTTAAACCAGCCCATTAAACTGAAAATGCCCTCTGATAATTTGCACCAATTGGTAAGTTTGGCTCTGGATGCTTTTAATTTAAATTTTAAAAATATACACAAAAAAAACCTTAAAGCAGGCCTACTTAAATCCATAAATAAATATTTAAATAATTTTGAAGGCGACTTCCTCAACGTTTCTTGTTCAGAACATATAAGGTACTTATTAGATCAAATGGTTCTGGTTAAATTGCATTTTTATTGCAAACTGAATAGAAAAAATATTTTAAAAAATAAAATTCATCCAAAATTAAGGATAGTTAAAAACATGTAATTAGTAAAGAGGGCTCAGTGGCGCAGAGGTTTAGCACCTGGCCTTGCGATTGCAGTGGTTAAGCAACTTTCGCAAGGGTCGGTCATGGGATGGGTGACCAAAAATTTACTATCTCGAGTTCCTCCGTGCTTCGCAAGGCACGTTAAGCCATTTGTCCCGGGTGCATTTGCAGTCGTTAACACCCACCAATCCACATTGGGCCCGCGTGGTGGGTTATGGCTCATACATCACTTAAAAATGGCTGATGGTCAATTACTAAATTTAAATAATATACCGAAGATATCTCGGACGTCAGCCTGTACGAGATTAGTATGGCTCTCAAACAGCTGAAAAACAACAAGGCGGCGGGTGTGTGTGTCACATCACACATAATAATAATAATAGAGTAGCGACACCACGGACCCGAGTGCTCCCGGGAGTTGATCCAGGCCCTCGTCCCCGCAGCAGGGGTGGACCCCAAGGGGGCCTGCGGACTCCAGCCCCTGGCTTGCCTTCAACGGCCGTCCAGGGTGGAGTCGTTAGAGCTATACGTTCGCAGGGTGGAAGTGAAATATGCGTAAGACACGAGTTGGCACACTGTCACTTGTACAGTGAGTAGAAAGCGGTGCACACAACACCTTGCAGCCGAGGACACCAATGTTGCTCTCTTGCCATCGCGGCTATTTTTGGAGAGCCCATTAAGCCCTTGACTAGTCACCGCCTGCCAATTTTTCAGCCTGGGAGACTATGATAAGGCAGGTGTCCGGTAGTCTCTTTCCATAGCCCAAATCCTAGTCCATCTCAATCCCAATCTAATAGCCCACTAGTCGTTAACCAGTAGATTCCATAGTTCCTGTGCATTTGCTGGGGATAGTCTCTGAGTATATCAAACTGATATAGTCAGAGATTAGATCCAGCAGGTGTACCACACGCATATTAGATTAAAGTCACTAAAAATGGCCTCTACGTGTTGGATCCATATCCCCACGCAAGCCTTAAAGGACCGGGTCACTTTTGGCTCATGAATTCCTAAGCGTACAATAATAATAATAATAAATGACACAAAATACCAGCGCAAGCTGAGAAATATAAAATAAAAAAAAAACAAATAATAATAATAATAATAATAATAATTGCAGGTAAAACCAGCTTTAGGCTGTGAAAAGTTAGACTTAAAATAATAATAATAATAATGTCAATCCTAATACAGAACCAGAGCACAAATCCTATCCAACTGCAGCGAGGTGTGACAGAGGGAGATGTTATTTCTTTGAAACTGTTCACAGCTGCGTTGGAGGACATCTTTAAACTCTTAGACTGGAAAGGACTCGGCATCAACATTAATGGCCAGTACCTAACACACCTTCGTTTTGTCGATGATATAGTTTTTATGGCTGAGACCTTGGAAGTCCTAAACACAATGCTCGAAGATCTCCGTAGTGCTTCACAAAGAGTGGGTCTCAGGATGAATATGGATAAGATGAAAATCATGTCGAATGTCCATGTTGTGCCCGCTCCAGTTCATGTTGGGAACACTACACTTGAAAGTCTGGAATATTTTTTGTGTAATTACCTATACCTAGAACAGGCAGTTGATTTGACTTGATTTTGGATTAAGTAGTAGTCCGTGAGCCCGCGACAGTATTGCCTACGTCATATGACATCACGATGAAATGCATGGCACACGGTCGGAAAAGTTGTGCTGAGCGAGGATCAGAAGATTATCGAAAATTGGCCGTAAGCTTGAGAAAATCTTCAACTTCCGGTCAAAATTTTAAGATTATATTTACGTCATGTGACATCAGTAAGAGACCCGTGTCATCATTTAGTTTTCAATCGTAGAGAGAGTAAACATAAGTCTGTCAGTTCTGAAATGGCCGGAATACCTTAAACTTAAAATTTTTGTTTTTTAGTCATTTCAGAACTGACAGACTTATGTTTACTCTCTCTACGATTGAAAAGTAAATGATGACACGAGTCTCTTACTGATGTCACATGACGTACATATAATCTTAAAATTTTGACCGGAAGTGGAAGATTTTTTCAAGCTTCCGGCCAATTTTATTTGCGATAATCTTCTGATCCTCGCTCAGCACAACTTTTCCGACCGTGTGCCATGCATTTCATCGTGTTGTCATATGACGTAGGCAATACCGTCGCGGGCTCACGGACTATAGGGGTTTAAAATAATAATAGTAAAATGTTATGTCTGTTAAATAGTCACTGGCACCCGACGGACGACAATTTGTTTCGTTTAAGGTAAGATCATAGTTTTATTTGATCAAATAGAAACATTGTACATTTGGGTACTAGTCAACAATTCGTTACGCTTGATCACGTGACATTGACATTACGTCAATCCCATTGTTGTCATTCTATTCTACTAGCGTTAATTTTAGTACAATGGCCATTTGATTAGGCCCCCAGTTAGGTAAGTCCAACTTTGAGAAAGAGATCTCTTATCGAATTAAAGTCGGATGGGCAGCACAATCGACCACACAGGCACTTTACCACTCCAGCTCCCCTAGCATGACCACCGAAAAATCGAAATGATATGTTTAACTGTCACTGGTCAGAGTTAAAATCACTTGCACGCCGCGCACGCCGTTATACTGCTGCTACATTAGCGGACAAAGATTTGTGTCACGTTGGCGCGCTAAAATCATCGTGTACGGGCATACGCGATGTTCTTATCTACATCAGATGACGAAGATTCGTGTTGTGTTGGCGCGAATACAACGAAAGAGAGCTTCAATAAATAAAATAAAGGTTCTCATTAGGTTAATTTTGATTTAAATTGTAATGAAGCTTACAAAGCTTTCAAAAATGACAAAATTGATAAGTGGTACGAAAAGCACTAAGAAATCATGTATTCAAAACATTATAAAATGAAAATACTGTTCATTTTTAGGATTCCACAGCCTAATGGCAAAAAATGGAACCCTTATAGATTCGTCATGTCTGTCTGTCTGTCCGTCCGTCCGTAACCGTATGTCACAGCGGTTTTATTCCGAAACTATTAGGATTACACAGTTGAAACTTGGTAGGTATTCCTGTGTCTGAACACAAGTGCTTGCGGGTGTACCGACACTATCTAAACGAACGGACTATACTGAGTTAGCGACGCGACAGTGCCCAAATCGCTCTGATTTTCGTTCGACATATGACTCTAATCTAATAGAGTCATATGTCGAAAGAAAATCAGTAGAAAAGAGCGCTTCAAAAATAGGTCCCCATATAATAAATCGTCTGCACCCGAATACGTCGCGTTGCAACAATCTACCCGGCCAGATTTACTGTTTTGCCGTGCCGTTCTTGTTCACGCCAGGGTGATGGATGTGTATGCTAACGCGCTTACTAAGTACTTTCCTGCAAAGTGGTACAATGCGATTATATTGTCAATGGACAGTGATCCGCGGCAACTTCACTCGATAATGTACTTAGGTGTGCACAGATTAAAACGTATTACTATTGTCATGGACGATTGTGTATTGTAAACGTATTGTACGGTTGTAACGCAAGCGTTCTGAATTTGGTCACATTTGTTGGACAAAGTCAAATTAATCGCATTTGTAAAGCACGTGAGAGATTGTACAACTACGTAATAAAAGCAGGTTTTGCAGTAAAACCTGGAGACTGGAGTATTCAATAATGAGTAGGTAGTTTTTTTTTGTAAATATAATATAACAGTCGCTTGTTCCATGTTCATTATTCTGTTACCTACTTAGAATGCAAACATTATAATTTATTATGTTTTGTTGGTTGAATGTTACATTTTATTATGTTTTGTAAAATAAATATTAAATTGGTTGAATGCAATGTGTTTTTTTTTCATCAGTTTTCGCCACTTTGTTGTAAGATTTCATAGTTTCATGTTCAAAGTTTTCATGTTCATAGCTCAGACTTTTTTATTTGGTCTGAGGTTCATAGAGGTATGTTGGCATTCTCGATCTCGTTCTCGGTCCTCGTACGTTCTCGGCAGAAAAGTGGGCTACAATCACCCTTAAGAATAAGATTTTTTCCACAACTGACGTGTAAACCGTGCACGAGAACAGACTCCAGGTTAGTGCAGTATTTAGTGGCATCATTTGTATGGGGACCTTGCAGATCGTCAACAAAGGAAGCCGCTTGGCACAGGCGTACTTTGTGGTCATCTGAGCTGATTTAGCCCTGTACCCACGTGGTACCACCCTGGTGGTAGCCCGGGGTGGGGGGGAGAGGTCCCTTCTACCACGCTGCACTTTTACATCCATATCTCCATAAGTTTAGCAAATAGGTCGTATTTGGTATCGTTTTCATATAATTCAAGGACGAGGAATTCTTTTCTGCAACAACTTTTTCACTCGTTCATAGAAAAAACAAAAGTTCTGCACAAAATAAGAAAAATAAGAAAACAAAAATTTTATAAAATCTATGCCTACAAATAAACCACGAGATTGTGCTTTATAAAAAAAAAATAATTAAATAGCCCTGTTTATCAAAAATATATAAACATCAACTTTTTGTACAAATTATATTTATAAATGTGTTAAAAAAAACATTTGCGACGCGCGGCGGTATTTTGGCGCAGTATATTTGGATAGGATTTATCACTTATTGTTTAATAATGACACAAATAGGTCGTGTTTGGTATCGTTTTCATATAATTCAAGGATGGGGAATTCAATTCTGCAACAGCATTTTTACTCGTTCATAGAAAAAAATAAAGTTCAGCTCAAAAAAAGAAAAATAAAAAATAAAAAACTTACAAAATCTATGCCTACAATTAAACCACGAGATTATGCTTATGAAAAAATATGTTTAAACAGCCCTATTTATTTTAAATATATAAACATAAACTTTTTTTACAGAAATTATATTCTTAAATGTGTCAAAAGAATCAGTTGCACCGCGCGGCGTTATTTTAGTGCAATATTTTTTGATTTGGATTTATCACTTATTGTTTAATAATGACACGGATTAGTATTGGTAGTCCCATAATTTTACTTTAAAAAAAAAACCGGCCAAGTGCGAGTCGGACTCGCGCACGTAGGGTTCCGTACCAAAATCCGGAAAAAATATATGTTTGTTGTATGGGAGCCCCCTTTAAATATAAATTTTATTCTGTTTTTAGTATTTGTTGTTATAGCGGCAACAAAAATACATCATCTGTGAAAATTTCAACTTTCTAGCTATGACGGTTCATGAGATACAGCCTGGTGACAGACAGACAGACAGACGGACAGCGAAGTCTTAGTAATAGGGTCCCGTTTTTACCCTTTGGGTACGGAACCCTAAAAAGCGTTAAAGTAATAATTAAGTAAAAAAAAATGATTTTACCTACCTAGTTACAACAAATTTTATTGGCAGTTTCCGCTGCATCCACATAGTTCGGTGCGCTTTATTTCTCTTTTTAAACAATCGCACCTTTCTGCGCATTTTTGCTTATACTTACACCTTATTAACTCCATGCAAGCTGTGGATGCTGCCGGTAGGGTGGTTCACATAGGCCCCCATAAGCCATTATTTTTTGCCCAACCCCAATCTGCAGGACATGGCAGGTTTTGGATTGGTTTTAAAATGTATGGGACATTCCGCCCTGATAAATCACTCGCAAAATATGGTTACACAGGGTGTCTCTGGCTGGTGGGAGATTCTCCAGCTGCCAGCTGCCTGTCCTTTTTCGTGAATAGCACTTTTCTGCATTGATTAATATCAAAAGCATTTCCAACAATAACATAAATCACAATAGCCAATCACCACGCAACTTACTTGTCCATACAATGCAAGGACAACTTTTTCTAATACTTATTGGCAAAGCCTGCTCCACATTTCCTTCTTTAGCGTATTTAAATCCTTCCGTTGCAATTGGATAAGCGCCCCAAGCTTCGAAAGAGCTTTTTTCCTTTTACCAGCAAAAGACGATACGGTATCACACCCGGAAAAGGAGTTCTGCTTTTGCCGGTCTTAAAAGAAGATAAACTGTATTAATTGCTTGAGAAATTGTGGGTTCATATTGGCACGGGTAAAAATCATCAATTCCTGCCTTGCCATACAATTGCAGCTTCATTATGTAACTCAATTATGTATAGTATTTACACACTTTAAAATCTATAATAAAAATAATTCAGCCATAACTAAATACAGTTTATCTTCTAGGACCGGAAAAAGCAGAAGTATTGCCACTGTTCCACGCCTTTTCCAAGTGTGATACTGTGATACCGTATCTTTTGCTGGTAAAAGGAAAAAAGCGCTTTCGAAGCTTGGGACGCTTATCCAATTGCAGCGGAAGGTTAAATACGCTAAAGAAGGAAATGTGGAGCAGGCTTTGCCAATAAGTATTAGAAAAAGTTGTCATTGCTTTGTATGACAAGTAAGTTACGTGGTGATTAGTTTTTGTTATTTATGTTATTGTTGAAAATGCTTTTGATATTAATCAATGCAGAAAAGTGCTATTCACGAAAAAGGACAGGTAGCTTAGCTGGCAGCTGGAGAATCTCCCACCAACCAGAGACGCCCTGTGTAACCATATTTTTAGAGCGATTTATCAGGGCGGAATGTATGGGGTCAACTTTTAAAACCAATCCAAAACTTGCCATGTCCTGCAAATTGGAGTTGGGCCAAAAATAATGGCTTATGGGGGCCTATGTGAACCACCCTACCAGCAGCAGCCACAGCTTGCATGGAGTTAATAAGGTGTAAGTGTAAGCAAAAATGCGCAGAAAGGTGCGATTGTTTAAAAAGAGAAATAAAGCGCACCAAACTATGTGGATGCAGCGGAAACTGCCAATAAAATTTGTTGTAACTAGGTAGGTAAAATCATTTTTTTTTTTACTTAATTATTACTTTAACTCTTTTTTAAAGTAAAATTATGGGACTACCAATACTAATCCGTGTCATTATTAAACAGTAAGTGATAAATCCAAATCAAAAAATACTGCACTAAAATAACGCCGCGCAGTACTGATTACAGGAACTGATTTTTTTGACACATTTAAAAATATAATTTCTGTAAAAAAAGGTTATGATAAATAGGGCTGTTTAAACATATTTTTTACAAAGCATAATGTCGTGGTTTAATTGCAGGCATAGATTTCGTAAGTTATTTTTCTTATTTTTAATTTTGTGCTGAACTTTATTTTTTTCTAAGAACGAGTAAAAATGTTGTTGCAGAATTGAATTCCCCATCCTTGAATTATATGAAAACGATACCAAACACGACCTATTTGTGTCATTATTAAACAATCAGTGATAAATCCTATCCAAATATACTGCGCCAAAATACTTACCGCCGCGCGACGCAAATGTTTTTTTTGACACATTTATAAATATAATTAGTATAAGAAAATTGTTATTTATATATTTTAGATAAACAGGGCTGTTTAATCATATTTTTTTTATAAAGCACAATCTCGTGGTTTATTTGTAGGCATAGATTTTGTAAGATTTATGTTTTCTTATTTTTTTTATTTTGTGCAGAACTTTTGTTTTTTCTATGAACGAGTGAAAAAATTGTTCCAGAAATAAATTCCTCGTCCTTGAATTATATGAAAACTATACCAAACACGACCTATTTGCTAAACTTATGAAGATATGGATGTAAAAGTGCAGCGTGGTAGAAGGCACCTCTCCCCCCCACCCCTGGCTACCACCAGGGTGGTACCACGTGGGTACAGGGCTAAATCAGCTCAGATGACCACAAAGTACGTCTGTGCCAAGCGGCTTCCTTTGTTGACAATCTGCAAGGTTGATGCCACTAAATACTGCACTAAGGTGGAATGCGTGCGACCTCAAGCCCTCCCCTCCACCCGCTTTACTTATGCGGTTATGCCAAAGCCTAACCATAGCTAACCCTTTTATTCATAAAAAATTAAGGTGTGAACTAAAAAAAAAACAGCTTAATCAAAGAAATTCACCTACCTACAGTATAAGTTCAATATATTTTTTAGAAAAGTAGGTAGGTCCTAATAATAAGTAATTTACTGAAAAAACTTTTTCAAAACACGTTTTTAAAACGGACTAAAAATTATAAAAATCAGACTAAAAACATTAAAACGGACTAGTAAAAACAGACTCAATAGTATAAAATGAATTGTTCTGTAAATATTTATATAGGTACCTACTACAGAAGTTTAAACCTAAAAACGTGGGGCGCATTTTGTTATTAAATTTAGTATCAATATTGTCTTTAGCATGTGATGCGCCCCACGTTTTTAGATTTAAAACTTCTGTAGGTTAGGTACCTATTTACCCACCCACCTATAGGGTTATAAAACTTTACAGAAGAATTTATTTTATAGGTAGGCCTACTTTACTTTTTATTGTTTTTACTAGGTAGTCCGTTTTAACGTTTTTAGTCCGATTTTTATAATTTTTAGTCCGTTTTAAAAGAGTGTTTTTAAAAAAGAGAGAAAGAATGTTTGGTGTGAATTTCTAAAACAAAAATAAGAAGTTGAAATATTTTGTGTCAGTGGACAGACAATTTGTTGGGAAAAAATGTTCATTATCATTCATTATTTAAGTAATAAACATTGGTTACTTGGTTAAAAAGTTTATTTTTGATTTTTTTTTACCGATAACCATGCCGATATAATACCTACCATTAAAATGTTAATGTTCTACCTATACCAATGAAACTAAACGTTTTTGCTAAAGAAACTCAATAATATACATTACTTTTTTTTTTGTTTTTTACTTGTCCGATTTTTCTTTTATATTATTTAATATTTAAGTACATAAAAATAGCATTGTGAATGCTAAAACTTCAAATTCCAAATTTATAATACGTTTTGTAGTTTTAAACGCCATCTACCCATTTTTCTTAGAACTATTAGAACACGGTAGAACAACGAGCAGACGTAAGCTTTTTGCGACGGCAGCGATCCATGCGGAAAATGCAAGGAAACCTATAAGGAGCTCGATTACGAGCGCCATCTAGGTTTAAGGGGGGATTTTGGGCCTACGTTTTTGTTCTACGTGATTGTCCGTCCTATATATTTCGTCCATGACTATGGTAAGTAATTTTGTTACTGTTGTGTGCTTCGTCGAATTAAAAGATAAGTATTAATTGAATATTAGTAAGTATACACTTCAACTTTGTTTAGGGATACAGGTGTTATTTTCATACAAATGAGGTAACTTTGAAGCCTTGGTTTTCTGCTAGGGTTGTACCGTGCTGTAATCTGATGATGTCCATCCAAGGACTGAATGGAGTAGATTCAGATCGCTATACACACACACCCAACTGATCTGATCAGCATTCTAAAATTTTAATGGGTTAGAGTTCTCTGTTTGAGGATTTCCATACATTTTCATGCTATTTTCGCGGTTTTTTTAAACATGTCCATTACGTTTTTAGAGTGCTGGTCAGATCAGTTGGGTGTGTATAGCAATCTAAATCTCCTCCATTCACTCCCAGGATAGCCGTCATCAGATCACAGCACAGTACATCCCTGGCAGGAAACCAAGGCTTCAAAGTTACCTCGTTTGTATGAAAATAACACCTGGTATCCCTAGACAAAGTTGATGTATGTATCATTGTTCACTTTGAATAATGAGATCTTATGTGTAGCTTCATTAGAAATATAGCTGTTTAAGGTGTTAGTTATTACAGAAGAGAAGTTACGTTAAAATATAGTGAATATCAAGGTTAATGAATTTGTTTTTATGTTTCATCTTCTAATTCATGCTTAGTGTTGGTTATCCAAATATATCCAAGTTTAAACAATGATGGAGTGCTTTTAATTATGTGAGCCTAACCAGCCTTTCTATTGTCTAATTTAAAAATCTATCGCAATCGCTTTCAGGATGTAACACATTGAAGCTTATTTTTGGGGACAAAAAAATCCTTACCAAAGAAATGCAACAATGTGTCACATCCATCTGTCAAACGAATTACGCAATCAAAATCAGAGTTGATAAAAAATGGGTCGAAATATTTAAAAGCATAAAGGACAGCAAGTTAAATGACATATTTTGCTTTGTATATCATATGATGCTTAAATGATCTAATGTCAGAAATCGTTGCTCTGTAGATTTAATGAAAGCGGAATTCCAAGATCCACCCCCGCTCCCTTGTCCCGACTTTTATGTTCCTAAAGGTGGCAACCCTGCCTCTATCTTCAACACAAGTAACTTAGATAAAGTAGCTTTTTGGATACGGAGCGACGTCAAAGTGCATTTGGATGCTTGTTTAGATGCAAGCGTCCAAGTAGTCATCAAAACTAAAAGGTCCAAGTATACTTTAATACTTTCTGACCCGAAGAACACCAAAATACCTAAGTGTTCCACGGGTTAACTTTCTCACCAAGGTGTTCCACGATTAAATTTCTGTACCCCTGGTTTACCTAGGTGTTCCACGATTAACTTTTTGTACCCTTGATTCACCTCGTTGCAGTCGTAGAACAAATACGGTTTCGCATTCATTAATCGGACGTTGTACTACGCTCATAGAATCAAATCCGTCGTTATTCTAGACTATATCTCAGACATTTAATACCCTTTTTTCAAAAAAGTGTCTTCAATCGACAAAACACATAATTACATGTCGATTTATGCAATAAAGAAATAAAACCGGTCAAGAGCGAGTCGGACTCGCGCACCGAGGGTTCCGTACCATCACAATAAATACACTGCAAAGTAGAATAATAAAACTATTATTGCAGTTTTAGGTCAGCGCCATCTCTTGACCGATAGTGGAACTAATGTTAACTTTTTTAGAAATTTAATAATTTCTAAAAGTGTGCTACATATATTGACATCGTTTTATTTTTCCTGTAATCTTTATATAAACTGCTGTCACATAGAATTATTTCAGGTTTTTCTCTTTGCTAACTTCGGAGATAGGGGGGGAAAGGATTTTTTTTTTACATTTTTCATCATAAGTCGAAAACTATGCGGCCTAAAGAAAAAAAGAAAAATGATTGAAAATGTACAAACGGCGCTCTTTTATATGATACCCCACATGCCCCACTTCAAATTTTTAAGACCCCTTTTCAGTCCCTGTTGTGAAAAAGATATTTATTTTTTATTCCTTTTTTATTTGCAAAATAGTTGGGCAAATGTCATCTTAAACTATTTCAAATTTCAAGTTGATATCATTAGTAGTTTCGAGAGATATCCAGCTGTGACAGACAGACAGACTGAGTCACACCATAAGGGTTCCTTTTTTACCATTTTGGTACGGAACCCTAAAAAGAAAAAAAAATCAGAACCGTCTCTGTCCTACTATTGCAACGACATATCCATTTTTGAGAGTACTTACAATGAAAATTGTCATATCAACGCAGCTTTTCGACCCATACAGTTTTTCAGTTTCATGGGGCAAGCACGCCTAGTTTTTATGCTGAATAATCCTGTATAAAGTGGACTAAGTTTCAAGTGTAGTGGATTGAATCACAGACAATTTTTCTGTTTTTTTATCACTTTTTATTAACTGTGTGTCCTTTGCTTTATTGGCAAATTCACTCGAGGATCGGCATTAATAAAATAGTGTTTATTTCTATACTTATTTATAATCGACTAATACAATTTTAAATATAATTATACAACAGTTAAATATATTAGCCCGAAGAAAGCATTTTATGTGCCTTAAACTTAGTTAAATATTGTCTAAGTATTTATGTGAGAGGCACCATTATTTATAATAATTATTATTATAACTATGTTTAATTAATAACACTTTTGGAACCTATTTTGAGCTCTGAAGGAATTCCAGTTACTTCATTAGTATTAAATAATAGTTGTATAGCGAATTTATAGTTACATAGTTTTTGTCACTTTTTAAATGTCAAACTTAAGTAGTTCGACACTTACTGGAAGAAATTGCTTTTTAACGATAAGGCCGCTGTATTTTTTTCCTTGTAATGTTTTTCTATTATGGTGAACAATAAAGAATATAACTTGTTACAAAAATACCCCTAATGTCAAATACTTATACACGCTGAAATTTTAATCATTTGGTTCCCGCCGTGGGGTGGTTCCACTCATGATTATAAACAACTTTTACTATGGGGCCAACTCTCCTGCTCGCAAAAAAATATCAGCTGTTCCATACATTAAGGCCGAGTAGGTACTGCACTTTTGTATGGAACAGCTGATTTTTTTTTGCGAGCAGGAGAGTTGGCCCCATGGTAAAAGTTGCTTGTAATCATGAGTGGAACCACCCCACGGCGGGAACTAAATGATTAAAATTTCAGCGTGTATAGGGACCATCAAACTGATGCCGAATATGGTAGATAGGGACAATTAAACTGAACAACTTTTACTATGGGACCAACTAAGAAACCGCGAAAAAAAATAGCTGTTCTGTTTCATACAAAAATTAATAACAAAAATATAAGAATGTATGAAACAGCTGATTTTGTTTCGCGATTTCAGAGTTGGTCCCATAGTAAAAGTTGTTCAGTTTGATGGTCCTATTGACCTTATTCGGCATTAAGGGAAATTTTTGTAACACATTGTATATTAAAAATGATAAATAAATATAATTCATAAAGAATATTATATTATAAATAATAAAAATACAAATATATTAAATTTAACTAAACACCCGCTATACAACAGTTATTATTATTAGCGTTATTGAAGATAATTTTCATCATATTTATTTATAATAATGAATAATGAACACTTTTGCACCATTATAATTCTATGAATTGGGAATGCCAAATAAAAATAAAGTTATGAACAATGCAATTACAAAACCCGTTTTAAATATTCATGAAATTGAAAGAAATAATACTTTATATTTTATCCTTACTTGTCCTATTTGGTAAACTATCTTTACCCAACTCTTTATTGAAAAATCAATTATAAATGACAACAAATGGTTTTCCATCCATAGATTACGAAAAATTTTGACAAAAATTAAGACAAAATACTTTTGTATAACGATTTAAGTTTAAAAGACGTATGACAACTATCTAAGATTGTTAACTAAATATAGAAAGCACTCATGGCGGAACTTGAGAGGCTGATCGTACTCGATCACGTTTGTTAAGCAACGCTCGGTCCCGCCAGGTGTCGGATGGGTAACCATTGTGGCATTACAACTGAGCGCTTCCGTGCTTCGAAAGGCACGTTAAACCGTCGGTCCCGGTTGTTGTCATCTGATAACAGTCGTTAAGCCAAGTCAGAGGCCTTACAGGCGGCTTGATAAACTCTAACACCAGAGGTGGCCACTAATCCTCATTCGATAAGAAGAAGAACTAAATATAGGACAAATAAGGATAAACAAACTATAGGTATTTATCGCGTCACGTAAAATGAGCGCTGAACAATAAGCAAATGATGGAGAAATCTATACTGTTTTCTAAAGACATAAGATACATTTTCGCTCACCTTTGGAGCACTTATCAAAGCTCTTTTTACATGACGTCTACTTTACTTAAGTAACTTGTAATTATTTCGCCCGATAGAATTAAAGGAGTTAAAGTATGAAATTGCCGATATTTTTCTCACAAACAGAGGTTCTTTCTCATATCTTCTTTCAATGTTAAAAGATCGAACCTATTTTTGAATCGCTCGGCAGGCGTCGAGCGCTCTTTTCGACTGATTTTTGTTCGACATATGACTTTCCATATTTTTGAATCGCTCGACCGCAACGAGTGCCCCTACCCACTCGTTAACAATCGAGCGATACGGTACGGCGAGTGATATTCTTTTCTAATAAAAAACAAAGATATTTATGTAACAGCCGATAGAAACATGGATATTACGTTTCGTTTTCATTGCGGTAATTACCAGTTTTCTCTAAATTCTGCGTGGAACGGATAAAATCCAACATTTCGTTTATATTGGCAGCACCGGAAACGAACGATTTAAAAATACGGAAAATCGGCGTCATGCGACTTGGAAGACGAGTGTGACTTAAGTCGCATGCGACAAAACTATGTCATACGAGCGATTCAAAAATAGGGCCCCAGCAATAATAATATTTCTTTTTTTTCCTAAACGTTAAAAAAGTATCTTAAATGTGACTTCTTATTTCGTTAGCAGAAATGACCACTTAATTCGTTGTAACTTAGCCGGTACAACACGTGTGGCATTAGTTAGCAAAGTGATTAAACATTTGTGCATAAAAGTTTTAAAACATTAGCGTTTATGGTTGTTAAATGAATCAAGAAAATATTAGTATGGGAAATGCAAATCCTTTAAAATTCCCTATACAACACGGAAATTTATCCTTTAACCCCTATTAAAATGGCGTAATTAACAAAAAACACTGCGGCGTTTAAGGCCTATTGAAGTAGCAAACTTAATGACTTTTTATTTATTTATGCAATGTACACACAACATCACGCCAAGTTGTATACAGTTAAACTGCGAAAATAGCTTATTGTTACGTAGGGCATAAATGTGGTCTTAATGTCAACATGTATAGTCGTGAGGTGGCGTCGTGTGTCAAATTTATTAGATCGGCTCTATTTTAAATCAGCGTTTTAATATTTTTATTTTCAATAAATAACACTTTTTTATTGACTCCAATCGCACTTTAACATGTCAAACGACTTTTACTAAAGCTAAGGTTTTTTTTGTTACTATCACTGCATTAAATAAAAATTGAATGTGTCATAAATGGGACAAAAAAATCGGGTTGTACTCCGGGAGTGCCGGCAGAAGTGAAAACTTGAATATTAACGTTGCATTTTTGAAATTTTGGAATGGTTAGGGAATCATTTTGCACGAATTGGCGTCTTACGAATTTACTCTGCATTTTAATTTACGAATACAGAACAGTATTGTACGAAGATCTTATCTATAGCTGGACAGAAAATCTAGAGCTTTGACATTGAATTAAAAAATTTGCGCTTTGCTATGGTGACACAAGTATTTACGTCTTGAAATGACGCGCCACCATTTTCACCGCGCCCCGTAGAGAGGGGGATACTTCCGCCGCCGGCTGTCTACTCTCCATCCGTCACATCCGTCTTACGAATTTTCGATCAGAGTCACGTGATTCTTACTGACGCGAGTTCAGCATTTTTTCCCGATTACAAAAAAGCGTACAACGCCGCTAAAGAAGATTTCACTTCAAAAATATACAATTGAATTGAGAACCTTTTCCTTTTTTGAAGTCGGTTAAAAAGAAATAGTAACTACTAATTTTGTAAACAACCAGACAGTATTATACAACGTGTTAAAAAAAAACCATAGCCGAATATGGTAGATTCAATTCAATTCAATAGTTTATTGCGTACCATAAAGTAAATAGATAGGATACAGTAGCCGGCAAACATCTTTTTATTTATTTATTTCGCTCTTTCGACGGAGTGGGGATAAGTTCGCGCTTGTGCACTTGTGAGCGACCAATAGCGCGCACCCCTCACCCACCGCCCGCGTACCTCACCGCTACGCATACCCAAAATACGCGTTCTGCGCAATTCCCACCCGATTTCCCCTTGTCCTCCATTTTTTCCCCCACTATCGGGGGATATCGGGTTTTTTTACAACAGGAATAGGCTGTTATAAGGATTTTCCAGTAACTTATTAATTTAATAGGGAGATAGTGGTGCTATTGGGACACTCCTCTACAAATCGCACAATAAATGACACAGCATCTTTATAAAATGAAACAGTGACAGTAACAAATATTTTAAAACAATTTTTACTCCGCGTTGATTGTGATCGTCTTCCCTTTGGGGTCATCAAAACGGTCCATGGTCCGGATGTCCATCATCATCATAATTCCGTAGAAGGTGATGGATAGAAGGATGAATACTACGAACAAGGCCGACCAGATTGGTACGGAGAAGAAGCCAACACAGTTGAACGAATCACCGAACACCATGTCTGTGCTGTTCAGTGTTTGGAAGTACGGTTGCACCTGAAATTGCATTAAAATCATATAAAAATAAAATTAGGACAACTCATACCAAGCGTTGCCATCCGTCCGGATAAAAATGGACAGTGTTTTAGGCTTTTTGTCCTCTTGTCTGCTCAGTCTGGCCTTTATCTCGTCCCAACCGCACCACGCACGAACACACACAAACACACACACACACACACACACTCTCTCTCACACACATACACACACACCTGACCCTAAGCGTGTGTGACGTTCCGACAGTCACATTTATTTATAAAATCACTTTTTAGCATCTGCACTCAAAAGTCTGCCTTGACACGTGACAGAGCTCTGTCACACACAAATATAAAAAGTGGAACACTTCCTATCTTGTTTCAAAAAATGTACAAAAAAGTTGTAAAAGTGGTTTGTAACAGAGTCACCCACCCGTGTAAGAAGCAGGGGTCCTGGGTTCCATTCCCGGGAGGGGGGTACAATTTGTACTCGGTTTGGTTGGTGGTAGGGCTTATTTTAAGTCTACCTGGCTAGCTGCCACCATCTTATGATGCCATAACAATTAAAAAAAGTGTTCCAGTTATTAGAGGTAAGATAGCTAGTTCTTCAGTGGTAAGAATTCAAGGTGTAATGCTCTTCTACCAGCTTTGGCCTTATCGTCACTTAACATCAGATAAGTTGAAGGCCAAGTACTATCCTACTGGGCATATAAAAAAGTATTTGTTTATTAAAATACATACCTTAAGGTCAATAAAAGTCACATTGTAAGGTGTAGTGGTATCGTTCATACTGCTGAATGTAACATTCTCTCCGCATCGGTATGAGAAGCCGTCTATGGCGTAAACTTCAGATTTTGCGGGAAGGTCCTCAGTGTACGAATCACTAGTAACCGTTACGCTGTCTGTAAAGAAAAGGTTTCGATATGATGAGTTGAAATGATGATGAATGAGTATTATTCCAATATGGCATAATTTAGTTATTTTTTACAATTTAACCTCTAAACGCTCACCCGGACACATGCGTTCAGACTGAAATTGCTTAAGCCGTTCCATCAACGCATGCGTCCGCGCGGCCCTATGAGGCCGGCATAGCTACGGTATCGATAAACCGTTATTATCTCATAGATATCAGCTATTTATGAGGAGGCCTTTGCCAATGGGCAAACAGACTAACAAACAATTCTGTTAATTACAATAACTTTTAATATAAATAAAAAGTCTGAAGAAGGGTAATTAAATACTTCAATATAATTCAAAAATCTGTTGATTTTTGAATTGAATTAAAGTGTTGTTTTGCTTATTATAACAATGATTGTTAATATTAATCAAATACAAACTATAATCATTCTACAAATCAGAATATTTTTTTATACTTACCAAAGAACCAATAGCCAGCTTTATGTTTGAAGTTCAAAGCGAGTTTGATGGGCACATTGCTGAAGCCAACAGTGACATTCATAACCGTGCCGTTGAATTCGGTGCCGGCTCCAGCAAGGTTCTGTAGTTCGGTCACAGCTGCTCCGTTACCGTACATTATTCTTTCAGCGTACAGACGCAGACCGTCTAAGATGTGGTCGGTATTTTGGGGTTCTGTCTCAGTAGCTTGACGACGTACACGAGCATGGCTTTCGGGGACAGTCCAAGATGGATTATGGGCAGTATATAGAGCTACAACAGAGTCGTAACGTTCTTGCAGTTTCGAGAACATGTCTTCCATGAAATCGTTGTGGCGACGAAGGAGTTCCGCTCGAGATTCACCTTCACGAGCATCTTTGAGGTTGATGAACAGAAAATTACCACTTTCTGGTTCGATGTCAGCAGAGAGACCATTTTCTGTAAGTTTGACGTGGTCTACCTTTTCAGGATCAGCTAATTTGTTCAAGACACGCAGCGCATTATCAACAGAAGGCAAATACAACGCGTCCCTAAGGTTAGCGTGGAGGTAAGGGAACGAAGTCTCCCCATCATCATTCTTGCGAGAAAAATCCTCAACAGAGAGGGTTTCTTCAATAAATACAACCTTGAAAGTTTCTTTCTTCAACTCTTGGTCCAAAATTGAGCTGAACTCGTCAGCTAACACTGCTGACAAGGGATTCGATTTGATGGAAATCTTGCTCAAATCGCCCCAAGAGAAGACAGGCACTTGCACTGCAAAACTGCATACTACACTTAAAACTAATGTAAGGAACACTGTACGGCTGAACGCCATTTCGAATAAACTACACTAATGGACGCTTACGAACTATAAAAGAACGATTTTAGTCCAAAATTGTCATAAAAATGAGAAAAATGGACGATGACAATGACCATCGGTCATGTGAAAAGCGATCATATGACTTTGACGCTTGTCTATGGTGGAATGTGTTGCCATTTGTAAGATTAAAAAAAACACTTTGCTCGAATTCTTACTCTGTGGTGTAGATTTTGTAAAAGGAAACAAACTCATCGAACAAAACGCCACATTGTGTCAGTCAGTCAATGACATTTGCGTTTTGTTCAACGTGATTCGATTTTGATTATTTAATTTTGGATTTTTTGATTGAATGAAGAATTCTCTCGGGGTCGTGAAAAATTTTATAACTTGAAAGTTTGATGTGAAGATTATTTTAAAACAGAAATAAACATTTCAAGTAGTATTTTCAAGATATTAATAGTTATTAAATTCATTTTAAGTAATCAGCCAAAATGGACAACAAGGAAGCGATTACCCTAATTCATATCAACAAATTGGATAAGAATGTTTTAAATTCATGTAGAGTTTGTATGAAGACTGGCAATGAAGAATCGAAAATGTGTAATATTTTTGATAATACCTGTGATATTCCTGACAAAATTCTTTACTGTACCGGGATTCAAGTGAGTAAGAACTTGAAGATATTATTTAGCTTTGTAGGTCCTTATTTAAAAATTTATAAAACTAATCATTTGTGTAGGTATCTTTATAACTAAGGTTTTCGGGTACCCAGCCTTTTTTCATACATACAGCTCTTTTCTTATCTGACGACTTTAGCTCTATGAAATTGTACTGTATGGACAGAACCGCTGACTACTTGTAGCTTCATACCTAACTGAATGTGCCTGGCCTGAAACTATTTATAACCTTCCCAACCATCCTCTTTACATTCGCGTAGGAAGGGTAGGGGATGTTGAGGGAGGCTTCCGACCTCCATGTTATATATATATATGGTATGTTCGAATCTCAAGGGTGACAATCTGACACACATGTTGTCAGTCGATAGTTTGACACTACAAATTTGGGCTCAGCTAGGAGATGTGTTAAGTTTATAACATAGAGTAAGATAAAAAAAAATTTGGAAGTTTATAAGTTTTTAATGTGAGAATAAAATATGTGAGGTGACAATAAAGCAGTGTAGAAAAGACTCCTGGGGCCGTATTATGACCTCTTATTTCCTGGCAGTTTTCTGACTGACTATCAATCTATCTCTAACAGGGGAGGGAGCAAGTGGGCCATGCCCACCCCAGAAAAAGCCTGATATATTTTTCTATTGCCCTTCAAAACTCCAACATGGCTCTAGCACCCCCCCTCCCCCTTAGTCTTACCCCGGAACTGTAGGCCAGCCCCCCTGGAAAATAACTATAGAAACAGTACGAGGGCTTGAAATCGGGTGGGGATTGCGCGAAACGCGTATTTTGGGTATGTGTAGCGGTGAGGGGCGCGGGCGGCGGGAGAGGGGCGCGTGCTATTGGTCGCTCACAAGAGCACATGTGCGAACTTATCCCCACTCCGTCGATAAAATTTCAAGATACGTGCCTAGTACTGTACACCAATCCAATGGTTCTTTACTCTCTTAAATCTGGGATCAATGTTATAAAATCTACAGCTGTTTCAATAATAATAATTTTTCTTTTTATGTTTTTTTATGATAATAATAATAATTGCCTTTTGCATCAAACATTCTTTGTAAGTTAAGTAGGTGTTTGGGCTTTGTTTATTTTTTGTAAGTCTGATTGCCAGTCAGCAATGGCCTCCTACAACCTTTTTCATTCCCACCGATTCTCCACCACTCTGTTTCAAGCATAGAATAATAACACCTAGAACGATAGTTCTCTACAAAGCATACTGTCAAAAGTGAGGCAGCAAAAACAGCCAAAATGGCTCCATTTTCAGACTTTTATTCTCCATTATTACCTAATCATACCGAATAAGTACAAAACAGTTTCAATTTTCTTACATTTAGGAGATTAGATCCAATATTATTCAGGACCTATCAATTTTGTATAAGATCGTTAATAATCAGTGGGACGCCATGGATTTGTTGAGCCATCTGTCATTTAAAACGAGCGGTAGTAAGCGAAAACCTAAATTATTCTCCGTGCCAGTCTGCAACAGTAATGTAACCTATAATAACCCGTTGTTTCGAATCTGCAGAACTTATAACGAAAATGTTAACAATTTGGATATATTCTCGCAAGGCTTTTATTCTTTTAACACAACTATAAAACAGCTATTTCATATGTAATGGGTGTGTAACCACTATTATCTATTCTGTGATATAACTGTGACTATTGATTATTATGATATTTTGTATTGTTATTGTCATGCATGAAATATTTTTGTCTCAATTGTATCTCTTTCTTTATTTAATTTTTTTAGATTATAACACTTGTCACTTTTAAGAATTACTGTTTTATTTAAACGTTGTGTACAACATTTATTGGAATTCAATTTAAATGTGAAACCTAATCTTAGCTCTTTAAAAATCTGTGAAATTGTATTCTGTAGTTGTGCCTTTAAATAAATAAAATAAAACAAAATAAAATTATTGGATTTTAGTTACGATTAGGTAACGTATGAAGGATATAAATCTAAAAACTAAGCCATTTTGGCTTAGTTTTAGTTGCCTCACTTTGCATATGAAGATGAAGACACGGCTTCTACTAGGTGTTATTATTCTAAGGTTTCAAGTAACTTCTGCTACACAAAAGAGGTGGGACAAAGACATAAGTAAAGTATACTTATGTTTTTAGCCCATCTCTTTTGTGGTAGACCTCTCCTTCTATGATGATATTTTTTTTTACAGTTTACTAAAGAAGATGGTTTACCTCATACGATATGTGACAGCTGCCTCCAAGATCTCACAATAGCACATAAATTCAAGACATCTTGTATGGCTTCTTATGAATCATTCCAAAAGATGATGATGCAAAAAACTGAAGTGAAAGTGGAGGTTGATGATAGTATAGTTAACAATGATGATAGTTTGGTTAACAATGATGATAGTATGGTTAACAATGATGATTGGAGCGTGCCTGCTGATTTCACTGATGATGATATTAGTATCAAGGAGGAATTACTTGATGATGAAATATTGAAAGAAAGGTGAATTTATTTCTAAATCAATTTTGTTTTCATTATTTACTAGCGGCCGCCCGCGACGTCGTCTGTGTGGAAAGTTTTTTTGCTATCCCTCGGGAACAATAGTATTTTTCTGGATGAAAGGTACCCTATGTCCTTCTCTGTACCCCTGACAACGTGTATGCAAAATTTCGTGATGATCGGTTCAGTAGTTAAGACGTGAAGGCGTAACAAACAAACAAACAGACTTTCGCATTTATAATACTAGCTGCCGCCCGCGACTTCGTCTGCGTGGAAAGGTTTTTTTGCTATCCCTCGGGAACAATACTTTTTTTCGGGATGAAAAGTACCCTATGTCCTTCTCTGTACCCCTGACAACGTGAATGCAAAATTTCATGATGATCGGTTTAGTATTTAAGACGTGAAGGCGTAACAAACAAACAAATAAACAAACAAACAAACAAACGGACTTTCGCATTTATAATATTAGTAAGGATATTAGTAAGGATAGTAAGGATTACCAAATAAACATAAAAATACAAGAGTTGTTTGCTACATTCACAAAAAACCACGCAGGTACATTAGGAATTATTAAAAAGAGTTATGGCTAAATACTCAAAGGCTTCTTAGTTAAAATCTTAAGGTCTCCTTAACTTTAAGGAAGCTGTCAGTTTCATAGAGTTTATGTCAAATCTGACAACTTTTTTGAATTTAAGATGGCCTTAACCAAGAACCTTATATTCATATTCTATGACACGCCTTAACTTTAAAATTTGTTTGAGTATTTGTCCATTAGTCAATCAGTATTTAATAACACCTTAGATTTTAAACTTAGAATCAAATAATAATAAATAAATAATAACTTCAAATATGTTTGTAGTTATATGTGAAAGTTTTGATTTACTTCAGTTTGATTGGTTTGAATGACAGTAAGTATAAACTTACTGTCATTCAAGCCAATCAAACTAAAAATTTTTGCCAAACATTTTTACAATGTTTTAGCTGTCTTATTAGTTAAGGAGGACCAACATTTTTTGTCGTTTTTCGACTCATCTTTCTTTGGTAAAAATGTTTAGTTTAGTTTCATGTAGAACATTCCTTTCAGTTAATTAAGGGCCCCACCCACCAAAAAAGTTTGGTGTGACATAATACCTACTAAAAGTGCTTAGCTTTTTCTCTTACTGTTTTATGGAGAGATACAAGTATGATTTTGTATATTTTACAGTGCAAAAGACACGAAACCAAGAAAGAAGCGTGGACCGTACAAAAAGTCCGGTAAACCTCCTCGTATAAAGAAGTTTAAGTTCCGAAGATTGTTTTGCGAACCGTGCAGTCTGAAGTTTACTACGAAATCACAATTGGAAATGCATAGGAAAGAGTTACATGTACAAAATGAAGAGAATTGGGTCTGTGAAGTGAGTATTGGTTAAAACTGAAATGCTGCCATTTTGGTAACTTTAATATGTCTAATTTCTTAACAGAGCTAATTTTGCATGGTTTTTAGGGTTCCGTACCCAAAGGGTAAAAACGGGACCCTATTACTAAGACATTTGAAGGAAATAATATTTTTTTGGCTGTTTTTATGTTTTTAATTTGTACTGGTGGGCCGCCATTAGTTCATTATTTGGCCAAATGGCCCAGGGTCTCAATAATTCTGTGCATCCCTGATCTACTGTATACCTATACGAGGGCAGTTTGATATGTCCGTGACTTTAAGGTTAAATACAATATTTTTTCTTAATTCAATTTTCCTGTCTTAATTTAGAACTCCTTGCTGAGCTTATGCTGTTACATTTTTTAAATTGGCGTGAAAGTAAAAAAATTGGAAGCATTTATGCAAGTGAGGTCGGGATTTTCTTTTATAATGGAGAAAAACAAATTTTGCGTATTGATCAAATACTACTTTTTACGTGGTAAAACCATTAAGCAGACTGAAGATAAACTGAAAAAATATTATGGGGACTCTGCTCCATCTCATGGAATGGTTCATAAGTGGTTTACTGAATTACGTTGTGGTCGTACCACCACAACTGTCGCTGGCGGCCCAGGAAGGCCGATTGAGGTCACCACTGAAGATATTGTTAACAAAATCCACGACATTGTTATGGCAGACCGTCGAGTGAAGATACGCGAGATAGCTGATGCTATTCACATCTCTACCGAACGAATTTTTCATATTTTACTCGATATTCTCGGCATGAAAAACCTTTTTGCAATATGGGTGCCGCGTTTGCTGACAGTCGGCCAAAAACGAACTCGTGTAACAACTTCTAAACAATGCTAGGTTTGTATAACCGCAATTCAAGTGAATTTTTTCGTCGGTACGTAACAGTTGACGAATCGTAGGTCCACCATTATACGCCAAAGACGAAGCAACAGTCAAAACAGTGGACTTCTACCGGTAAACGTGCCACGGAGAAGGCAAAAACTGTTTGTTCGGCTGGTAAAGAGATGGCCACTGTCTTTTGGGACAGCAAAGGTGTTATTTACATCGATTTTTTGGAGAAAGGCAAGACAATTACCGGAGCTGACCATGTTGCTTTGTTGGATAGATTCAATATAGAGCTGCTGTAGAAAAGACCGCATCTAGCAAAGAAAAAAGTTTTATTTCATCACGATAATGCTCCGGCCCACTGGTCGGCAAACGCAACATCAAAACTTGTGGAATTGCGATACGACCTATTGCCACACCCCCCGTATTCACCAAATTTGGCCCCGTGTGACTTTTTCCTCTTCGCAAACATGAAGAAATGGCTTAGTGGACAAAGATTTTCATCCAATGAAGAAGTGATAGCTAAAACAGGAGCCTATTTTTCAGGGTTTGATAAATACTTTTTTTTGGATGGGTTGAAGAAGTTGGAACATCGTTGGTCGAAGTGTATAGAGCTGAAAGGAGATTATGTAGAAAAATAAAACAAAATATTCTTTAAAATTTTTTTCTTCTTCACAAAGTCACGGACTTATCAAACCACCCTCGTAAATGTGTTCCGCATTACTTAAGTGTATATTTGTATAACAGGGTTATTTGTAAAACACCAACAACCTCGCAGGAGTAGATTACTAACATCATAAACAACATTTCTTCTACGATTTTTCCGAAAACAGACAATTAAAAGTCGGATTCCACTTTTCATACAAAACTCGATCAGCTGTTCGGCACCCTGATTATCTAAAAATAAACTATTATCGACCGTATTCATTCCAAATACATTGCTACTTTTCTTTGGTATGTTTTTTTTTAATCCAAAAAGAAGTAGCAATGGATCACTATCATCTATGAACTGCAACCGGTCGCTAGGTGGTTTCTAATTAGATAATCAGCCCGCGGGACATTTGTATGGAGACTTGAATTTTTTGCCGGTTTTCGGAAAAGTCGTAGAACATATCGTCAGTGAAATTCTAACAGTGCGTAAGTCAAAAATTAGTATTTTACAGGAGAGCAAAAGAACTGCGTAAAATTTTAGTTGTGTTGGCTCTTCAGATTTACTTACGCAGTGTCACTTTCATCGAAATACGCAGCGCTCTTGGCTGGCCATTCTGATTGGTCGGAAAAAAACGCGCGGGCTTCATCGAATGGCATCAGAATGTTTAGACCGCCAAAAAATTACTTACGCACTGTTAGAACTTCACTGACGAAATATTGTTGTACCTATATATGATGTCAGTAATCTACCCCTGTGAGGTTGTTGGTGTTTTACAAATAACCCTGAATACCCAGAAATATGTTCCTCATTAGTTAAGGCTGAGTTGCACCATCTTACTTTAACAATAACAAGCTTGTTATAGTACCGGTTAAGCACAAGTTAGCCAAAAAAAGAGGTTGCCAGCCAGCATGATGACAAGTTTGACGTGACAAATCATTAATGGGGAAGGCAACTGTCAAAATGGCGCTGCGGACGCTTGTTCCACGAGAGCTATGAAAACAAAGGACTTTTACCTAAAAAAAGGGTTTTTTTGACTTTAATATGATTAAATTCTGTGTAATAGGCTTTAAAAATGTTGGCACTTACTAATTTCCGAAAAATCTGGATATAGAACAAATGGGTAAATTCTGTAAGAATAAAAACGTCTTAATTTGGCTTTCAATTCCGACTTTTGCATTGTGTAATAGTCTGTTATATCCATTTTTGGTCAATAGATATTTTTCGGTAAAAAAATACCGCAAAATAAATACCTATTTTCCCATAGATTTGTTCTGAACGTCTACTGTCTTAGGAACAAGCGTACGCAGCGGTATCTACAATTAGCTTTGCGTTGCCAACCCCATTAACGATAACTAACTTTGACACCGTTTTGGTGTAACTCACATTGTGTATATTTGTATAATAACCCTGTATAAATTGGCAGGTTTGCGGCAAGTTATTCGTCCACCGAGGCTCTCTCTCGTCTCACATGCGCTCACATCTACCGCCAGAGTTTGAGTGTAACCAGTGCGACTACAAAACGGCCAATAAATACGACCTCACCAAACATATACGGATTCATACAGGTATGTTCTATGAGCATTTTAATTTCCCCACTTCTGGGGACACAGGCTTTCGTTAAACCAAGTATTGAAAATAACGTTATAAACCGTTATAATAACGTTATTTTCTTGTTAACTCTATTTTTACGGCGTTATAACGGTAAACAGTATTTTAGTAACCGACCGAAGAAGTTGCAGTTTCGGTTTCGGTCCAAAAATTTTGTTTCGGCCATAGTTTCGGTTTTGGCCAAATATCGGCCGCGCCGAAACTCACTATTTCTTGATTTTTGACAAGGCGCTCTGTCACTTTGCAAACAAAATACCAATACCAATGAAATTAAAATGTGACCACTCTTGAGGTATTCCCTTTCAAACAAAAAAGAATCATCTAAATTGGTTCATAAAGAAAGAAGTTATGCCTGAAAGTCCGTAAAAACTCGTGCGATCGATGGTAAATAATTGTTATTTTTCAAGATTATGAAAGAACGACTAGGCAGATCTGTGATTTTTATGGAACCACACCTGAACTATGATTAAGATAAAAACAAATATTTGAATCGGGTAACAGTAAAACATAAGTAGGTACTATGGGCAACAGTTAGCAACAAAATTCGTGTGCGCGCGTATCGCCCCTGCACGAACTAAACGTATGTGACAGCGGGCGCGGCGTGCAAGCGATTTTAACCTTAGCAGTGGTTAAGCGACGCTGTTGCCCATGGTACCTACATAAAAAAATATACCGACTTGATAAGTTTTTAAGTCGGTTAAAAATTACGTTTTTAGGGTTCCGTGCCAAAGTGGTAAAAAAGGAACCCTTATGGTGTGACTCAGTCTGTCTGTCTGTCACAGCTGGATATCTCGAGAACTACTAATGGTATCAACTTGAAATTTGGAATAGTTTAAGATGACATTTGCCCAACTATTTTGCAAATAAGAAAGAAATAAAAAAAAATAAGTTTTTACAACAGGAACTAAAAAGGGGTCTTAAAAATTTGAAGTGAGGTGACTAGGGCATGTGGGGTATCATATGAAAGAGCGCTGTTTGCACATTTTAAAACATTTTTTCCTTTTTTCTTAGGCCACATAGTTTTCAACTTATGATGAAAAATGTAAAAAAAATACCGTTCCTCCCCCCCCTTATCTCCGAAGTTTGCAAAGAGAAAAATCTGAAATAATTCTATGTGATAGTAGTTTATGTAAAGATTACAGGAAAAATAAAACGATGTCTCAATATAACACACTTTTTTAGAAATTCAAAAAACAAACAAAAATCTTCAGTTTCACTACCACTCAACAGATGGCGCTGTCCTAAGAGTTAGTTCCACTATCGGTCAAGAGATGGCGCAACCTAATACTACAATAGCATTGACCTGCATATAAAAAATTTTTTCATGTCAGTGTACAATAGTAATTAGTGGCTGGTTCTAATATAATTACCTACTATTTGCCGTACGAATAAACGAAGAAAAAGTTACTACTTAGTAATATAAACAGTTTGCAATGTGGAGTGGCTGAAACGTTTTTCAGTCACCATAAGCATCTGTGGTTAAGATTTGTAAATTAACTGTCCGCCTGTTCGCCCTTCCACCTGTCTGCCGTTTATCCTACTTTTTTAAAGACTGTACTAAAGTAACATATCCAAATATAATATTTATGATTGTACGGAACCCTCGGTGCGCGAGTCCGACTCGCTCTTGACCGTTTTTTTTATATGTAAATGTATATCAGATTACAGTATATTATACAATAGTAAATTATAACATGTTTAAATGAGTTTCGGTTTTGGTTTCTGTTTCGGTCAAAACTGAAACTAAGGCCAAAAGTTCGATTTCGGCTGAAAATCCTGTTTCAGTCGGACTACAATATTTTTAACGGTATTTTGCGGAATTATAACGGTAAAATAACGTTATTAAACGTAAAATAAAATAACGGTAATTACGCCAATTAATGTTAATTTCAAAATAACATTTTCAATCCCTGGTTTAAAGTTATTTATGCAACTTCTTCCCAATTGAATGGACCGATTTTGATGCAGTTTTTTAACTCCACCTTCCCATATTTCAGGCGACAAACGCTTCCAATGCCAACATTGCCCAGCCTCGTACCACACCTCATCTAATTTGAGCTGCCATATACGCTACGTTCACAAGAAGGAGAAGAAATTCACCTGCGAATTATGTGAAAAGAAATTTTTCGACCGTACCAAATGTGAAAGGCATATGGACTCGCACAACAATGTGAAACGGTAAGAAACCTAACTAAAAGTCGCATTACTAATTTCCCAGCAAAAATGTAAACAAAGAAACGTCACTGTCAAATTGACAAACTGACCCTGATAGTGACATTTTCAGATATTGAAAACCTTTGGTCACTTTTATAACTTTTTAATTTGTTTATTATATTTTGAGTCATAATAAATATAATGCCGTCCAGGGTAATTTTAAAGTAGGATGGTAATTAGAAATTATATCTTTATAACTTACATAATGTTTGATGTTAAGGCTGCGCAGTCTGCACACTAGCGCCGCCATTAGAAAAAAAATCATAGTGCTTAAATAAAGACAAATTTGTAAATTATCTCTCTGGAGTGCACTCCGAACAAGCTTTGCGGTACTTTTTATCACTTAAGCAATATTTTCTAGCCTGTCGTTTAGTTTAATTGACTTTTATTGCGAAAAGTGGCCACTTTTAACAATAAAAGTCAATTAAACTAAACGACAGGCTAGAAAATATTGCTTAAGTGATAAAAAGTACCACAAAGCTTGTTCGGAGTGCACTCCAGAGAGATAATTCATAATTTCTTTTTTATTTAAGCGCTATGATTTTATTACCAATGGCGGCGCTAGTGTGCAGACTGCACGCTCTTAAAAGTTCTTGAAACGAACTGATAAGAAAACTTTACTTAGATATTGATTGTATGTAAACTAGCAAAAATACGTAGCGTCTTCGACTGTTCCCCCCCAATACCAAAAGACTAATGTTACTACTACAGCTACTACTCGTAATACTAATTTTTATGAAATTTTATAAAATGACCAAAGGTTGATGTGTACGGTTTGCAGTTGATGTGTGCACAGCATCATAAAAATGTTTTCTACTATAAAACTGTTATTATGAAATATTAAATTATATTACTGTTTTTGCCGCAAAACTCATGATTCAGAATATTTATCTAATCTATTTTTATTAGGTGTGTTTATTTCTTGACTTAGCAATATACTATTTCTTTTTGTGTTGTTTTGTTCTGGCAACACCTTTTTTTACATTTTTGCTGGAAAATTTGTAATGCGACTTTAATATTTTAGATAGAATATACTATACAATATACAGGGTCATTTTGTATTCACCACCCAAATTTTGAGGATGTGTTCAGTCCATGAAACTGAACAACTTTCTGTAAGGAACACATGGCCAAATATGTAAAAAAAAAATCGAGTACCCATACAAATAAAAGAGATCACGTGATCAATTTAGTATGGGATGACCAACATTTTGTGGCGAAATTCGACACATGTTTCTTAGAGAAAGTTGTTTAGTTTCATGGACTGGAAACATCCTTAAAATTTGGATGGTAAGTTCAAAATGACCCGATATATCATGTTTCGTTGATTATTCTAGACTCATTATAGACTCAGAGAAAGTTTTGGCTAGGGTGCGAAAATTTTAAAATGTTATTTTAAAATTTCATGGACCCGGTGGGAAATGAAGAACAATAGAGTCATGGAGCTTTGGGAATAACCCTTACTAACACCCGGTATTATGATTGTCGCAGGTTCGAATGCGATGTCTGCCACTCGTGTTTCACCCGCCGATGTTACTGGAAGAAACATTTACAAAGACAGCACAACATAGTGATACCCCCGCAACGGCCCGGCAGGGCGCGCCTACACGTGATCATAGGAAACATTGGGACCAAAACTAAATTAGTTTAGATAGCTGTGCAATAAATAATGCTGTAAAAGGATTTATCGCTGTTACTACAATTTATTTTATTTAACATGTTACAATTTAATAAAAATTACTTTATAACTCGACTCTCATTTATAATGCGAATACATGCGATGTGTTTCACCCGCCGTTGTTACTGGAAGAAGCATTTACAAAGACAACACAACATAGTGATACCCCCGCAACGGCCCGGCAGGGCGCGCCTGCACGTGATCATAGGAAACATTGGGACCAAAAAATAATTTGGATAGCTGTGCAACAAATAATGCCGTTAAGGCCCTCCGCTGCCTTGAGCGGGATTCCGGCGCGAGGGTCCGCTCCGGGTACTGTTTCCTGTATATTCATAGAGCAGCGCTGCGTGTGGCGGATTGCCCGCCGCACGCGGCGCGGGCGGTGAGCAAGCTTACGGGTCCCGCGCGATGGGTCACGCGAACGGGGCTTTTTCTTGTATTTTCATAGAGCAGCGCTGCGTGTGGCGGAGTGCCCCCCTCGCGGGTCACGCGACGGAGCAAGGCGCGGGTCCCCGCGACGAGCTGTTTGTCCGCGACGGAGAACGGCGCGGGCCCCCGCGACGGGCTCCCGCACCGTGTACCCGCGCCGGGATACCGCTCAACGCAGCGGAGGGCCTAAAGAATTTATCGCTGTTACTTCAGTTTGTTTTATTTAACATGTTACAATTTAATAAAAATAATCACGTGGGGGTAAACATTGGGACCAAAAAATAAATTAATTTATATAGCTGTGCAATAAATAATGCCTTTAAAGAATTTATCGCTGTTACTTAAATTTATTTTATCTACTCTCATATCGTAAAATTCGAATTATGAATTTCAAATCGAATTTATATTGACATACTTTATACACGCAATACCGAAAAAAAAATTCAAAAGTTATTTTATAACATATTTGCTCGTAAAGGGTCTCTTATTACATCAATTTCAATATCGTATTGTATCTCATTACGAACTTGTGCGGTAATGTAAAGTAAAACGCACGGTTTCCTTTATAAACCGTGCGTTTTACTTTACATTACCGCACGGTTTATCATCATACTTCATCTAAAACGAACGGTACTTTTTTAAATCGTAGCAAAGAGTTTTTATGTCAGAAAAGAGGTCAACATTTATGGATAAAATTAACTTTGGGAGATAAAAGAACTAATAAATACGAATAATAAATAAACATTTAATTATTCAATTTAATTAATGTTGACAATAAATTACAACCATTTATCTATAACAAAAACACAAAAATATTAATTTACTTTATTAGTAATACTGGCTGTTTTTATGCCTTTGCCTTAAAAAAAGCGCTGATGCGCGCGCATTGCTAATTTAATTTTTTTTTGCTGTATTGTTTTTATTTGAAAATGTCGTCAAGTACTGATGAATTCATTAATTCAACACCGCCAGAAGTCTCAGAGGCAGCGAAAAGGGCTACTCTAAGCCTCTTGCCAGAAAAATTGACCGATAAGATACTTACAAGCGTATCAAAATTTAATCATATGGAAAACAAGCAAAGGTGCAAAGTCCGAGTTTTATTTATTTCCTCGCAAATATGTTATAAAACGTCGTATGACATACGTGCGCTTTGATAATTACAGCCTCTGCTTTCTTGTAGCCCTCGCCTACGGCTCGGGCTAGCAATATCGCCTCGGCTGTAATTTTCAACGTACCGCACTTATATCATAATGTACTATTATAACATACCTTCGCTATACTAAGCAATGTTATAATAGTACATTATGATATAAGTGCGGTACGTTGAAAATTACAGCCGAGGCGATATTGCTAGCCCGAGCCGTAGGCGAGGGCTACAAGAAAGCAGAGGCTGTAATTATCAAAGCGCACGTATGTCATACGACGTTTTATAACATATTTGCGAGGAAATAAATAAAACTCGGACTTTGCACCTTTGCTTGTTTACCATATGATTAAATTTTGAGACGCTTGTAAGTATCTTATCGGTCAATTTTTCGGGCAAGAGGCTTAGAGTAGCCTTTTTCGCTGCCTCTGAGACTTCTGGCGGTGTTGAATTAATAAATTCATCAGTACTTGACGACATTTTCAAATAAAAACAATACAGCAAAAAAAATTAAATTAGCAATGCGCGCGCATCAGCGTTTTTTTTAAGGCAAAGGCATAAAAACAGCCAGTATTACTAATAAAGTAAATTAATATTTTTGTGTTTTTGTTACAGATAAATGGTTGTAATTTATTGTCAACATTAATTAAATTGAATAATTAAATGTTTATTTATTACATTTTATCTCCCAAAGTCAATTTTATCCATAAAATGTTGACCTCTTTTCTGACATAAAAACTCTTTGCTAAGATTTAAAAAAGTACCGTTCGTTTTAGACGAAGTATCTTGATAAACCGTGCGGTAATGTAAAGTAAAACGCACGGCTTATCAAGGAAACCGTGCGTTTTACTTTACATTACCGCACAAGTTCGTAATGAGATACAATACGATATTGAAATTGGTGTAGTAAGAGACCCTTTACGAGCAAATATGTTATAAAATAACTTTTTTTCTCATTACGATACAGGGCAAATCCAAGAAGATGGCAGTGCCGCGATATTAAAAAAACAATGAAATTCTCACATACTTTCCATGATTAAAATGTACTCTATGGTGATCGATGACTAAGCGTAACGATTACTCTGCTAGAATGCAGTCATATCATTATTATTTTTTCTAATAGAATACGCGCCATTTTTTAGATTTAAATTTTTACTTTTGCTTAAAAATATCTGATAGTAAGTAGTGAGTGAGTAGATTTTTTAGATACGGCGACGGAAAAACGTAATACTTAACCAAGGTAAGTACACGTAGAGTTTCTATAGTATTTGGTACAACCTACCTACCTAAAGCAAAGTCGAGAAACGCTTACTCTTTTTATCATTGATATTTTATTTTGTAGGTTCAATCACAATAATTGCATGAGAGTAGATAAAGTAGTGTATGAAACTGTACATAACTAGGTATTAAAACACTCGTGTGATACTATTAAAAACCTCGCCTACGGCTCGGTTTTTAAACACACACTCATGTTTTAATACCCCTCATTATGCATCAGTTTCATAAACTACGATTATTTAATATGTTACAATTTAATAAAAATAACTTTATAACTCTACTCTCATTTATAATGCGAATGCATGCGATGTGTTTCACCCGCCGATGTTACTGGATGAAGCAACGGCCCGGCAGGGCGCGCCTACACGTGATCATAGGAAATATTGGGACCAAAAAATAGAATAATTTAAATACCTAGCTGTGCAATAAATAATCTGTAATAATAGTTTGACACAAGGTTGGTTTAAAAAACCTTAACAACCGTCGGTGTGCCATATGACGTTTTTCAATACATTTGCGAGAAAACATTGTAGGTACCTACTGAAATTGTAATAGAAATTTAAAAAAAACCGTAAACAACTGTACTAATCGTAAACAAAAACGCATGCGGTAAAATCAGCAATTTCCGCACGCTCTGTACTAAACCGTAAACAAAATGCACGGCGTGCGGTAAAGTCAACTTACCGCACGTTGTACTGTCATCGTAAGCTCACATTTTCGAGCAACTGTATTGAGAAATAATTTATTACTGTTGCTTTTCAATTGTTTTTGTTTTATTTAATATAACGTATTACAATTTATTAAGTCGAATATTATTATTATTCTGTCGAATCACATAGTACATTCCTGCTACAAAAAAAATGTATTCGTATTATTTATAACATGTATTATGATGAAACGCTAAGAGAAATATTTAAAGAAAAGAAATTTCTTACTGTCACTAATATTTACATACTTGAAATTTGTATATTTATTAAAAATAATATGGAACTCTTTAACTGTACAAAATCTCTTCGTAACCAACGCAATAGATATAAACATAATTTAAATTTTCCAATTGTCAAAAATAACGTGTACTATAAAAGTACTTTTATTTATGGTATTAAAGTGTCTAATCATTTGCCAACAGAGATTAAAACATTAGAAGGTTTTAAATTTAAACAAATGTTAAAAACATGGTTATATAATAATGTTTTTTATAGCTTAAAAGAATATTTAGAGTTTAAGACAAATTGAATTGTTAGTTGCATGCCTGATAAGGTAAACTGTTGATACCTACTCTAATTTTATCTTTTACATCTTGTAACACAGTTTAAAGCAATAAAGATATTCTATTCTATTCTATTCTATTCTAAGAATAACTTTATAACTCGACTCTCATTATAAAGCGTAAAATCTACATAGAATCTTTAGAGTTGTCTTCTTTTGTCGGCGAAAGGCAACATACTTGAAGATAGTGGGGACATTCCACCTCATCTGGAACTCTAATGCTTCTGAAAGAAAAGATATTTTGTCATTCATCAGTGCTCATGGCGGTACTTGACAGACAGATTGATCGTCATTTGTGTCATGGCTATTGACACCTATTGACTCATAAATACCTAAGGTTGACTCTTTGTTGTAATAGACCCTGTGGTTCACATCACGTTCTATATTTGAAATTCAGTGCGGAATAATTTCAATACTTACTTACTTCCCGCACTAGTGCGCATAGTATTCCAAATTCAAAATGGTAGAACTCATCTTCAAGCATCATAGCATAGCCTTCTATATTTTTCAAGCCCTGAAGTGAGCAGAACGGCAACATCGCACATGGTCAAGCACAATTTATAATATTATTTTAATTACTATTTGTTTTTCCTATATTACTTATCTATGTTTAAACTAGTTGTAAATTGTGATGTAAGATTATTTCAAAAAAGATTTTATATTTAATATTATTATTTATTTATTAGGACATAATGTTGGAGTCAAATTGTTTGAACTTTTCTTTAGTACGATGAGCGTTTTGATCTAGGCCTCCTCTAGCAATAAATTTTACATCACTGGAAAGATCCTTAAATTTGAAACACTTTATTGTATGACAATACTTAAACGTCAACTATTAGTACTTTGAGAGTTATAATAACACTCTGAACTTGACCAAATTTTTCATCATTAATGACCTAAAACTCCAAAAATTAATATAAAGTATGTTTGCAGCAAATATTTGTCATATGAAAACCTTTGATGATATATCATTCATTGCTAGAGGTGGGGTCAACTCCCATAGTAGAACCAGTTTTATAATTCAATAACCTTTGACTCCAAAAGTATTAACACTTGATATAAAATGTATTAACAGCAAGTATTTGTCTTTAAAAGAGCTTTCTAATGATATATCATTTATTGCTAGAGGGCGTGTTAATCAACTCCCTGCTGAAAAAACAAAAAAGATTATATCTTTGACAGACATTTTTTCCTGGTTAACCTTAATATTTTTCTTATTGTTTAATATATAATACATTAAGAACTAAATTATTTTCATATTTTCAACCCTACACGATTACTACGAAAAAAAATATAGACCTTTTAAAATTGAAATATTCCCATACATTTAGTATGGAGTCTGACCTAAGAGTCTGACTGACGGCATGACCACGAACTGACAGTAACAAACGTTGCCAAACTTGTGTTCATGGCTTGCAAATAGAGAAGGCTATGATCATAGCATAGCATACTATTTTTATAAATATAAAGATACTATCGCATGATTGGTCGCATAACGTAGTCACACAAACCAATATAAAAACGTTTTAGTTGGCTCGTATTTCTTGAGAAAAACAACAAGCCTAGTGCGGGAAGCAATTTTACATTACCTCGAGTGATTAGCTCTCGCTCTCGTGATGATTATGAAATGTACTATTCACCTATTTTGAATACAAATCAGTCATTAATAATTTTGCTGAATGCATTTATTACTTTCTTATTTTTTAATAAAAAGGTGAATAAAATATATTTTTTGTTAATTATAATGTTTTAATTTTAAAATAATTAGATATTTATAATAGAATCTCAGAATCTCCTATATTTTCTTCAGATGGCGAAAGGCAACAAACGTGGATATAGTCAGGACATTCCGGTCCATCTGGCACCAATCTGAAATAATAAATACTTATTCGTTACAAGCTTCAGCCGACGACTTCGTCCGCTTAGACATGTGGAAAATCCTTATGGAACCTTAAGGGATCGTCTTAATAGAATAGAACACGACTTCGCGATCATCGCAAGTTCGCGGGAATTTATACCTACGTACGAACGAATCCGCGATCACTTTGATTCACTGTGTCCGACTGTTTCAACGAGACACTCGATCCTACTTAGTAGGTACTCTAAGGTTATTCACGATTGTCGGAAATCTACTCGAAAGCATTCGATTCGAATCCGTATCCTACGATATTACAAAATATTGCTATTCACAAATAGGTACAGCCTTGGCCAAATGTATTAGCCATCCCTATGTTTTAGCATTTATGAAATAAAACTGGTAGATCAGACTTTCCGTGAACTGAAGAAGCCATCAGAACCACCAATCAGAACCAAACAAGAAAGTACAAATCTTACTTAACACCAACACTTTACAGAGGAGGATTTTTTTTTAACGGCTGCTCCCCGCTTTTTGGCAGGACCTTTTTTGTTATTCTTATTTTTATTCTTGTGTTTTCTTTTTTTTTTTCTCAGCTTTATAGCTTATGTCATATTCTTTTTTATTGTTTCTATTCTTTTTTCTTTTCTCAATGTTACAATTTTCTTAGTTGCTAATACAGTTTCATTCTTAATTATAATACATTTTTTACTTTGTTCTTATTTGTTAACATTATGTTTACACTGTGTGTAATATGCTTAATTTATTATATTATTATCTATTGATTTTATACATTCTGTTGCTTATATATGTTACCGGCAATGTATGAAATGCAGGCATTGTATACAATGCCTAGGCATTGTATACAATGCCTGGCCCTTTTAGGCAATGTATGAAATAAAATGAATATTGATATCTATTTCACACATTACCTAGGCAGTGTATACAATGACTAGGCATTGTATAGAATGCCTGCTGGTCCACCGGCAATGTGTATAATAAAAAGATTTTCGAGAATAGATTCGAGGGGGGATCGAGGGGGGCTTGGGGAAAGCTCGAGGGGGGGGGGCTTGAGGAAAGCTCGAGGGGGGGGGGCTCGGGGAAAGCTCGAGGAGGGTTTGATGGGGGGCTCGAGGGGGGCTCGAGGGGGGCTCGAGGGGGCCTCGAGGGGGGCTCGAGGGGGGCTCGAGGGGGCTCGAGGGGCGCTCGAGCGGGGCTCGAGAGGGGCTCGAGGGGGCTCGAGGGGGGCGCGAGGGGGCTCGAGGGGGCTCGAGGGGGGCTCGAGTGGGCTCGAGGGGGGCTCGAGGGGGGCTCGATGGGGCTCGAGGGGGGCTCGAGGGGGCTCTTTGGAATCGAACCTGTTTTCTCCTGTAGGTCCCGCGAGCGCGGAGCGCAGCGGAGCGTGAGCCTTAAATTTCGAAGTTATTTTTTTATAACAGACAACAGAAATTTGAGTTTGGAATCGAACCTGCTTCACTCCTGTAGGTCCCGCGTATAGGTTAGAAATTTAAGGCGAGCGCGAAGCGCAGCGGAGCGTGAGCCTTAAATTTCGAGGTTATTTTTTTATAACAGACAACAGAAATATACTTATTTTACACATTGCCGGTGGACCAGCAGGCATTGTATACAATGCCTAGGCAAAGTATAAAATGAATTATATTTCATACATTGCCTGATCGTTTTAGGCATTGTATACAATGCCTAGGCATTGTATACAATGCCGGATTATACACATTGCCGGTAACATATATAAGAATTCCTGATATTGAGTTTCGTTAACTGTATTACAATTGTATTTTTATGTTACTTTTTATACAGAGGAGAATTGGTCCAATGTGCTTTGGTCTGATGAATCCAATTTTGAGGTGTTTGGTACCCCTGGTGCGACCTACGTGAGGCGTCGAAAGGGCGAATAATTCTTGCCGGAGTGCGTGGTGCCTACAGTCAAGCATGGAGGAGGCAGCATAATGGTATGGGGATGCATGGATGGCTGCAGATGGAGTAGGCGAAATGTTCATTGGTGAAAGTCGCATGAACTCGCAAAAATACATCAATGTTCTTGAAACCTCTCTTAAACCGTCGATTTCGAATATTTTCGGTGACACGAATTACAACGACGTAAAGTTTCAGCAAGATAATGCTTCATATTGGTTTGGTTTAATTTGAAATAACATCGTTTAAAATAGTAAGTAGGAAAAAAATTTAAAGTGGCTAATACATTTGGCCAAGGCTGTACGTTCGACTGCGGCATTCGATTCACTTTCCGACGGGGAAGCAAGCGCAATGCATTTTCAAAGTTTGGTAGCATAAGGTAGAAAATAAGATCGAAGACTATAGCCTTTCCGATTCGATTCGGAAAGTAGTACCATTATTTTTCACCATTGATGGTAAAACTGTCCCTTACGCGCGAGGTCAGTCTGCGCTCTAGACTGGCAGCGCAGGACCGATCGTCGTGGAGATCCTTGGGGGAGGCCTATACCCACAGTGGGTGACGGCAGTTGATGTGATGTTGACGTTGATGATGATGGTAATAAGATGATGATGAGATATAAAACTTACATGAGGTCTATCGCTTCGGTGGACGATTCAGGGCATCTGTAGTATGGAACACATGTACCCTTTTTGCCTCTCACCGTGCATTCTATTTCTGCAAGAAAAAAATGTGTTATGTTACAAAATTTATCCCTCTTGGTGACTCTATTACTGCTACTGGAGACCTTTGTTTTTTGATTTTGCTATTTACTTTAAATTATATCTAAATAAAACCGGTCAAGAGCGAGTCGGACTCGCGCAACGGTTTTTTTTTACATTTTTCATCATAACTCGAAAACTTTGCGGTTTAGAAAAAAAAGAAAAAATGATTGGAAACGTGCAAACAGCGCTCTTTCATATGATACCCCACATACCCTAGTCACCTCACTTCAAATTTTTAAGACCCCTTTTCAGTCCCTGTTGTAAAAAAAACATTTATTTTTTTATTTCTTTCTTATTTGCAAAATAGTTGGGCAAATATCATCTTTAACTATTCCAAATTTCAAGTTGATACCATTAGTAGTTCTCGAGATATCCAGCTATGACAGACAAACAGACTGAGTCACACCATAAGGGTTCCTTTTTTACCATTTTGGTACGGAACCCTAAAATGGTAGATATTAATAAATATTATGGAAGTCAGACAGTTTTTAGGGGCCTATGGGCCCTAAACAATCCACGTAAAAATACTACACTAGGTAGGCATTTTTAGGGCCTAGGTATGAGCCCTAAAAATTCCACGTAGTCTAGTATTTTGAGACGGTATATTACATTCCCTCGAAGTCACTGCTAGAAGTAAATAGCAAAACTGCTAAAAGTGGCCGTTTTAACACATTTGCTATCTACTTCTACGAATGACTGCGAGGGAATGTGTAGCGATATTCCCTCACAGTCATTCTTCTAAAAATACCAGACTATAAGCCCTTAAAGTTCCACGAAGAGTTTTATTAAAATCCTTTTCTATTAATAACTTGTTAAAAACGACCTCTGACGGCGCCTCTTTCGGTCAGGGAATTGCCTTAACAAAAAGTACTCACTTTCATTTAAATCCGTTGCAGCACTTGTAGAATCTGTAGGTTTTGAAGACGGTGGAGCGTCGGTTGAACCAAAAACCTCATCAATGAGGGAATCGAGATCTGTCCTGTCAGGGGCGCATACCACGGCCGAACCGAACAGAAATAATAGAGCGATGGCCTTGTACATCTGTAAAATGAAGAAGATTCCAATACAAACTCAACTTTCGAATGAAATTGACTAAGCTTACACCGCTTGCTAAGCTCGCAGGCCGAGTGGCCACACATAGACGGAATTCCGTTTCGGAATTCCGTACATATGTAATTCCGAACGCACCTAATCCATACAGATCTATGAACCTACCACACACATGCAGGCTTTTTCCGTACGGAATTTACATATATTTAGTCTGGCCACATAGGAGGCACTATGTAGGTACCTAACTACACGATGGAATCCCGATTTGGAATTCTGAACGGAATATTGATAATGTATGAAAATTCCGTAAGGAAAAATCCCGCATGTGAGTGGTAGATACCTAGGTCCATAGATTTGTATACTCCAGCTGCGTTTGGAATTACGTACGTACGGAATTCCGAAATCGATATTCCGTTCGGAATTCCGAATCGGGATTCGGAATTATGTGGTCGGGACACAGACGGAGTTCCGTACGTTACGTAATTCCGAACGATCCATACAAATCTATGGACCTACCTACCACACAAATGTTGGATTTTTCCGTAAATACAGAATTTTCATTTATCAATATTCCGTTCTGAATTCCGAATTGGGATTCCGTCTGTATGTAGTCGGGCTAAAATGTTAAACCTCATGACTGAAGTAAGATTTGTAATGTTTACAATGGTCTCTATGTACAAAAAATAATATTGCTTCAAAAGTAGTTAATGGATTTTGTTCAAATAAAAAATGACGTGATGCCATATATGTACCTACTTGTTAATTTCAAAGTTGGTTAACTTTGAAAGCATGGGCTTTCAAAGTTAACCAATAAAATAACACGCTGGCTATGGAGCCAGCGTGTTATTTTTAGTGAGTGCATATTTTTGTTGTTGTTTGGAAGCTAATATGATAAAAATTATGAATAAATGATAAAACTTTGTTGTATTGGGGGCGAAATTTTGAAAAATTTAGAGATGAAAAAAAGAGTTAAGAGAAATGCATTTTTTTTACAAAATGCTGAATTTAAGTCATGATTATCTCTTTTTTGTGAATTATTTGCGATCTATCTGAACTAACAAGTATCTGGCATTACGTTATTTTTTATTTGTACAAAATCCATTCACTACTTTTGAAGAAATATTACATTTTGTACATAGAGTCCATTGTAAAAATTACAAATCTTAAGTTATTCTGAAAAAAAAAATTAGATTGAATATTTTTTTTTTGAATTTTTTTTATTATTCATTTATAGTCTAGTCTCGCCCCTTTTGGGATTGCACTTTATCCAGGGACACACTGTATAATTAACAATATCTATGTAATAAAAGTGTCAAGAATTAAATTTAACAATAGTGTCAAATGAAGTGATCATAGGATCGTGAGCACTCATGAGCGTTGTCTCTGTCTTGTTGTGACACACAGAATAGATATATCTAAGTAAGTAAGTACTGCGTTGTCTTTCCAAAAGAAAAGCATACAATATTTTGTAGAAAATAATATTATCTTACCTTGAAAATAGTACCGAAAACAAAAAAAAACACGACACAACTGTATAAAGCGGTTCTTAAATATGACAAAGAATTATACTGATAAAACAGGTTGGAGGAGGAAAAAGTCAGGTTTTTCCATACCTCAATATTTAAATTATACTAACTGCAACTACGGAAAGAATGTTTACAAACAAACCGCGTCCATACTTAACATCAAAAGTACTTTTTGTTGCAAGTTTTATCATTAACGTAAGTGTGAATATCATTGCTAACTTACTTACGTTGTCCAAGTTGTATTTATAGTGTTAATTCTGTTGTTTTTCAACCCAATATGTTTCCCGTCTGAGGTGCTACGGGTGAGTCAATTTTTTCTAGTATTTTCAGTATCATAACTTCATATGAAAAAACAAAGTCGCTTGCCTCTGTCTGTCCCTATGTATGCTTAGATCTTTAAAACTACTAGCTACTTTATACAAGAGGAAGGTTTATATGTTTAATACAATGGTGTCAAATTCCACACTACTAGGGCATCCAATCCCGCATGTCATTTGTGTTCTCGGTATTTGCGGGACCGATGATTTACGATCCCGCGGGATCTCGGAATTTGCGGGATCCCGCAGGTGTAGATGAGACTGCTTATTAAGTGTTGTGTAAAGATGTGTTTTTGGTTAAAACTTTGTCGATAAACTAAAAGAAAGTCCAAATTATATTGAAAAACTAATTTAACTCGTATTAAGTAGCGTAATTAGATGAACGATGCAAGTAGGTATTTACTTCTTAAGTACTGTTACCAAAATCTAGCAATCAAAATAAACATAGCGATATCAACAGCGCGGGACAAGCGCGCGATCGTTCGCCAGTCAGTCATTCAGTACTCGCGTGCCATGCCGGGCTGGCAGCGCTTGCGAGAAGATGTTTCTATGCTACTTTCCAGTTCCGCAAATCCCGCGAATAACGCACTGGTAATCCCGCTCCTTGCGGGAATGGAAAATGACGCAGGATCTCGGTATTTCGAGATTGGATGCCCTACACACTACACCGAAGCGAAGCGAGGGCGGGTCGCTAGTTTACCGCTAGTTTTCTAATAAATTAATTATCCTAATATGTTTCTTTGGCTATTTTTTAGTTTTACTAATAGGTACAGAGTAACGGTGTATTTGATTATTCAAGTCCTGCAGTGACGATTTTTGAACCATTCAAGGAGAACAGCTTTGATACCTGTTTTGCAAGAATTTTAAGGAAAATAAAAAGTATTATTTATCATCTTAGCAGTCGTGTCAAAATCGCGAACAGTGAAACAAGTTATAAGGTAAAATATTTCTTATATTTCAAATCTGATAGACGTAAACTCTTAGGGACATTGATCTCATTATCTAAGTACTTGACAATTTTGTGTGTGTGTGGCCACTTTGATCTAAATGGATTTTAAAAATCTTACAGAAAGAATGAAAACTGTTGAATGTTGAAAAAACATTAGAGACAATCTAAGAGGGCATAATCTTAGCTTTTTAGGGTTCCGTACCAAAATGGTAAAAAAGGAACCCTTATGGTGTGACTCAGTCTGTCTGTCTGTCACAGCTGGATATCTCGAGAACTACTAATGGCATCAACTTGAAATTTAGAATAGTTTGAGATGACATTTGCCCAACTATTTTGCAAATAAGAAAGAAATAAAAAATAAATATCTTTTTTACAACAGGGACTGAAAAGGGGTCTTAAAAATTTGAAGTGGAGCTACTAGGGCATGGGTATCATATGAAAGAGCGCCGTTTGCACGTTTTTAATCATTTTTTCTCTTTTTTTCTAGACCGCATAGTTTTCGACTTATGATGAAAAATGTAAAAAAAATACCGTCCCCCCCCCCCCTTATCTTCGAAGTTTGCAAAGAGAAAAATCTGAAATAATTCTATGTGACGGCAGTTTATATAAAGATTACAGAAAAAATAAAACGATGTCTTAATATATAAAAGATAACATTAGTTCCACTATCGGTCAAGAGATGGCGCTGACCTAAAATTGCAATACTAATTTTATTATTCTACTCTACAGTGTGGTTTAAGGGTGCAATTATGATGGTACGGAACCCTCGGTGCGCGAGTCCGACTCGCTCTTGACCGGTTTTATTCAAATATTGACTTTGCTTACGAATAATAAAAATAAATATATTGGTGGCGCATATTATAAGTAGTAGTGGGCGCTTTAAGCCTTAGTTAAGCTTAAGTTCAAAATTAGTTCAAGCTAATTCAGTTTTTTGGTGAACTTAAAGTTTTTTTTGTAAATAATCTGCGTCAAAATACAAAATCTTAGTGTTTTCAGGATTATTTGAAAACTACTAGGACCATCTCGCAAGGAAACCCGATTAACTAATTAAAAAAAAGTTTAATTCTTTATTATATTAGTTTAATTAGATTTGTTAGTTTTAGTTAGTAAAATAGGGGGTGACTCCTATTTTTTTGTTTGTTTTTTTTTTACTTAATCAAAGTAATTTAATTAATTTTCTTCTCTTATCCCTGTCTCATGTATTTTCTTTAAGAGGGCTCCACACTCGCGCCGCGAAAGCCCGCGAAGGCCGCGAACCGCGAGTGTGGAGGGTTTCGCGGCTTCGTGTTCGCGCTTCGCGGCGTTCCCCGTCCGGTGGCGGTTTTTTGGTCCGCGTCAAGTCCGCGTCAAAGAACTTGTGTGCCGAACTAATGTTGCCGTGATTCGCGGCCGCGGTTCACGCGCGAGTCTGGAGGGCTATATTTTTCGCACCGTTTTCATGTGCAAACCGCGCCCGTGATTCGCGGCCACGATTCGCGGCGCGAGTGTAGAGCTCTCTTTATACTTATGCATTGAAAATAATCTCGTTTTATTTACAGAATGACGTTCAAATCAACAACGATACTTTTCGTCGCAGTAGCGTGTTTAGCTGCAGCTGCCCCGCAAGGTGAAGATCCGGCCGCAGAAGATGCAATGGCCCCAGAAAATGCAATGGCGCCAGAAGATGCAATGGCCCCAGAAGATGCAATGGCGCCAGAAGATGCAATGGCCCCAGAAGATGCAATGGCCCCAGAAGATGCAATGGCCGCAGATGCTATGACCACAGAACATCACTTTGGGGGTGACTTGGACGCACTTTTGGAGCACTATGACCAAATAGATGTTAGAGAGAGAAGACGTAGAGCCACCGATACAGTGGAAGGTTGGTACCGGGATTATTCCACTTTTCCCCAACTATCCCCACTGGTGCCCTTGTTCATTTCTTTAAAACAGATTAGCTTTACAGCAGAATTGTACGGTCGATGGAGATTGTTACTTGTATATTTTCACTTTTTATTGATATTTACTTATAATCACTAGTGAGGACATTTGGTGGGGAAAAGTGGAATAATTCCCGTAAACTGGGGTGATTAACTACTTTCGTAATTGCGACATTTTCAATAGAAAAATTATCAAAAATTTAAAATGAACCGCATGGGCATATTCATAGATAATTTTTCTATAAAACTAAGGTCGCTTTGATTTTATTACACGACTGCCCAAAAAGGAGTGTATATGTGTTTTTTTTTTATATCGAATATGTGACTGTTGTTATTCACTACGCAAGTTGTTAATCACCCCATTTTTACCCGACTGCCCAAAACCGAGTGTATATGTGTTCAGGGTTCATGTATGTTTGTGGGTAAGTGACTTTCTTTATTCCATCATAACTTCTAAATGGCTTAACGTATTTGGATGTATGGGGTATTGTTAGAATCCTTACATCATTTTGAGTGACACTAGTTATATTTATTTTGAAAAAAGTTAATATGGCGACTGTATGACGCCATTTTCAAATGTGAAAAAAAAAAGTTTTTTCTTTAATTATTACAATTTGGGCATTAAATGAAAGGCCTTAATGATCATATTTCAAAACTATATAATTTGTCACTAATAAGTGTGAAATAAAAACAAAAAAAATCAAAAAAATATTAAAAACACGACTGCCCTGTCAAAAACGATAAATAACAAGTGTTATTGTAATCGGGGGACCTCTTTGATTAAAAATTATTACACAAAACGGTCCCCCGACTGCAACGACACTTGTTATTTATCGTTTTTACCGACTTCAAAAGGAGGGAGGTACTCAATTCGACCCGTTTTTTACTCGAAGACGGCTGGACCGATTGAAATGATTCAAACGTTATTACATAAGGTAAATTCCCAAGTTGGTCCCATTTTTTAAAATTTTGAAATCGGTTCAGTACTTTTCAAGTAATCTTGAAAAAAGCACGAAAATAGTATGATTTTGTGTGAACTACCTCGATGATCAATCGTATAACTTCTTTGTTTATGAACTGAATAAGATAATTATTTTTTTGTTGGAAAAGGGATGTCTTAAGTGTAGTTCTTTAACCGACTTAAAAAAGGAGGTTCTCAGTTTGACCCGCATGTATGTATGTTTCTGCGCGATTAACTCACGTTTGGCTGAGCCGATTTTAATTTCTGCCTAAATAATATACCTACACTACCTAATACAAAAGGTACCTACACTAAAAATAAAAAAATAAAAAATTGTTAAAAAAAAACAAAAAACCGACTTCAAAAAACCTACCTCTTAAAAGCAAGAAATAATATTCGTAATAATAAAACACGTCTATTGAAGTCGGGTGGGGACCCGACTTCAATAGACGTGTTTTATTATTACGAATATTATTTCTTGCTTTTAAGAGGTAGGTTTTTTGAAGTCGGTTTTTTGTTTTTTTTGGCAGGGCAGTCGGTTTTATATTAAAAAAAAATACCTAATTTTTTTATAAGATAGATTTTATACTAAAAAAAGTAAATCGTGTTTAACTTTGCATTCTAGGAATCGAACCCACGCCTTTCGTAATACGGGCGAATGATTTAACTAACCAACTATCGAGTAGTAAAAATATTTTTTTACATTTTCGCTGTAAGCCAGCGTTATTTTATCAATGTGAGACATAATTTAGGTTTTCTATGATTTTTTATACCTATGTATAGGTAAGGTAAGTAAGTATACAACGTATTACAAAATATATCAAACTGTAAAAGTTACTATGGGGCCAATTCTGAAATCGCGAAAAATAAATCAGCTGTTTCATACATTTTGATATTTTCAATATTAATTTTTGTATGAAACAGCAGACTTTTTTTCGCGATTTTACAGTTGGTGATAGTAAAAGTTGTTCAGGGGGTCTATTACGAAAAGTTTAATGCGATACACGCAGCTGCTTCCGTACTTCGTTTTGTTTGTTTCCTATTACAAATCACTTTCGTACGCGATATTGTGAAGAGATTGCGTGAGTTTGACAGTTTCTCTCTAGCGTATCCGACATCGTTCATTCAGTAGTCCATAAACTACGATAGCCAAATTCAAAATGTTTGTTATAACTACAACCAACGAACTGCGGACGATTATCGTGGCCAAGTGACTGCGTTACGCAATAGCGTACGTTATTTTCGTAATAGGCCCCCAGTTCGATCGTCCCTATCTACCATATTCGGCATTAGGAATTATTTTGTAACACGTTGTATAGTTAAGACAAAATGAGGAATTAAGGTATCAGGTAGATTAAGCCAGGGTTTCCTAGGATAACGGTGCCGTCATATTACGACCGTAATAGGGAATGCAATCCCGATCTCGCAGGATTCCGATCTCGCAAGATCCCGTGTAATTTTTCGGGATCAATCCCGAAGCATAATATGACGAGATCCCGTTCGAGATTGACGGGATTGGGCGGTACTGTGCTACTGCTAAACAAACTAATACTTCACTTCAAGACGAATCAGAAGAAACTCTGCGAGCGTCCAAAAAAGTCCTTTTACACGTGTATCCAGATCCACAAGCTTAGATAAATTAGAGTCAGTAATAAAAAAAGAAATGGATTTATTTGAGCGTGGAGGAACAAGTGGGAGGTTTTTGCAGTTTGCATATAATTGCTTAGTCACGCTATTGCCAACCAGTGTTGAGTCGGAGAGGATATTCGCATCAGCTGGATTAGCAGTACTCATGATACACTTTGTTTTTTAAGTAGTTACTTTCAAAATCACCCGTAACTACATTTTAATATCCTTGAGCTATACTATATACCTACCTAGGTACTTTTGTTTTGATTATATTCATGTTAGTAAAACTGTTAATTATTAAGTTAGTAATATTAAAGGATAAAGGCTTTTGTTTTCTTTCCAATAATAATTTGTATAATATTTTATTTAATTAACCTCACTATCACAAACAAGCAGTTTTCATCGTATCCAGTTTTTTTTTTAACTAGACGAGATCCCAAATATTTCGGGATCTCGCGGGATTGACATTTCTAATCGCGAGGGATCTCGACATTACGATCTCGATTCGGGATTGCATTCCCTAGACCGTAATTAAGCGGCGTAGAGTTGTCTATGTAAACAGTACGCGTACTGTGTACCGCGCGCCGCGGCGCCGCCATATTATTTACATAGACAACGTTCTAAGCCGCTAAATTACGGCCAAAATATGACGGCACCGTCATCCTAGGAAACCCTAAGTTTCGATTTTACACGAAGTAAACATTTTTAAGTACTTATAGAAAATTCTCCCCAAAGAAAAGACATCAACGCGTTCTGTTGAAATATTTTCATACTTAAATAAAACGATTATTCTATTGAATTATTGTTTTTTTACAGGAAGAGAATGCACAAAAGATGGCGTAAAAGGGAGGTGCACTGCATACTACTTATGCACTGATTCAAGTGATTCGTCAGCTGGCAACTTTGGATTAATCGATTCAAGACTGTAAGTAGTACCCTTAGAATAATAACGCCTAAAAGCCGAGTCTGAACCAAACATAAGAATAAAAGCGTGCCATTTTCATTACGCTTGTGTGCGTAAGGTGTATGTATCTACGCTCTTCTAACGCTATGTATTAAAACAGCGAAGTTAGACAAAACTTAGCCATATCTGGTTAAGTTTTATTTGCGCGTTTTTCGTGCTTGCAATAGGTTTCTAGGCGTTATTATTCTAAGGTAGGTAGTACCACAGAATAACTGGCGAAGCTGCAGACGGAAAACCTTAAAAGTATTAAAGAAAGTATTAAATATAACTACTAGTAGATTCGACTCGCCACCAGATCGTCTTCTTAAGCTAGGGTTTTCTAGGATGACGGTGCCGTCATATTACGGCCGTAATTTAGTGGCGTAGAACGTTGTCTATGTAAACAATACGGCGCGGTTTCTGACGTTACGGTGTCGCCGTACTGTTTACATAGACAACATTCAACGCCGCTATATTACGGCCGTAATATGACGGCACCGCTATCCTAGGAAACCCTAGCTTCAGGCGCGACTCGAACCCGCGACCTTTGGAAGTCCGGTCCAATGCTTTTCCAACTGACTAAAGTGACTCGCGTTAGCTCTGTCTTGTCATGATTTCTTTGGCACCTTACGACCTTAGGAGGTTATCAAGTCGACGGTTTTTTAGGGTTCCGTACCAAAATGGAAAAAGGAACCCTTATGGTGTGACTCAGTCTGTCTGTCTGTCACAGCTGGATATCACGAGAACTACTGATGGTATCAACTTCTGGAATAGTTTAAGATGACATTTGCTCAACTATTTTGCAAATAATAAAGTTTTTCGCGCGTATCTTGTAAGTTTGTATGTAATATTCTTTATTACCTCATATCTTTCAAACGGCTGAACGGATTTCCATGATTAACATATCGTTAGATTTGTCTCGTCAGCTCAAGTGTTCTTAAGAAGATGGCGTTATAAAAAAACCAACATGGCGGCTGAACGGTGCTATTATACGTAGCGAAAAAAAATATTTATTTTTAGAATTCTGCAATATGGGTGTCAAATTAAAGGGCTTATTATAAGGAAGGAGAAATAAAAAAATAAATATCTTTTTTACAACAGGGACTCAAGAGGGGTCTTAAAAATTTGAAGTTTGTCTACTAGGCCATGTGGGGTATCATATGAAAGAGCGCCGTTTGGATGTTTTCAATCATTTTTTCTTTTTGTTTTAGGCCGCATAGTTTTCGACTTATGATGAAAAATGTAAAAAAATACCGTCCCCCCCCCCCTTATCTCCGAAGTTTGCAAAAAGAAAAATCTGAATAATTCTACGTGATAGCAGTTTATATAAAGATTACAGGAAAAAATAGAACGATGTCTCAATATAGCACACTTTTTTAGAAACTATCAAATTTCTAAAAAGTTAACATTAGTTCCACTATCAGTCAAGAGATGGCGCTGACCTAAAACTGCAATACTAATTCTATTATTCTACTCTGCAGTGTGGTTTGATGGTGCAATTATGATGGTACGGACCCTCGGTGCGCGAGTCCGACTAGCTCTTGACCGGTTTTATTTTATTTATGTTTTACCATAGCTTCGTTAGTTGTTAACCGATTTATACAATTCTTTTTTTATCTCAAAGAATATATAGTTCATGTTTGGTCACATAATTTTTTGCAGAGATCTGGCTAGTAGTTTTTTCATAATCCTGAAAAATATAAATTATTTAGCTTGCCATCGCACGAGTTTTTATGGATTTCTGGACATAACATCTTTGTTTATGAACCGATTTAGATGATTCTTTTTTGTTTGAAAGGGCTTCAAGAGTGGTCATATTTTAATTTCATTGGTATTATTGGACTTTTTTCAAATGCGTGTATTTTTTCCGTTTTTTTTCTTTGTTTTAATACCTAATACCAATTATTTATTCTCACAGAACAAACGCAGAAGATAAGAAGGTGTGTCCCGAAGATGTGGATGTATGCTGTCTGTCTTTGAACAAAGTCAACAACTAGATATATTCTTAAGAGTTTAAGTAGATTTAAAGAAGAAAAAATTTTTAATACAATTTCGATGAATTACAATAAAAGTTTTTTATTACTTAGATTTTCTTACATATAATATAATTAAACAGTAAAAAAAGTGTGTCTGTACATCCTTACTTAATATTATAAATGCGAAAGTCCGTTTGTTTGTTTATTTGTTTGTTTGTTTGTTACGCCTTCACGTCTTAACTACTGAACCGATCATCATGAAATTTTGCACACACGTTGTCAGAGGTACAGAGAAGGACATAGGACATTTCATCCCGAAAAAAAATATTGTTGCCGAGGGATAGCAAAAAAACCTTTCCACGCAGACGAAGTCGCAGGCAGCCGCTAGTTACATATATTTAAAAAAAAAATTAGGTCGATGGAGACGTAGTAATAGAGTAAGAATTAAAAAAAGTGTGTCTGTTTGTTTGTCTGTTTGAACACGCTAATTTACGGATGTACTGAACGGATTCGAATGAAACTATTTTTTGTTATATAGCTGTTAAGCCTGGGCATAGTTTAGGGCATGGGTCTCCAAACTTTTTAGCATAAGGGCCAGACTAACTACTCCATGAAATCCCAAGGGCCAGGATCTACCTAGCTCCGTACCAACATACAGTAAATTTCACTATTGTTGGTAAAATAGGGCCTACTTTCGCGGGCCGGATTGTTGGTGCTCGCGGGCCGGAGCTGGCCCGCGGGCCGTAGTTTGGAGACCCCTGGTTTAGGGTATAATTGATTTTGGAAAATTGAACACCTGATGCAGAACCGAAATGGTCCAACTAAACTATAAGGAATATAAAAATGACGCCTTTACAAAAGCTGTTTAACCTGAATGAGCATTTTTTGTTGAGGTATAAAAATCGAAGAACTGGAACACCTGATGCAGAACCATAATGGTCCAGCTAAACTATTGGAAATATATAAAAATGACACCTTAGCAAAAGTTGTTCAGCCTGATGGGTATTTCTTGTTGAGGTATAAAAATCACTGTTTCTCTTAAATTTTTGTTTTGTTTTATTTCATTTAACATATTACAATTTAATAAAAAATACTTTTTAACTCGACTCTCAAATGTATAAATTACAGCGTAAAATCTACATAGAATCTTTAGAGTTGTCTTCTTTTGTCGGCGAATGGCAACATACTTGAAGATAGTGGGGACAGTTCACCTCCTCCGGGATTCTGAAAGAAAAGACATTTTGTCATAGTGCTCATGGCGGAACTCTACAGACTAGAGATGGGCAAAAGACCCGGTTTAAACTCGACCACTGGGTTTAAACCGGATAAAAACCCACATTGTATGATTTTAAAGAATTTTTTACAGTTTTCTAATTCTGTTTATAGGTTAAATGTGATGTTGCTATTAAAACAATTTTTTGTTAAATCAATACAGAAAAATATTCAAAGGACGAAATCATTTCTTAAGTTTTTATTTAGTTCAACAAAATGGTATATGGGCGGTAACTGGGTTTGATTGAACCCAGCAGTTGGGTCAATATTGGGTATTTTGCCCATCTCTACTACAGAACTAACTTACATGAGATCTATCTCTTCGGACTTTTCAGAGCATTTGTAGTATGGAACACATGTCCCCTTTGAGCCTCTCACCGTGCATTCTATTTCTGCAAGAAAAAAATGTGTAAATTGATTAATGTCGGGATGTCACTAAATGGGTTTGAACCTCTTAGTATGAGAGGCTGGCATAGTGGTAACCATAATTTTGTTTTTGATGGATATTTCAGAAATAGCGGGTTTATTATACTGTGATAGCGGCGCACGATGAAACCTGTTTATATCGATTGAGGATCTATAGACAAACAAAAAATGTCATGTGATATAAAACCCCAAAGCGCAACGTTTTCAACATAATCCATGTTGAAGATCCTGTCTATATTTAGGGCTTTATATTACAAAGCATGTTTTGTTCATCTATAGATCTTCTATTGATGTACATAGGTTTTATTGTGCGCCGCTTATTGGGTATTTGACTGGGTGTGGGAGGGTGGGTGTTTCTGAAAGAAAAGATATTTTGTCATAGTGCTCATGGCGGAACTCTACGGACTAGAGATGGGCAAAAGACCCGGTTTAAACTCGACCACTGGGTTTAAACCGGACAAAAACCCACATTGTATCCCGTTTGGTGGCGCCACTGCTGCTGGAGACCTTTGTACGGGCATTTATCTCCGATTTTCCCATTTATTTTAAATTACTAAAAACCGGCCAAGTGCGAGTCGGACTCGCGCACGAAGGGTTCCGTACCAAAAAACAGCAAAAATTCAAGCTTGTTGTATGGGAGCCTCCCTTAAATATTTATTTTATTCTGTTTTTAGTATTTGTTGTTATAGCGGCAACAGAAATACATCATCTGTGAAAATTTCAACTATCTAGCTATCACGGTTCATGAGATACAGCCTGGTGACAGACAGACAGACAGACGAACAGCGGAGGCTTAGTAATAGGGTCCCGTTTTTAGGGTTCCGTACCAAAATGGTAAAAAAGGAACCCTTATGGTGTGACTCAGTCTGTCTGTCTGTCTGTCTGTCTGTCTGTCACAGCTAAATATCTCGAGAACTACTACCATTAGTAGTTGTATCTATATACCATTATCAACTTGAAATTTGGAATAGTTTTAGATGACATTTGCCCAACTATTTTGCAAATAAGAAAGAAATAATAAAATTAATATTTTTTTACAACAGGGACTGAAAAGGGGTCTTAAAAATTTTAAGTGAGGTGATTAGGGCATGTGGGGTATCATATGAAAGAGCGCTGTTTGCACATTTTAAAACAATTTTTTCTTTTTTCTTAGGCCGCATAGTTTTCGACTTATGATGAAAAATGTAAAAAAAAATACCGTTCCCCCCCCCTTATCTCCGAAGTTTGCAAAGAGAAAAATCTGAAATAATTCTATGTGATAGTAGTTTATGTAAAGATTACAGTAAAAATAAAACGATGTCTTAATATAACACACTTTTTTAGAAATTAAAAAAACAAACAATTTTTTTTTAGTTTCACTACCAGTCAACAGATGGCGCTGTCCTAAGCATGCTAACCTAAGGGCAAAAAGTAGTTCCACTATGGGTCAAGAGATGGCGCAACCTAACACTACAATAATAAATTGGTGGCTGGTTCAAATATAATTACCTACTATTTGCCGTACGAATAAACGAAGAATAAGTTCATACTTTACTAAGTAATTATATATATTACTATATAGTAATATAATAATAACGAGGAGCTCGGTGGCGCAGTGGTTTAGCGCCTGGACCAGCGATTGCGGATGTTAAGCAACGTTCGCAAGGTTCGGTCATGGGATGGGTGACCAAAAATTTATTATCTCGAGCTCCTCCGTGCTTCGGAAGGCATGTTAAGCCGTTGGTCCCAGCTGCATTTGCAGTCGTTAACACCCACCAATCCGCATTGGGCCTGCGTGGTGGGTTATGGCCCGTCCTCCTTATCCACCCATAAGGAAGGCCTGTGTCCCAGCAGTGGGGACATTAAAATGGCTGATGGACTAGTAATATAAACATTTTGCAATGTGGAGTGGCTGAAACGTTTTTCAGTCACCATAAGCAGCATTTGTAAATTAACTGTCCGCCTGTTCGCCCTTCCACCTGTCTGCCGTTTATCCTACTTTTTTAAAGACTGTCCTAAAATAACATATCCAAATATATTTATGATTGTAGGGAACCCTCGGTGCGCGAGTCCGACTCGCTCTTGACCGGTTTTTACCCTTTGGGTAGGGAATCCTAAAAATTATTGATACCATGTAGGTAAGTATAACTTATGTTCTGGCAAATAAAATAATTATGATTTGATTTGATTTAATAAATAATTATTATGGAAGTCAGACAGTAAACGAATTAAAGATTGAAGAAAACCAAAATGTATTGGAAGAAAAATTAATATTTACGAAAAATCGTTTCCAACATCCAAAAAAACCGGCCAACTGCGAGTCGGACTCGCGCACGAAGGGTTCCGTACCAAAAAACGGCAAAAAAATACGTTTGTTGTATGGGAATTAATATTAATATTAATTTTATTCTGTTTTTAGTATTTGTTGTTATAGCGGCAACAGAAATACATCATCTGTGAAAATTTCAACTTTCTAGCTATCACGGTTCATGAGATACAGCCTGGTGACAGACAGACAGACAGATAGACAGACAGACGGACAGCGGAGTCTTAGTAATAGGGTCCCGTTTTTACCCTTTGGGTACGGAACCCTAAAAATGATAGCTACATCTACACTAGCGCCAAGTTAGTGGTAGTGCGCCGACTGGTGGACGATTTGTGAATCAGCAAAATTATTCTGCCATTTCTTGAGTTTTCAAGCTACTACGCTAAGCTACACCGCTAGTTTTAGCGGTCGTCCGCGGCTTCGTTCCAATGGACTTTGCTCTAGGGGCCGTATCCGCTAAAGCTAGAGTTTCCAAGGATGACGGTGCCGTCATATTACTGCCGTAATTTAGCGGCGTGGAAAGCGTTGTCTATGTAAACAGTACGGAACGCGCCGTACTGTTTACATAGACAACGTTCTACGGCGCTTAATTACGGCCGTAATATGACGGCACCGTCATCCTAGGAAACTCTCTTAACGCTCCGAAACTCGGCAAGTCTGCCGGGCTTCAAATTAAAACAGATAAATCAGGCCAAAATGGCGTACCCCAATGGGGAGAGTCCGAAAAAAAAATTGCTGAATATTTTTTTATGGGTACGTATCAGAATGTCTAAAGTTAGAATGTCTAAACTTAAAATGGCAAAGTTCATAATGTCAAAAATTTGAATGTCTAACGATTAAAATGTAAAACGTTCAAAATGTCAAAAACGAAAATGTCAAACGGTCAGATAGTCCTAAATTAAAATGTCTAAGTTCAAATGATCAAAACTTAAAATGTCTAATATTCAAATTACCAATTCATAATAAATTTCAATTACATTTTTTCATACAAAACTGTAAATCGCAATAATTTTTGTTTGGTTTGGTATTTTGGATTTTTTATTTAGTTAAATATTACTAGATAAATAATGTCTTTCTTTATCCAATTATAAACATCACAAAAAAAGTTAATTATGGTTAAATTGCGAATCATTTTGGTGTTATGTTAATGCTTTGTATGGGAAGCTCACGGTTCGCCGGAGTAACGGATACTAGCGCGGTTTTCTTGCGGTTTTATTAAAAGTAGTTTGATAATTAGTTAGTATTTGGTTTGATTTTGGATTTTCTTGACGTTTCAGCATAGCAATAGTCTAGGGGGACTTTGAAAATTGTTGTGTTCCGGCAGTAAGAGGTAAGCCAGTATCTCAGTGGTGAGGATTAAATATGTTCCAATCGCAAATCATTTTGGTATTACCTACCACAGATAATTATGTATTACGTTTGTATGGAAAGCTCACTGTTTGCCGGAGTCTTTTTTCATGGAGGGGATCGCTTATTCTCCTGCTTTAATGTTTGGTGATAAGTGTAGCAGTTTACCAAAATTGAAGTTGAGAAAGTGTGATTTGAATAAGTTAAGAAATAATAACAACTTGATTACGAAAACGTCAGCGCGTGCACAACATGGGCGCGGTGCATTGGTCGAGCGGCGAGCGCTCCGCGTGGCTTAGTCTTGACTGGTGATCTCGGCGAGTGCATCAAATTGATATATTGCAATGAATCAAAGAAATACACACAAAAAACTGGAGGACAATAGGCGCACGTTAAGGTGGGTACTCACTTAGGTTCGCGAACCTGCAGCAAAAAAAATCCTGTGCTGAAAATAGTTTGCCATAGTGTGTACGTATGCGAACTTGATTCGCACAGGTAATACAATAGCAAAAGTGAAAATAAAAGGGAACAAAATTTTCTGTCACCTTAGTTTAGATGTGTCACTAATCTGCAATACCCTAATAATAATATCTATCTCCAAGAAATATATTAGTTATCATATTTACCAAAACTGTCTCTAAAGTATAAATCATCGAATGTAAATATGTATCTTAAATTATAGTTTGATCACTTTTTTCTATAGCCTGAATATACCTAAGATCTATGCTCTAAAAAGTAAGTTACGGGCAGGAATAATACACCTACCTAAAATAATAAACCTGTCACTATAAATCTAATCATCTAACTATTAGCATCGATTAATTCGTTCAATTATCGAAATTATAGATCTGTTACCTAATTAATAGAAAAAATCCTAATAGGGGCGGAGTTTTTTATAACGGAGTTTTTAAAACCATTTTGATATTGTTTGGTGATTCAATTTCAGTGACACTTTTATTATTTTGGTAATTGATATTATTTCCAAGTAATTTTTAATTAATATTTAGGTAATCGTTTTAACATTATTTGGTGATTCGATTTAGGTGAGAAGTCTACTATTTTAGGAACAAATATTATTAACTAGGTCACTGAAAACGCATTTATTAGGTAGTTGATAAAATCATGCCCTTAAAATAATAGGAAATAAATATGATAAAGAGGTAAGAAAATCATCATTTATATTTACATAATAATATGAAAGCTTTACATCTAAGTACCTAAATAATCACAGTAAGTATATTATAATAGTAAAAAAAACATTTTTTGTACACAATAGCGTAATAATGTTACATCTTAGGTAAATAATCACAAATTGCGAAAACGTAAGTATACCCTCCTCCATGTCACAATTTAAAAATTGTAACGCAATTACTAGAAACAACAAAGAATTGCTCACAAAATTAAAAAAAAGGCAAATTGTTGTTTTCAAATCATTGTAAACCTTTGACTTATGGACCATTGATATTTTAACTAGTTTGATGTTTGAACCATTTGACATTTTGAATTTTGCTATTATGAATTTATACATAATGATTTTTGACATTTTAAACCATTTGCATTTTGATTTTTGACATTTTGAACTTTGCCATTTTAACTTTAGACATTTTAACTTTAGACATTCTGATACGTACCCTTTTTTTATAGGTAGGAATAAGCTCCTTTAGTTTTATAAAAAAGTTTTAGAATTTTCGGTTGCGTGAAATTTTTTTAATTAATTAAAGTCTCTTCGACTTCACAAATGTGTGAAAGTAACAGCAGAATGGCGATTATACCTTTGCCACCACCTGCCACAACCTCAGCAAGTATTTAAGAAAAAAGTTCTTCTTCTTCTTCTTATTTTTGTTTTGGCAATCTACTTTCCTCTTGGAAGTAATTTTTGCCAGTGTCAAGTGTTGAATATTTCAGTGATAGATTGTTTCAGTTTACATTAAAATGCGGGTGCATCGCATCCTAATGCTGCTTGGAGCTTTTGGCACCAAGTATATCAAGACAGTTTACTTGGTAAGTTCTGCCGAGGTAGCCACCACTACAGTAAAAGTCTCGGCTTCACACAACCAAGATCGCGCCTATTTCAATTATCCCACATATTGTTCAGTTGCGTAGACACTTGTACCACAAAACTGCACCAATTTTAAGACACAATATCCACTATGAATCAATTTGCAAATAATTAAAATAGACACCGAACCGAACATGACAAATGGCGCCAAAAACCTCAATTTTTTTTTTTTTTTTTTTTAAAGCTTTGGCTACATGGCCATCTGCTTAAACATTAACATATCTGATAAAAGGTAACAAACTTAGATTAAGTATAATCTAAGAAACAGATTAACAAAATAACATTAATTATTAAATTCAAATAACAAATTGAAAGAAAGAAAAACAAAATAAATAGTCAATATGAGTTAAAACTTAATGTTTAAATGAAAATGAATGATATTTACAAAGGACCGAATGTGTTGATGTAGAAATTATATATAATTTTGTATAATTCATTATGTTTTAGTAAATCTTGTACACTTTTTGGAAATTCGTTTTTTATACTTTCATCACAAGAACAGATTAGTAAAAGACGTTCCAAGTTAAAATGTTTACAGTCAAAAAATAAATGTTGTAAGTCGCAATTTCCAAAAACCTCAAGAAAAAAGTTTTGACATTTTGTGTAAAACTTTTTTCTTTTTAATACCATGTTGTGGTTATGACAGATGGTGGCAAAGGTATAATCTCCATTTTGCTGTTACTTTCGTATATTTGTGAAGTCGAAGTGACTTTATTTTTCATTATTATTTATACGCAACCGAAAATTCTGAAACTTTTTTCTATTACTAAGGGAGCTTATTCCTACCTATAAAAAAATATTCAGCCAAATTGTTTTTTTTCGGACATTCCCCATTCATGATGTCACAAGAACATCGATATCTTTTAAAGAACTTCGGCAAATAGTACAATACGAAATTCCTTATTTCGATTTATCTGTTTTAAGTTGAAGCTCGGCAGACATATCGAAGTTCGATTCGTTAGCCGGTACGGCCCCAGGTTCCCATACGAACTGTAATACCAAACACAAACGGACTAACAACCGAACTACTGCTTCTAAAGGAAATTGATGAATGTGTAAATATTTCAATGATTTTTAATGTGGGACACAGAACTAATAATAGTAGGTACTGACCTAATGTGGTTTCTAAATTGGCTTCTCTGGAGACTGACTGACAAACAAAAGCTCACTATACACTTCTAAGACTTCCGCGCGTACAGTTCATTGTAAATAAAATAATTTTTACAGATAACAGCGCGTATATTGATTAATTCAGAATTAACCAATACCTACTTAGGTATAACTACGCGCTGTAATCAGGGTTGCCAGGAACCGTTCGGTATTTTATTACCCGACTGCAAGAGGGTTATGTTTTTCGCGCGTATCTTGTATTTATGTTTGTATGTAATATTCTTTATTACCTTTGAAACGGCTGAACGGATTTCCACGATTAACATATCGTTAGATTTGTCTTGCCAGCCCAAGTGTTCTATAATAAAAGCATTTATTTTCTCATTTTACAATAAGTGGCTTAGGATAAAGTTTTATAACTCAAAGGAAGAGACTAGTCCCCGAAATAGGTTCCAGGCCCCTAGCATGACCGACAAAACACGATATTTATCGCGTGGCGTGATATAGCATTTTATCGACACTCAATTGTCAAAATCCTATGTATTTTTGACAGTTTAACGTGATAAAACGCTATATCACGCGATATGTATCGTGTTATGCAGCACGCGTAGCATGAGCAAACGAGACTCTTGTCTACGAAGACTTGTCGTCTCGACCTTCTCGATTGCTGAGCACAGTTTGACAGACAGGTGGGACTCGTTCTCAGAATTTCGAAACCTTTTAATGTCTTTTAATAAAAAAAGTTAATTTTAAAGGTAATCTTTTTATTTCAACACCGATAAACGTCAAAATTATCTAATTTGATCCGAAATAATTTAGTTTAAACATGATTCTCATTTTTTTTATAAGTTCTAAGATAAAGAGGCACTCAAGAAAGCGTTCTCTTCCGTAGACAAGCTCTCTCGAGTTCGAGAAGAATAATATTGCCAATAGAAAATAATTACTTTATTTCTCATAAAGCACCGTTCCTTTCTATAGATTTCACAACGCTAAACTCTTAAAACTAATTAAATATAGCTGTATGGATATAAATTCGTTTGCCTTTCTTTTATTGAGAGTATTTTGAAAAGATAACACAGACTACTAACGAAATTGTTAATTTAGTTATCTGTGTAAAATGACGAGAAAATTACGAAATATTAAAATCAACGTATGAAAATAATTTTAATTTAAGTTTTTAAGCAATAAAATATAAACACGGATAATTTAGATTTATTTTTATTGCGAAATTTAGATTCATATAAAATAAAATACGTAGAAAACTATTTCGAATCTTCTTATTAGTCTGTGAACTCTCTCTCGACCTTCTCGACTACTCAAAGGGTGGTAGACAAGTTTCTCTGATTCAACTGTCAAATTAATGTCAGTTGAAGAGAAAAGCTCGTGTTTGTCGACTTTTGACATTAGGCCACGACAAAGAACAATACGAGTCTACTAGTTCTAAATGCGAGCATGAGTATCTCGATCTCAACCCGACAAAAGTGACATTTCGGTGTAGACAAGCCATTGTTCTCTGAGTCGAATCTTATCTCGATGTTGGTCATGCTACGCGTGCTGGTCATGCTAGGAGGGCAGAGGAACCTGAGTTACAGGTTACTAGGCCCCACCCGCAGATAAACTTAGCTTTATGGGGTGACAGTATTTATTGTTGAAATAAGATATAAACTTAAATGTTGACACTAAAAGAGTATTTTTTATGGCTTTTTTGGTTGATTGGTTTTTTGCAACGCAGTTGGTCTCGCTATTAAAGACGTTAAAAAAAACAAAAAAAAAACATAAAATTAAGGACAGGAAATTTACATGAAGTTATATATTTGAAAAAGACCTGGCAACACTGGCTGTAATCCTTAAAATGTGATTTATTTCCGAAGAGCTCACTAGTAGCAGCACTAATACATAGGTACAGGTAAATAGGTACTTATTTTATGTAAGTACTTACTGTAGGCTGATTATGTTAAACTGTTGCAATCAACTCTGACAGAAATCGCAGTGACATTGTTGCTTTAGTAAGAACCAGGGGCGGATCCAGGATTCAAATTTGGGGGGGGGGGGGGGGCCACGGAGCCTCGGGCTACCATCTATGTAAGGGAGGATGCCTGTCTAGGATGCACAAAACGCCAGATTTTTCAGAAAAAGGCTTGTTTATAGTAAAAAAAACGGCCGTGCAGTGCAGCGCGATTTTTAGTCAGTTTCATCCACCAATCTTGTGTTTTTAGTAAAAAAAAACTGCCGCGCAGCGACATTTTTATTAGTCAGTTACATCTGTTATTCTTGTATTCTTGCTTATCTATATTAAAAAAGCGGCCGTGCAGCGCGATTTTTAGTCAGTTTCATCCACTAATCTTGTCTGTCTTTAGTAAAAAGACAGGCCGCGCAGCGCCATTTTTAGTAAGTTTCATCCCTTATACCTGTACTCTTGCCTGTCTGTAGTAAAAAAAGACAGCCGCGGAGCGCAATTTTTAGTCAGTTCCATCCACTAATCTTGTCTGTTTAAACGGGTTAAAACGGGGCTCGCGCTGTGCCATTTTTATCCACTAATCTTGTAATATGTGGTTTCATCCGGGCGGACGGGTAGCTTGCGCAGCAAGGCTTGCTTGATTGGAGCATGTATGCGAGAATTCACAGCGAAACCCGCTAATTTAAAAAATGCCTGTCTCAGCTTAGCGCCAGCAGCACGCCTTGAAACTAAACGTAAAATGCTTGTCAAATGCGGCAAATGTTTGGCAGATGGTTACAAGACTCAGGCCACGTTTTATAATTTAAAAAAAAATTAGTGGCCCTGGCACTACCTACATAAAACATTAAAACAATAAGAATAAAAAAAAATACTGTTATTTTCAAAGACAAAATTGAAAAGGTAGTCGGCCTCGTGGGGGGGGGGGGGGGGGCATGGCCCCCTTGCCCCCCCCCCCTGGATCCGCCAATGGTAAGAACCAATATGACAACTATCTTACTTAAAGCAGCAATGCAACTGCGATTTCAATCGATTTCAATCGAGAATTGTTAGCAACATAGTTACGTAATTCTGCCCCAGGTATTATCTATAACTACATAGAATTGAAAACAACTGGCGTTCATTCCGCTTAATACCTACCTACATTATAACATTTTATAATTATTAATTTGAGTCATTGGGATGTGTTTATAAATATTTGGGCCAGTCTCCATATTCACACACCCCTAGAAAAAAAAACATTTTTTAGAAATGACGAAAAACTAATAGGGGTGCGTTATATTATGACACTTTTACTTTATAACAAAAAAAATCGGTTGGCACTCCGGGAGTGCCGGCAGAAGTGAAAACTTGAACATTAACGTTGTGCATTTTTGATATTTTGAAATTAGCGGCAAAGGATTAAAATTATTTCTTTCCTATTACTATACAGTCACACAATTCAATCAGTTTGTAATTAGAGAAAAATTCTAAAGATTTCACGCCAGTGGTCATTTTAATTTCTACATGCACGCATTCTACGATTTAAACTTATAGTCACAGAGTATATATAAGTCTTTGATTTCACCAAGGAAATTGTAAGTACTTCCGAAGTACTTCGGAAGTACTTACAATTTCCTTGGATTTCACCGAAGAGATCACTGCTATTAGTTCCATTTTCAAAATTAGCGCGTTGCTGGTGACACAAGTGTTTACATGGCGTCTTAAAACGACGCGCCGCCATTTTCAACGCGCCCCGTAGAAAGAGAGGGGGATACTTCCGCCGCCAGCTGTCTTCTCTCCATCCATCGCATCCGTCTTACGCATTTTCGATCAGCCACGTGATTCTTACTGACGCGAGTTTAGCATATTTTCCCCATACAAAAAGCGCACAACGCCGCTAAAGAAGTTTTTACTTCGAAAAAACTCACTTTCATTTATATCCGTTGCAGCGCTTGTAAAATCTGCAGCTTTCGAAGACGGTGGAGCGTCGGTAGAACCAAAAATCTCATCAATGAGGGAATCGACGTCTGATCTGTCAGGGGCGCATACCACGGCCGAACCGAAGAGAAATAATAGAGCAATCGACTTGTACATCTGTTAAATAAAGAAGATTCCATACAAACTCAACTTTCGAATTAGATTGATTAAGCTTATACCGCTTGCTAAGCACGCAGGCCTATTACATAAAAACCAGCCAAGTGCGAGTCGGACTCGCGCACGAAGGGGCTAAAAATATCATGTTTGTTGTTTGGGAGCTCCCCTTAAATATTTATTTTATTCTGTTTTTAATTAATAAGTATTTTTTGTTATAGCGGCAACAAAAATACATCATATGTTAAAATTTCAACTGTCTATATATCAAGGGATACAGCCTGGTGACAGACAGACAGACAGCAGAGTCTTAGTAAAAGGATCCCGTTTTTACCAACTATTAACTCACGAATAAGTTCAATGTCAAGTAAATAAATTAAATCCCACCAAAAACAATAAAATGTGGCCAAGAAGAGACCATTATGGCTCGCACTGTCAAAAGTTATCAGACCTCATGTAGAGCCAAGCTTTTAACTCTACGCGCTCTAACTCTACAAGCCCTAACTTCACAAACTCTACAACTTATTCAAAATATGTGGTTTGGCCGTTTGAATAATATAAATAATTACATATAATTAATAATATCTACGTAATAAAAATATCAAGAAATAAGTTTGACACTATGATCATAGCGTTGTCATTGTCACAGAATAGATATAATAAGTACTGCGTTGTTTTCCAAAAGAAAAGCATACAATATTTTGTACCTATAGATAACAATATTATCTTACCTTGCAAACTAGGTAGTATCGAAGACAACACAAACACGACACAACTGTGTAAAGCGCTTCTTAAATATGACAAAGAATACTGATAAAACAGGTTGGAGGAGGAAAAAGCCAGGTTTTTCCATAACTCAATATTTAAATTATACTGCAATCGACTTACGGAAAGAATGTTTACAAACAAACCGCGGCCATAATAATATAAAAAGTACTTTTTATTGCAAGTTTTATCAATAACGTCAGTGTGAATATCATTGCTAACTTACTTACGTTGTCCAAGTTGTATTTATAGTGAAAATACTAGGAAAAATTTACTCACCCGTAGCACCTCAGACGGGTAACATATTGGGTTGAAAAACAACAGAATTAAGTTAATTAGCACCTCAGACGGGAAACATATTGGGTTGAAAAACAACAGAATTAAGTTAATTAGCACCTCAGACGGGAAACATATTCGGTTGAAAAACAACAGAATTAAGTTAATTAGCACCTCAGACGGGAAACATATTGGGTTGAAAAACAACAGAATTAAGTTAATTAGCACCTCAGACGGGAATCATATTCGGTTGAAAAACAACAGAATTAAGATAATTAGCACCTCAGACGGGAAACATATTCGGTTGAAAAACAACAGAATTAAGTTAATTAGCACCTCAGACGGGAAACATATTGGGTTGAAAAACAACAGAATTAAGTTAATTAGCACCTCAGACGGGAATCATATTCGGTTGAAAAACAACAGAATTAAGTTAATTAGCACCTCAGACGGGAAATATATTGGGTTGAAAAACAACAGAATTAAGTTAATTAGCACCTCAGACGGAAAACATATTGGGTTGAAAAACAACAGAATTAAGTTAATACTGTTGTTTTCAACCCAACATGTTTCCCGTCTGAGGTGCTACGGTTGAGTCAATTTTTCCTAGTATTTTCACTATAACTTTATTACATAGTATAAAACAAAGTAAAAATCAAGTTGCCTCTGTATATCCCTATGTACCTATGCTTAGATCTTTATATGTCTAGATTTTGATGCAGTTTCTTATTCAGTGATTCAAGAGGAAGGTTTATATGTTAAATACATGGTGTCAAATTCCACACTACACCGAAGCGAAACGGGGGCGGGTCGCTAGTTTCTAATAAATTAATTATCCCAGTATTTTACCAATTAGTAAAGCTCTCCTTATTAAAACGACCAGAATAACAGTGTATTTTATTGAATTTGATTATAGGTACTGCAGTGCCGATTTTTGAATCATTCAAGGAGAACAGCTTTTATACCTGTTTTGCAACAATTTTTAAGGAAAATAAAAATCTAAGTACTATTTAGCGCCTCAGCAGTGGTGTCAAAATCGCGAACAGTGAAACAAGTTATAAGGTAAAATATTTCTTATATATTTCAAATCAGATAGATGTAAAATTTTAGTGACATTGATCTCATGATCATTAAAATAGTTTATCTTAAATAACTTGATATTGTGTGTGTCGCCAAAAGTGGCCAGTTTGATCTAAATGGATTTTAAAAATCTTACAGAAAGAATGAAAACTGTTGAATAGTTATTCAAAAAATATTTAGAGACAATCTAAGAGGGCATAATCTAACTAAGCTGTTTTAAATATTGACTTGGTTTACAACTAATAAAAATAAATGTACCTACTGGCGGCGCAGTTCAAAATTAGTTCAACGTAATTCAGATTTTTGGTGATTTTATTTAAGTTTTTACTTTATTTTGTAAAAAAATCTGTATCAAAATACTCAATAGGTAATAATTTCAGGATTATTTGAAAACTACTGGGAAATCTCGCAAAAAAATTCTACCAAACAAAGAAAAAGTTTGACTCTTTAAGCTCAAGCCACACAGCGGGCGTGGCGCGACGGGGCGTGACGGGGCGCGGCGTGACGGGACGGCCGGCGCGACGGTAGAGTTCACACTGCGGGCGTGATCTCGCCTACGTTCCGCCCCGCTGCGCTTCCGATCTGTATTCACGCTCGGCGCGACGGGACGCGACACGTCGCGCCACGCTGGCCTGTGTGACGTCGTCCATAGTATCTAGTACATTACAACTGCTCAGCGTCGCGTCGCCGTCCCGTCCCGTCACGCCACGCCCGCTGTGTGGCTTGGCCTTTATATGCCGAATATGGTAGATAGGGACAATCAAACTGAACAACTTTTACTTTGGGGACAACTCTGAAATCGCGAAAAAAAATCAGCTGTTTCATACTGATATTTTCGTTACCTATTAATTTTTGTATGCAGATTTTTTTCGCGATTTCAGAGTAAAAGTTGGTCAGTTTGATGGTCCCTATTTACCATATTCGGCATTAGGGGTTTTTTGTATTAATTTGTATATTAATGTAGATTCATTTATTTTAGTTAGTTTAATAGGGCCAATTATATTTTTTTGTTCTTTTTTTACCAAATTAAAGTAATTTAATTAATTTTCTTCTGTTATCCCTGTCGCCTGTATTTTCTTTGTACTTATGCATTACAAATAATCACGTTTTATTTACAGAATGACGTTCAAATCAACAACAATACTTTTCGTCGCGGTAGCGTGTTTAGCTGCAGGTGCTCCGCAAGGTGAAAATCCTGTCGCAGAAGATACAATGGCGGCAGAAGATACAATGGTGGCAGAAGATGCAATGGCCCCAGAAGATGCAATAGCCTCAGAAGTTGCAATGGCCCCAGAAGATGCAGTTACCCCAGAAGATGCAATGGCCGCAGATGCTATGGCCACAGATACAGTAGAAGGTTGGTAAACGGATTATTACACTTTTCCCCACTGGTGCCCTTGTTCACTTCAGGATCCATAATAGTAAAACATGGTTTGCGCGGGCCGTATTTTTATATGGAATGGTTGTACCCACAAAAAAAAACATACGACAAGCTTAAGAGATTATCTAGTAGCTATAAGTATTAAATTGCGTATAAACCTCACAGATAATTAAAAAAAAACCAGAATTTTAATCAAAAGCGTTTGTCGCGGGTCATATTTTGGCGTAAATAATAGCGGAAACGTATTGAATTCGACATCAAAATACACTTTAACGTACTGTGCAGTTTCTCGAATAACTTTTTTTCAAGAAAGATAATTTTGCTAAAGCTAATGATGAAAAAACATCGAAAAAGTGCAGAAGCACTGACATGAATTTTTTTTCTTATTAACTGGACTGGCTGTCTGTATGATTTGACAGCAAAGTTCTTGTGCCTATTTGAAACGCCACTAGCGTGAGTCTAAAGAACTAATTTTGACGTGTACAATGAAAATGGTTGCCGTGATGGTCTCTCCAGACTTCAGACTTTACTACCATGTCCCTCACGCTATGCTCACGCTTCGTCCTACAGCGCCAAAATGGTTGCCGTGATGGTCTCTCCAGACTTCAGACTTTAGTACCATGTCCCTCACGCTACGTCCTACAGCGCCAAAATGGCGGAAATCAAATAGGCACAAGAGCAGTTTGACAGCAGCCAGTCCAGTGTAATAATATAGAGGTCAATGTGCAGAAGTGAGGTTATTTTCCATACTCTTTACACGTAAAGAAAAGGACAGAGACATATGATTTCGCAACGGAGCCTTAAGACAGAAATTGTACATTCGATGGCAAAATGTTACTTATATACTTATTTTCTTTTCTTTTTATTGATACTTATATTCACCAGTGGGAACACTAAGCGCTATCGCACACGGGCAACTTAGTCGCCCTGCAACTGTTTTGTCTCTGTCTCAAGTCCACGGGTTTATATGGAAGCGCGCACACGAAGCGACGCGGTCGTCTGCAACTTTTCATACAAACCATGTGAGAGACAAAACAGTTGCGGAGACAAAAGTCCCCCGTGTGCGATGGCGCTAAGGAGAGCAAAGTGGAATAATAGGGTATTTTCCAAATTTTTGAAAACTGCTTATATTTATAGATTGGGACAAACAATTTATCAGAAAAACAAAAATAATATAATTTTCGACTTTTTTTTTCTGCTTTAAACCAATTAAAATCAAATTTATTTTACTTGTTTTGAATTTACCGCCAAAATGCTTGGTTCGTTGATGTCTACTGTGCTGTGTGATTTCAACTTTGTGTAAACAATTTTAACACCTTTGTAGTCAGTGGTACAAGTTTACTCTATGATTTACACAAAGTTGCCGTCACACAGTAGACTTCATCGAACCGAGCGTTTTGGCGGTAAATTCAAAACCATTAAAAATGAAATTGACTTTAATTGGTTTAATGGAGAAAAAAGGACATTATTAAATTTATTTTTATTTTTCTGATAAATTGTTCGTCCCAATTTTTAAATATAAGTAGTGTAATGAAACCACAGTGATAACGGTGAAATACTTTTACTTTCTTCACAGGAATACACCATGATTTTTATTAACTAGGTTATAGCAACAATACGTTAACAGTTTTCCCTATTTCTCTGCTCGACGGTTGGACATGGACAGTGACTGAGCCTGCAACTGACTTTCGTTGACCGTTCTGCCGTTTATCCCTACCACTTTACCTCCCTATTCCACTACAAAATGGGGGGAAAATGTGGCGGGAAATGGTGGAGCCAAGCGGCGGTATTGCCAGGCTAATAAACGAAGATACTACTATTATCCTTTCAATTTCATTTAAAATCATAACAATAATTATTACTACTCAACGACAAAACGTCACAGTAGTTTTCAAAAATTTGGAAAATACCCTATTCCTGTAAACTGGGATGATTAGCAACTTTCGTGGTGAATAACAATAAAGTTAATCATGTGTATTAACTTTATGATAACAACAGCGATTTCGAAAGAAAAAAATTCAAAATGTACCGCTTTGGCCTGTTCAAGATAATCCTACTAATATTATAAATGTGAAAGTTTGTGGGTTTGGATGTTTGTTCCTCAATCACGCAAAAACTACTGAACGGATTTGGTTGAAATTTGGCACACAGATAGCAGATAGCCTAGATTAAAACATAGAATACTTTTTATCCCGATATTCCCACGGGAAAGGGAACTACGTGGGTGAAACCGCGGGCGGCCGCTAGTTTTTCTATAAAACTTTTTATTTTATTTTTTTCTATGGTAAATGTCGCTGCTGTTATTCACCACGCAAGTTGCTAATCACCCCATTTTACCGGTATTTTTTATAATATCGATTTTATACTAAAAGTCAATCGTGTCTAACTCTGTATTTTAGGACTCGAACCCACGCCTTTCGTAATACGTGCATGGTCCAACCAACTATGTTTTCGAGTCGTAAAAATAAGTTAAAAAAAAGTAAATAAAAAAAATAAAAAAATAAGTTCTTCTTCTTCTTATTTTTGTTTTGGCAATCTACTTTCCTCTTGGAAGTAGTTTTTGCCAGTGTCAAGTGTTGAATATTTCAGTGATAGATTGTTTCAGTTTACATTAAAATGCGGGTGCATCGCATTCCAATGCTGCTTGGAGCATTTGGCACCAAGTATATCAAGACAGTTGGTAAGTTCTGCCGAGGTAGCCACCACTACAGTAAAAGTCTCGGCTTCACACAACCAAGATTGCGCCTATTTCAATTATCCCACATATTGTTCAGTTGCGTAGACACTTGTACCACAAAACTGCACCAATTTTAAGACACAATATCCACTATGAATCAATTTGCAAATAATTAAAATAGACACCGAACTCGACTTGACAAATGGCGCCAAAAAACTCCCAAAAAATAAGTTATCTATTGAAAGTAAGTACCAAACTTTTTTACGTTTCCGCCGTTAGTAGGGAAGCCAGCGTTATTTCATCAATGTGAGACATATTTAGGTTATCTAAGGTTTTTTGTAAGTAATTATGCAAGGGCGTAGCGTATCCAGGATCCATCCAGGAAAATCCTAGATTATACAAGGTCATTTTGTATCCACCATCCAAATTTTGAGGATGTGTTCAGTCCATGAAACTGAACAACTTTCTCTAAGGAACACATGGTCAAATATGTAAATAAAAATCGACTTTCCATACAAACATAGAGATCACGTGATCAATTTAGTATGGGATGACCAACATTTTTTGTCGAAATTTGACACATGTTTCTTAGAGAAAGTTGTTTAGTTTCATGGACCGGACACATCCTTAAAATTTGGATGGTAAGTTCAAAATGACCCGATATAGAGATCACATCCCGTATTGTTGGATTTCACAAGCCAGCCTTCAAGCCTGTTAGTTTCTTAGGTCTTTTAATGAGACTAGCTCATAAATTGAGTCTTTTGAGAAGAAAGTTTTTAGTTCCGACGGGTCTCAACTTACCTAACTTTGTACAGAGCTCTCATCCGTTCGCAACTCGAGTACGCCGTAACTATTTGGAACCCCTATTATAATAAATACATAGAGGAGATCGAGAGGGTGCAGTATAAATTTTTGCGGAGTATGCACTTTAGGTGCTTCAGGCGTTACTTATATTATCCACAGTTGTTAGGTAAATATAATATGGAGACCTTGGAGAATAGACGCAAGTATCTGGAAGTGACAGTACTTCATGGCATTGTAAACAAAACAATGAGTATGATTGCATTGACCTGACAAATAAAATATATTATACAGTTCCTCGAAACCCCAATAGACGCGGGATTAGAGCTAAAAATGTATTTGCCACTAAGGCATGTTGTACTAATACTGGATGGCGATGCCCTCTGCATAGAATGGCTGAAACTTATAATGCTCTGTTTACAGCAGTGGAAATATTCTCAACCACAAAATCTAAGTTTAAGGCGGATGTACTTAAAATACTGAGAATGTAGGTGGATGAAATATTTATATCTACCCTTTTTTTGTTTTTACATTATGAATGCATGATAATATTATGAAATAATTGTAGCTGTATTGGTGTTTTCTGTTTTTTTTTTTTAATTTAAGTATTTCGCTATATTTTTTTAAGTCGAATTTTATTTTTCTAACTGGATACAATGAAGCACTCTAGTATATTTGTTATTATTCTGTTGCTAATCTGTGGATAATGTTGTGGGTTACAGTATCACCTTAGTTATTGTGGTACTTTGTACTATATGATTACTTGTATTTGTTAATACAAATATTGTAACTGTTTGTTATCCCTTAATAAACAAAATAAAAAAAAAGCTCGTCAGAATGTACACTTAGTTAAGACGAAATAAGGAAACAATGTATCACAGGTAGATTAGTTTCGATTTTACACGAATTAAAATATGAACTTACCATCCAAATTTTAAGGATGTGTCCGGTCTAGGGCTTGCAAATATTCGATGAAATCCAATATTCTAATATTCGATAATTTTTAAGGAGGTATTCGAATATTATTCGAATAATTCTGTAAAATAAAACAGATGGTCGTAATTATTAAATATTGCTTATTTTTTCACGTTAAACCAAAGTTGCTTTGTTTAATGGGACGCATTGTGTAAAAATTATCCTCAATTGACTTGTTTTTGCCTTCGCTCCACGTTTTTAGTTTAAAAACTTCTTTGTAGAGTTATAAATCTTTAAAGGGGAAATTATTTTATAATTATTAGTCCGTTTCTCTATGTAATTTTAAGGGCATGTTTTGAGTTAAATTTTGATACTATTTAGTTCATTTTTAAAACGTATGTTTTTCGTTTGATTGTCAGTAAATGTTTATTTTTTGTTTTTTAGTCTTATATCTGTGTTTTTCTCGGGCTTTTTTTGGTTTCATTATTAAACCAGGGTCTAGTACTATCTCTCATCAGAATACATGTCAAAACGAATCAAACGAGCCCTAACTTGATGGGGTTGTATGGTATTATTATAGAGATCCTGTACCCTTCTTTTGGCTTCATCACCAGATCTTGGATACTATTTCCCAACAGATTACTTGTCAAGACAAATCAAACGAGCCCAAACTCTATGGAGTTGTATGATTTTATAAGAGAGTTCCTGTAGCCTTCTTCCGACTCAATCACCAGACCCTGGAAATCATCTTCCGTCAAAGTACTAGTCAAGACAAATCAAACGAGCCCAAAATAAATGGAGCTGCATGGTTTTATTACATATTTTTCGTGATTTTCTTCCGGCTTTATTATCAGACACTGGACACTATTTTCCCAACAGAGTACTTGTCGAAACGAATCAAACGAGCCCTCGATGGATATATATGGTTTAATTACAGAGTTCCTGTCATTTTCTTCCGGCTCCATCATCAGATCTTGGACACTATTTCTCAAAAGAGTTATTGCCAAGACGAATCAAACGAGCCCAAACTCGATGGATTTGTATGGTTTCATTACAGAGTTCCTATGGTTTTCTTCCGGCTCCATCATCAGATCTTGGACACTATTTCCCAACAGAGTACTAGTCAAGATGAATGAAACAAGCCCAAACTAGATGAAGTTGTATGGTTTTATTATATAGTTTTGTGGTTTACTTCCGGCTTCATTTGATAATGATCAGGATCTGTTGACCCTGTACACTATTTTACCAACAGAGAACTTGTCGAAACGAATCAAATAAGCTCTCGATGGATATGTATGGTTTTTTTTACAGACTTCCTGTGATTTTCTTCCGGCTCCATCATCAGACCATAGACACTATTTTTCAACAGTGTGATTGCCAAGACGAATCAAACAAGCTCAAACTAGATGGATTTGTATGGTTTTATTACTGAGTTCCTGAGGTTTTCGTCCGGTTCCATCATCAGACTCTGGACACTATTTCCGAACAGAGTACTAGTCAAGACAAATCAAATGAGCCCAAACTAAATGGCGTTGCATGGTTTTATTACATAGTTTTGTGGTTTTCTTCCGGCTGCATAATCAGACCCTGGACACTATTTATTTTCGAGTACTTGTCGAGACGAATCAAACAAGCCCAAACTCGATGGATTTATATTGTTTTATTACAGAGTTCCCGTGGTTTTCTTCTGACTCCATCATTATACCATGGACACTATTTCTAAACACAGTTATTGCCAAGACAAATCAAACGAGCCCAAACTCGATTAATTTGTATGGTTTCATTACAGAGTTCCTTTAGTTTTCTTCCATCATCATACTCTGGACAATATTTCCCAACAGAGTACTAGTCAAGACGAATCAAACGAGCCAAAACTCCATGAATTTTTATGGTTTTAGTACAGAGTGTCAAACATTAGCCCTGACTAAAAAGAACTATTTAAAGCTAAGAATATGCCAAAGAAAATGAAAAGAAGCTTAATAGGTGATACGCTGAAAGACCGTCAAACATCAGAGGAAATAAGAAGAAAAAAACGAAAGTAAAAGACATAATAAGGAAAATAAGACTGTTAAAATGGCAATGGACGGGTTAAATGGCAAGAGAAAGCAAGGAAAAATGTACCGAATTATTACAGCGTGGCAACCATGGGACAGAAAAAGGAAAAGGGGAAGACAAACCAAAAGATAGGCAGATGATATTATGAAAACTGGAGGAACACTTTGATCGTGAAAAGCAAGAGATAGAACAGAATGGAAACAGCTTAAAAAGGCCTATGTGTCGCAAGACAAGCTGATCACTAAAGCCAAAAAGGAATTAAATGAACAAAAGAAAGAAAAAATATTTATTTCAGACAATCACACACTTGTACTTGTCAAGACGAATCAAACGAGCACAAAGTCGATGGGTTTGTATGGTTTTATTACAGATTTCCTGAGGCCTTTTGGTTCCATCATCAGATCAGCTCAATGACACTATAAGATGTCATTGTCTTCCTTTTCTGATTTTTGTTTTAAGTTTCAAGTCTTTGACTCATTGGGAAGCTAGATTAAAATCGTTTACAATTTATGGAAAAACAAACAACATAGGTAAACAAATAAATAAACGAGAAATTAAACGTTAACAATAGCTTCATTCTATGCTCACAAAAGTATTTAATGAATGACTTTTGCCTAAATCCAAAAAAGTGGAAAATATTCGAATATTCGAATATCACCGACTTGAGTATTCGAATAGCAAAATAAGGCGAATATTCGAATAATTCGAATATTCGAATTGCAAGCCCTAGTCCGGTCCATGAAACTAAACAACTTTCTCTAAGAAACATGTGTCAAATTTCGACAAAAAATTTTGGTCATCCCATACTAAATTGATCATGACGTGATCTCTATGTTTGTATGGAAAGTCGATTTTTATTTTACATATTTGACCATGTGTTCCTTAGAGAAAGTTGTTCAGTTTCATGGACTGAACACATCCTCAAAATTTGGATGGTGGATACAAAATGACCTTGTATAATCAAGGATTTTCCTGGATGGATCCTGGATACGCTACGCCCTTGCATAATTACTTACAAAAAAACCGGCCAAGTGCGTGTCAGGCCACGCGCCATAGGGTTCCGTAGTTACCTTATACCATACCATATTTAATACCACCTATCATTTTTCGTCTGCAAAAATAACTTTGTTTTTGACAGTGTTGGTATGAATGACAAAGTTATATTTGCGGTTTTGGAAAATGTGCTATATCTCGAAAACTAATTTCTATATCTCGTTCAAACCAATTTTGGTTGAAAGTGTTTATTAAGCTCTACAACATATATTTTTTTTAGATTTTTCACTCTCTTATTTCAAAAGTTAAAGGGGGGGGGACACACATTTTACCACTTTGGCGGTGAATATCTTTCAAACGGTCGACTTTGAGAAAAAGTTGTCTTAGGAACCTCAATGTCATTTTTAAAGACCTATCTATAGACACCCAACACGTGTTGGTTTGAAGAAAAATTTTTTTTTCAGTTTCAGTTCCATGTATGGGGAGCCCCCCCTTAATCTTTTATTTTTCTTATTTTTGTATTAAATTCGTTAAGCGGTTAACAGAATACATCTACCTACCAAGTTTTAACTGTGTAGTATTAATACTTTCGGAATAAAGTGGCTGTGACATACGGACAGACAGACAGACAGACAGACAGACAGACAGACAGACGGACAGACAGACAGACAGACAGACATGACGAATCTATAAGGGTTCCGTTTTTTGCCATTTTGGCTACGGAACCCTAAAAACCTTAGATAACCTAAATAATGTCTCACATTGATGAAATAACGCTGGCTCCCCTACTAACGGCGGAAACGTAAAAAAGTTTGGTTCTTACTTTCTATAGATAACTTATTTTTACGACTCGATAACTTAGTTGGTTAGACCATGCACGTATTACGAAAGTAATGAAACTCTGGTGTAAAGGACCCTTCTAATCCGTTGGGTTTCTTTAGCGATCTGGGCTTCCTCCATTTACTCTTTGAATGGCCATTATCAAATCACACCCCGTTTAATCCTGGACGGAGAACCAAAGCATCAAAGTTACCTCGTTTGTATGAAAATAGGCCTCTGTAGTACTTACTTTTGCAGGCCAGTGTAGAAATATAGAAAATTTTCCTCAAAGAAAAGACATCAACGCGTTCTGTTGAAATCCTTACTAATATTATAAATGCGAAAGTCCGTTTGTTTGTTTATTTGTTTGTTACGCCTTCACGTCTTGACTACTCAACCGATCATCATGAAATTTTGCATACACGTTCTTAGGGGTACAGAGAAGGACATAGGGTACCTTTCATCCCGAAAAAATGTAATGTTCCCGAGGGATAGCAAAAAACCTTTCCACGCAGACGAAGTCGTGGGCGGCCGCTAGTATTTACATAAATAAGATGATTATTATAATGAAATATTGCTTTGTTACAGAAAAAGAATGCACAAAAGACGGCGTAAAGGGGAGATGCACTGCATACTACTTATGCGCTGATTATAGTGATTACTACCAGTTTGGATTAATCGATATAAGGTGGTTCGATGAGCTCAGTAGCGCCACTAATGGAAATAAACCATTGACCTCTATATTATTACACTGGACTGGCTGCCTGTCAACCTGCTCTTGTGCCTATTTGATTTCCGCCATTTTGGCGCTGTAGGACGTAGCGTGAGGGACATGGTACTAAAGTCTGAAGTCCGGAGAGACCATCACGGCAACCATTTTCATTGTACACGTTAAAATCTGTTCGTTCGACTCACGTTAGTGGCGTTTCAAATAGGCACAAGAGCTTTGCTGTCAAATCATACAGACAGCCAGTCCAGTTAATAAGAAAAAAAAATTTTCATGTCAGTAAAATAAACTTATAAGTTATGAATGTCCATATTGCCAAAAGTGGCCACATTTAGCAATATCGACATTCATAACTTATTGCTTATATTTGAGGCCATGAAAAAATATTTAAATATTGCACTTTACTCTTCTATTTGCGCAAAATAACTAAAACTTTTATTCTTAGCCCTTGATAAAACGTAAATGATTTATTTACATTGGTGGCGCTACTAGACAATTTCTAATAATTACTTTTATAATTCTCTTAATCTTCTAATTCTTTTAAAATTCTCTTATAATTTTCACTTACAATGCTATTTTTACTAAAGTATATTTGCACAAGGTGTCTCAAAACTTTGCCACACCGGGGGAAAGTTCCTTAAATATTGAAGATAGGAAATTTTACTAAAAGATTACTTCATTTTGTTTTTAAAAATAATTGGAACTGCATTCAAATCTTTTTTTTAACTTGCGTAGGTAGTCTGTCTAAAAAGTCAGTTTACATGGGTAATTTCAAGGGTAATTTTAATACCCACCCTAGCAATACAGCCAATAATAATATTATAGTTTATTTGTACAATCTTGATACTTTGGAATAAAAAGATTTATATTATTATAAATGATGATAAGTAAATAAAAATCATTTGATTATGTACACTGTATATAATCAAATATTTTTTAAGTACAGGATTACAAGAAAAGTCAACAAATAAAATAAATACTTCACAGCATTATGTACATACTTTTATTAACTTCTACTTGCCTATACAAAAAAAAGCTAAGTCTACAAATAAAAAGAAACCTGTTAATGCTTTTCCTGTATTCCTGTACTTAAAAAATATTTGATTATGTACAGTGTACATAATCAAATGTTTTTTATTTACTTATCATCTTTTATATAAATATTTTTATTCCAAAGTATCAAGATTGTACAAAATAAACTATAATTATTATTTGCTGTATTGCTAGGGTGGGTATTAAAATTACCCTTGAAATTACTCATGTAAACTGACTTTTTAGACAGACGCTACGATACAATAAGAAATAAAAAAAGTAAATACATTTATTTTGGACATACGTTTGTGCGCACATCACGCAAAAACTGCTGAACGAATTTTGATGGATTTTTCACAGTTTGGTAGCTTGGTGTCCAACTTAAAATCTAAGCCATGTTTCGGGTAATGCGGGTGGGTGAAACCAGGGAAACAGCTTAAACTCTCTGTAGTACTAGCTTTCATGCACTAAGGAGATCATTTAAACGGGAAGCCATATTATTTCTACTGCCCGGATATTTTACTTTATTTATCGGTTTTTTCTTTGTTTTAATACCTAAAACAATTTTTTTTATTTTCACAGAAAAATTGAAGAAGATAAGAAGGCATGTCCCGAAGATGTGGATAATGTGGATATGTGCTGTCTGATGTCTTTGAACAAAGTCACCAACTAGATACATTTTTAAGAGTTAAGTAGATTTAAAGATGAAAAAAATAAAATTTCTATTAATTACAATTAAAGTTTTTGATTACTTAGATTTAACTAGATACGATGACTATTAAATTAGGTACCTAAAGCAAAATGAAAAGCATAAAATGTAACATAAACCTGAATCGAACCCGGGACCCCTGCCTAGCATGGGTGGGTGAACCACTAAACAATTAAGGCTGTAGACTTGCATCACGTTCCATTTTTAAATTTTCAATACAAATGATCAAAACAACTCTGCGCGAGCCGTAACGAGGGCGAACTTTGAAAATTCATATTAATTTTTCAAATAGATATAAGTTTATACAAAACACGCAATACATTAGACAAATACCTCATTATTCCTAAGAAAAATTAAAAATTACTTTAGATTCTGTAAATACCAGTAAAAAAACATATCAAAATGTACCAATTTGAGCAGTTTTTAATATTTTATTTCTCTGTAATTAAAAGCATTTTTTAAAATTTTCTCTCTATAGGGAACTCCTTGACAATACAAACAATAAGTAAAAAAATAAATATGAGTCGTATTCTTATTTGTTACAGCTGAAACGTTTTTGAAAAATACCTTTGACAAGCAAATTTGAAATTCCACTTGAACAGATTGTCTTCGTTTTAAAATACCTGACAATTTATTATGTTATTCTCTCTATACGGCACTAATTTAAGAATTTTGCTTCCTAAAACTAAAGATTACATCAATAATAATGCTTTCATTCTTTAGATAACTTCATTGGAAAAACACTAATTTCGTTGAAATGGAAATATACAGCCTTAAGGAACCAGTCTGTATTTGGCGGTATGTTGGCGGTATACCACCAATCCATCCATCCCTATCCAATCCAATCCTACCTAACTCCCGAGTAGATACCGATGTTCTTATTTTATTTATTTAATGAATTGGAATTTGTAATTAATTAATTTTGTTAATATGGGCCATGGCCTGAAATAAAGTAGGTATTTTATTTATTACAGAGGCAATTGAAAAACATCAAATTTTACCTATCTATACACAAAATGCATATTACACCAGGGATGGCGAACCTTTACGTGCCATTTTCCTAAATAAATGTTTAATGAAGTCATAGACGTGCCATCAAATAATTTTGTCTTTGTGATTAAGTATTGGGAAATAGTACATTATGATACAAGTTAGCTTAGGTTACTTATTGCACACAAGGCTGTGGGTTGCAGCCCGAGCCGCAGGCGAGGGCGTAACTCAGCCGAGTGTGCAATAAGTAAGAGCTCACGAGTTTCATACGACGCTTTTCAACACATTTGCGAGGAAAAAACAAAGTAATTTACCACACAGCAACAAATACGACAAAAACAAAATGATAATCATGATGAGAAAAGGCGCGCAGGTTTTTTTTTTGTTTTTTTCACACGCCCAATGCAAGAATATTTTGCGAACAAAGGGGTTAGCGAGCATACAGCCTACTTCAAAATTATAAATTTAGGTGATAAAATGCAAATATTTTAATATGTTTTAACAAAATGTTGTAAATAAGAAATAATTTGATAATAATAAATATTTGTTTGACTTAATTAAGGACCTACACATTTATTTATTCCAAAAATGCAAATGAATTTTCAGCGGCATAAAACCTCTTTGTTGTTACTAAAAAATAACTGTATTACCCGGTTAAATTGAAAATGCTCTGTTTACTCGCATAGAACTTGCAGTAAGGTACCTATTTAACTTTGTAGGGATAATTCTATAACCAACTAGTGTTTTATATATTATTGCACGCGTTTGTTATAGTTCGGTTTATGGCCCTAAAAGCGATGTATTAGGGCTCACTTTACGAGCAAGTGTGTTGAAAAGTTAATTATGCAACTGTACTATAACGAAGGGTATTAAAACACGAATGTGGGTTTATCACACGAGGCGAAGCCGAGTGTGATAAATTGATAATAGTATCACATGAGTGTTTTAATACCTAATTATGTACAGTTGCATACAAGACTTTATCTATACCCATTTTTTTTATTTTTTCTTATTTTTATTAGGGAAACAAACAATATTTTAATACATGTGGATTAAAAACACCCATGATATTTATCTAAACCCATGATATGTATCCTCTATAAAGGTTTTGACTTTGACTTTGTCTTTGACTTTGAGTTTCCTCTCCCTCCTCGTCATTATGTCTTCCGCAAGAGTGTTATAATGTTGTTCTGAATTTCATAATGCAACGCTCCCGCGTGGGCGAGAGGCGCTGCGCAGGACCAGCTCTCGCTCGGGATATTGTAATGATGGCAGTAAGCTGTTTCAGAAGCCCTTACAGAGGATTTAAAGCATGGGTGTAGATAAAATAATTTAAAATACGCGTATAGGTAAATGAAACATTGCAAAATGTACCTATTTTTTGTAGTATCTAAATAAAGAGTTTTGAGTCGATAGTGTTTATTATTATTATATAAAGTAGGTTCATAATTTTTTAGTAGTACATAATGAATTTTGTGATCAATGACGTGCCAAAAATATATGGCACGTGTGCCATGGTTCGCCATCCCTGTCATACACAAATAGTTATCAGGGAAAAACTTTAATTTTATCCTCATGTGTAACCTGTTTTGCCAGTATTTTACTTGTTATTAAGTAATTAAAGCTCTACAGCCTCTGCCAGTTCTGTTTGGTTCGCCTACGATACAAGTTTACAAGGTAAGACACATCAAAATATTGCATTTTTGTATCAATAACAATTTCCTTGTTCAACTAATATGTAGTATTTTATGTTTTACCTTCTACAGACGTCGATAACACTTTTATTTATTATTTATTTTCCTTATTTTCAAGCAAATTGTAGAGACATGATACGATTTTCCGTGGAGTGAAAACAGACGCGTTATGCACGTAAAGAGATAATATTTTGTATAAGTATACCTACTTATTTTGTTTCTAGAACGAATAACATAGGTAGATAAGTAGATATTAATATTTATATTCAGAAACCACTACACTACACATCAAAAATGTTGAGGCATCGCAAAAATAAGTACCGTAAGGGAGGATGCCTATTTATCTTTGTCAAAGCGGGAATTACATTAGGCCGACGTGGGCCACGTACGCCGATCTGGGTGCGTTCGATAATGTACTCTATGGACGTGTCATAAGACATATTCTTCGTTGCGTCGAGTGACGTGGTATCGCGTCGCAAGGCGTGGATGTAGTGTAGCTCTTAACGACTATCCTATATGTAAAATGCATGGGGACCGACGCGCCCAGGGGACCTATTTTTGAATCGCTCGGCAGGCGTCGAGCGCTCTTTTCTACTGATTATCGTTCGACATATGACTCTATCTCGAACATTTGAGTCATATGTCGAACGAAAATCATCGAAAAGAGCGCTCGACGCCTGCCGAGCGATTCAAAAATAGAGCCCCAGATCGGCGTACGTGGCCCACGTCGGCCTAATATAATTCCCGCTTAAGGAGGATGTCTGTCTAGGATAGTGATGCCAACCCTACTATATAATATAGTATCCTACTATATTGCGGGCACGCCTACTATATTTTTTCAAGTGAAAAATTTAAACAAAAGCAGCAGAAAAATTATTACTTATATGCACATAAATATTTTTTGCGTTAAATTAAAACACTTGTGTTTATGGTTGTTGAATAAATTATGAAAATGTTAGTACCTAAGTATGAAAAATGTAACTTCTTTAAAATCCTCCATACGAAACGGCAACCTACTATATCTATTGGACTTTTTCGTCTTCAACTATATTTTTACACGTAAATATCTCGAAAATACTATATTTGATGCAAAAAAAGTTGGCAACCCTCGTCTAGGATGCCCAAGATTACTGATTTTTCAGAAAAATGCCTAGCTGTCTATAGGTACTATAGTGAAAAATATTAAAGGCAACATTATAACATGCAGTCGGAGGCATGCATAAAGAAAGTGACATTATGAATAATTTGAGTTATATGCCTCCGACTACATGTTATAATGTTGCCTTTAATATTTAATCGTGTTTCCATCTTTTCAGTTGACTTGTCTTTTTATGCAGGCGGGTTTTTAATTTTTTTTGAATTAATTTTTTTATTTATTTCTTTTTAGTTATTATTTATTACAATCATGATATACCTTTATGAAATCCTTATAATGAGCCCTTTAATTTGACACCCATATTGCAGTATTCTAAAAAAAAATTCCACTTCGTATAATAGCACCGTGCAGCCGCCATGTTGTTTTTTTTATAACGCCACTTTCTTAAGAACACTTGGGCTGGCAAGACAAATCCAACGATATATTAATCATGGAAATCCGTTCAGCCCTTTAAAAGATATGAGGTAATAAAGAATATTACATACAAACACACATACAAACATACATACAAGATACGCGCAAAAAACATAACCCTCTTGCAGTCGGGTAAAAATACGCGCACATGCAGCGTGATTTTTAGTCAGTTTCATTACTAATCTTGTAATCTGTGGTTTCATCCGGGTGAGCCAAGGGTGAGCGGGTAGCTCGCCGCTGGCCTGCGTGATTGGAGCGTGATGGGGGAGCGTGTATGAAGCTTTCTCGGCGAGACCCGAACGATTAAAATGTCGATGGATCTTTCGATATTTTTAATGGGCGCTATTTTAGCAAAGTTTTTACCCGACTGCAAGAGGGTTATGTTTTTCGCGCGTATCTTGTTTGTATGTAATATTCTTTATTACCTCATATCTTTCAAACGGCTGAACAGATTTCCATGATTAACATATCGTTAGATTTGTCTCGTCAGCCCAAGTGTTCTTAAGAAGGTGGCGTTATAAAAAAACCAACATGGCGGCTGTACTGAACTGTGAACTGATCTGTACTGAAACAAGATTAAATATTAAAGGCAACATTATAACATGCAGTCGGAGGCATATAACTCAAATCATTCATAATGTCACTTTCTTTATGCATGCCTCCGACTGCATGTTATAATGTTGCCTTTAATATTTAATCTTGTTTCCATCTTTTCAGTTGACTTGTCTTCTTAGGCAGGCGGGTTTTTAATTTTTTTAAATTTATTTCGATGTTTATTTTCATTATTGGGTTTCCCGAGGTTTTGCTGGTCAAGGGTACCGACCACGGTGGCAGCTGCAATGGTGACGAAAAGCCAAAAATACCTTTAAAAACCGCGCTACTATACATTACATACGAAAAGTGTTTTTAGGTATTTCAAAGTACTTAATACTTAGTAAGTGTACATAAGTTGGTGAATTTTAAAAGTTACTGAGTTGTTCATCATCATCATCATATCAGCCGCACGACACCCACTGCTGAGTATAGGCCTCCCCCAAGGATCTCCACGACGATTGGTTCTGCGCTGCCCGCATCCAGCGGCGCACCGCGACCTTCACCCTCACGTCGGTCCACCTTGTCGGGGGCCTACCCACGGAGCGTCGTCCGATGCGCGGTCGCCACTCCAGAACCTTTCCGCCCCAACGGCCTATACAACGTGTTAATGAATTAACGCAAAATGAGAAACCCATTTCTTCGGACCATCAAACTGAACAACTTTGACTATGGGGCTAACTCTGAAATCGCGGAAAAAAAATCAGCTGCTTCATACATTTTTATTTTCGTTATAAATTTTTGTATGAAACAGCTGATTTTTTTTTCGCGATTTCATAGTTGGTCCCATAGTAAAACTTGTTCAGTTTGATGGTCCGAAGAAATGGGTTTCTCATTTTGCGAGATCCTCGGTCCACCTTATCGGGGGCCTACCCGAGCTAAGTATTTATGGTTTTTGAATTATTTCTTCACAGATGATAAGCAAATCCACTGCCGTGCTGTTTCTCGTAGTAGCAGGGTGCTTGGCCGCACCGTCGTCCGATTCTGAAGGTCCTAATTTCCAGTTTCATGAGATTTCAAAGGACACTGGTATGGGCAACACAGTCGATAGGTACCGCAGAGCGCCGGCAGATGGCGTGCCAGAAGAAGGTGTAGTATGATTTTTAGTACGAAGCTTCATAAGTACCCTACAATGCGATTCATTTAACTAGGTATGTACTTACTTACAACAAAATCGGCAACTGCACTCGAGAATGTAAGAAAAAGAGTTCTTTAAATAAATACTTACCTACTTACATTGTTTTGTACCGCAAGCACTCTGAATTTTGGTCAATTCTGTTGTACATTGTGAAATTATAATCGCATTTGTATGTACCATGGGCAACAGCGTCGCTTAACCACTGCTAAGGTCAAAATAATTTTGAGTACCTATGTAAGTAAGTAGCGAATAGTTAGTTTTAAGTTATAATTTAATGTCAATTTGTTGAAAAGTTAAATTCATTTATTTTTCGTTTTTTAATGTACCTTTAGGTTTGTTTTTTATTTAATTTCCAAAATAATGATAATGCTGGTTATTTATTTTCTAAACCTAATTAGGTTATTTCTTAATTAAGAACTATTTAATGTTGCGATACCCTAGACAGGGTTCATGTTCTGGTACTGTTTTCTAATGTGTACACCTATGTTAACCACATGATTGCAATAAAAAGATTTGATTTTGATTTGATTTGAAAAACATAAAGTTAATATTCCACTGGAATTGACTTGAGCGTAGCGAAATTTTTCTATGTCTATGAGGTCAAAATCGCTTGCACGCCGCCGCGCCGTCACAACCATACGTTTAGTTCGTGCAGGGGCGATACGCGCGCAAACGAATTTTGTTGCAAACTGGTTAAGCGACACTGTTGCCCATAGTACGTACATCTATGTACTAGAATCAGAACGCGTTGATATCTTTTCTTTGATGAGAATTTTCTAATATTTTTTTACTGTTGTACTCGTTGTACTAAAGTGACCACTATTTGCTCTACTACTAAGACAATGAACTATATTTTACTGAGGTAATTGTTTGTAATTAAATAATGTTCTGTATATTTTCGATACATTACGTACTTAGCAATAGCAAGTAAAATTAAGAGGTGGATTTCATATTGATCACTCATTAGTAAGAATTGTGTTACGAACGTTGCATTGTTTCAGGGAAAGAATGTATGAAAAATGGACGCAAGGCTACATGTGTTCTGTACTTCCAATGCGCTGATGCATCAAGTGCTGACGATGACAAAGGGTGGGTATTTAACTTGAGTTACATACAGTGGAAGTCTCATAATTAAAGACACCAGTAGATGTCATACAAACAAGGTAACTTTGAGGCCTGGGTTCTCCGCCAGGGATTTTGACCTACCTGTGATCTGATGATGGCCATCCAGGGAGTGAATGGAGAAGACCCTCACAATACCTCTATCTCTTCTTGTTTGGACTACCAAGTCACAGTATAAAGAAGTACTTACTACCAGTAAACCGACTCTTTTGTTGATAAACGCATGCCGCCACTGTGTAGGTATACGCACAGAAACTCCGTCAGGGTTCAGGGTGTGACAACACAACAAAAACTACTCAAATATATTACATAAAAGTTTGAATTTGTTTAATACAAATAGTCAATAAGGCCTTTTCAAGAATAACATCCTAACACACAAAATAGAAACAGCAAACATGACACTACTGATTGTTTTTTCGTGATATTGAAGTTTGTCTCATAGTAAAAGTTGTTCAGTTTGATGGTCGCTATCAAACCATGACGTGGATTTACAATTAAAAACGGAAAAAATCCAGTAAACCATTATAACGTTTTGAAATTTCGTTACGCTTCTTAAAACGTACACCCCTTTAAGTTAGAGAGCGCAAACTGGAGGAGATTGCGCTCGCCGACTCTGCCGCTCACTTCCCCGCGTACCCCCCATCGTTGCCCCAAGTACATGAGTCGGACAACTGTTAGTAGTATTAAAACTGTGACCAAGTGTAACAATAGATAAATAGGTATTATTAAAACATGATTGTTACTTTAACATATTAAAAATGTTTGCGCTACTTGGCTCGGGTCGGTCCCACTATTTCCATTACTACCTACGCCTATAGATGTCATTGGTCAATTCTTAAAACAATGGTTATACTTATTGGGGACTGTTTTGAGAAAAAAAGAAGTCTCAGTATTACCATGCAATTGGGTAATGGAAATAGTGGGACTGACCCCTTGGCTCATGTCAAGTGATCGTCTTCTTATCGAATGAAGATTAGTGGCCACCTCTGGTGTTACAGTTTATCAAGCCGCCTGTAAGGCCTCTGACTTGGCTTAACGACTGTTATCAGTTGACAACAGCCGGGACCGTTTAACGTGCCCTCAGAAGCACGGAAGCGCTCAGTTGTAATGCCACTTAACGGTCACCCATCCGACACCTGATCGGACCGAGCGTTGCTTAACAAACGTGATCGAGTACGATCAGTCTGACGTCCGTCAAGCTCCGCCACGAGCGCTTCGTGTCATGTCCAGTGATGTTAACTCGTTATGTCAAACAATCTAATAATTTCTTTTTTTTTACAGATCTGACGCATGTGAGAATTATTTGGATACGTGTTGCATCTCAAAAGGCGCGGATTTAGTTAATATAGTAGACATTCAATAAATTTTGTTTCGAGCTAAAATCGTAAAATTGTAAGACTTTTCAAAGATTTCAGTCATCTGTTAGGAAACACTTTTGTTATTCAGTAGACTTTTTTTAAATAATATATACAGGCACAGAGGCCATTCTAAACTTGCCATCCAAACAAGGATATGTTTAATCCATGAAACTGAACAACTTTCTCTAAGGAACATAGTGCCAAATATGTAAAAAACCGGCCAAGTGCGTGTCGGGCCACGCGCCATAGGGTTCCGTAGTTACTTTATACCATACCATATTTAATACATACACTGAACATCTGTCGACCTTCATGAAGGAAGATTTTTGGCCGAAGGGTGTCCTTTTCCGTCGGTTTCGAGGTCGGCTATCGGACACTGCATTGCGTAACACGTCGCCGCCTTCTTTACGTGTAAATTAGTTAGGTTATAATATATTATGTATGTTAGTCTGTAAGGTATTTATTATATGGGCCTAATATTGTAAAAGATATTTCTGTTGCCTGAAATAAATGATTATTATTATATTATTAATACCACCTATAATTTTTCGTCTGTAAAAATAACTTTGTTTTTCAGTGTTGGTATGAATGACAAAGTAATATTTGCGGTTTTGGAAAATGTGCTATATCTCAAAAACTGATTACTATATCTCGTTCAAACCAATTTTGGTTGAAAGTGTTTATTAAGATCTACAGCATATATCTTTTTTAGATTTTTCACTCTCTTATTTCAAAAGTTAAAGGGGGGGGACACATTTTACCACTTTGGCGGTGAATATCTTTCAAACGGTTGACTTTGAGAAAAAGTTGTCTTAGGAACCTCAATGTCATTTTTAAAGACCTATCTATAGACACCCAACACGTGTTAGATTGAAGAAAAAATATTTTTTTAGTTTGAACATCTGTCGACCTTCATGAAGGAAGATTTTTGGCCGAAGGGTGTCCTTTTCCGCCGGTTTCGAGGTCGGCTATCGGACACTGCGTTGCGTAACACGTCGCCGCCTTCTTTACGTGTAAATTAGTTAGGTTATAATATATTATGTATGTTAGTCTGTAAGGTATTTATTATATGGGCCTAATATTGTAAAAGATATTTCTGTTGCCTGAAATAAATGATTATTATTATATTATTAATACCACCTATAATTTTTCGTCTGTAAAAATAACTTTGTTTTTCAGTGTTGGTATGAATGACAAAGTAATATTTGCGGTTTTGGAAAATGTGCTATATCTCAAAAACTGATTACTATATCTCGTTCAAACCAATTTTGGTTGAAAGTGTTTATTAAGATCTACAGCATATTTTTTTTTTAGATTTTTCACTCTCTTATTTCAAAAGTTAAAGGGGGGGGGGACACATTTTACCACTTTGGCGGTGAATATCTTTCAAACGGTTGACTTTGAGAAAAAGTTGTCTTAGGAACCTCAATGACATTTTTAAAGACCTATCTATAGACACCCAACACGTGTTAGATTGAAGAAAAAATATTTTTTTAGTTTCACTTCCATGTATGGGGAATTGGGGAGCCCCCCCTTAATCTTTTATTTTTCTTAATTTGTATTAAATTCGTTAAGCGGTTAACAGAATCTACCTACCAAGTTTCAACTGTGTGGTCTTAATACTTTCGGAATAAAGTGGCTGTGACATACGGACAGACAGACAGACATGACGAATCTATAAGGGTTCCGTTTTTTGCCATTTAGGCTACGGAACCCTAAAAAGGCTATCCATACAAATCAAAGAGATCACGTGATCAAGTTAGTATGGGATGACCGAAATTTTATGGCAAATATCGACACATATTTCTTGGAGAAAGTTGTACAGTTTCAGGGACTGGACACATCCTTGAAAGGGTGGTATATTTAAAATGACCCAGTATACCTACCAGATAATAATACTTATTTATAAATAATACGATAAAAGTGGAAACTATGCGAAAGTGTTCGAAGGCATTTTTGTTGGTATTTGAATTAAAACACAATTTAAATTTAATTATTGTTTTATTTAATACATTTTGGTCAATATAACACCACTATCAGCGTTCAAAAGGACAAATTCATCACCTTCTTTAATTTCATAAACCGTATTTTCATTTATTACCTTTTTTTCATTAACATTATCTAAAATTTTTAAATAAACATTTTCATCACATTTAGTAGCGACATCTTTTGGTAGCAAGACTTCTTCACAAGTGCTGCCATCTCTTGGTAGGGGCTTGTCAACTTTTTGTTTCCCGTGCTTCGCGTGTAAGTGGCGTCGTAGTCCACGCGACCTCGTATAGAGGGCGCCACATAAATCGCACGGAAACGCTTGAGACCGTTCGTGTACTGAAGCAATGTGTTCTTCTAAACTTATTTTGTAGCCGAATTTTTTTGAACATATTGTACACTGTAAAGAATAAATAGAGTATTAGCGTTGTATAGTCAAAACTTTATTCAAAAGTTGAATGAAATTGAACTTTATTGGTTTATTAATAAATAAAGACTGTGTTACACCGTTGGCTATTTGTCAAAACACTGAAGTTTGACAAATAAAAGCACTCGTCACTACATATGTCAACGAATAAATAAAATGTTATTTACGGTTTAGCCAGCTCAAACAGAACAGTAATTTTAAAATTGAATTGTAGTGTATAACCCCCATCAATGGGGAATGTCCGAAAAAAATCAAATGGGGCTGAATATTTTTAATATATAGTTATATAGGAATAAGCTCCCTTAGTAATAGAAAAAAAAAATCAGAATTTTCGGTTTCGTGAAAAGACTAAAAAAAATTAAAGTCTCTTCGACTTCACAAATGTAGGAAAGTAACAGCAGAATGTAAATTATACCTTTGTCAACACCTGCCACTATGATAACAAGAATTAAAAACAAAAAGTTTTGACATTGTGTTGAATTTTTTTTTTTTAGTACCTTGTTGTGGTTGTGGCAAGTGTTGGCAAAGGTATAATCTCCATTCTGCTGTTACTTTCCTATATTTGTGAAGACGAAGAGACTTTAATTTTTTTATTTTTTTTTTCACGCAACCGAAAATTCAGTTTTTTTTTTCTATTACTAAGAGAGCTTATTTTTTTATTTATTACCTATAAAAAATATTCAGCCAGTTTGATTTTTTCGGACATTCCCCATTGGTAATGCGCCTGGCGGCCATGATTTTAACCTCAAAAACGAAAAACAACTGTAATTTTTTTATATACATAGACCCTATCTTTTTGAAAATAATAATTAAATAATTAATATATTTGATTACCTATTAGAATTTTCTTGTTTCATGACATTTTTAGTTGCGGATCACGTCAATGTGGATGTTAATGTGACAAGGTTCCAGCGCATTACCAAATGACGGGGATTATACAGGGTCACTGGAAATATGACGAATTCCTGCTAAGGGGTTATAGATGAGGTCAAAACAAATATTTTTTGTCATAAGTATAACTTTTTCTCAAAAAATTAATAGTTCTTGAGTTAATTGAAATTAAGTATTTTTTTTACCAAAAGTACGTTTTCAGACACAAAAATTTAAAATAAAAGATAATTACTCATTCGATTTCGGATTTTTTATCATTTTGGAATAGAAAACAATCTAGTTGTTAATTATTATTATGAATAAAAAAAATTTCATAAAATACAGGTTTTTATAAAAAATTCAATCCTTAAATGCATTTTTTATTTTATTTTTCAGATTTTTCAGAAATAGCATCAAATATCTTTAAAAAATCCTAGTAACTAAGCGTGCATAATATTTTAAAAACATCACCATCTGGAAAATAATCCTGTTTCAAACTCACTCGGACGAAAGTGTTTTTAGTAAGCACGATCATTTATGGCAAACTAGCTTCCGCCCGCGACTTCATCTGCATTTACATTCGAGAAAATCCCTAGGGAACCTTTAACCAAGATAATAGTATCCTCCTATGTTTTAATCCGGCTTATAAACTATCTGCGTGCCAAATTTCATCTAAATCCGTTCAGCCGTTTTGCGCGGTTGATTAACAATCATCCAAGCAAGCAAACTTTCACATTTATGGAATAAGTAGAATAATACGGCCACCTCCGAAGCTCTTGAAGTAGGAAATTTTTGCTACATGAAATGGGACTGCTATTTAGTTAAGTCTTAATTTCTCATTTTTTATTTAAGTTATTATTAAGCTTTATACCTCAACTGAAAGCTGATTAGATGGTGATGTTTTTAAAATACTATGCACGCTTAGTTACTAGGTTTCTTTTTAAGATATTTGATGGTATTTCTGAAAAATCTAAAAAAATAAAAATAATTAAATGCATTTAAGAATGGATTTTTTTATAAAAACCTGTATTTTATGATTTTTTTTTATTCATTATCAACACTCAGATTGTTTTCTATCCCAAAATGATAAAAAATCCGGAATCGAATGAGTAGTTATCTTTTATTAAAAATTTTTGTGTCTGAAAACGTACTTTTGGTAAAAAAATACTTAATTTCAATTAACTCAAAAACTATTAATTTTTTGAGAAAAAGTTATATGACCAAAAATATTTGTTTTGACCTCATCTATAACCTCTTAGCAGGAATACGTCATATTTCTAGTGACCCTGTATAACGCGACATTCTATGCAACACACAAAAATATATTGAGGGCTTTTCGAAGTGACATTTAAAAAAATAAATATAGTAACTATTTGCCTCACTAGATGGCGTTGATGGAAAGAGAAGTGTCAAAATTGGCTTTTAAAAATAAACGGCCTGTACTAAAGAGGCAAGTTAGCGCTCGCTGGCTGACATCTGCCCAAAGAGAAACATTTTAGGGTTACATCCGCCTGCCTACCTATGTATTCTTCAAAGCTTAGTAAAAAAAAATACATTGACACATACATTTATATCAACGCCATCTATCGAGCCTACAGTTTTTAGTCATTTTGAAAAGCCCTCATTACGATGTAAATAGACAATTTATTAAAAGTCCAAGCTGCTTGTATATGCAAAATTTCATGATGATCGGACGAGTAGTTAAGATGTGAAACCGTAAACAAACATTTGCACTTTTGCTCTTTGTAAATGAAAGCACTCTTTGTAAGTAACTAACTTGCGTATACAGCCGTAAGTTATTTACATAAGTTTTACGAACTAAAATCTATGGAACAGGCGTTCCGCTCAAATAATGGCACCACACGAAAATGACTAAGTGGATGAAGTTAAAAGTGCTAGCATTTAATTATGCAGCACAAAGCGTCTGAACACTGGTTCCATAATACCGACCATAATTGTATACTCATAGATATTTTCTATACTTAAACGAAAAAATATGATACGTTATTTCTGCATATTTTAACTGCCTTCTTAATTGCGTCTTTTATACCATTTGACTACAAAAGACGTCATTTCTAATAAACTCTCTTTCTCTCTTTTCTTTACAATACAAACTGCAATTATTGTAAAGAACGCTACGTCAGTCACCGGGTTGTTGGTACCCCGTAAATTTATTATTATTGCGATGAAATAAGGTTCAAAATTGAATAAATTTCTGGGGTACCAACATAACGCCATAGGTAATAACCGATGACACGCACTCTAGTTTTCTTTTTCGGCCCCGTGGTGCCGTTTTTTAAGCAATATTTGTTTGCAATTACACTTCCATAGATTTTAGTTCGCTGGTTTTACGTAAGCAACGTACAAGTTAGTGACTAAACACACTCTGCCGAAATTACGCGACCGAAGTTCGGCATGGTTACAACTGCAATGCTATTTAAATTACTGACGACACATTATACCGAAATCACGTTGCGTTTTTTTTCATAATAAAAGCGTTGCCGCCGAACTTCGGTCGCCTAACTTCGGCATAGTACAGTACGAGACATATATCTTGAAATTTTTTCGACGGAGTGGGGATAAGTTCGCGCATGTGCTCTTGTGTGCGACCAATAGCGCGCGCCCCTCTCCCGCCGCCCGCGCCCCTCACCGCTACGCATGCACAAAATACGCGTTCCGCGCAATCCCCACCCGATTTCAAGATACATGCCTCGTACTGTATGTTTTCCTATGTGCCTATGTTCAGCAGTGGACGATGATAGGCTGATGATGACTGTATGTTTCCTTCCTGATCACGCTGCCTTAAAATCAAAATGTCTACGAAGCAAAATGCCTAATGTTCATGTCTAATGAGCAAAACGTCTACTAAGCAAATTGTCTAAAATGCAGAATGACTAAGCAGTAGTTTGCCTAAGGATTGAAAAGGTCTAAGTTGCAAAACGTCCATGAAGCAAATTGTCCTTGTAATTAATTATCTGTTTGAAATCGAAATACGTCATTCTGCAAGTTAGTCATTCTGCATTTTAGACATTTTGCGTTTTAGTTATTCTGCAAGTTAGTCATTCTGCATTTTAGACATTTTGCGCTTTAGTCATTCTGTAAGTTAGTCATTCTGCGTTTTGGTCATTTTGCCCTCTTAGTCTTTTTGCTTTTTAGGCAGTGTGATCAGGAAGAGTATGTTTGTGGGTATAAGGCGGGCTTACCTCAAATGTTTTGTTACCAAGATGACTCCGTCTGTGCTTGCGCAGGTTCGAACTTGAAGTGCACTGCTGCGGGCATAAGTCGCAACTGTATGGTCTTTCACCGGTATGTTTCCTGTAAACCCACCCTTAAGTTAATACACGGTTAAAATGATATTTTTTTTTTTTTAGTTTTTTGGCGCCATTTGGCAAGTTCGGTTCGGTGTCTATTTTAATTATTTGCAAATTGATTCATAGTGGATATTGTGTCTTAAAATTGGTGCAGTTTTGTGGTACAAGTGTCTACGCAACTGAACAATTATGTGGGATAAATTGAAATAGGCGCGATCTCGGTTGTGTGAAGCCGAGACTTTTACTGTAGTGGTCGCTACCTCGGCAGAACTTACCGAGTAAACTGTCTTGATCATAGAAATAGAATGTCAAAGAACAACAATGTCAATAAACAGGTGATCCGAAAACGAATGCATACATTTTATATGAGATATGAAAAAAATTACTTAGATTCATAAAATATGACTATATATGGCAAAGAAAATTAATAAACTATGTTTCATACTGTTTTCTTCGTCGATAAATGAATAAATGTAGAGAAATTTGGTTTTAGAGAAATTTGTGGCAATATCTTATTTACCTGTGAAAAGTGTGATTACTTGGATTGTTTCTTTTTGTTACATCACAATTACTTAGAGCACAAGACACCATGGCTCCATGATACCTTTATTTTAAATTCTAACTAAAATTAACAAATATTTTAAACAAAATGTGATTGCTCATTTGCTAGGCGGGACGCTAGGGGCTCTTACTGTGCAAAATGTTGGCACATGTCACTTGATCCTTTGTCTCTTTTTTACATAGACCGTGTCCGTATGATGTTAACTTCTCTTTTCCACGCTTTGTTGGTCTTCTTGAGCGCAGCGAAAATTTTTCTATGTCTATGGTCTTGATATACTTGGTGCCAAATGCTCCAAGCAGCATTGGAATGCGATGCACCCGCATTTTAATGTAGACTGACACAATCTACCACTGAACTATTCAACACTTGACACTGGCAAAAATTGCTTCCAAGAGGAAAGTAGATTGCCAAAACAAAAATAAGAAGAAGAAGAAGAATTTTTTTTATACTTTAATGCGACATTTTATGGAACACTAGCGTCACTCCCGCAAAAAAATAACTACCGTGTAATTACAATATTTATTAAAAATCCAAGATGATGGTCCCCTCGCAAAGTGCCAACTGTTATTTATAAACACACAAACTAAGTGACATTATAATTGTTTGCAGTTTTGGTGATGAAAAAAGGTTAAAAACGGACGTCGTTTCGTTTTGCGTGGGGAAAAACCACAATAAATTAATTATCTTAAGTTTGTGTTTATATTTTGAGGGACTATCGGCTAGGATTTTTAATAAATTGTGTATTTAAACGGTAACATAATGTCGCCTTAAGGCTCGGTTATGCGGAAACATTTGTCTGACTTTTTTTATATGTAAAGAGTATGGAAAATAACCTCACTTCTTCAATTTTTCGATGTTTTTCGTTGTTTTTTCATAGCACAATTATCTTTTCTTGAAAAAAAGTCATTGGAGCTACTTCACGGTACGTTAAAGTGTATTTTGATTTAGAATTCAATACGTTTGCGCTATTATTTACGCCAAAAATATGACCAGCGACAAGCGCTTTTGATGATATTGTTTTTTTTTATTAACAATCATATGTGAGGTTTATACGCAATTTAATACTTGCAGCTACTAGATAATCTCTTTAGCTTTTCGTATGTTTTTTTGTGGCTACAACTTTTTTTTTCTATATTAAAATATTGCCCGCGCAAACCATGTTTTCCTATTATGGCCCCTTAATGTTACTTAATTAACCTAATGTTACCTCATGTGCACATTGAGCGAAGACTTCTGGGCACTTCTATACGGGCAGTGCGGACAAGCGTGCTTTTTGGTGCCTGTGTGCGTCAGGCGGTGCTTGAATAAGTAATCTGTTCTAGTGAACACTCGCCCGCAAGTCTGAAATGGTTTTTTTTATAAATATTATTATCACACACAATAGGGAATATGCACCAATTTTTTTTTTATCAAAATTAAAAGTATAATGCCTGAGAAAATCAACTTATATTTAAAATTTTACTCTTGCGTTTTTTTTCTCGTGATATAGTTACTTGAAGTTAGCACGCAGCAGCACCCACTGAAAACGCTCTATGTAAAATGGTCATGATTTGTGACATCACCGGTCAAGTTTCAGGCGCGTTTTTTATGGATTTAGCCAAGAATTCTTTAATAAATCTTATTTGCCATAGGTACTTACTTCACAAACATAGTTTTTCTTCAAAGGATGTTGTTTATCCATATGTTCTTTTAAACTCATTTTAGTATTAAACAATTTTTCGCATTTCCTGCACTGGAAAATGTCTTCTGGCAACTTAACGTTAGGGTTCTTTTCATGATCTCTCATATGGGCATCATACATACTCCGTCTTGGCAAAAATCTGTCGCATATACTACATTTGTAACCATCTTTCAGCCCTTTACAGAAATATCTTTCATGGTTGAACCGTGCCTTACGAGTCTTGAGGCGTTTCTCACAGCCAAAACATTTGAACTGATTTTCCGCTTCTACACCATGGCTCGATGCATTATGTCTGTCAAACATATCTTTGCTCCCAAAATCGGACCGACATATATTGCAGTAAGTCGATGACCTTTTTCGTTCATATTTTTTCTTAACCCTTATAACATGCAATCTTTTTTCATGAGACCGTATATTTATACCACTTTTTATGGTATTTTTTTCATTTTTATTCTTCCTTTTTTCAGTCGGCACTTTGTTTATGAAATCTTCATCAGTTTGAGAATGGTAGTCATGTTCTTCATATGTGTAACCGTTGTCTAAATCATATTTGAATAAACATTTAGATTCATTTATGTCAACTTCCAAATCTGCTGTATTTACACCATTTTGATCGTTACTACTACAATTTGAATCGATAAACTCTCCGGGAAAATCGAAAGAATCACATTTGTCCTTATTAGTTAATTCACAATCGTCTTCTCTCTCAATTTTTACGTCATAGATAATTTCAGTGTGTTTAGTATTCTCCTGAAACTTTTTCAGTATTTCCTGTAGCTTCTTTTCAGTTTGTTGACATTTAAACTTAAATTCATAGAACTCTTCAACTTTTAAGCAACATCGATTACAAGCTTTATTAGGATAACTATCATGTTCAAATTCTAAGTCAAGGCAGTATTTTATTTTAGTAATGAGCTGATTTTCTACAGGTTTCTTTTCACTAGGGGACACTGATAGTAAATCCTGCTCTCCTTCTTTGCTCCAACAAAGTCTGCATAAGTTTTTATCTTGAAAATATTTGTATGATGGCATTTCATTGTCGGAGTCAGTTTTCACATCTGCATTCAACATTTTAACACTCAATTGATTCTGTAAAACATTTTAATTTTAATGAAAAACTACTAAATTTCCAGAAAAAAAATATTACATAAACTGAAAAGTGAAGTACTGAAAATATACTAACTATACTTTAGCCATCTTACAGAAAAAATGTTTGTAAACAAATCTTTGCACATTTTTCGACAATACTATATACAGTGGGGGCCGGATAATTAGAAACACCAGTCGATTTACAGAGAAACAAGGTAACTTTGAAGCCTTGGTTCACTGCCAGGGATTGATCTAGCTGTAATCTGATGATGGCCAACCAGGGAGTGAATGGAGGAGATCCAGATCACTATACACACCCAACTGATCTGATCAGCATTCTAAGAGCTATTTGGATATTTAAAAAAACCGTGAAAATAGCATTAAAATGTATGGAAATCCTGAAACTGAGAACTTTGATCCTTGCAGCTCTTAGAATGCATATTAGACCAGTTGGGTGTGTATAGCGATCTGGATGTCTTCCATTCACTCCCTAGATGGCCATCAACAGATCACAGCTAGATCGATCCCTGGCGGAGATCTACGGCTTCAAAGTTACCTTGTTTGTATGAAAATCGATTGTTGTTTCTAATTATCTGGTCACCAATGTTAATTATTTGTTGCTCAAAAAATTACAAATAATATAATTTACACCTTAGTCACAGTTGAAGCACAATCAGGTGAACTTGTCAAATAAAATGGAGTTGCAGTACTTAAAAGGCATCCCGGCCTTCTAAGGTTGTATTTGTCTGGTTTAAAATGTAGACTGCATATTTTGGCAGACGGATAGAAATTGTTCTTTATTTGTATAATAGATAACCAAAGATTTCTTCTTTCCTCATCTTTTGGAAAGCTGAAATATAAAATATTATTGTTACTACCTTAGAATAATAACCACAGAGGAAATAATCACTAGGTAATAACCTACAAAGCCCACTGTCAAAACTGAGCCAAAATATTTGTGGCTGTTTTCAAATTTTTATTCTTCATTTATGTTAGATACCTAATGTTAAAGGAGTTTTATGCTATTAGGTATTCAAACTACTTTACTTATCACAAGTCTCTTGGAAAAAGGGTATATGTCAGATATGCTGAATGTCTGCCATGTCACATGTCTCGATACCGAAAATAAAACTGTGATTTAAATGTGCTATATTTTAATCGATCTTCTCGAAAGCTATTTCATTCTCCAAGACTGTGTCCTAAGGCGGACCACTGAGGCTCTGCTTTGTCAAACAATATCACCTAATCGCTTAGAATAATAACACCTAGAACGATAGTTCTCTACAAAGTGCACTGTCAAAAGTGAGGCAACTAAAACAGCCAAAATGGCTCCGTTTTCAGATTGTTATTTGACATTATTACCTAATCATACCGATTAAGCACAAAACAGTTTAATAAGACTAGTTACTATATTATTGGGTTTCAGTTACGATTAGTTAACGTATGAAGGAAATAAATTTGAAAACTAAGCCATTCTGGCTTTGGTATTAGTTGCCTCACTTTGCATACGCGGACACGGCTTCTATAATGTTATTCTAAGCCTAATCGTAACTAAACTCCTATAACTATGAAAACATGAGAATGGTCAACATCAATCTATAATATGACAAAATTAATTTGAAGATACCGCTATTATAAGTACATATATCGCCACACAACACTAATATTAATAATTTAACTAGCTAAATAAGATAAAAAAGAAAAATGTATGATTATTGCTCTCAAGGGATTGGTGTAAAAATTAAAGATTTAAATCTTTGGTAAATTATTATCACCTGTGAAACTTAATGTTGGTATTTGGTCCATATGTACTTTTACAATTTAGCACAACACAAGACATAGTAAACTTAACTTTTGTTTCACAAGCGGAAGTTATATTTGTTTATTATTTTTATTTCAATTACATATTAAAGATAAAATTAAAAAGCAAAGCAAGTCAAACACTCATTTTTTTTTTTTTTTAATATCTTCTTCCCGTCAGTTGGGAAAGGCAAAGGCAGAGCCATACAGCCATTGTCTTATTTAAAATAATTTCAACTACAAGAATTCCAGCCTCTAGATTTCATTTTTCTGTAATTGAGTTTTGTAAGGCCAAAGCCACTTCTTTAATTATTATTTTCTCCGTGTCCAGGTAATGTAAGGCCAAAGCCACTTCTTCAATTTTCTTTTTCTGTGTCCGGGTTATATAAGGCCGTAGCCACTTCCTATTCCATTTTCCTTGTCATCTTCAGTGTGATATAAATCTTCAAAGTCTTATCCATGTTTATAGTTCCAAATCCGATGATACAACAAAGTTGTATAAATCCTTATAAGTTTCAGGATTTGTGAGAATGTCTTGAATGTCGCGCGGGATGCTATTAGATGTCTTATATATTTCTAATAATCTGTCCACCAGGACTAATCTCTGAATGTTGTAAGCAGGGCAATCAAAAAATATATGATTAAGAGTCTGATCCACACCTAAATTGCATTCAGTGCATGTTGGAGATGTGATAATACGCATTCTATGTAAATGTGAGTTAAATCGACAGTGTCCAAATCTCAGGCGTGTTAGGATAGTATAAAACTTTCTGCTATGGTATTCTGCTGATTTTGTGAACCAAGGACGACAGCCAAGAACATTATTAATCTTCGCATACCAAGTTCCTTTTACTGTTAGAGTTTCTTGCCAATGAGTGGACCAGTCTTGTTTTGACAAAAGTTTAAGTCTTGGTAGTAAATCAGAGTACGGTATAGCAACATTTTTAATGTCAATGTTGACATTTGCGGCAGGGTGACCATTTGTGGCAGATTTCTGCCATTTGGGCAGATTTAAAGCCTAAATTTTAGCTGTGGCAGACTATTCTGACGATATGGCAGATTTCAAGGAAAATTTGTTATTTTTTAAATACACTTGTATAGATTAGTATCTTTGTAACTGATAGAGGTTCAATATTACAATGTGCTCAGTCATATAGTGCACAAACAAAGAATGTGAAACCAGGCTCAAATGAAACATAATATGTTTGATTTGATATATTATCTTAAAAAATAATAATAAAATCTGAAAAAGGTGTTGGTTTTCAAAGCTTTATTATTTCGCATTAAAAATAAACTATCAGCCGATCTAAACACAATATAATATCGCATATCGTTATAGCGTTTTATCGACACTCAGCAATCAAAATCCATTGTCATTTTAAGGTTTAAAGTGATAAATCGCTACACCATGAGCGATTTTTTGTATGTGGCATATTTTTGGCATTTTTTGGAGTCGGGTTTGGCAGATTTTGGCAGATTTTTTGCCAGGGTCGGGCAGATTCGCCATTTTTGAGATGGTCACCCTGATTTGCGGCGTCATTTGTAATGGCTCTAGCTAACTTATCGGCACTTTCGTTTCCAGATACTCCAATATGCGACGGAACCCACATAAAAACTATATCAATATTATTACTTTTGAGCTTGAAGTAGGTTGTTTTAATATCTTGTAGAATATAGTTACATCCGGTATCAAATCTGGTATTTTGCAAAGCTTTGAGACAGCTCATGCTGTCTGTTAGGACTAACCATTGAGTGCATTCTTGGGTGTTCTCCTCAATAAACTGTAGCGCAGCAAGAATAGCAAGACACTCCGCGGAAAATATGCTCATTTGGCCCGGGAGTTTAATTCCATGACCCGTTTTCAAATAAGGTATGTAAACAGCCATCGAAACATTATCATTATTTTTGGAACCATCTGTATAGATATGTCTATGCTGAGGGAAATTATCAGTAATTTCATATACTTCTTCTTTATTCTTTAAATCAGGGTGAATGTGGATATTCAGGTCACAAAAATGTGTATCATAAGATCCTGTGTAACCTATCCAATTATTCTCAGTTTTATGAATGTTATACTGCTGATTGAACTCTACGATATCCGAGAAGTCATGAAACAGATAGGGGATTCGGGGTACATTCAAAGGAGAATATGTTGTATAGAGAAATTCAATTTTTCTGAGTAGGTGATGAGTAGACAGTGAAAGTAGTTTTAACAAAAACTTTGATTTTAAAAATTTGAATCTGAATTGAAGTGGAGGTATATTGCATTCCACCTGCAAAGAGTTAATGGGAGTAGTCTTCATAGCACCAGTAATGCATCTCAGATTATGATTCTGCAGGATATCTAATTTTTTTACTAATTTGGGATCAGACCCAAAACAAAAAAAGCCATATTCAAAATGACTCCTCACAATTGATTTATACAACATTAATAGAATTTTAGGATCAATTTTTGATAAACTTTTAATGACATTGAATGCCTTATAGCAGGGATGGCGAACCTTTTTATACCAACGTGCCATTTTTCTAAAGAATCTTTAAATGAGGTCCTAGACGTGCGATCAAAAAATAATTTTGACTTTGTTATTATTGGGAAAATAAGTAATAATAATAAATACTAAAAAGTCTTTATTTACTACAAAAAATAGGTACATTTTGTAATGATTTAATTATACGCGTAATTTAAAATTTATTATTTATAATGCGAGCCAAATACGAATAGGACTGTCAAAATAGCCATTTTTGTTTGCGTTACACTTTAGGGGTGTAGCAAGTGCAAGAAAAGGAAAAAAGAAGTTCGTAATTTTTCGTAGTGCATAATGATTGGTGACGTGCCCAAAATATTGTGTCGCGTGCCAATAATGGCACGCGTGCCATTGGTTTGCCATCCCTGCCTTATAGGCTTTACCCAGCAAATATTCTATATATTTATTCCAAGAAAGGTTATTAGCAAATATGACACCCAAGAACTTGACTTCACTTTCCAATGGCAGACTAATATTATTATATACAATATCAACATCAAAATCACATTCACCAAACACAACAACTTTAGACTTTTCTGGACTTACATCTAAGTTTAGGTAACTGAAATAATTATTTAATTTTTTAAGAGCAGAATTAACTATAGAGGATACTTGTCGAATATCAGATCCAGAGAAGTAAATAACTAAGTCATCAGCAAATTGCAAATTTTTTACTTGTGGACCTAATATGTAGTTCAATTTATGTACATATAGTATATATATCAATGGGGATAATATGCCCCCTTGACACACACCCCTGTATGAATATCTTGGTCCAATTAACTGATTATTTGATTTCACATAAACCTCACGACCATGCAAAAATTCAAAAATCCAATTAACCAATTTTTCAGGAATACCAAGAGAAAGAAGTTCACCAGCTAAAATATGGTGATTCACATTATTAAAAGCACCAACGACATCGAAGAAGACACCAATAAGAACATTATCTTGTTTGAGAGAATCAAAAATATCAAGTTGAAGATGTGCTATACTCTCTCTAGAGGATCTACCCCTACGAAAACCAAACTGATTTGAAGGTAAAAGATGATTACTTTCAATGAAGAATTCAAGCCTTTGTTTAAGAAGTTGTTCAAACACTTTTCCCATGCATGATGTTAAAGCTATTGGCCGATATGAATTTGCTTTGGTTTTATCTTTGTTCGGTTTTAGAATAGGAACCAGACAATCCTTTTTCCAATCCAGAGGTATGGCAGAGGTAGACCACAACAAATTATAAACTTTCAAAATGATATTTTTGGCATTATCTGTAGTATGTTTTAACATTTTATAAGGAATACCATCGAGGCCATGTGCTGTATCTCGTCGTGAAAAAATTGCATTTTTAAATTCTTGAAAATTAAATGGTGCTAATAAATAATTACTATTACGTACAGGATTAATACTATTTACATATTGTAAAGGGGCCTCAACAGTATCTGGTGTATATTTTTTAAGAAATTCTGGAATCCAATCTGTATAAACATTTTTAAAAGAAACAGGTTGACCATTAAACCTCTTAGCAATCCTCCAGATTTTAGATATGGGTGTAGATCTATTTAGTGACTGACATAATGAAAGCCAACTTAAGTTTCTTTCTTTTTTTAAAACAATTTTTTTAACAGCTTGTAGCCTTTTAAACTTAAGAAAATTTTCTTCTGTAAGACTGTTTTTAAACTCAATATATGCCTTTTTACAATCTTCTACTGCTTTTGCACAATTTTTATTCCACCATGGTAGTGGTATACGTTTTTTGCGGATTCTGGACTGAAATTTCCTAACCGATTGATTTGATTGGTCAACAGAGAAAGACCTATTGCTGATAATAGCTGACTGCTGCAATGCAAGATCTAATAACGCAACCAAATCAGAATAACATTTTAATGGATTAGTTTGATCAATGTAAAAATTTTGTAATAAGTAATCAACGTTTTTGCTATATTTTTGCCAGTCTACTAAACGAAAATTGTAAGAAGTAGGAGGTGTAAGATAATCAGATGAATCATTATTATTATTACTAATAGTGATGTTTATAATTACAGGTAAATGATAGCTGCCCATAGGGTCGTCATGGACCGACCACTCACATTGCAATGCCAGAGAAGGTGATACCATAGTAAGATCCAAAGCATTCCTTTGCCATCTACTAGAACCAACAGTTGTCAACTGACCATCATTCAGAAGAACCAAGTTATTGTCGTCGATGCTTTCAAGAATATCACGACCACGTGTATCAATATTACTACAACCCCATGCTGTGTGCCGTGCGTTAAAATCGCCGGCAATCAACAAAGGGCCCGGTAAATTAGAAATTAAATTATTAAGTTTTATTTTAGAAAGTGAAACATCACAATTACCAGGACTATACAAGGACATAAGCGAAATTTCTTTGTTGCCATACTGCAATCGCACAGCTATATTTTGAATTGAATCATCAAAAGAAGTGTCTATTTTAGCAAATTGTAAACTATTATGAACTAAAATGGCTACACCATTATGTCTTGTACCAGAATCTAATCTAATTATATTATAACCTTTCATATTAAAACGAATGTGAGGCTTTAGCCATGTTTCACATACTAAAGCTACATGAATCTGATACTCTTGCAAAAAATTTAATAATAAATATTTATGTGCAGGTAAACTCTGAGCATTCCATTGAACTATTCTTAAAATATCCATAAAAAAATTAAATAATTTATTTCTTATTTTTTTTAATTGTTTCTAAGAGAGTATCTTTAATACTCTGAGTGGAAATAATTGTATCATTAGTTTTATTCATTGTTATCAATTTAACAACAGACTCAACAACCATATTCAGTATTTGATCAGAATTCAGGAGTGAAGCTAGCATTTCAATGGGATTTTGTTTCAGAGGAGGGAATGACTTCTCGTTTAATACAGCAGAATATGTTTTGCTTTGAGCTTTTTCTCTATTTAATTGTATTTTCTCTTTCTTAACAGGACATTGTGATGAGATGGCAACATGATTTCCCTTGCAGTGACAACAGATGGCTTCTTCAGATGATTTCAAGCAGAATTTAAAATTATGAGACTCACCACATATGGAGCAGCGTTCGGAGTTCTTGCAATATTTGGCAATATGCCCATACCTCAAGCATTTGAGGCACTGCTTCACTGGAGGAATGTAAGGACGCAGCTCGAAGCGCCAGCTGTTGAGATCGACGCTTTCAGGAAGCACCGGGCACGAAAAAGTAATTGAAACTGTTTTTGTGGGTTCTAATTTGATTAGCCCATTATCCATCTTTGACCTTCTCATGAATCGCCTAATACTCACAATATTTTTGGTTGTAGTCAGTGCGGAGTAAATCATTTCATTTGATAAATCTATTGGTACATGTGTAATTACTCCTGTTACCTCGCTGGCCGCCGCAGGGATGCTGGCAGCCAAACTGTAAGCGTCCAAAAATTTTTTATTTTGTAGTGCCGCATTAGCCAGGCCTGGCCGCTCAAAAATTACTCCAATCTTGTGTTTGTTAATTCTTTGCAATTGTTTGACGCCCTTGTTGTATTTCTTTAAACAATTAGCCAATGACATCATGTCACGGTTGCCTATAGGTTGGTCACTTTTCGTACTCTCTATGAATACAACATATTCGAAATTGCCGCCTTGTTCTGGATAAAACCGAACATAATTTGGGATTCTAAAATCTTTGTACTTATCCTCTTCCATTTTTTCTTCCAGGGACTTCGTGGAGCAGGTATCACTGAAGTCGGACTCTCCACCTTCGCCTCCACTCCCGTCTTCAAGTTTTTTCTTTCGTTTTCGCCCACTCTTCTTCCCCATATTTACAGTTTTATTTTATTTACAACAATGAAATATTGATTATTTACACCTTTTTTATACAAATTATATACAAATTGCAACAATTAAATATTTTTTAGTTTTATTTGTTTGAAAAGACCGTCAATCCCGTCAAACGTTCCCGCGCTTTTCTCCAGTCTGTCGCAACTTTCATACAAAAAATAATTCTATGAAACAGACACGAATTTTGATGGCGACTATATTTGTCTCACTCTTCCTCATTCTTTCTCGTTCTTTGATGATACGTCACGTCACGTCATTTGTCAGTCAGAGCAACTATCGGCGGTACATTTAAAGATCTTTGGGAAGTTCTTAGTATTAATAAAATTATAACAAATAAAATTATCAATTTGTGTTAATAGTACGCTAGTAATATAATAAGTCAGTGGTTAATGGTCAAGTTGTTGCGAATTTTAAGTGCGTTCCTAATCAAATCATAATGAAGCATATGTGAAATTTGTGGTTTGAAATCGGCGCGAAAGGACGACACAAAATGGTTTTTTATGGCCAAATTTCCTTTTGATGAGCTTCGGTGAGGACGGTGAGTAATTACATTAATCAACTTAACATTCGTTTAAACTTTTTGGTAGGTATTTGAATGTAAATAATTATTTTAGTCAGAAAATAATCTGATGGGAAATAGAGTACCTACATCTATAAATATCGATATCGATGTTTTTAACTTTAGTTGTAATGTAAGAAATGTAGGTAAAATGTACCATATACACTTTATAACTTTTCCGTTGCATTGTACAGTTAGCAGGCACATGAGGTTATACCAAACTGTCAAAATTCATTTTGAACCTTAATATCTTTGCATTTAAGTATAAAAATGTTTTCATATAATTTTTATTTCAGGTCATTACCATCAGCCGTGGAAATAATTGAAGAAGTGCAATGAAGATTTTTTTAGAAATAAATACTTTTAATTTTTAATTTCTTTATTTCAAATATTAAACTGAACACATGCTCTGTTTTTTAAAGTACTGCCCAACGATTAAATGCTTCATAATTAATTCTAACATACTTATGTGACTCAGTACTAGTTAAAAAACGGAGCATTGTGCCATGTTAGTGGAAATTTTAAAATAATTATTCCTTAAGTAAGCGCAGTTCAGTGCATACATCGATATCGATAAAAAATTTAATACTAGGTCGCCCATCTCTATTTTTTTTTCCTGTAGGTTGGCAAAATATTGTTTTACAGTCGTTAGGTTGGCAACGATGAGGTATGTTTGATTTGACATTTCATAGATTTTTTTTGCTCTATGAAGTCCCGTCTCTTCTTACGTAGTTATTGCTTTCTCTGTGCTTTTCTCAAACACTCAAACACAGCCACAAGTGACAAGTCAAACCACAGACTACCTAGGATGAGTCAAACAAAATCAAAACGTCAAAATCCACAGGGATGTAAAAAATAATCGATTACTATAATAATCGATATTTTTTCTAAAAAAAAACGATTTTTATTGTTTGATTTTTAAAAATCTATTTATTTATCAGATTTCCAATAGAAACTTTAGATTTTTTTTGTTCAGCGCCATCTTTCATGTACCACATGTATAAATTCATGTTGTTTTCCCTATCGTGCTATAGGGATGGAGACATACAAAGAAAAGAAATGCAATTATACCACTTCCTAATGTTGGGCTAGGTTAGGTATTTCCCGTCTTATAACTTTCAACTGCAGTAGTAACAAGCAAGGGCAATCAAATTATTATCGTTATTACTACTGGTAGTAAGATTGGTAGTAACACGGGCAACAAAGGATTTTTCTTAGGGCTGGTTTACATTATCTTAGTCTTTAGTAGAGTGTTTTAGGAGAGTAGAAGTTCATTGCGTGGTGTGTTTGACGTTCTTTTAAAATCGACGAACATGCCAAGCAATGTATTTCTACTCGCTACTCGACTCGGTCGTCTACTTGCCTAATGTAAACCAGGCCTTACTACCGATATATGTGACGGAATGTTGGCTTTCCTTGAAGGTAAGCTTTTAATCACATGAATTCATTCTGATAAAAAGGTACATACATAAAATTAATAGTACATTACACAGTACAGCCGCGAACGGGAAGTTAGCTTGCATTGTCGAGGATTGTTTGAAGCCCGAGCCGCAGGCAAGGGCTTATTTTCAGTCGAGGCAATGCAAATAGCTTTCAGTGCAAGGCTAGTATATGTTTTCCTCACTAAATGCGAGGAAATCTTATTAAAAATGTAATTTTTAAAAGGGTTCGTGTGACTAGTTATGCAGCCATAGTTTCGTAAAAATAACGCTAGCTAGAACGACGTGATGAACCTCACCACCAGTCACCTCGGAAATGATGAACGCCCTGCATTCCTTTTTCAAATGGAATGATAACATTTCAGGGCATAAGGGGCCATCCATCCATAAATTACGTCACACGGTAAGGGGGAGGAGGGGGTCGACAAAGTGTGACATTGTGTGAAAAGGGGGTGGGTGGGAGGGGTCCCAAATTTTGTGACGTCACATTTCAAATTCATTAAAATTGAAAAAACAAATTTCGGTACTGCTGTTTTAATTCAATAATTATTTCTAGATATAACATTGAAAAATATGTGACGTCACACTAAGGAGAGGGGTTCTCACAAATGTGACCAGCTGTGACACGGACGGGGGAGGGGGTCAAAAATCATGGAACTGGTGTGACGTAATTTATGGATGGCCCCTAAGTAGGAAAAATAAATTACAAAGGATCAAAACTATTTCGGTCTACATAGTTACATACCTGTCTATGAAAGTGTTGCCGTTATGAATACTTTGGGTGGATCGATTCCCTTGTATAGCTCTCTCTCTCTCTCTCGTGTTGCAGAGCAAGATATTCCTTCACTTGCTGTTCGTCCAGTGCGTAACCAGAAATTAAAAAAGTTTAAAAAACAATCTATTTTTTGTGAAAAATCGATTATTTCATTGCAAAATAATCGATTATTTTCTGCCTAGAAATAATCGATTTTTCGGTATGTTAGTCACATCCTTGCCCCCCTACTCAAATGGCCAACTTTCTATTCGCTTGAACGCTACGTTTACTTTTAAAGCTTAAATTAAATATGAGCAATAGATGATTAAATCACATGTCGCAAACTTATGTAAATCACAGACTTCGATGTATTAAATAGAATAAGTTAAGCTTACGGCACGTAATTTTATAGTTTACTGATTATTTTAAAGTTTTAATAGTACCTAAGCGTAGCGTTCAAACGAATAGAATGTTGGCCATTTGAGTAGAGGGGCTGAATTAGGGTTGCCAGACGCCCGGGATTTCCGGGATTATCCCAGAATTACGTGCCTTGTCCCGTGTCCAGCACGCGTAGCATGAGTAGGGTTGCCAACCATACTTTATAATAACGTATCCTACTTTATTTTTGGTAATTATACTTTATACTTTTACATACAAATAAAGTATGCAAAAATACTTTATTTTCAACCTTTACTGTGATGCGTAAAACATACTCATCATGGGTACTTAACGATTTATAATTCCTGAACGAAATGTTATCTATCTTTCCGATTCACGCCAACAGCGCCAACAGTGATTACGCTCGCGACCATGGGCAGCGTGAGCGTTGTCATCAGCGCGCTTACGGTTGATTCGGAACGGATTATTGGCGCTGACAGCGTTGTTGGCGTGAATCGGAAAGGCCTATTAAGTACAGTAGAAAAATGGCAATATGTACTTAAAAATGCATCTGATAGCTTACCAAATATAAAACAAATAATTCTTACCTACTCTCCATTCCTGCCACTTCAGCTTTCACTGCAAGAGTTTTTTCTATAATGAATCTAAAGTGGCGAGAAGAGAGAAATAGAGCATCAATAAATTTAATTAAAAACGAATTGTTTATTTATTTAAATTTAAACGTTGATTGTCAAACAAGCTTTGTAACATTTAAAGACAACAAAAAATTGTTAGCATGTGCTAAAAGCACACAAAAATATGCGTTTAAAGCAATAAAAACATACAATTTGAAAAATACTTTTTTTTCTTCCTAATACTTTATTTTTTTCCTATCCAAACCACTTTATACGTTTTTTTTGTCAAAAAAAGTTGGCAACCCTAAGCATGAGCAAACGGGACTCTTGTCTACGAAGACTTGTCGTCTCGACCTTCTCGATTGCTGAGCACAGTTTGACAGACAGGTGGGACTCGTTTTCAGAATTTCGAAACCTTTTAATGTCTTTTAATAAAAAAAGTGAATTTTAAAGGTAATCTTTTTATTTCAACACCAATAAACGTCAAAGTTATCTAAAATGATCCGAAATAATTTAGTTTAAACATGATTCTCATTTTTTTTATAAGTTCTAAGATAAAGAGGAACTCAAGAAAGCGTTCTCTTCCGTAGACAAGCTCTCTCGAGCTCGAGAAGAATAATGTTGCCATTAGAAAATAATTACTTTATTTCTAATAAAGCACCGTTCCTTTCTATAGATTTCACAACGCTAAACTCTTAAAACTAATTAAATATAGCTGTATGGATATAAATTCGTTTGCCTTTCTTTTATTGAGAGTATTTTGAAAAGATAACACAGACTACCAACGAAATTGTTAATTTAGTAGTCTGTGTAAAATGACGAGAAAACTACGAAATATTGAAATCAACGTATGAAAATAATTTTAATTTTAAGTTTTTAAGGAATAAAATCTAGGCACGGACAATTTGATTTATTTTTATTGCGAAATTTAGATTCATATAAAATAAAATACGTAGAAAACTATTTCGAATCTTCTTATTAGTCTGTGAACTCTCTCTCGACCTTCTCGACTACTCAAAGGGTGGTAGACAAGTTTCTCTCATTCAACTGTCAAATTAATGTCAGTTGAAGAGAAAAGCTCGTGTTTGTCGACTTTTGACATTAGGCCACGACAAAGAACAATACGAGTCTACTAGTTGTAAATGCGAGCATGAGTATCTCAATCTCAACCCGACAAAAGTGACATTTCGGTGCAGACAAGCCGTTCTGTGAGTCGAATCTTATCTCGATGTTGGTCATGCTACGCGTGCAGGAATTACACCTTACTGTCCCGGATTTCAAATACCTATCATTTTTACGCTTCGTGCATAGCGTAGCGTACAGTGCGTACCGTTTGCTGTCTGCGCTTCACGTTGTTGCTACAGTATATTAAATATATAAATTCATCCCCCCCCCCCGCGCTATCGTTGTCCCGGAATTGACGCCAGCCAATCTGGCAACCCTAGGCTGAATCCAACCAATCGTGAGCATGCGAATCTCCGTGCCACTGAATAATTCCATTCTAAAACTACCTAGAAGTAATGTACCGATGATATACGTTCTTATTTCAGATATCAAATCGATTGTACCGGCTTCCCGGCAGAATGATTGACAAAAGCATGTGGCACGGAGAGTCGCATGGTTTGAGGTTATGTTTTTTGTTAAATCGTCGAATTCCAGATCAATCTGAGTCTGTACCGGTGGTTTGATGTATTTGTAGCCGTTACATATTCATTGTAACAGCTACAAACACTTTCGTTGCTCATGTAACGCAACAGGGTCAAAGATATCGCGATCTAAAGTTTTAAAAGCATGCGACTCTCCGGCCCACACACTTAAGTCTAAAATATTGATGAAAATTGCATTAAGATTAAAAATAAGCAGGTTTTTGTAATCGTTTGATCACGATAAACGACCCGAAAACATATTTTCAGAATATCTTTACTCGTTTTAGAGAAATTTGCAAATTTATTTACTATGAACAATCACAGTGTAGGGTTACCATATCGTCGGTCGGTCAGAATCATTAGGCTGTTTCTAGAAAATAGACCGATCGGAATACGTTATTTTGAGGGTATAACCTTCAAGAATTCTAAAGTTTATGAATTCTTGCCTGTCGATACATTGGCATATAATTAGTTTATTTTTGCGTTTTGTGTCACATCTAGCCGATGCATCTTGAGAAATTCGATTATTTGTGGTGGTTATAAATAATTGGACTCTAAGGCGATTCTCCCACTGCCAACGCGCGCCGTCGTCGCGGGGCGCGGTTTGGCGTTTCACGCGCGCGGTGACGGCGCAGCGCAACGCCTGTTCGGGCGGTTTTCTCCGCGCCCCCGCGCCATTCGGCGTCTGACGCGTCCCCGCCGCTTGTTTTTTAGAGGCATTAAATTTTGAAGTTGTTTTGTTTTAATTTCCAGGTTTTTAGGGTTCCGTACCTCAAAAGGAAAAAAAACTGAACACATATAAAATCACTCATGAGATTAAAACGTCCAGACAAATAATTTAGATTTGCCATCTCGATATTAATGACGGAATTTTAATAACATACGAGTAGGTAGGTACGGTCAACGGCACGCTGGGCTTCCACGACAGCGTAATGATATTCAATCAAATAAATAACAGATTTTTTACAGTTTTGTATAACCTCATGTGCTGCATAATGTACCTACCAAATGGCACTAAAATGGGCGTATATCCAAGCCACGAAACATTTGAAAACCAGAGGAAATCCCGCCATCGTAACGAAACGATCATCGAAAACCAGCCGCGGGGCGCGTCGCAGTGTGTTGTACCCCGCGGTAACGCGCCTGCTGGCGCAAACTGCTCGCGGATCGCCGGCGGCACGCAACGGTGCGTGCTCACGCGCCGTGGCGCGCCTTGGTGTGTTGGACGAGGCGGTTTTCTGTACAAATTAATGTACTTGCATACAACGTAAAAGACGCGCGTGGGTGCGCCGCGACCGCGCGCGTCGCCAGTGTGAGAACCGTCTAAACTGTCAAAATTGTTTTAAAGTAAAAAGAAACAATAGTATTGTATTTAAGATAGCCTGCGTAGTGTACAAACCTAATTTGTGTCATTTTCGTCCATGGAAACAGACGTGGGACCCGTACATTAATAACACCGTCAAAAAAATATTACAATTTGAAAAACAAGTACCATATACCTCAGATCACTTAAAAATCCCTATGAAATAAATTTGTGCCAAATTAAGGCATGGACTTTTAATATTTTCAATTTTTTTGTTTGTCCGAGCCATTGATGCTTATAAAAAATATTAGTATTATTAGAGTTTACATATTTAATATCTTAAATACATGAGTGATGGACAGAATGAATTTGTGTCATTTTCATGCATGGATAATACCTAGGTAGGTAGGTATTCAAAAAGTTTGCGGTCGAAGCGAGTAGGCGCGGGCGCGTGGCGAGGGACGACGAAGCTCGTCCGTTTCGGTTGGATACTAAGTACGTACATACCTATAAGTCTCACGTAGGGATGGGTCCAGTGAAAATTTCAATGAAATGAAAATTAAATTTATATGAAATTTATGAAATCTTTCAAAACGGGTTGAAATATTTCACTTTTGAGTGAAATTTATTTCCAGTACTAGAAATCCCTTATTTTCTGAATAAGTTTACTATTTTAAAGTAATAAATGAAATTTAAAGGTTTAGGTAATTGACCAGCGAGCGCGAAACGCGAGCGAAGCGTCTCTGCTTCAGCTTGGGCAACAATTCTTTCGGATGTCCTTCCTGCTGTCCGTTTGTTCTCCTCTATAGGTTACAGGTCGCATTTCTCAACCGATTCTCGCGAAATTTTGTGAGCAGGTTCGAAAATTATATAGAATTTTATAGTCAAGCCAGTTTTTCGAAATTTTTCAAAATGGCGGAGATGTGTAAAACAACATATTTCAGTCCGGCTTTCCGGCGCTGTTGTTCTCCTGTACAGGTCGCATTTCTCAACCGATTCTTGTTAAATTTTGTGAGCAGACTCGAAAATTATATAAATGTTATATTCAAACCCCGAAGTCCCGGCGCTCCTAGGTTTGCCTAGAACCTCAGGTTTGACAAGAAGGCTTAGTCAAAGTCCAAAACCAATGGCATATTTCGGGCTTTGACTGACGAATTTATGGCCAAACCTAGGAGAGACTAACTTCGGCAGTCGAAAGCCGAAACTCAATACGATCTAATCGAGGTTTGACCAGTCACGCTTAAATTAGGCACAGAATTTGATATTTTGTTTGTACAACTATGAAAAACACATTCTGTAGAGTGAAAATTTAACTAAATTAACTATCTTCCTGTAAACAAAAAGTTTCTGTTGTCTGTTTAAAAGAAAATAACCACGAAATTTAAGATGAACGCTCCGCTTCGCGATTGTCTTATATTTCTAATCTATTACGTGACTTACAGGAGAAAGGTAGCTTTGACTAAACATCACATCGGAAATGAATGATGTTTTTCATAATCTTGAGGTTAAGTTTAGTCAAAGAGTCTGCGTCACTCCTATAGGACACGTAATAGGTTAGGAATTTAAGACGATACACGATTTTATTTTGCGCTTTGACTAAGGCTTCTTGTCAAACCTGAGGTTTGACTAGACAAACCTAGGAGTGCCTGAGCTTCGGCATTTGCCTATAACATAAACATTTTTTTTGTAGCCTGTTTTTGATTTTTTTCTAAATGGTGGAGATATGTAAAAGAAACATATTTAAGTCCAGTTTTCCGGCGCTGTTTGTTCTCCTCTACAAGTCACATTTCTCAACCGATTCCCGTGAAATTTTATGGGCAGGTTCGAAAATTATATAGAATTTTATTGTCGAGCCTGTTTTTCGAAATTTTTCATGGCGGAGATATGTAAAAGAAACATTTCAGTCCGCCATTCCAGCACTGTTTGTTCTCCTCTACAGGCGCATTACTCAACTGATTCTCGTCAAATTTTGTGGACAGGTTCGAAAATTATATAGAATTTTACTGTCGAGCCAGTTTTTTTTTTAATTCTTCAAAATGGCGGAGATATATACATAAACATATTTTAGTCTGACTTTCTGTCTGTTCTCCTCTACAGGTCCCATTTCTCAACCGATTCTCGTGAAATTTTGCGAGCAGTTCGATAATATTATAGATTTTTTAAGTCGAGCTAGTTGAAATTTATCAAATATATCACCTATTTCCAAAAATAAGTATTCAAAATTAGAAGCGCCATCTAGCTACCAAATAATATACCAAACAGCACGTAACCAAATAATATATCTAACCTACTATGTGCTTTGAAAGATCTCGTGAGCAGTGAGGAAAAAGGGGTTTCGATTGCTCGGCCACGGTGTCGTAGAAGAAAAACGACTACGTCAACATTACGAAGGAATATGTAGAAAACTAACATGGAAGTCGCAAATTAGTAGGTTCTATATTCAGAAAGTAACCACGACCGCGCGGTCGAAACGTGGAGGACCTCGCGGCCACGCAGTTCTCTCAAACGGAGCTTAGTAGAGGTTCCATTATTTTTGCTAATCGCTGATACGATTTCGTAGATAATTATGACAGTATAAGTAAAGCCCTAATGTTTGGACTTTACGACCACGTTTTTCTGTAGGTGTGAAATCCAAACCTTAGGGCTTTATTTATACTGTATACTATTTTTACCTAATCGTATCAGGGATTATAAAAGAGAATGGGACCTCTATTAAGCTCCGTTTGAGAGAACTGCGTGGCCGCGCGGTTCTCCACGTTTCGACCACGCGGCCATAGCATTTAATTTCTGTAGCAGGTCGTGAAGTCCAAACATTAGGGCTTTATTTATACTGTCTATATTTTCTACATAATCGTATCAGCGATTAGCAAAAATAATAGGACCCCTACTAAGCTCCGTTTAAGAGAACTGCGTGACCCCACGGACTATGCCGCGGCCATAGCATTTAAGCTATGTAGGTCGTGAAATCCAAACATTAGGGTTTTTTATACTTTCTATATGTTTCTACGAAATCGTATCAGCGAATAGCAAAAAGAATGGGACCCCTACTAAGCTCCATTTAAGAGAACTGTGTGGCCGCTCGATTCTCCACGTTCCGACTGCGCGGCCACGGTTAAACTTACAAATTTCTGAATATTGGTCCTACTTTGCGACTTTTATTGTTAGTTTTCTACATATTCCTTCGTAATATTGATGAAGTCGTTTTTCTTCTACGCCATCGTGGCCGACAATCGAAACAGACATTGAATATTTTGTTTTTAAAAGTTGTAAAATAGCCAAAGCTATTCGTGATTTAAGCCAACTTATTTGTTTATTGTTTTGTTCTATAATTATGTTGATATATTGATGAAACTTAAAAATAAATTTCACTCTAAACTGAAATATTTCAAACCAAAATGAAATTTATTCTAAATATTTCACAGACCGAAATTTTTCGTGAAATTTACCCAACCCTAGTCTCACGTCACGATACGAACGAACACGCACCTTTCGTTTGGTTAAGTAGGTACTCTATAGAATTACATCTCCTGTTTTAGAAATTCATACAGATGTACTATGGACAACAACGTCACTTAACCACAACTCTTAAGGTTAAAATCGGTTGCACGCCGCGCCGCCGCCGTCATAACATAATATATTTAGTTCGTGCAGGGGGATACATGCGCACACAATTTTTTTGCTAACTTTTTAAGCGAAGCTGTTGCCCATAGCACAGAATACATAATAGTACAAAGTACAGAAAATTCACTCCGCATGGTCATTTAAATAAATAGCGACTCTTGCTCAGACACAATAAAGTGCAATTCAGGTCGCACACCGCTTCCTTGCGTACAGTTATATTCACCTACAGGTTGCCTCTCTTTCTATCGCGTAGCTCTTAGCTCTTCTAACAACTTTAGGGTTGTCTTCTTCTACTCCTTCAACGCTCGAGCGGCCCCATCGGGCCGCACAACACAACAATGGAAAATCTATTGTCTCATTTTCTGTGCTTGAAGGATTAAATACTTTATTACCCCTTCTTCCCCACGACACTACCAAGGCGCACTACTGGTAGTGTCGTGGGTAATTTTTTTTCCCTTCTGCACTGCCGGCCCAGTAGTGTCGTAGGTAAATGAAAAATTCCATACATATGCATTCCCCACGACACTACCAATATTTTTTCCTTTTTTCGTTAAATTGATGATTCTGGAAACAGCAGATTCTGGAATTTCGTGACAACAATACATGTAAATAAATAACAAAGTCAGCACAAATTCGACTTCAACTTAAAATAATTTTCAAGTATCTTCTATAATTACATTACCAAAGTACCAGGGGTAGCATAGAATTAGAGGAGCTTAACTTTATTAAACATAATAAATTGTTTAAAGCCCGGTGGTTGCAAATCAGAATAAGCAGAAAATAAATAAATAAATTGATTTGTGCTAAATAAACCAATTTAAATAGAGATTTACTTGGTGATACGTAGCACGTATTGTATTACAAAAATAATAAAAAAATAAAAGCGATAAAAAATAAAAAAGATGTATACCTTCCTTATGTTTATGAGATCCCGGTTGCCGGTTACGGAATCCTTAAATCCAGAAATGTAGGTATTTAGTAAGTAGGTATAATTCGCTCAAAAAAAAAGAATTAGGTAGGTGGGTACCTTAGGAAATTTGATCGAGAAAAAATAGTCACGACCCGCCTCTGAATATAAGTACCTATAACTACACGCTTTCCTACCTATAGTAGGTTACACCTACTTATCAAAAATAGGTATGTAATTTTTTCTTATACATTTTAGAATCTTTCGGTAAAGTGAATAAACCGGTCAAGATCGAGTCGGACTCGCGCACCGAGGGTTCCGTACCATCATAATTGCACCATCAAACCACACTGCAGAGTAGAATAATCAAATTAGTATTGCAGCTTTAGGTCAGCGCCATCTCTTGACCGATAGTGGAACTAATGTTAACTTTTTTTGAAATTTGATAATTTCTAAAAAAGTGTGCTACCTATTGTTGAGGACGGCGAGCTTAGCAAACATGTAAATAAATAGCACGTGTTTTTTGATATGTATAAACTTAGATCGTAAGAGTTTCTATTAAAGAATTCCAAAACGGTGTTCACATTTATTTAGTTCATAAGTAAGAATAAGTAGGAAAAGTAGGTAATTAGTAGGAAATAAATAGACTTGTAATAGCTAGGAAACAAATAAGTATGAAATTACGATAAAGTAGGCAATATTTAACATGTTATCAATAGGAAATATTAAGTATGTAATAAATAAAAAATGAGTATGTTGTCAATGTAAATAAACATGATATTTAGTAAGTAAGATATGTAAAAATAGGCATAAGTACGCAAAGTAAGATATTGTTGTTAGATAAGTTCAAATTAAAAATTGTAAGCTCAGCACACTATCCGAGGTAGGACAAATTAGAAAGAATGAAATAAAAGTATATATTAGACAGAGATAACACTGCGAGACAGAGAGGCACCGGTAGGAACGAGACAGCGCTTAGAAATTAAAGTAGGGCCTGCGATTGGTCAGGCAATAAATGTAGGACTTGTGATTGGCCGGAGCCGGCCGGGCGCTCAGTGCGCGCAGGTATAAAAATAGGGCCGGATAGTGTCTGAGCATCAACCTAGGGGAGATTTCCATTTTAGCGGGTAAGCTCCGTAAAGCTCGCACTCCCCAGGAAAAACTGGTGGCTATCTGCGAGCACGAATCACTTCTTCGCTCATTATGAGTACGCCCTCTATTCCCACTACCCAAACGGGTCCCACTAATACGAACGTGGCTCTCACCACCGGTCGTATTAAACCAAAGGGTATCTCGCTTGTTTCATTCAATGCCCACTCTCTGCGCAACAAAGTACCCGAACTAAGGGAATTTGTCCGCGACAGAGATGTTGACCTCCTTCTTATTCAGGAAACGTGGCTCAAACCCGCTGACCGGAAAGGGTTCACGATTCCTAAATACTCAATGGTACGTAATGACCGTGCCGATCTCCCCAACCATTCGTCCACTAAGGACGCCTCAGGAGGTACTGCCATCTACTTCAAGAGATCAATTCATTGCTCTAGCATTCCTACTCCACCACTCGCGAATATGGAGGCCACTATATGTAGACTGTCTATGACGGGTCACCGCACTCTTATCATAGCCTCCGTCTACATACAGTCATGCACGCTCCCCGTCAAAAGTGATTTCGAATCGCTCTTTTCTTTAGGCGACTCTGTTATTCTCTTTGGAGATTTCAATAGTAAGCACACGGATTGGACGTGCTTTAAAACCAATAATGGCGGCCGCCGCCTTCTCGAAATAGTCAAAGCTCTTGACGTAGATGTCATCTCTCCTTACGCCCCTACCCATTATCCCTTTAATGCTGACCACGACCCCGACATACTTGACTTTGCCATAGTGAAAGGTGTCTCCCTCCTTCTGAACTCGATTGACTCGCTCGACGATCTCGGTTCAGACCACCGCCCTGTCTCCCTTATCATGGGAAGCCCAAACCCCTCCCGCCCTCCCACTAAATTTATCACCAATTGGGACGGTGTCAAATCCACCCTTTCGTCGGCTATGGACGCTGACAACTCACCGTACGCTATTGGAGCCGACTATTTTGATAGTACGGATAAAATAGACTGTGCGGTGAGCTCCCTCACTACTTTGGTCCAATCAGCCGTTGCTGAGAACGCGAGAGAGGTACCTGTGAAAAACCACAGTGCCATCTCTCCGGCTCTGCGCAACCTGAGAAGGGCCAAAAACGCCGCTCTCCGGAGAGCGGCAAAGTACCCCACCCCTGAGTTTAGGCGTAAAGCCAACCAACTCCAAAAAACTTACACCACCAAACTCGCAGAGTTTAGGAACGATAGTTTTGCCGATCTCATGGCCGATATCACTCCCTCTCACCAAGCCTACTACCAAGTGGCTAGGTCTCTCCGTAGTGATGCTATCACCCATGTCCCCCCCCTTCTCCGTCCAGATGGCTCTACAGCCTTCGAAGACGATGAGAAGGCGGAATGTTTCGCAGACAGTATTGCTGCCCAATGCTCTGTTAGCACCCAAGAGTGCGACCCCTCCCACATAAGGAAGGTAGACGAGGAGTTCAACACCTTTAACTCCATACCTCTGCCTTCCGATACTGACCGTATGACAGTTTCGACTGACGAACTCGGACTTCTTATTAAAGATCTCAGACCCAAAAAGGCGCCCGGTGCCGACGGTATCTCTAACATGGCCCTTAAGCACTTTCCCATCCAAGTGCTAACCTATCTCACACTCATTTTCAACGCCTGTTTCGATCATTGCTACTTTCCAGCCGCCTGGAAAGATGCTATCGTAATTGGCATTCCCAAACCGGGTAAACCCCCGAATCTCCCCACCAGTCACCGTCCCATTAGCCTCCTCAAGGCGTTAGGCAAGCTCCTCGAGAGGTGCGTACTCGCTCGTATGAGAGAGCACCTCTTCGGGGAAAACTTGATCATCCCCCACCAATTCGGCTTTAGGCCAAAGCACTCATGTCCCCAACAGGTTCACCGCATAGTCGAGTTTATCTCCAGCGGTTTCTATCCTAAAAGACATAAAACAGTAGCAGTCTTTTTCGATGTCGCCAAAGCTTTTGACAAGGTTTGGCACACCGGTCTAATCGTCAAGTTACACAGACTAAATCTGTCCTTGCGTTTGGTCCGGTTAGTGGCATCTTTCCTTCATCACCGTACCTTCCGTTTCAAACACGAAGGTACCCTCTCCTCCCCCCGCCCTATTACAGCAGGTGTGCCTCAAGGCTCAGTCCTCGCTCCCCTGCTGTACATAGTCTACACCAATGACATACCCATTCCGAACGACGGCGTTCAACTATCCCTTTTTGCTGACGACACGGCTCTTTATCGCAAAGGCCAAAGCGTCAACTTAATCCTTCCGAGGCTACAGTCCTCTATCAATAAGTTAGGCCAATGGTTTCGTAAATGGCGTATCGAAGTAAACCCGGAGAAATCCGCTGCAGTTTTCTTCGATACTAAGCGCCATATCATGCCCCCCAATCACCACCCTCCCACTATGTTAGGAAAATCCATCCCCTGGCAGAAGTCTGCCAAATATCTCGGCGTCACTCTGGACCAGAGACTCACTTTCGAGCCTCACGTCAAAAGAGTGACCCGTAATGCCCGTCTCTATCTTCACCGACTTAACTCCATGTTAGGTCGCCATAGTAAAATGTCCCTCCGAAACAAGCGAACACTCTACAAGGTTTGCATACGACCGGTGATGACATACGCCTCTGCCGTATTCGCTCACGCCGCCCCAAATACACTTAATAAATTACAAGTAGTCCAAAATATTTTCTGCCGCAGAGCGGCAAACGCTCCTTACTACGTTCGCAATGCGGACTTGCATAGGGACCTAGACCTTCCCACCCTCCAGCAATGGACCTGTAAGGCCTCTGAACGCTTTTTTTAAAGCAGCAGGAGACCATCCCAACCCCCTTATCCGTTCCGCAGCGGTCTATGACCCGCCTACCTCCTCCGCCCCGTTTTCCCGCCGACCTAAATCGGTCCTAACGGACCCTCCCAACAAGCTTTCGTCTGACCTGAACCTCCTCCTGGAGGCGATGGAGGACGATTAAACCCATCAAGCCCGACCCTTCAGGTCACCCCCCGCCCTCTCTGGCTGATCGATCCCCCTCAGGGAGTCAGCTTAATTGTTACTCGTCTCTCGACGCACAATCACCTAGGTGAAATGTGACGTCTGCGCTGTCCTCTCCCCTGAGGGAGGGCAGTCGCTTCCGGATGAAGGTTCGTTGACTTTCCGGTCACGTAACCAGATTAAGGCGGTTTTTAGTCAGTACGAGTCTGACATAACCAGATTAGTCCGGTAGCAACCGGCTAGGTGGTATCCAATGAGGATTTCCCGCCTCCTTCCCCCCCGTGGGGGAGGGTGGCTCAAAGCCCCTAAGGTGGAGAGCCCCAAAAAAAAAAAAAAAAAAAAAAAAAAAATGTCTGAGCACAGTTCGAGATCGCAGTTCAACCACGCAACATTGTAAACAGGAAGACCCAAATAAAGAAGAAAATATCGAAGAGAGCTTTTAACTCATACAGTCCATTATATTGTGGTCCTGTACTTCGCCGGATCAAGAAACCGCTACATCAAGCAACCTCGGTTCCTGCCTCCCGGAAGTGAAGCAAAGGAAGAACGCTACACGCTACGGTACCAGCCATGATCACAAGGAGCCAAAGCGATGCCGGAGAGCAACGCCGCGCTCAAGAAAGGGCCCACGCCGCAGCACCCGGAGACCATGAAAGGCAGCGGATCGACTACGAACGAAAAAGGCGGCTATCACTAGACCCACCAGCCTCGCCGAGCTCAAGACAACAAAGTACAGAGCGAAACGAAGCAAACCCACGAAACATGAATACTGCAAGAACGTCGACGGTTCAAGAAATACCACGTGCGGGTGCCGTTGAAGAATTACCACGCGCCGTTGAAAAAACACCACGTGCGCGGTCACCGGCGCACTCTGTGCGCTCTCAGCGGTCGACAGCCAGCGCAACTGCGAGAATTCGTCTGGCGGAACTAGAAGCGGCTGAGAAACTCGCTACATTGAGAAGAAAAGAACTTGAAATCGAAGCCGATCTAGTCAAGAAGCGATTGGCTGCGGAGGTTTCAATCATTCAAGAAGACAACGACAGCCTGCACGAAGAACCTCAAGAACAACGAGTTGATGAATGGCTACGAGCAACGAATCAACGGGAAGAACCAAGACATTTACGCTTCGAAGTACCCGTCAGCAAGGAGCGATCGCAATCACAATCGCACACGCCGTCAAGAAATCGGAACGGAATTGAACAACTTGCCGAAACATTAGAGAAGATGGCGCGGCCGAGACTACGTCACACTGACCTGCCAATATTCAGTGGTGACGTCAACGAGTGGCTACCGTTCAAGGCTGCAGTGGATGACAGCACGAAGATGTATGAAATATCGGCGGCAGAAAATCTACAGCGACTTCGAAGTTGTCTCAAGGGTGAAGCAAGAAACGTCGTGTCTGCATTACTACACACGGCCACCGACCCTGGGATTATCATGCGCACGCTCGAGCAATGCTACGGAAGACCAGAAATCATCATCGATCGGGCAATTGAAGATCTGAAGAAGATGCCGAAACCAAGCTCATCAGCGACGGACCTAAATAGCTTCGCTGTGCGCCTTCAAAACACCGTCTGCGTCCTGAAGAGTATCGACCAGCGCGGTTACCTCTACAACCCAATGCTAGCAAGAGAAGTGCTAGACAAGCTGAGCCCACACATCAGATCGAGATGGTGTGACTTCGCAAGCCAGTATGAAGGGACGGCGGAACCTGAAATCATCATGCTCTCGCGTTTCCTTATGCGAGAGGCGGACCGAGCGTTAAGATACACCTACGCTCCGACGCCGACTACAAGTACGAACACGAAGAAGGAACTCCGACCTGCTGTCCTGCAACCGAAAAAGAAGATCGATACCGTCTACAACATGTCAGAGAAGACAGAAGATAATGAATCATGTCCGAACTGTGGACAAGCACATGCACTTCCTCGGTGCCCGAAGTATCAAGATATGACAACGGAGCAGCGATGGGACTTCTTGAAAGAGAGAAAAATATGCTTCAAGTGTGCCTGCTTCCGCCACCGAAGAGGGAACTGTCGCGCCAAGCCATGTGGCGTGAACCAATGCAAGCGTCCGCATCACAAGTCTCTGCATACTGAAAAACAAGAAGAACAACCGAACACGCAAGCGACATCGAACACGCAAGCACCGTCGAACAATGAAACTGTGTTGTCTGTGGCTACCAACAAAGCCACGGGCCCACGCGCCGTGCTACTGAAGATGTGTCCAGTGGTCGTCGCCGGACCACGGGGGGAGGTGCACACCTACGCACTCTTGGATGAAGGAGCAACCATCACCCTCATCGACGAAGACATAGCCAATGAAGTTGGAGCTGAGGGACCGGCACACACACTGCAGTTACACGGCGTGAACATGACAAGAAGCACCAATAGCAAGATAGTCACAGTAAGAATCCGGGGCAAGAACGAAAACAAGTCCTACAAGTTGAACGCCAGAACCATGAAGAATTTGAGGCTACATCAACAAACTATACCTGAAGAGCTATTGAAATACGAACATCTTCGAGACATGAAACAAGAAGAAATATGTTATGAAAAGGCGCGGCCAGGCATCCTAGTGGGCACCGACCATTGGGAAAACATAGTCTCCAGGCAACTAAGGACCGGGGGACCAGACCAGCCAGCTGCTTCCAAAACACAACTTGGTTGGGTGGTACACGGAACGGTACCACGAAGCGTCATCATGAAGACAAGCGAAAGAGTGCTACACATCTATGAACCTGAGCGGCACTCGGACATCGATGAGCGACGCGACAATCAACTCCACAACCTCGTCGACTACCACTTCAAGATTGAGGCACTGGGCGTTTCGAAGAAACCACGAATAAGTGAAGCGGACCAGCGAGCCATCGAAACAGTGGAGAAGACAATTAAGAAAATTGACGGGGGCTACGAAGTTGGTCTGCCATGGCGTCACGATCAAATCAAGATGCCACCGAGCTATGACACGGCATTCCGAAGACTGAAAAGTATAGAAAAGAAAATGGACGCATCACCTGAGTTCGCGGCCGAGTACACTGCGCAAATGGAAAACCTACTGAAGAAGGGGTACGCGGAGCCCTGCGATGGGTCAGAGATGAACAGTTCCCGCTGCTGGTTTCTCCCACACTTCGCCGTGCAGAACCCAAATAAGCCCGGCAAGCAGCGACTGGTTTTCGATGCGGCAGCGAAGAGCCGAGGAGTGAGCCTGAACGACCACCTGCTGGAGGGACCTGATCTGCTACTCTCTCTTCCTGGAATCCTGTTCAGATTCCGAGAAAATGAAGTCGCCGTCACAGCAGACATCCAAGAGATGTTCCTAAGAATCAAGATACGGCAGCAAGATCAGCCCGCGCAACAATTCTTATGGCGCGGTGAAGATAGAATAAGCCCACCAAGACACTTCAAGATGACGAGCATGATATTCGGCGCGGCAAGCTCACCATTCATGGCACACTTCGTGAGGAACTTCAACGCCGAGCAACATAAAGAGGAATGTCCATTGGCGCTGGAAGCCATCACAACATCACATTACATGGACGACTATGTGGCGAGCTATGAAAACAAAGAAGAAGCTCGGACCGCCATAGCCCAAACAAGGAAGGTGCACGCAGCAGCAGGATTCACGCTGCGGCAATGGAGTACCAACAGACAAGAAGTGCTACGTGACGTGCCGACGGAGCTACATGCCACATCCCCTACTCCACTGGGGGGAGAACAAGAAAACAAGATCCTCGGGCTGATGTGGAGCTCGGAAAACGACGAGCTGGGCTTCAATACTTCAATGAACAAGGTCCCAGAAGAAGTAAGAAGACAAGTGCGCGCGCCGACCAAAAGGGAAGCCCTCAGTGCGGTCATGTCCATTTACGACCCGCTGGGCCTGCTGAGCCATTTCACCATAAGAGCGAAGATAATACTACAGAGCCTGTGGAGCCTAAAGATCTCCTGGGACGAACCAATCCCGAGGGATGAGCAAGAACAATTCTCAAGGTGGCTGGCGCGCCTGGAAGATATAGCAAAACTACGGCTTCAAAGGTGCTACTCGACGCAGAAGTACGAGCGCATCGAGTTACACGTGTTGTGCGATGCCAGCGAACAAGCATACGCAACTGCGGCCTACTGGAGGATGATCAGCAGCGACGGGCAGATCAAAGTGGTTCTCGTGGCCGCCAAAGCCAAAGTGGCGCCACGACGAACGCAAACAATACCAAGGCTAGAACTTCAAGCCGCGGTCATCGGAGCGAGGCTCGCCGAGCAGATCAAGAACGAACATCGGTTGAAGATAGCAAGCACGACTTATTGGACCGATTCGACGACGGTGATCCATTGGATACGTCACGATGAAAAGAGATACACCCCATTCGTGGCTCATCGACTGGGGGAAATATCCGAGCTCACACATCATGAAGAATGGCGATGGCTCCCGACCATGGAGAACGTCGCAGACGATGCTACCAGGCTGTCGGACGAACCAATAAGTGCCAACAGCAGATGGTTTGAGGGACCTCGATTCTTATATGAACCAGAGGAGCAATGGCCTATGGCAAAAGCCCTAGAAGAACAAGAAGAATCCGAAGTCCTACACGTGACCGAAGAAGAACACGAGCAAGAATGGACACCAGACCCCGCACGCTTCTCGAAGTATGAAACGTTGGTGCGTGCGACGGCAAGGGTATTGGCCTTCATCGACATATGCAAAAGAAAAGCCAAGCGGATGGAACATCAGCACATAGAACGAGCAGAACAAGAGCTCATCAAGCGAGCACAGCGTGAAAGCTTCAAAGAAGACATTAAGAAAATGAAGATGGGACGACCGATAACCAGGAGCAGTCGCCTGTTTCAGCTAGATCCAGTGCTGGAGGACGACATCATAAGGGTACGTGGTCGAATCCAAGCCGCCACCGCGCCCGATCACGTGAAGAAACCAATAATAATGGACGGACGTCATCGAATAACGAGGCTCATCGTGCTACGGGAACACTGTGCTGCAGGTCACGCCAACAGAGAACGCGTGACCAACGACCTGCGACAAAGGTACTGGGTCATCCACCTACGACCCACAGTACGAGCCATCGAGAGAGACTGCGCGAAATGCAAGATCGAGAAAGCAAGACCAAGACCACCGACGATGGGGGACCTCCCACGTGCCCGCCTGGACCCTTTTCACCGCCCATTCACTAACTGTGGCGTGGATTATTTTGGGCCAATGATGGTTAAAATAGGGCGCCGCCGAGAGAAGAGATGGGGAGCGATCTTCACCTGCCTCACCACGCGCGCCGTCCACATAGAGCTCGTCTCGTCGCTCTCAACGGACTCCGCAATAATGGCGCTACGACGTATGGCGGCCAGAAGAGGATGGCCAAAGATGATGTACTCGGACAATGGAACAAACTTCCGAGGGGCCGACCAGGAGCTACGAGCTGCCTACACTGAATGGGCGCCAGCTCTGCATGAGGAAGGGCTGCTACATAGGATGGAGTGGAGATTCATACCGCCAGGGGCTCCAAACCAAGGAGGAGCCTGGGAACGACTAGTACGCTCGGTGAAGGCTGCGCTTAGCGTCACCATGCGTGAAAAGGCGCCCGCAGAAGAGGTCCTGGGGACTCTGCTGACCGAAGCGGAGTTCTCAATCAACGCCAGACCGCTGACCCACGTCAGCGTGAGCAAAGACGACCCGGAGGCGCTCACACCCAACCACTTCCTGTTGGGCTCATCGATTGGGCTGCCTTCCACGGGACCGTGCGACGAAGCCGACAGAAGGACATGGCGAGCCAGCCAAGCCTTAGCGGATCACTTCTGGAGGCGTTGGGTTCACGAATACCTCCCAACCCTGATCCCGCGAGGCGAAGCAACAAACATGAGACGACGCCTGCAACCTGGTGATGTCGTCGTGGTGGTGGACAATACGCTGCCCCGCAACGTGTGGCCAATGGGTATCATCGAGCGGGTGTACGAGGGACCAGACGGCGGTGTACGAGTGGCCGAAGTCAAGACTAGGACTGGGGTCTTCAAGCGTCCCGCCAGTAAACTCGCCGTGCTCCCGGTGGAAGAGGCTACGCAAGCTACGCCGGGGGGAGGATGTTGAGGACGGCGAGCTTAGCAAACATGTAAATAAATAGCACGTGTTTTTTGATATGTATAAACTTAGATCGTAAGAGTTTCTATTAAAGAATTCCAAAACGGTGTTCAAATTTATTTAGTTCATAAGTAAGAATAAGTAGGAAAAGTAGGTAATTAGTAGGAAATAAATAGACTTGTAATAGCTAGGAAACAAATAAGTATGAAATTACGATAAAGTAGGCAATATTTAACATGTTATCAATAGGAAATATTAAGTATGTAATAAATAAAAAATGAGTATGTTGTCAATGTAAATAAACATGATATTTAGTAAGTAAGATATGTAAAAATAGGCATAAGTACGCAAAGTAAGATATTGTTGTTAGATAAGTTCAAATTAAAAATTGTAAGCTCAGCACACTATCCGAGGTAGGACAAATTAGAAAGAATGAAATAAAAGTATATATTAGACAGAGATAACACTGCGAGACAGAGAGGCACCGGTAGGAACGAGACAGCGCTTAGAAATTAAAGTAAGGCCTGCGATTGGTCAGGCAATAAATGTAGGACTTGTGATTGGCCGGAGCCGGCCGGGCGCTCAGTGCGCGCAGGTATAAAAATAGGGCCGGATAGTGTCTGAGCACAGTTCGAGATCGCAGTTCAACCACGCAACATTGTAAACAGGAAGACCCAAATAAAGAAGAAAATATCGAAGAGAGCTTTTAACTCATACAGTCCATTATACCTATATTGAGACATTGTTTTATTTTTCCTGTAATCTTTATATAAACTGCTATCACATAGAATGATTTCTAATTTTTCTCTTTGCAAACTTCGGAGATAAGGGGGGGGGGGACGGTAATTTTTTTAATATTTTTCATCATAAGTTGAAAACTATGTGGCCTAAAACAAAAAGAAAAAATGATTAACAAGGTGCAAACGGCGTTCTATCATATGATATTCCACATGCCCTAGTAGAACCCACTTCAAATTTTTCAGACCCTTTTTCAGTCCCTGTTGTAAAAAAGATATTTATTTTTTTATTAATTTCTTATTTACAAAATAGTTGGGCGAATGTTATCTAAAACTATTCCGAATTTCAAGTTGATACCATTAGTAGTTCTCGAGATATCCAGCTGTGACAGACAGACCGAGTCACACCATAAGGGTTCCTTTTTTACCATTTTGGTACGAAACCCTAAAAATGAAAACTTTGAATCCTTCTGTTTATTGCAACAGCCGTCCACGCAACAATTATTAGTATTACGATTCTCCACCCTTACTAATATTATAAATGCGAAAGTCCGTTTGTTTGTTTGTTTGTTTGTTTGTTTGTTTGTTACGCCTTCACGTCTTAACTACTGAACCGATCATCATGAAATTTTGCATACACGTTCTTAGGGGTACAGAGAAGGACATAGAATACCTTTCATCCCGAAACAAAATATTATTCCCGAGGGATAGCAAAAAATATTTCCACGCAGACGAATTCGCGGGCGGCCGCTAGTTATTTATAAATTATAATAGTGTACGGTACAGTGCTGGGAGCAATAAATAATGATCGATTGACCATCATAGAGGCACAGAATAACGCACGCGTGTACTCACAAGCACGGCGGCAACCCTGACTGATTTTGCAACTCCGAGTTGTCGCGCGCTGTAGGTACTTATCGCGGTAGGTATGGCCGAGTGACGGATGCCTGCCCATAGTACATACATATCTGTTCTGTTTCCATTCTAAAACAACCTAGAAGTAATGTACCGACGATATACATTCTTATTTCAGATATCAAATCGATTGTACCGGCTTCCCGGCAGAATGATTGACAAAAACATGTGGGCCGGAGAGTCGCATGCTTTGAGGTTATGTTTTTTGTTAAATCGTCGAATTCCAGATCAATCGGAGCCTGTAGCGGTGGGTTGATGTATTTGTAGCCGTTACATATTTAAGCATGTTCCAGACGGATTAAATCACGCCTCCCAACAGAGGTGACCTTGCTTGATTTAATCCATCTAGACGGCAGATTTAATCCAAATTTCTCCAACCAATCCAAATGACCTTCAACGTCCTTGGTGGAAGGGCGCGAGTTCCAACACAGGCACGGTAATGATATTTATCAGTACTCCAACTTCATATACTGCCCGGCGTTTTATTGGCAAGATAAAAACGAGACAAAAGATGTGCAGCGCCACAAATTTTAGTGTTTGTGGCTATTGCGCATCTTTTGTCTCATCTTTCTCTTGCCAATTTATATGCAAGTGTCATCTGTACAAATAGTCGAAAAGCGAGTCGTACCTACGCGCCTCGGCCCTCGAGTTCAGTCTGCAGTCTGCACTCGGTACACAAACAGTCGCGAATGCGCCGCAGTGATGAACGAAAGATGTACGAGGTAATAAATATAATAGAAAAAATACTATAAAATATCGACTCAGCCCTCGCAGTTCAGACGGGCTCAAATGGCTCGGCTGCTACGGGTTACGGGTGAGTCAATTTTTTCTAGTATTTTTAGGGTTCCGTAGCCTAAATGGCAAAAAACGGAACCCTTATAGATTCGTCATGTCTGTCTGTCTATCTGTCCTTCTGTCACAGCCATTTTATTCCAAAAGTATTAATATTACACAATTGAACCTTGGTTGGTAGATGTATTCTGTTAACCGCTTAATGATTTTAACACAAAAATAACAAAAATAAAGATTAAGGGGGGGCTCTCCATACATGGAACTGAAACTGCGAACGTGTGAGGTGTCAATACTCAATAGATAGGTCTTTAAAATTGACATTGAGGTTTTTAAGACATTTTTTTCTCAAAGTCTAAGGTTTGAAAGATATACTCCTCCAAAGTGGTAAAATGTTTATCCTCCCCCCCCCCCCCCTTTAACTTTTGAAATAAGAAAGTGAAAAATCTAAAAAACATATATGCTGCATGTAGGTCTTAATAATTACTTTCAATAAAAATTGGTTTAAATGAGATATAGTAATTAGTTTTTCAGATATAGCACATTTTCCATAACCGCAAATATAACTTTGTCATTCATAACAACACTGAAAAACAAAGTTATTTTTGCAGACGAAAAATTATAATGGTATTAAATATGGTGTGGTATAAGGTATCTACGGAACCGTACGGCGTGTTGCCCAAAACGCACTTGGCCGGGTTTTTTTCTATTATATTTATTACCTTAATATAGAAATAACATTCTGAATGCCAAAAGTCTAAAAATTCAATAGGTACTATTGATTGAAATATAAGTTCTTACTATTGCAAAGTGCAGATTGTGCTGTTTTTATTATAAATATAATTAACCAATAATCCAGAGATACCTTACATTTTTAAATACCTGGAAAGTCCGAAAGCTAAGATTAAGTATACTTAAAATATTATATAATACGTAGGTATTGTACTAAGGATTATTAAATAATTTGTTTCTCCCATCAATAATGTATTTTTTTATTTTTATTTTACCATTAGTTTTGTTAATCTAGTTATATTATTGCCTTAAAATTAATTGATTGAACCAGCGCGGGTTTATTTAGGTAATTATTTCAAGGACAGGGCCGAGTTACAGTACTGATAGATATCTTTACCGTGGAATGGGAAAGAGTGTCGGCGCTAGGGTTGCCAACATGTCTAAGGCGAAATACAGTATTTTTCAAATAAGGCTAAAAAAAATAGTACACTTTAAAATAATATAGTAGTTTATGGAAAAGGCAAAAATTAGGCAAATATATTATTATATTTTACTTTTTATAAAAACTATATTTTTTGAACTTTTTGCATTTTTGAACAATGTTTTGGTCAAAATCATAAACCATAAATAAAACAATCATGAATCAAAATAAAAGTCTCATATTATTTTCTACCATCAATATTAATTAAATATAAGTAAATTAAAAACTCGTTTTTAACTTACTTACGATTGTATCAGTATTACTGATTAAGTTAAGACATGAAAGAAATTCGTCCATGGTTAAGATTAAGATATATTTCGTCCATGGATTAAGATTTAATTAAGTTGTCAATTTTATATTGACAAGTTTGGAACGCAATAAGACAGATAGATACGTTCAGAATTCAGATACAATACACTATACACATAGTATTTGTTATATGGTGTGACTATACACTACACGCTATAGAATCAGTCAAAATTCACGATCACAAATTAAAAAAAAGAAACATTTGTTTCTTAGCGATCGATGTTGAAAATATAGTATTTTTGCGTACTATATATTTCTTCAATAGTATATAGCACGCAGACCCGAAACATAGTATAATACGACATATTATTATAGTATGGTTGGCAGCCCTAGTTGGCGGCGCTTGGATGTAAACTCGTGTAGCCGCAACACAATCCACGGATGGAAACCACGCCCCCATCAAGCTTCCACCAAGGTGACCTTGGTTGGGAGGCGTGATTAAATCCGTCTGGAACGTGCTTTATTGTAACAGCTACAAACACATTCGTTGCTCATGTAACGCAATAGCGACCTAAAGTTTTAAAAGCATGCGACTCTCCGGCCCACACGCTTAAGTCTAAAATATTGGTGAAAATTGTATTATGATTAAAAATAAGCAGGTTTTCGTAACCGTATATAATAGGTCCTTTACCTATGAAATTGCCGATTTGTATGGAGAATTTTTAAGAAGTTGCATTTTTCATACTAGCATTTTCTTTGTTCATTTAACAACCGTTAACACTCTTGTAACAAAACTTTTATGTACTAATGTTTGAACACTATGCTAACCTATTCCATTTACGATAAGCGAAAAAAATAAGTTTTGGCTAAGTTACAACCCCTCCGGTCACCCTTTTTTGGCTCACAAAAAAAAGAGTAACTTTCAAGATCTTTTTTTAATGCTATGAAAGCTTAAAAAAAGGACTTTATTTTTACTGATAGTTGACTATCATGGTCATAATTCGACATACGTAAATCAAGATATTGTTAAATGTTTTAAAACATAGAAGTTATTATTTTCTCTGTATGTGACAAAATATCGGCAAGTTCATAAGTAAAGACCTAATATTTATAGATATATATTGCGAACGATTTTATCCTAGCTTTCCGATGACCTAGAGACTTGAAACTTTGAAAATAGGTCAGAACTGGAAGGCAATGCAATATTATGGTGTCATTGAGCTGATCTGATGATGAAGCCGGAAGAAGCCCACAGGAATTCTATGATAAAACCTACAACCCCATCGTGTTTGGGCTCGTTAGAATAGGCATGACGAAATTTTTTTTTATTTTATGTTACATAAATTACCTCTCAAAAAAAGAAACATTGGTAAAATAATTATTTCGCTAGCGTGAAAACTGCCCGAGATATCACAGTTTAAAATGCACACAAATTGGACTCACCCGAAAACGCTCCATACTAACGGCTACCCTAGTTATGACGTCACGCCTAGGTGTTTGTATGCAACGCGTAGGAAAGTTTGGCAGCTATATTAAATATTGTGTTTATCAAAATTGTTTCTTATACAAATTTGCTATAAATTTTATGGATTAATTAAATGTATTATTTATTTTAATATATTTTAAACTTTTTAAATGGACTTGTCCGCCCAACTTTGAAGGGTAATAAAACAAATAATACGCAATATATAAAACCAAGAGGTATACAAGCTACTCTAAAAGTTCAATATGTTTACGGTTTTTATTAGTATTTTGTTATTTTATTCAGTAGTCGTCATCCCTATTGTTTTGACGAGTACTCTAATGGGAGACGAAGTCCAGGGTCTGATGATGAAGCTGACAGACAGAGTATGTTCATTACTTTTAGTCGGAGGATTTTTGTAAAAATATTAACCAAACTGTTTTTCAATTAGGGTTTTTCAAAATGACAAAAAACTGTATGCTCGATAGATAAGATGGCGTTGATAAAAATGTATGTGTCAATGTGATTTTTTTACTCAGCTTCGAAGAGTACTCAGGTAGGCAGGCAAATCTGATGTTACCCTAAAATGTTTCTCTTTGGCCAGATGTCAGCCAGCGAACGCTTATTTGCCTCTTTGGTACAGGCCGTTTATTTTTAAAAGCCAATTTTTACACTTCTCTTTCGATCAACGCCATCTAGAGGCAAATAAATACTATTTTTTTAAAATGTCACTTTGTAAAGCCTTCATTAAGAATAATGAGAGACGTTCATTTAAGGAACGTTGCCTGGAAAATCCCTCATTGTCCTAAGTCGTGGGCTTTTAAAAAAAATGCTTTTTTGACAGTTGCCTTTCTCATCGAATGTGTTTTTTAATCAATATATTTGTACATGTATCATAGATTCACGTGGACTACATTACCACAGAATAACTATGATACTACCTAATAAATTGTTCGATTTTGATAGATTATTTTTTGATGTTATTCTAAAATACCCCAGGTGTCCAAGAATGTCACAGCTCAAGGGTGGACACAATGTAACAGTGTTTCCACTACTACTACCTAATATTTGTGATTTTCAGACTCATTAATCTTTTAGTATGTAGAATTTTACCTGAGAGATTAATGCCTATTATAAGTGATTGTTGATTTTAAATCGTTATTGCCTATAAAAGGTACATAACTACGATTTAAAAAAAATTAGACTCATTTATCTTTAAGTCACACACAAATCATTGTACCTGAGATAAACCTATAGGTACTTTTAAAGTCTGAATAATTATGCAATACCTTGAGAAAACCTTTATCGGTTGGAATTCAACAGATTTTGTCATTTACTTGTTCCACTAAATATGAAAATGTCAAAATTAATAACAGTGTTTCATTGTTGGACAGAGGATGTTTCATTGTGTACACCTAGGTGGACACAATGAAACAATTCCCATTTTCTTTTAAAAGTCTTCTTATTGGTTTATGTATCTATTTATTAATGAAACTATAACTGCCATTTTATACCTAATTAAGTAGATTCCGTTCCTCTAAAAACGGAATTCATATCTTTAAAAATGAGAGAAATATGAGACTCAGAGCTTTTGGTGTTGCATTGTTCCACACTGCTCTACGTTTGTATGTATGTGAGTTTTTGTATTGTTACTTGGGACAAGTTTCAATGGTTGTAAAGTAATTTATGCTTACTACATAAGTCAAAACTTGAAAAATTAAACTTTAGTATTTACTTACCTTTTAAAAAAAACTAAAAACCGACTTCAAAAAACCTGCCTCTAAAAAGCAAGAAATAATATTCAAATCATTAGAAATGCATTATCATTGTTATATAATAACAACACGTCTATTGAAGTCGGGTGGGGCTGGAGTACAACTTCGTTTTTTTATTCTAAAAGCCCTACCCGACTTCAATATACGTGTTGTTATTATATAACAATGATAATGCATATCTAATGATTTGAATATTATTTCTTGCTTTTTAGAGGCAGGTTATTTGAAGTTGGTTTTTTGTTTTTTAAAACATTTTTTTTTATTTTTAAAACAATTTTTATTTTTTTGTTTTTAGTGTAAGTACCTTCTCTATTAGGTAGTGTAGTGTAAGTATATTATTTGGTAGAAAAATCGGCTCAGTCAAACGTGAGATATTCGCGGAGAAACATACATTCATACTAGAGTTGTTCATAACGCCTATAAAGCAACAGCACGCTACAGACTTTAAGCTATTGATTTCTAGCGCGCTATTAAATACGCTATGTTATAACGCGCTATTTATCAGGTAGCATGCGGGCGGCTGGCTGGCGCGTTAGATGCAGCACGTTAGATTTCGTAACACGTTACTTCACACGTCGTTCGTTAGACAGCGCGCTTTACAAAAACGTTATTTATTAATACGTTACATTTTAGTCTTAAATAAAATAAAGCAGTAATGTAAACTAATGAACTTTATCTTATACTTTTCGGGCTTAGAACTGTCTAAAGTTCGAAAATAAGTTTCGTAATAAGGTCGAAAATCGCTTGCACTCATTTTTCTACCTTGTGATCACTAGACAATGTTTCCTAGTTAAAAAAACAGGTGCAAGCGATTTTAGACCTTATTGACGTTTGCTATTTGGTTGTTTTTTGCAGTATTCTCGTTTACTAATTCTGATGTTTCATTAAAGACCGTGATTTTGGTAAATGTCAATAAGGTCGAAAATCGCTTGCATTCATTTATTTTAACTAGTGACCACTAGACAATGTTTTCTAGTTAAAAAAACAGGTGCAAGCGATTTTCGACCTTATTGACCTTTGAAATTCGGTTGTTTTTACCATATTTCTCGTTCTACTAACTTTGCTTAGCTAAATAGTTTTTACATAATACGAACTAATTGACTAGTTGTGTCATAAAAGTCCTAATCGAACTAACACAATAGAAGGTCGCGCGCGATACTATACTCGTACCTAGCGTGTTGCGAGAGAAACGCGCGTAACGCGTCCGGTAGCAAAAGCGCGCACGCGATATTTTTTAACTATAACGAATGCCCGCGCCCCCGTCCGGCCAACGACGACGCTACTTGTTGCCACGCGCGATATTAATAGCGCCATAGCGTCTACTTACATAGCACGCTATGTGCGCTATGTACAGATAGCGCGCTATAATATGGCGCTAGATGCTATATTAACCACCTCTAATTCATACAGGTCAAACTGAAAGAGAACCTTCTTTTTTTTGAAGTCGGTTAAAAAGACTAAAAGTACCTCTTACCCAACAAAAAGAATCATCTTATTCGGTTCATAAATAACAAAATAGTCAAGTTAGTTGATGCAAAATCATAGTGTTTTCAGGATACCTTGAAAACTACTGAACCGATTTGAAAAAAAAATAAATGGGACCATTTCGCAAAAAAATTGAATCGAACAAAAAAAGAATCATCAAAATCGGTCCATAAATGTCGAAGATACGCACGAACAACGATAAAAAAAAACATACAATTAAGGATGTAATAAAACAGATGCTTCGTTCGGAGTTATTTTATTAATAAAATACATGTAAAATATTTTTTTTTTCTTACAAAGAGGTTATAAGAAAACTGAATTTCTTAGTGCTCATCACGGTTAGTTCAGAGCCATCACGCCTTATTAGTAAGTTTGAATAGACTAACATACACGTTACTAACATAACAAGTGATGTATAGGTACTTGGTTATTTATAAAGCTGTTGGGTTTTAAAGTAAATGGGAACGGGAACGAGAACGAAAACGGAAACGGGAACGGTACTTACCTACTAATCTCTGAACTAAACTTTTCAATAATTTATACCAATTCGAATTTCATATTTATAACTAAGACAGGACAACGTCTGTCGGGTCAGCTAGTAAAATAAATATTTGAGGGGGCTCCCATACAACAAACGTGATTTTTTAGCCGTTTTTTGGTACGGAACCCTTTGTGTGCGAGTCCGACTCGCACTTGACCGGTTTTTATTTCCTTACCCTCAAAAAATATTTTGTTACAGTAGGTAGGTAATCCTTTCTTTTTAAACTTTGCAAGAGGTAGAGTACAAGAATGTTAATGATGTCATCTCATCAATGAGACTGTAATTGACAATAATAACACATGCCTACTTCCAAATCACGCCAACAGCACTGTTAGCCTATAATCCATTAAATGAAGTAGGTACACAAATACCCTATCTGTGTAATATTTTGTGACTATTTAATTTGGTCGGATACGCGCTAACAGCGCTGTGAGCGTGATTCGGAACGCGGCCACAGTATCATCAAATGTATTTATATTCGTTCGTATACTTCTTACCTACCTACCTACTCGTTACTTCAAATGTGTCACCGAACTTCAGTACCTATGCTTAGGCGTCACTTAAGTCACTTACTTACTTTAAATTAGGCGAATTAATTTGAAGTGGGATATTGTGCTGGCTCAATACGAAATAGAGGCTACTTTTTACAAATTCTTTTACCCAAAGTCGCTCGAACGGCAAAGTACGTAGCAGCGGTGCTCGAAGTACGCAGCAAACAGCGGTGCCCCGGCTGCCCCCCCCCCCCCCCCCCCCCCCCCATTTTCTTTTGTGACTTTTACAGGGTGTTGAAAAGAAAAAAATAAAAAGCTGAAAATTCCATTGATGAATTTAGCACAAAACATTATGTACAACAGATACTATTGATCTAAAACATTTAACACTTATTTAACCAATTGTAATATTCTTTTGGAGTTACTAAGGTAACCTTTAGGTAATAGTCAAATAACAGTATTCCCGTGGACAAAGATGACACAAAAAGCTCAAGTAAGTACATCGGTTACAACTTCATAATCATCATGAAAGTATGATGATTATGAAGTTGTAACGTTGTACGGAGATTCGCATGCTCACGAGCATGCGGTTTTCCGTGCCACTGAATAATTCCATTCTAAAACTACCTAGAAGTAATGTACCGATGATATACGATCTTATTTCAGATATCAAATCGATTGTACCGGCTTCCCGGCAGAATGATTGACAAAAGCATGTGGCACGGAGAGTCGCATGCTTTGAGGTTATGTTTTTTGTTAAATCGTCGAATTCCAGATCAATCTGAGTCTGTACCGGTGGTTTGATGTATTTGTAGCCGTTACATATTCATTGTAACAGCTACAAACACTTTCGTTGCTCATGTAACGCAACAGGGTCAAAGATATCGCGATCTAAAGTTTTAAAAGCATGCGACTCTCCGGCCCACACACTTAAGTCTAAAATATTGATGAAAATTGCATTAAGATTAAAAATAAGCAGGTTTTTGTAATCGTTTGATCACGATAAACGACCCGAAAACATATTTTCAGAATATCTTTACTCGTTTTAGAGAAATTTGCAAATTTATTTACTATGAACAATCACAGTGTAGGGTTACCATATTGTCGGTCGGTCAGAATCATTAGGCTGTTTCTAGAAAATAGACCGATCGGAATACGTTATTTTGAGGGTATAACCTTCAAGAATTCTAAAGTTTATGAATTCTTGCCTGTCGATACATTGGCATATAATTAGTTTATTTTTGCGTTTTGTGTCACATCTAGCCGATGCATCTTGAGAAATTCGATTATTTGTGGTGGTTATAAATAATTGGACTCTAAGGCGATTCTCCCACTGCCAACGCGCGCCGTCGTCGCGGGGCGCGGTTTGGCGTTTCACGCGCGCGGTGACGGCGCAGCGCAACGCCTGTTCGGGCGGTTTTCTCCGCGCCCCCGCACCATTCGGCGTCTGACGCGTCCCCGCCGCTTGTTTTTTAGAGGCATTAAATTTTGAAGTTGTTTTGTTTTAATTTCCAGGTTTTTAGGGTTCCGTACCTCAAAAGGAAAAAAAACTGAACACATATAAAATCACTCATGAGATTAAAACGTCCAGACAAATAATTAAGATTTGCCATCTCGATATTAATGACGGAATTTTAATAACATACGAGTAGGTAGGTACGGTCAACGGCACGCTGGGCTTCCACGACAGCGTAATGATATTCAATCAAATAAATAACAGATTTTTTACAGTTTTGTATAACCTCAAGTGCTGCATAATGTACCTACCAAATGGCACTAAAATGGGCGTATATCCAAGCCACGAAACATTTGAAAACCAGAGGAAATCCCGCCATCGTAACGAAACGATCATCGAAAACCAGCCGCGGGGCGCGTCGCAGTGTGTTGTACCCCGCGGTAACGCGCCTGCTGGCGCAAACTGCTCGCGGATCGCCGGCGGCACGCGGCGGTGCGCGCTCACGCGCCGTGGCGCGCCTTGGTGTGTTGGACGAGGCGGTTTTCTGTACAAATTAATGTACTTGCATACAACGTAAAAGACGCGCGTGGGTGCGCCGCGACCGCGCGCGTCGCCAGTGTGAGAACCGTCTAAACTGTCAAAATTGTTTTAAAGTAAAAAGAAACAATAGTATTGTATTTAAGATAGCCTGCGTAGTGTACAAACCTAATTTGTGTCATTTTCGTCCATGGAAACAGACGTGGGACCCGTACATTAATAACACCGTCAAAAAAATATTACAATTTGAAAAACAAGTACCATATACCTCAGATCACTTAAAAATCCCTATGAA